>CM029443.1:1821163-2421163 GCA_017140255.1 Eucalyptus paniculata subsp. matutina
GACAAATTTTAGAATTTGATTACACTTTATAAGTTTTAGGACTCAATTATGTTTTCGTGATGAGTTTTGGAACTTCTAGTGTACATATTCTTTTGTTCAAGTGCAATGTCAAGTCGCTTGATTGGTGGGTTCCATTGTGCCTTTAGCTTGGATTTTTTAACATGATATCATACTAGAGACCTCAATTGGTTCTAAAGTTCCTATCACGCCCCCAAAGCGTCAGCGCGCTAACATCCCATCATGGTCATGGAAGTGCGACATTCCCGGGTAGTGTCGCCGACCCAAACTAATTATTAATGCGCAAGCGAGACGTTTCTAAGAAACCCTTACAAAACATACGGATGGAACAGCCAGGAAAATCAATTCAATTCAAACAACGAACATTCATACATCATCACCAAACCAGGGTTTACATACATCAACCGGATCCGGGGCTTATGCACCAAAAATGGGTCGGGAAGTTTATGTGCATTAAAAGAGGGTTAGCCTACACAACATGGATCGTAACCATCAAAAGAAAGGACACAGTCCTAGGACTATCGTCATCCCCGTTCGTCGATCCCACATCCTCGGGATCGGTCACCCCGAGGCCGGGGCGATGCGTTGATTACTCGACCATCGGGATGATCTCACACCTTCTCCCAAAATGGCATTCATCACCGCCAACGGAATGTCCATGCTGTCCAGGGGGCCAATCCTAACACCATCTGCTCCGGGTACGAAACCAAGCCCTAAACATATAAGGTACTCTACTCTCCACGCTCACCTCGACCCAAATAGGTCCTAACCAACCGATAAACCCGGGGACTTCCGGGGATCGGGGGCACTCTCCGCCTGCCCGGTCAATCACCGTCAGGCCGCTCATCTCCTCGGGTCTTGCCATCTACGGCCCCGTAATTTTTTCCCCAAACAGGGATAAGACTTTGTCTCAGCAAGTTCACCCCTCCTAAACCCCTATTAGAAAGAAAATACGCCCCATAGTGGTCTAGCCACGTAGTACGTAAGACTTACCTCGCCTTCTAGCCTTCCTGCAGATTAGTACAGTTCATAGCACTCAAGTACAAATTATAATACGCACGTGGACTATCGGAATACAATCCAATTCATTTAATTTCAAATTCACAGCAAGCATTTCAATTCATCATTCATCGGCGCCACACAAGGGCATAGCCTACTCGCCGTATTCGGCTATCTTGACATAAAGCCAGGCATCGCCTCCCCTTGGAGCCGGCTTCGTCAAGACATCGACGACGTTCCGGGGAGCATGGGCCCGTAATCGACTACGAATTCGATCCACCGCATGGGCATCCCATATAGGGGCAATTCCCACTTAATAGCTCCAAACAATTTCTCACAATTATCATAACTTCATTTCATAATCAAATTAAAACACGTCACACGCCATTCACATATTTCAATTGCAACATTAATCTTTAAGAACTCAATTTCAATATCAAACCCGACATTTGAGATTTTCTAATTAAAATCCATATTTTACAATCAACACTCAATTTGCGTGTAACCGCTCATCAATTTCAAATTCTAAGTATACAGCGACGGCCGCACGAAATTCTGAGCAATTAGGGCCAAAAATAATTTTTCGAGTTTTTTTTGTAAATAATATTTTAATGATTTTCGAATATGATTTATTATTAAAATAATCCAAAATTCCGAAACATTTATTTCAAATCCCTAAATAAATCCCTTTAAGTCACATCAAGTTTATTTTAAAATAAACCCACTTAACCCTTAATTTAAACATGCTTTACTTTAATTAAACCACTTAATCTAATCCCTATTTAAATAAACTAATCTAACAACCTAATCTCAATCAACCTAAAACTAAACACACTTAAGGCATGATTAACCGCTAATCGGAGTTTAGTGAGTTAAACTCACCGGAATCGCTTTCCGACGAGTCTCCGGCGAAGAGCACGATGACGCCGACGACAAACCTACACGGATCAACACCCAAAAGAGGACTAATAGGGGGCCAAAACAAGCTTGGGAAGGAGCTGGTTCTTGCTGGTTTTTCCAGCACTAACCAAGCTTTGAAGGGCGGCGGACGGCGCGTCGAACGAACGGAGGAACGGCGGTGAAGGACCGGTAGTAGCTCGAGCAAGAACCCGGCGGTGGCTTGGGCGGAGGAGTGGCGGCCGGTTTGGGGCGACGACGGCGCGGGACTTGCGGCTTGGAGCTGCGGCGTCGAGGCTTCGGGCGGAGGAGACGGAGGCAAGGCGGCTCTGGCCGCACGACGGCAAGCGGCCGCGCACGGATGAGCGGCGACAACGGACTCGGTGGCGACGAACGGCGATGTTCGGCGAGCGACGGGACGAGCTTGCGGATCCATTGGCTTCTCCTCCTCTCCCTCTTCTCTCTCCTCCAAGTTCAAAGGTTGAAGATGATGGGGACAATGGGGAAGTGACATCCCCACCTTTCCAAGACCTCATCCCCACCCTCCACTTGTCCAAATCTCCTTCTCTTGGCCCAACTACCATGACATCACCCTATGCCATCTTCCACTAACTCAATTCCTCTACACCTTATTTCAATGGGTCCAATTTTACTTTCCGTCGGGGTCCAAGTCCTTACATTCCATCACTTCAATTTCCATCAATCCATCCAATTGAATCCAAATTAAAGTCCCAAATAATCCAATGTTCCTAATAAGCTTTGTGACATACCGTGCCTTCCAATTTCAGAATTCAATCACAAATTCAAGGTTAATTTCCCTTTGGCACAATACTAGCGCATTCTAATCTACCGAGTAGCGTTTACAAATTTTTATGCATTCGATTTGCGGTTGATCATTTCAAGCCACAATTTCGGTTGTGGAAATCTCAAGGTTTCAAATACTTGCAATAGGTACCCAATCGTTAGAAAAGTCGACGGTGTCGGTCGGTAAGAATTGTGCGTCCGTTAGGTCCTTTTACTTTGATCACATGCCTCTGGGTCCGAGCCAACCTATTTCCGATCTCCCCAATCGATTTTTATTTGTGCTGTAATGACCATTGCGGATTATCTCGGTCGAAAGGTCGCTTATTAATCAAATTCTCGAGTCTTATGCATTAGAATTTCATAACGGCTTCACTTAGGATAGATTGAATTTCACATGAGTGGCCGATCAAGGAAATGGACTATATGCGTGCCAATGAAAATGTCCCGTCCAAATTTATTGAAATTAAAATTGGAAAATCGAGCTGTCACAACTCTTCCCCTCTTATAAAAAATTTTCGTCCTCGAAATTTAAATCATTACACATCTGAATTGAAAAGAGGGTACAATTCTCTCATCAATCTTGGTTTCCCAAGTTGCTCATTCGATCTGCGTGGTGTTGCCCGGACACTTTGACCAATGGAATAGTCTTAGTGCGCAAACACCTTCCTTGCGATCCACTCATCTCGAACTTGGGCTTTCAACGTACGACACCCGGTCATCCACGTCTAGTTCCTCAAAATTTAGGACGTGTGCCGGATCGGGTTCATACTTCCTCAACATCGATCGTGAAAGACGTCATGCACTTTTGCCAACCTCATTGCAGAGTGCAAGACGATACGCGAGTCCCTATTCTTTCTAAAATCTCAAAGGGACCTACGTACCTCGGGCTCAGTTTTCCCTTTTGCCAAAGCGGGAAGTACCTCATCGGTGACACCTTCGAAAGACGTGCTCACCGACTTGGAACTCCAATGGCCTTGACGCTTTATCGGCATAACTTTCGGCGGCTCGAGCGGCTCTTTAACTGAGCTCCGATACTTCTGGCCGCTTCATTGGATCACCCGGACCAACTCCCCGACCGGTGATCTTTCTTTTCCCCGACTTCATCCCAAGAACCGGGTGTTACCGTATGTTACGCCATACAATGCTTCAAAAGGAGCCATTTGAATACTTCCGTTGGTAACTGTTGTTGTAAGCAAACTCGACCAGATGAAGCCGTTCCTCCCGGCTTCCTTTGAAGTCCAAGACGCCTTGGCAAAGATGTCTTCGAAGTCTGGAACTGTCCTCTCCCGACTGGCCATCACCATGGGTGATAGGCCGTACTATCATCGCAGCTTCGTTCCTAAAGCGGATTGTAAACTCTTCCGAAAGCGGGTGAACCCGGATCTGCATGCCGAAGTAATTGTAACCGCACTCCATGCATACGACTATCGAGCGACATACGGTCCAAGTCTATCCAAACTCAAGTCCCTTCGAATCGCAATGAAGTGAGCCGACTTTGTCGCCGTCGACTACCACCCCGATCGAATCATTCCTTTCCGTGGCTCCTCGGTAGCCCCGTCACGAAGTCCATCGTGATATGCTCCCATTTCCATTGCGGGATCTCAAGGAGTTGCAAAAGTCCTCCCGGTTTGCAATGTTGAGCTTTCACTTCTTCGACACGTCAAACACTTGGCGACATGCTTGGCGGTGTCCGCCTTCGTGCCACGCCACCGAAGTGTTGACGCAGGTTTTGATACATTTTGGTACTACCAGGATGAATGCTGTAACTGCTACGATGCGCTTCTGACAGAATTTCTTCTCTAAGCCCCACATCGTCGGGTACAACTAATCGTCCTTGGAACCTCAATGATCCATCCTCGAAATCTGAAAGTCAGCCTTCCTTTGGCTGCATCCTCTTACAGGATCTTCTGAACATCTGGATCCGTCTGCTGAAGCGTTCTGATTCTGACCCGTACTTCCGGCTCAATTCTAAGGGTAGCCACAAGATTCGAAAGGTGGCCTACCTCAAACTTGAAATGTGAATCTCGTGCTCTTTCGATTAGACCCCATTCCTTGAGTACCATCTCGAGCCAACCGAGGACTTCCTACTCGGTGCATCGGCGACTTTATTCGCCTTTCCGGGTGATACAAAATCTCACCGTCACTTAATCCTTTAAGAGCTTCATCCACCGTGACATCTCATATTCAACTCCTTACCCGAGAGAATAGGTACTTGAGACTCGATGATCGTGAAGATCTGAAATCTTTTTCTGCACAAATAATGCCTCCAAATCTTTAGGGCAAAGATGATTGCTGCAAGCTCCAAGTCATGCGTCGGATAATTCAACTCGTGAGGTCTCAACTGACGGGATGCATATGCAACAACCTTCCGTGTTGCATCAATACACAACCAATCCTTTAAATGATGCATCGCTATAGATCTCAAACCCTCCTGGGACATGGAATAGTAAGCACGGGTGCGGTAGTTAGTTTATGCTTAAGCTCTTGGAAACTACTCTCGCACTTATCTCGTCCACACAAATTTTCTTCCTTCTTCAAAGTCTCGTCATCGGTGATGCTAACCTTGAAAACCCTTCTACGAACCGTCTCGTAATACCACCGCTAAACCCAAAAACTTCTGATCTCCACACTTGTCGTCGGTCTCGGCGGTTGATCACTGCCTCAATCTTTATGGGGTCCACTTTGAGATTCCTTCTCCGGAGATGACATGACTGGGAAAGCTGCACGTCGACCAAAATTCGCACTTACTAAACTTGGCGTCGGCTCGTGATCTCTCAAGGTCACGAAGCACTATCCTTAAATGTTTTCAATGATCCTCAGTACTCCTTGAATACACCAGGATGTCGTCGATGAAAACAATTACAAGCGGTCCCAGTACTCTTCTTAAACACCCGATTCATCGGATCCATGAAAGCGGTATTTGGGGCGTTTGTCAATCCAAACGGCATCACAAGTAAACTCATAATGGCCGTATTAGGTGCGAAACACCGACTTCGGTATGTCTTCCTTCTTGATTCTTAGGCGATGATACCCGTCCTCGGCCGATCTTAGAAAAATACTAACGCTCCTTGGGGATCAAACAAGTCATCGATCCTTGGTAATGGACACTTGTTTTTAATCGTCACCGGTTGAGTTGACGATAATCGATGCACAAATGCAAGGAACCATCCTTCTTCTTCACGTAATGTAAGGCAAGCTCCCAAGGTGATGCACTAGGGCGAATAAACCCTTTATCTAACAACTCTTGCATCTGCACCTTCAGTTCTTTAAGTTACGATAAGGCCATCCGATAAGGCTTTAGAGATCGGTTAATCGTCCGGGGCTAATTCGATCACAAATTCTATATCTCTCTCGGTGGCAAACCCGTAACTCTTTGAAATGCGTGCGGGAACTCTTGTACCACTTTGCAATATCTTCAATATTTAACTCCTCCAATCGGGTCGTGTCTCTACGGCCACGCATTGTAACCTTGGCAACCCTTGCACAGCAAGCGAGTTGCTTGACGATGAAATTAAGGAAACCGAGGGTCCTCCTCGATTCCCAATAAATTCGAAGCTCTCACCCCCTGACTGGTTAAACTGGATCGCTTTGCGATAACAGTCCATTTTAGCTCGTTGCTTGCTGAGCCAGTCCATACCAATTATCACATCAAAATCAAACATGGCTAGGACTATCAAGTCTATCCTCCCCTCTCGCTCACCAATCACTAACTTGCAACCGAGACAACCCACTGTAGCTAACACTTTATCTTTCAACGGTGTAGATATGCTAATCACAGACTCCAACAACTCAGGAATTAATTCTACCATTTCAACATATCTTTCAGCTATAAATGAATGAGAAGCTCCAGGATCAAATAAAGCATAAACGGAGTTGGTCGTTCGGCAAGACCATACACCGTGATCACGTTGGCGCCTTGATTACTTTCGACCAAAAGTAAAATAGTTTTACAAACTCTCCCCCAGATTACTTAACGTTGCCAACAAAAAAAGAAAACGAAAAGAGACTTACTTCCAGAATTACATTACTTTCACTTTGAGCACAAAGCTAATTTACTAGCTAACCCGCGGAATCGGGCGTGCCGGGAAGAGGACAACTGGGCCCAATGGCTGCCCGGTGTTCTAATAGACGGCGGCCCACGGTGCTCGTGACATCCCGATTTTCCGATTCTATTTTCAATAAATTAAGACAGGTATTTCGTTGGCATGCATATTGTTCTTTTCCTTGAGTCGGCCACTCATGTGAAAACTAGTCTATCGGGTGAAGCCGTTAAGAGTTTCTAATGCATTAGACTCGAGAATTTGACCGGAAGCGACCTTTCGACCGAGCTAATCTGCAAGGGTCATTACGGCACAAATAAAAGTCGATTAGAGACCGGAGATAGGTCGACTCGACGAGGCATGTGATCGAGTGTGGGTGATTCCATCGGATCGCATAATCCTTGTCGATCGACACTCGGCCGACTTTTCTATCGATTGGGTACCCTATGTTCGTATTTGAAACCTTGAGATTACTCCGACAACCGAAAGTCGCCAATGTTTCAAAAATGTACATTGTGGCTTGAGATAATCAACCACGGTTAAATGCATGAAAATTTCTAAATGCTACCCGGTAGGTTGGGCCGCGCTAGTATCGTGCCAAAGTGAAATTAACCGTGGAACGAGATCGAATTCAGAAATTGGAAGTCTAGGTGTGTCACAAATCATTTTATGAATATCAACTCATCCTTAGAAGATTTTTCTTGTAATTAGAATTTTTTTTCAGCGATTAAATCGTAGAATGGCTATTTGGCTCGAGAAATTAGTAGGCCCGCCTTTGGTCTTGCTTTTGGGACTTAAGTTGATTATATAGACAAGTGAAGATGTGAATTGAAGTGTGGTAATATTGAATTAATTTTATGGGCTTTAATTTAATTCAATTAGAAGAAAATCGAGTGAAATTGAAGAAGTTATCGTGCAAAGAATTGGATCCCGCAGAAATTGCAAGTGAACCAATTGGATATTGTTGTGGGAGGAATTAAGATAGTGGAATATGACATCACTTGGTGATGTCATGGTGTGGGGCAAGAATGGCTAGGATGTTGACAAGTGCAAGGTGGAGATTGGATTTCAAAAAGGGCACCCATCAACATCATCTTCAAGCCCCGACGCCGCCTCCATCCGCTCGACCGCCGCCCCTTCGCCGCTCGTCGTCCACCGATTATCGTCGTCGCTGGAGCTATTGCGGCGCCGTTCGTCCCGTGTACACGCACGGCTCGCCGCTCGCCTCTCCGTCGTTCCTCCCTTTTGTTCGAACGAAACGGAAGCAGCTCACGGGTTGGAGCAACGCCGACGTCGCCGGGAGCCGCTACATGCCGCCCTCGCCGCGTTCGCCTCACGCTTGCCCGCCGTGTGCCGTCTGCCCTTGTCCGCTCGAGCTACTGTCCCGCCTCTGCTCAGCTCCATCTTGGCCATCACAAGCCACGGTTCCAGCCACCTCCGGCCACCGTGCACCGCCGCCTCGACCCATCAAGTCCCTCGGCCCTCCGCGGCCTTGTCCGGCTTGAACCAGCCTCGGATTCGGCCCCATCCAGCAACATTCGGGAGTTCGAAAATGGGTATTGCAGCCGCTCGTGGCCCGTTTTGGCCGCCTTCCCGAGCTCGGATGCTCGGCCGCTTCGAGAAAGTCGATCCTCGCGTCGTCCCGTCGTTTTGGTTGGCTCGGTTTGCTAATCCGGTGAGTTTAACTCACTAAATCTTGATTAGAGGGTTAATGATGCCTAAGTGTGCTTAGTCTAAGTTAAGTAAGATTAGGTTGGTAGATTAGTTTATTTAAATATGGATTAGATTAAGTTGTTTAATTAAAGTTAAACATGTTTAGTTTAAGGGTTAAGTAGGTTTTATTTTTAAAATGAACCTTGATGTGACATAAAGGGATTTACTTTTGATTTATTTAAATATTTCGAAATTATTTAATAATTTAATAATATATCATTATTCGCAATTATTAAAATATTATTATTTAATTATTTTCGGAATAAATTTAATTATTTATTAAATTCCGAAAATTTTGTCAGGACCCTAAATTCTCAGAATTTCGTGCCGGTAAAATGCTATGTAATATTCGGATTTTTGAAATTGATGGTTAGATATTATAAATTGAATGTGGATTGCGAAAAATATGGATATTATTATTTAATTAATTTTCGGAATAAATTCCCTGAATTTACGTCTTGATCGCTGCGGTGTATTTAGAATTTGAATTTGATGATTGATTGTGGAAAATTGAGTGTTGATTGTGATAAATATGGATTTTATTCATAAAAACCCAAGTGTCGGGTTTTGATGCAAAAATTGAATTTTAATTATTATATTAAATAGTGGGGTCTGAAAAAGTGAGATATTGGCTTTTTGATTCGAAATTAGCGTGTCCCCACACACGTGAGTAATTTATGGAATATTCTTAATATGAAGAAAAATGGCGAGATCACTGTTTTAAGTGGAAGCGTTGAGTTAAATGCAAAGTGTCCCGGGGCCGAGTATGATTTGGCTTGTGTGATAATCAAGAGGAATCGTCTGGGTCATTGAGCGGACTTGTCCCTATATGGGATGCCCACGCGGTGGATGCGGGTCGCAGTTGATTCTGGGCCCATGCTCCTTCGGGAACGCCGTCGGGACGTCTGACGCGCCCCGCGCTCCATGGGGAGGCGATGCTGGCTATATGCCGCAGATAGCCGAACTGCGAGTAGGCTATGCCCTTGTGTGGCAGTGAATAATAATTGGAATGCGTGCTAAGTGCGATTATGATTTATATGAAAGTGATGGTGTTCCAATTGTTTGAGTTCCTATTACTATATGTGATTGGGTGATTTGAATTGTGCTAACCTGCGGGGAAGGAACTAAGGCGAGTAAGTTCTGTACATGTGATGTGGCTAGGCCACCTGGGCGTATTTTCTTTCTAATAGGGGTTTAGGTTGAACTTGCTGAGATATCGTCTCATCCCGGTTGTGGGATTAAAATTTCAGGTCCCTAGATGGCGGTCGTGGAGGACCCGAAGCCCTAAGTCCGGAAAGGTGAAGACTGAAGTATCGGTGAACGTGTCCTGCTAGTTGGTTTTAGGATAGTTCCCCACTCGTTGAGCTGGTCTATTACGTAGACAGTCTAGAGTTGTATTTAAACCTATGTGGTTGTAAATGAGTATTTGGTATTGTGATTGATTACCTGCTTTCTATCCCAAGTCAAATGTTGTCGGATTTGTTTCGCTTCCGCATGCATAATAAAATGAATGGGTCGGCAACGTATCCTGGGATGTTGCATTTTTGATCGACCGCAGTGGGATGTGTGCGCGCTCGGGGTTCGGGGCGTGACAGTGCCTGCGTCACCAGGCCCACTAATGGCTGGCCTGGACTCGTTCTAACATAGCATATATAACTAACTAAGGTGATTGCAACCAGCCCTAGCTCATTCCATCATATAGGAGGAGTGGAGAATTCTCACGATTATCAAGGAAACAAAATGTGTAGCTTCTATGGAAAATTGAAATTCCGTGTATAGATTTCTTGCTAAGATACTTGAATATAAGATTCAGATTGGCTTGTGAAGGCTTACTTTATATGAAGGAATCCTAAAAACTTTACTCTGGTATCTAAACTATTTACGTAATTGTTGAGAGTTTGCAATCTTTTCAATTTTGAAGAGCATGTTCAACTATTGCCCTTATTTTCGAGGATTCTAATTGGTAGGCAAGAATGATCTTGGATGTTATTGCAGGGACTTCATTTTGACCAGAAAAGGATCATGAACAATACTTTTTTTACTTTCGAATCTGCAATAGTCCATTACTTTTTGTAGGACAAAGTTTAGTGGTTAGAATAAAATTATTACTAATAAAGAGAACCTTTAGTTATAATACAAACTTGCATAGTTATAATACTGGAAGATATATTTGCTCCTCTCTATTATCTGATAAATAATAAATAAATAAAAAGTTCCTGCGTAGGGGTAGTAAAACTAGTAATAGTTATTGTAGTAATAGAAACAACGACAACAAGAACAAAGTATAATGATGATTACGACGACAACATGTATTTGTCTATGCATATGAATAACAACAATAACAATAAAAAACTTCCCTCACTTAACATTTAGAATTTCATTAGACTTATAAACAAAACAACAAAAGAAAAAAAGAACAAAGAAAGTTGGCTCATCCCCAAAAAAACATGTGACCATCAAAATTTCCAAATAAAAGATAACAGCAATAATAAGAGAACACAAAAAACTAGCACCAGCTATATATACGTTCCCATCGCCTAATCTTATTGTCATAAGAAAATCCATCCGTACTCGTTTTGTTCTTGCCAAGACATAACTCACGAACTAAAAGAGATAATTCCATGAAAGTAATTTCACTGGGGAAAAAAAAAACTTACGCACAGAGAGAACCAACCAAAAAGGTGCTTAACAAAACCCTAAACTAAGGAAGCCCACAAAGAAATCAATCAGTTTGTGCACAAAGGAGGAGATCGTCACGGAAGTCAAAGTGATCGTAAACTTCTAGGAATCCCTCTGATAAAGCGTGAAGCGTTATTTTCTTCTTGGTCTTTCATGCGATTATCGGTTTTAGTTCGTGAGTTGGCTGGAACCAAACGAGTGAGGATGAATTCTCTTGTGAAGATAAGTTTTGACAATGGAAAACCAAGGGCTAGGTAGCCAAGGAAAATTTGGAGTTGGAGTTAGTTGTTGTGCTGCCTTATCCTTCTTGGAGTAGGTGCAACAATTGAAAAGAATCCCAAAATTGATAAGACTCAAGGTATGGTTTTAGTCTGGTTATTTGCAAGAGATTGCTCAATGGCCATTTTAGCAATTTTGACGGGGTTGACAAAAATTCTTAATCAAAAGTTGACTAAATAAATTGTAGAAAAGATACTCAAAAAGAAGAAGACTTGCAAGAATCAAAGGAAAAACCAAAATAAAGAGATGTATAACATATAATTAAATGAGCATCAATAGTTCTCCCGACGTCAAGTCAAAAGTAAAAGTATTTGAGAATCTTGGAGCATTTGTAATGGAGTTGAAGCAAATTAATGGTTGTCGAAGGTGATTGCCTAGCTCTTAATGAACCCAAATTTCATGCAGTTTTTCATGCATCATACTAAAAATAACAAATATATGGAAATTATGTAAGATCTAATTATCCTGAAATTTCAATAAAAAACCATAAAAACAAGCCAAATCATCAACCTAATTATTCCTAAACAATTTGCAAATCACTGTGGATGGGAGACAAACTTTCCTCCCTTCTCCTCGACTTTATACTCCTTTCCTTTTGATGGTGCTGCTCCGTTGGTTGATTTTGGCTTCACAGGTAAGCCAAAATATTCCTCTGGTGTTGTTGTGAAGAAGGAAAAATTATGGCCATCATCCCGATTGAGAACCTCATTGGCTATCTGGAGAGCAGTTTTTCCATTGAAAAGCTCATAAGTATTCTCTCCGCAGTTGTTGTCTCTCGATCCATTCCTAGGTGTAGCCACGAACTGTGTGGAATGATTTTGCTGTTGTTGGGCTGCGACGGAGGAGCCGAGTTTCAGTGAGAAGTTTTTTTCTAGAATGTGAGTTGGTTGAAGACATGATTAACTGAAACAATGTAGCTATGGAGTTTATGGAAAGTTCTCTTTCTTTGGTCAAGGGTTTATATACCCAGACTACATGATTCCTAAATCTAATAGGTAAAGGTTTTCTAATCTGGTTATGACTACTAGTAAAAGTTGCTCTTAATTGAATTATGGATTTCTTTGGCCATGCTTATCACATATTTTGATATATCAAAATCGGACTCTATCTCACTAAATATATTGATTGTTATTGTTTGCAAGAAAGGATATAGATAAGTACAACCTACTTTTGCTATTGGAAGTCTCATATAAAGGGATTTTAATAGATTAACTTTCGATCCCAAGGCTAAGGTTTATTTCTTTTTATCCCTTCTTTCTAGCTATCGTTTAAACCAACAATAGGTAGATATATCCATCTCTTACTTAATTAAAGCGAATTGTGTCACGTGAGTCAATTTCATGTGAAGTTATCATGAAGCTCCTTTCGTTGTTCACTCTACATTGTGTTCTAGAACAGACTTATGTTGATAAACTAGAATTTTGCCAAATAACTTATGGATTTAGATTTTAAGATATAGTAACTATATGGAGAAATTACAGATGACTATACAAAGTCGTTAGAAAAGTTTATTATGTTATATAAATCATGGAGTCAGCCGGAGCTGGAGCATTAAAAATATGACTAAATTTTGTGGGGGAAGATAGGAGCACACTTTGCTTTATACATATGTTTTTTATTTGACACTTGCTTTAATATATGAGTTGAAAAACTAAACCAACTCATAAATACTTGATGTTAAATTAAATAACTTGACGTTATTTAAAAACGGCATCAGTGTAGTATGAAAATAATATTCACACTTTTAATATCTTAAATTTGTGTTTGTTTCACTTAAAACTTCACTATAACGGAAAATATTTTTCATCAAAATCATTTTAAAAGAAAATAGCTAGTTTTCATTCATTTGATTATTTAAGAAAAGTAATTTCCTTCTCGTTAGAAGAGGAAGTCGTCTCCTCCGATCTAAGTTTTTTTTTTTTTTTTGGGGGTTCATGGAAAAACTTTTTCGATAAATTTAGTAGTTTTTCATTATTTAAATATTGGAAAGTCAGAAAACAATTTCTTGGAAATAGTTATCTGTAAAACAAGCGGAAATGTAATACTCAAACCCCATACACTAAAAGCGTCTACATTATGATATCGACATGCTCGCTTAATATAGATTTAGGGTGATTATGGTTATTGAACACTTGTATTCTGGGGAATTTTTTGTAATAAATAAGGGTAGTTAGTAAATAAGGAAGACTGGATTTTCACGTTTTTATTAAGGAGAGGTCAACGATTGTAACTAAAGGGGCTAATTTATAAATAGGGTCCTCTCTCCCATAGCCGTATCAACCCATCTGTTCAACACAAGAAGAATATTAGAGCATTCTCTTCTAAAATACTAAGCAAGTGAGCGATAAATCGAGATAATGGCTGAGCTAAGGTGACCCCAGTAAGAGGCGAACAAATCAAAGGAAGCCTTGTCATGCCATCATGGAGGAGTCGTATTACATTGGGAGATGCCTCCAGAATGCACGAATTTCCAAGACATGATTAACTAAAAGAATTAGCTACGGAGTTTATGAGAATTCCCATTGGTTTGGTCTGGAGGATTCTACACCCAAAACTATATGATTCACAAACCCTAGGCAAATGTTTACTAATCCAATTATGACTCCGAGTACATGTGGGTTTTTAAGCGTTTGGTATCTAGATTGGTTTAAAAGCCTTAATTGGCTTATCAAATATATAGATTGTGCTAAATGAATTGCTAACTAAATAGTAATATAATGTTTAACATTAACTAAAACAAAGTACATACCCTGGCTAGATATTGGAAAAATAGCATCTAATGTTGGCCCAGGGAAAGGCATGATTATTTTCCTTTTCAAATAAAACTCTTAAGGATTTTTCTAACAAATATTCAGTTCTGCTATAATTTTTTTATAAGTAACGCGACCACATGTAATAGTTACTAAATATAGAAACGTTTTAGATTATGTAAATCTATCATGATTGTTAATATGCACTTAGTCAATTTAATTATGGTATACATACTAATTCTTATTATACAATTGTTATACCAGTTGAATGTATCATAAAATAGACAATTTTTATGTTAATGATTTCTTTAAAATATCTCATTGTTGATACCTAATTTTTGGCTACCCAGTTAGTCATTAATTACATGAAAAATTAGGGATTGATCTCAACCCCTAAACAAACATACTATTAATAGATAAGCCCAGGCATTTGCATGTATTGGATTGGCGGCTAATAGACTTAAGTGAATGGACTTGAATTCAATTAATTGAACCGAGCTCATAAGAGTATTAATTTTTGGCCAAGCCCATAGGACACTAAGGGGGTCAAAATTTTCATTATAAGACCCAAGTCAGAATAATTGATTTATTAAATGAAAGTACTTGGAAAACAATTCAGAAAATTGCCTAAGATGAATTATGAAATAGAAGCCCTAGGTTTGTCTTAAAAAATAGGTGTTTTAGGGTTCAGGGCGCTTGATAAAACACACGGCCAAGCTCGGTCACATTGGAAAGATGGTTATGAGAAGAAAAAATAAGCAAGAAAGATTCACGATAAATAAACAAACATTTTCTTTGTGTAAATGGAAAATAAACAAATATTTGTTGAAGAAAAAAAAATATGGTTATGATTGTTTCATGGAAAATGAATAATTCGAAAAATATTTTCCTAAAAATGGTATCTTGTATAGCTTGAAATTAGTCAATAAAGAATGTTTTTATGACCGACAACAATTTATGCCTAAATATTTTCTTGGATGATGAAAATATTTTTAATTCATTCATTTTTGTAAGCAATACAAGTGATCATTTTTAAGGAAATGTTTTCTAAACCATTTGTTTTATTCACAAAAAAATGCACCCTAACTTACATCTAATTTTTCATCCTCCTTTTTTCACCCACTTGTATTGAACTTGAATGTCAATGACAACCTCGTTGTCCACAGGAGATTGCTAAAACGGCGAAGTTGACAATTTTGATCGAATTGCAAAGGATTCTTAATTAAAAGTCAACCAAAACAGATCGCAAAAAAGCAAAGGAAAAGAGTTGGAAAAAAAAGAGTTGCAAGAATCAAAGGAAATACACACAGTAAAGAGATGTATAACATATAATTACTTGAGCGTTAGTGGTTCTTCCTGTTGATTGTGCCTAATCATGAATTGAAATATGAAAAAGTCAAGTATAAAGTAAAATTATCTTCAAATCTTGGAGCATTTGTAATGGAGTTGAAGCAAAAATGGTATAGTTGGTCAAGGATGAAGGTCGAGGAAGGAGGATCTGCGAGAGGTTGTTATATGGCGGATCATCCTTGGTGGGAAACCGCCTGTATAATGGCGGTGGTAGGCTTTATATTGACGGTGAAAGAGGAATTGCCAAATTCGGAGGGAACACTTACATTATTATATTTAGTTTTACCACAAAACCAGATATCACTTTAAATGTATTAGGGTCATTTTCCTAAGTATAAATAGCATTCGACTCCGCTTCACACAACTTGACATAATATATTCGAGGTACAGTATATTTCATAATGAACCGCATTGAATAGTTCCATAATATATACAACCAATTGATATATAGGAAAATACATAATGAGAGCACTTGTCGTATTTATATTAGGTCTACTATGACGGGAAAAGATTATTGATTGCACACTAATGTAAAATAATTTAGTTACACTATATTACTCAAGGACTGAGTTAAAAACTTGTGCCAGCGACAACTATATAGGAAATACTCGAAACAAATTATATATAAGGAAATACTCGTTATTGCATAAGATTAGAATGGCAAAATCTTCCCGTACTTTTGAGTCAATAGAATCCTCCTAGACTAAGAAAAAACTAAAAAATTAACCAATAAAAAGAAGAAGATATAACATGAGTTGCTCTTCCTTCCATATACGTAGTATCCAAGATTTCCAAACAAATGATAACGAAAAGGATAAGAGAGAGGAAGAATTATCTCCACGTCCATTATCTTTCCAGGAAAATCTACGACTACCGTTATGTGTATACGTATAATGATGCATTTTTCCTCGCAGCTGACGCTATTTTCACAAGACAACTCATCCTTACTCGTTTTGGTTCTTGACAACATGACAAAAATGTGAAAATTCCATGACAATCTGCAACGATAGTTTCTACCAAAAACCGTATACACAGACTCACAGAGAGAACAATTATGAAGGAAAGTATCTGACATAACCCTGAACCAAGAAAAGCCCAAAGAAGAAACTAATCCTCATGCTCTGTGAGAGAGTTCCGAGAAAATGCATATTTTCTAAAAGGTTCGTGGCCTGTCTCACTCTGCCTTCCGTGATGACCTCTTCTATCCCTCCCTTTCTTCTTGGCTTCCCTCTTCTTCTTATCTTGTTCCAATAAATAATTGAAACCTAGCCCATTCAACAATGCTTCTGTGCCCGGCTGCATGATCAACGTCTCTCCTCTATTCTCGTGGTCTCTCCGTCGATTCTTGATTGCAAGTGTTGCCCTTTGATCCTCCATTCCACGATCTCCCCCTAGTTCTGGCCACTCCGTTGAACTCAAGTTAAAGCTACCAAGTGCGACAACATTGTCATCTCTTCTCTGTGAGACATCTCCACTGATTCATGATCATGAATCGTCGCCATTCTATCACCATCGTAGTCACAAGCATTCTATTCCTCTTGTTCGACTTTGACCCTCTTAGATTGATCATCGATAAATGCCATTTGATCATCCCCACAGCTTCCAGGAACACTTGCTTCCTCTTGTTGAACTTGGAAATTCGTACTTTGATCATTTTCAACTCGCTTCCTCTTCTCTAACTCACTTCCTTTTCTTGCTTCAAACGCGACATTGACAGCCTCATACAACTCCAACCCACAGAACTCGGCTAACGACTGAGTGAATGGTTCTTCGATGGACAAGTCGTTTTGTATGAGGATTGAATCTGGAGATTCTGAATCTTTCGCTCGTTCCATTAGACTGGCAAGTAGGTATTCCCTCGATCTTCTCAGTGACGAACCGCTGGTTCGATGTGAGTATTATAGCTTGATCTCTCCATTTAGTGATGAAGCGTATGAAAAATTGGAGGAATGGGGAAATTTTTCTCAGAAAATCTTGCTATCAGATGTGTTATATGGCTTTGTGTAGCTTTGCAAATAGGGGAAGTCTTCTATAAAGAGTCAACTGAGCGCCGAACATTTCAAAAGCATTTTATTTTTTAAAATTCGGTCCCCTATTTGTTTCCTCTAAATCAAGAAAACTGGACACATTTTACGAAAATTTCCGTTTCTCTGTTGCACTTTCTTGAGCAGGTATTGGAAATACGTGAAATGCATATATTATATATAGTTTGTTAAATAACCGCTTGCGTAGCGGCGGCGGCGGGGGTTTCATATTTACCGCTAAAGAGGAATTGCCAAATTGGAAGGAACCCTTACTTTATTATATTTGTTTTTACTACTAAACATGATTTCTCTACAATTTACTTTATTAAAGTATATTATGGTCAATTTTTCTAATAGTTTGCTTCATGGTGTAATATATATTACCACCGGGTCTTCACTTCACACAATTATTTCTTTGGAATAATCTATTTTTGCACTTATATTCGGGATATAGAATATTCAATAATGAAGAGTAGTTCCATCATTAGTAAAACTAACAAATATACAGGAGTTGTCGATTTTTTTTTCTTTTTTATAATGTGGGGTTAATACCACGAAAAACTCAAAACTAGTATATATGTGGCTAATTTATCCCAAACTAATTTCTAAATAACTTTAAAACTCAAACTAGTACATACATGATAAACTTATTCTCCGTTAGCTTTTGTCAAATTTTACCGTTAAATTGCTGACATGGATAAAATTTAACGATGGACATGGCAAGTCCACATGAAAATCCATAGGATACTATCACAAAAAAAATCCCAAACTAGCAAATTTATGATAAATTTACCACAGATTGGTACACAAGTGACAAATTTACTTTCCGTTACTTTTGGTAACTCTAGTGGTACCTTTGACAAAGTGGCTCAACCAAGTACCACTTATGTGGCCTAATCATTGCCTAATGTAGCATCTCATATAAGATCATAACAATGGGTTAAGCCCTTAATAATTAAGGGCAAAAGATTGCTACCAAGCAAGGTGGAAGTGGTGACATGATTGAATTGATACAAATACAATAGATTTATGACTTTTTGATGCTTTTCTCCTTCATATCTCCATAAAGTTATTAACATTTGAAATCAGTTGGTTCACCAAACCCCAACCCAATGTCATACCTTCTCGAGGTCCGAAGGGATCCAGTGCCCAACTACTAACAATCCACAAAATATTTGAAAGTTCTAATTCATCAACATAGGTTTGTTCTAGCATATATCATAAAGGGTACAATAGAAGGAACTTAATGATAAGTTCACAAAAAGTTGAGTAATGTGACACGGCTATAGCGAGTAATATTCGCCTAATTAATTGGTGGATGTGCATAAAATTTTCTTATGCCATTTAAAAAGACTACAAAGGAAAGGATCTGATGAGATTTTTCCCAACTACTAACAATCCACAAAATATTTGAAAGTTCTAATTCATCAACATAGGTTTGTTCTAGCATATATCATAAAGGGTACAACAGAAGGAACTTAATGATAAGTTCACAAGAAGTTGAGTAATGTGACACAGCTATAGCGAGTAATATTCGCTTTATTAATTGGTGGATGTGCATAAAATTTTCTTATGCCATTTAAAAGGACTACAAAGAAAAGGATTTGATGAGATTTTTCTAACGAGAGTTGCAATGGCGAGTGTTACATAAATCTAAATGTGTGGAATATACAAAAAGTCATGGAATCCAAATGACTGCATTGGCTTTTGAGAAGGGAGATGTGAATAAGGCAGAGTAAAAGAAATCTAATCTCTAATCCAAATTAAATGAATCAATCAGAATTAGATTTACTATGCATATGTTGACACAATCATGATTATTTTAATTTTTTATCTGCCTTATAACTATTAGACGTGTCGTTAGACTAACTATGTAAGAATTACAGTAGAACTATATATCTCTATACAGACCGAGGGTCTATTTTTTATGATAAATAATTATTTAAAAAATATTTTTCAATAAATGATTGATTGTATCGCTTACAAAAATGACAAATAAGAAATATTTTTCATCATCAACGCAATTGCTGCAAATAAATCTTCGTCGATAATAAAAATATTTTATGCTAACTAATTTTCTAAACGATATAACCAATAATTTTTCGGAAGATGTTTTCCAAATTTCTGTTAAACAAACTCACTTTGAAATATCAAAAGTTGTTCTTTGAGGCATTTACTTTTATTAGAAAGATATTTGAAGTTTTCTTTAACAAGGGAAATAATCATGCGTTTGCTTGGTCTTGATCTTGAAAATACAATAAAAAATGTAAACTTAGGAGAAATTTCTCCCCTTATATGTGCGTGTGTGTATTGATAGATTCAGATGCCTATATTTTATTTGATGTTTTTTGCCGGTGCAAGGAGGAGGGCGGTTCTCGAAAACTGGAAATACGGGATAAAGAAAGAAAAGAAAAGGTAAAAGAAAAAAAAAAAAAAAAAAAAAAAAAAAAGAGGAGCAAAGGGAGATTCATCCTAAGCATCCAAATTAATTTTGCGGATAAGTCCATATCTTTGATGACGCAATGAGAAAATTCTATAAATTTAGAGAATCCTATAAATTCAGAGACCTGTTCAGTGAAGCCTCATTCAATCAGCGCCATGCAGAACGGCTTCTTTTTCCTTCCTTCTTTTCACCCTGCTCCAATGAAAAGGCCACTGGGTATAGCTGTTGGAGCAGGGTGAAAAGAAGAAAGAAAGAGAGAAGAAGAAAACGGAGGAAGAACAGAAGTACAAAGTGAGTTTCTCTTCTAGGGTTTGTTTTGGTCGACTTTTGGTTCATAATCTTGCCGGACTAATGAGTTAACTGTCTCGCCGATGTATCCGGTTCAGTCATTCGCTGTCTTCGCAGGAAAGCACCGTTTCTCATCTTGTCTTTTTTTAACTCTTGGGCCATCAAGAACTTAATCTCAGTCAAAGTAAGACTTGGGTACTTGCTCGACTGCTTCCTGGACTCATCTCTGTGTTTTCGTCTTGAACTGCACATCTCTCCTTCCTGTAAGTTGTTCCGATTCTGGTAGGGGATTTCATACTTTGTTTCGGCTGTTTTCTTCTCTTTTCTTTCTTCTATCCGTTATTCGTGTCTCAGATAAAAAGCTATGCCGGATGATCATTCTGTTACAAACGAAATATGTATTCCACACTCAAGAAATTGCATATCTCTAGGTCAGTTTAGATCAAATCATCCCTTTTAATTTCATGATTACATCGCACCTAATTTACATGTCGCATATCACCCCCTCAAAATTGTCAACTTGGCTGTAGAGTATTCTCTTATGGACAACGAGAATGTCCTCAACATTGGAGTTCTACACAACTGGCAAAGTAAGAAAAGGAGGAGAACATTAGATGTAACTGTCGCGACCTCTTTTTTCCGGCGCCCGCAATCGGGTACGAGCACCTAAGGAGGCTAATGGCTCGGCTGAAATTATTAAAGCCCGGACTCTCCCAAGTCCACCAATTCACGACTTAATTGTTCAAGTTTTTAACCTGTAAATTAATTTTAAAACGGAGTCGCCACTAATCAATTTGGGGTGGATCGATTAGAAACCCAAGCAAAGTATCGGGAGAAATACTCGCTCTGCAAGAATGAGAGAAATTAGGATCGGGACTTGATTACACTAGTTAATCACTAATGCCCTTTCGATACCTAATCTTGTTTAAGCCCTAAGGCTTTTTGGATATTCGAGGGATTTTCTATGCATTTTTAGAAGAAAAAACATTTTTTTTTGAGTCTTTTTCTAATTTTTTTGGACATAAAAAGCATTTTTTGGATTTTTTTAATCTTTTTCTGAAAATATAAATCACTTTTTGGCTTTTTCTGACTTTTTTGGCTTTTTTGGGAAAATATGGAGATTTTTGATTTCTTTTGATTTTTTAGAAAATAAATTATTTTTTTGATTTTTTTTAATTAAAATATTATATTTATTATTATAATAATATAAAAACGAACCGGGTCGGGTTCCCGGGTTGGGACCGACCCGGTTCGCGACCCGAGACCTGGACGGGCCCGCGTTGCGGGCCCGACTCAGATTTTTCTCCCTTTTTTCTTTTTCCAAGCCCATGTAGTAACCCAGGCCCATTTATGCACAAAAACAGCCCACACAACTGGGCCCAGAAGACCTGAATGTGGGAAAAACCCTACCCGGATGGGGGTTTCGCTGGACCCGGTTCTGACCCGGCAGGCACCTCTCTCCCTTCTTTTGTCTTCGCGGCGCCGATGAAGGATGACCAGGACGTCACAGGGCGGTGACACAGCGACGGTGGCGACGCGGCAGGCGGCGGCACGGTGATGGTGTGAGGTGCGACGGCGGCCGAACACCACAAGGGTCTCGGCGAATCGTCGGGGACGGCGTCGGGGGTGGAAAGCGTCGCGGCGACGATGCAGCAGGGTCGTTGCTGGTTTGGCGACAACGTCGGGGGAGGACTGCGGCACGGCGGGTCGACGGCGTGCCTCAGCGAGACAACAGCGACAGGCGACGGCGACTCTCACGCAGATCTCCAGATCTGCGCCCAGATCTTGACCTTTCTTCCTCCGCCCTCCACTCACTCAGATCTCGGCCAGCTTGCTCTCGAACCTCCCCGGAAGTCTCTCGGGGGAAGTTCTTCAGAGTTTGCCAGCTTCGATCTTCGGCCGTGCTCGCTCTTTGAGCTCCCTGAAGTCTCTCAGGGACCTCTCTAAGCTTGCTGGCCTCTTGTGTCTTCTTCAATGGAGGTGGTGCTGGCCTATTTATAGGCGAGGAGTCCGGTCGACGAAGAGGTTTGGCCGCCGATTCTCCGTGTGCCGACCGGCCTTGGTGCGGCCGAACCGGCGTCACCTCGGCCGCCCACTTGCTTGCTTTGAAGGTACGTCCCATCCGTCTTCGGCTGGCCTACGCGCGCGCCGAAACCCTAGCTGCCGCTCTCTGCGCGTGTGTTGCAGAGGCGTGAAGGGAGAAGCCAAAGAGGAAGAAGACAAGGGGCGCATGGACCGGGCTGAGGCGGAAATGGGCCGAGGAGGCCCAGAAGAGGGGCTTTTTTTCTGTTTTTTTGGTTTTTTTTTTGTTATTTGCTTATTATTTCGAAAAAGACAAAATAAATAAAAACTTAATTAATAAAATAAACATAATAAAAATTGAGGTGTCAACAGTAACTTGTGGTTGTGGTTCACTGAGCGGTTTGTCCCAGATTTGATTATGCTCCAAACTACATGATTTGCGGGCTGTAATTTCTTTGGTCTACAAGAAGTTAATTAGCTAGAGGGAGTAAGAATCCCTTCCTTCTGTATGAATTAAAAAAAGGCATCAGAACTGTTGAAATTGGAGTCTCATGGAACTTGAGGATCTGCAAGTTTCCTAAGGTTCTCATCGGTCTAATTTACCAGAAATCGTTTTGTTAAAAAGAAAGAAAAGAAATGATAAACAAAAAGGAGCGGAGGGAGACTCATACTAAGCTGTTCAAATTAATTGTGTGGATATGTCCATATCTTCGAGGGTAATATTAAATTGTAAATTGCTATCCTTAATTGTAGAGAATCTTAATCTATAAAGTTTGATGAGGCAATGAGAAAATTCTATGAACTTTGGAGAATCTTATGGATTGACGGGCTTGTACATTGAAGCCCCCATTTCATTCAACCCCATGCAGAACGGCGTCTCTTTTCCTTCATTCCTTTCGCCCTTGCTGCGATGATAAAAGAGAAGACTTAAACGGAGGAAGGAAAGAAGTCATCAACGGAAGCACAAAGTGAGCTTCTTTTCCGTGGTTTGTTTTGGACGACTTTTGATTCAAAATTTTACCCTACCCAGTCAAAATTGTCAACTTGGCCGTAGAGGAATCTCTTATGGACAACGAGGTTGTCCTCGACATTCAAGTTCGACATAACTTGGTCTAAGAAAAAAAAGAACATCAGAAGTAACTTTAATGCTCTCTTTGGTCAATTGACCCTCGTTTTTCCTTTCATTGATGCAAAGAAAATTGATTTTCCACAAACTAATCTTAATTTTTATCCAAGTGTCCGAGAGAGAAATCGCCAGGCAAAATTTTCATAGCTTATCAACATCTTGTGATTCCGTGGCTCGTTCATTCCCAAGATATAATGGAACAAGCTGCAATTTCACAAGATATGATTGCTAACAGCAATGAGTCTGGAAAAAGATCAAGAATGCTATAGTCACCTCAAGTAGTCACTAAGGCTATTGATATGGATAAGGCCAAAGTGAGATTATGTTTTGCTTTTGGAAACGTCTACAAATAAAGAAGAGTGAGCAATAATGCTTTGGACGTATTGAAAACTGTGTCATCTACGTCTTCTATCTTTGATTAGTGAAATCTCTCTTAGGCTAGTTAATCTAAAATATCTTTTCGGCTTGAAGTGGCTCGCGATTCAACAGATACCCTATTAACTGGAGTTTATTTCACGAAAGAAAGTACATGATGTAAACGAACATTCTTAAATATAGTTCTTTCAGTTACATGAAGCAAGAGGTAAGAGAGAAAATCTTTCAAGGACGCAGATACTTACGAACGTAGAGATAATGAAGAAAAGAAAATTTTTCTCAAGCCATTCTCATGCTATTTAGAAGGACAACACAGGAAAGAATTTGATTTGAGATTTTCTTTTTACGGGAGCTGCCATGGTGAATTTGACAAAAATCTAAATGCGTGGAATATATAAAAGGTCATGGAAACTATTTGAATCATTGGCTTTTCATAAGGGATGTGATTAGGTCAGATAAAATAATATCAAATCTTTAATCCGTATTGAACGAATCAATTAACAGAACTCATTAACATTGAAATAAATTTATAAAAAATTATTTTGTAATACATTTAGCTGATATAAAGATAGAGCGAAAAATATTATTGTGTATAATAGAATTTAATTTACTAAGCATGTATTGACGATCATGATAGATTTAGATACTTTAAAATATATCTCTGTCTAGTAGCTAGTAGACATTGTTGTTGTACTAACTATGGACAAATTATAGCAAAAGTATATATATTTTTTTTACAGAGTGAAGGTCCATTTATTTCGCAGAAAAAGTTTGATTTAGAAAATATCTTCTAATAAATAATTGATTGTATCACTTATTAAACTAAACAGATGAAAATATTTCATCATCCACAAATTAGCTAAGCGTAAATTGTTGTCGATGATGAAAACATTTTATGTTAACTAATTTTCCTAAAGAATATAACCTATTATTTTTCGGAAAATATTTTCTAAATTTTGAGTTTTCATGAAACAAACGCACTCTTAAAAATCGAAAGTTGTTCTCTTAGGCTTTTACTTTTGTTAGAAAAACCTTTGGAGTTCTATTTGACAAGGGAAACAAACAGGCGTTTCCTTGTTCTTTATCTTTAAAATACAATTAAAAAAAATGCAAAATTAGGAAAATTTTTCTCCCCTTACGTGTCACTTTATATGTATGTATATATATATATATAACAATATATTTAGATGATGATATTTAAACTAAGGTTTCAAAGATTATCTTATTGAACTTCTTTGGGAAGAAAAGCAACTTTGTATTGATTGAAAACCTGTGAAATTATGATTTCTGCTCCTTCGACGCTATTTGATGTTTTTTGGAGATTCATCCTATGCCATTCAAATTAATTGTGCGGATGAGTCCATATTTTCAAGGGCAATTTTAAGATGTGAATAGTCTATAGGGAAACATTTAATGAGACAACAAAAATTTCTATATAGAAAATTTTAAAGACCGAGAGACTTGTCCATTAAAGCCCCATTCAATTAGGACCACGCAGAGCAACTTCTTTTTCCTTCCTTCTTTTCACCCTGCTCCGATAAAATGGTCGCTAGGGTTCCAATATCTGTTGGAGCAAGTTTGAAAGGAGAAAGAAAAAGGACGAATCTGTGGAAGCCCAGGTGAGTTTCTTTTCTGCGGTTTGATTTCGTCGACTTTCTTCAATAAACACTCCTTTTTCTCTTCATTGATACCAAAAAAAAAAAAAAAAAAAAACTGCAAAATCAATCTTAGTTTTTATACAAGTAATTCAGAGATACATCTCTGCTTATTTCAATTTCTATTGCGAATCAACATCTTGTGATTTCGCTGCTTGCTCATTCTCAAGGTCTAGTGGAACAAGCCGGCAATTCATAAGATACAATTGCTAATGACAAGAAGTTTGGAGAAAGATCAAGAATGCCGTAGTTGCCTCAAGTAGTTGCAAAGGCTACACAAGGAGAGGGTACTAATTTTTCCATTTTTTGTTTGAGGAAGTCGGGATGCCTCCACATGAGAGCGTGGAAATTGTTAGATGCTTGAAAAATAATTTGATCAAATAGTCTACTGTTAATAGAGATTAGAGTGATAAGACCGAAGTGAGATTATGTTTTTGCTTTTGGAAACTTCTATATATAAAGAAAACTATGCAACGATGCTTTTGATATATTACAAACTTTGCCATCTATGTTTTCTTTTAGTTGTATTGACAAAAGCAAAATTAGGTAGGTGCTGTGCGGCTAGTTAATCCAAAATGCTACATTAAGTTGATTTTATTTCACAAAAGAAAGTACATGACGAGAACGAACAATCTTAATTGTAGTTCTTTGAGTAACTTAAAGGAGAAGGCGAAAAGGAAAACCTTTAAAAGACATAGATACTTACGCATGCAGAAGGAAAGAGAAAAATTCTCAAGCCGTATTTGCATACGAATAAAAACCACATTCTTATGTCATTTAAATAGACAACAAAGGAAATGATCTGATGAAATTTTTTTGTGGTAGCTGCAATGGGGAATTTTATATAAATCTAAATGCGTGGAATATACAAAAAGTCATGGAATCCAAATGACTGCATTGGCTTTTGATAAGGGGATGTGATTAAATTAGAGAGGAAATTTCTAATCTTTAATCCATATTCAACGAATCAATTAACAGAAATCATTAACATTAAAGGAAATTTACAATAAAAATAGTTTATATAAGGTACATTCAGTTGTTACGAAGATAGTATAATAGGTACTATTGTGTAAAATAGAATTAAATTTACTATGCATATATTGACACAATCATGATAGATTTTCAAATTTTAAATTTAGCTCTACATTGTTGTCATTAGACTAACTATGAAAGAATTATAAAAGAACTATATATCTCTATATAGATTGAGGGTCTATTTGTTTAATGATAAATAATCATTTAAAAAATATTTTCAATAAACAATTGATTGTATCGCTTATGAAAACGACGAATAAAAAAAAAATATCATCAATGCAAGTTACGGATAAATCAATGTTGATAATAAAAATAATTTCTACCAATTAATTTTTCTAAATGATATAACAAATTATTTTTTTAAAATGTTTTCTAAATTCTAGTTTTTCTGTTAAACAAACTCATTCTTATATATCAAAAGTTGTTCTATGAGGCATTTACTTTATAATGAAAAGATCTTTGAAGTTTTCTTTGACAACGGAAACAATTATGCGTTTTGTTGGTGCAATGAGGAGAGCGGTTTTCGAAAACAAGAAAACAAGATATAAAAGGTAAAATAATAAAAATAAAGAGGAGCAAAGGAGATTCCTTGTAAGCAGTTCAAATTAATTGTGCAGATAAGACCATATCTTCGAGGGTAATTTTAAAATGTAAATAGTTATCCTTAACTTTAGAGAATCTTAATCTATAAGGAAACATTTGACGAGGCAATGAGAAAATTATATAAACTTTAGATAAACTTGAAGATGGACAGACTTGTACATTGAAGCGTCATTCACTCAACCACATGCTGAATGGCTTCTTTTTTCCTTTTTTCCTTTCGCCCTGCTATGATGAAAAGGCCACTAGGGTTCCAATATCTATTGGAGCAAGGTGGAGATCACCGGAGCAAGGCGAAAGGAAGAAAGAAAAAGAGAGGAAGAAAAGAGGTCATCAACGGAAGCATAAAGTGAGTTTCTTTTCTGCGTTTTATTTTGGTCGACTTTTGGTTCATAATTTTGCCAGACGTGTCTGGTTTAGTCATTCGCTGTCTTCGCATGAAAGCACCGTTTCTCGACTTGGCTTGTGTCACGCCCCGAACCTCGAGCGTGCTAACATCCCACCATGGTCATGCAATTGCGACATTCCCAGGTAGTGTCGCCAACCCCATTCATTTATTATTGCGCAAGCGGAACGTATTATAATCCCCTGACAATGAAATACGGGATAGAAAAGCAGAAAGCAAAATCACAACATAACACTTAAACATAATTCAACAGAATTACAAACAGAGGCCTACAGCCAAAAGTCTACAAAAGACCGGCACTTAAAAATGAACTGTCCTACGACCTACAAGTCGGACACATTCTCCAATCCTTATGACTTCACCTCTGCAACTCCTCAAGGCCAACCAAAGCTATTTAGCCGCTCCATCCACCAAGGACCTGAAATGGTTATTCAATAACCACTGAGACAACGTCTCAGCAAGTTCAACTCCCTAAACCCCTATTAGAAAGAAAATACGCCCAAGGGTAGCCTAGCCACATCACATAGAGAACTTATCTCGCCTCAATTCCTTCCTGCAGGTTAGCACAATTTCGTATCACATAATCTCAGGTAGTATTAATAATTCAAACAATTGGAACGTCATCACTTTCATATAAATCACGATCGCACTTAGCACGCATTCCAATTATTATTCACTGCCACACAAGGGCATAGCCTACTCACAGGTCGGCTATCTATTAACATTATGGGATTTCGAGAAGAATAAATGTCCAATTGGTCCCGCCACTACTGCTTCTCGCCACTACTGCGACCAAGCCACGTCATTCTATCGACGGCATTTCTAGAAGAATAAAGGTCCAGTTGGTCTCTCCACTACTGCGACCAAGCCACGTCATTCTATCGACGGCATTTCTAGAAGAATAAAGGTCCAGTCGGTCTCGCCACTACTGCGACCAAGCCACGTCATTCTATCGACGGCATTTCTAGAAGAATAAAGATCCAGTCGGTCCCGCCACTACTGCGACCAAGCCACGTTATTCTATCGATGGCATTTCTAGAAGAATAAAGGTTCAATCGGTCCCGCCACTACTGTGACCAAGCCACGTCATTCTATCAACGGCATTTCTAGAAGAATAAAGGTCCAGTCGGTCTCGCCACTCATCATGACCAAGCCACGTCATTCTCTTGACGGCATTTCTAGCGAGAATAAGGATCCAAATCGGCTTAGCCATTACTCGACCCGAGCCTTTCAACTAGCACACGACAATTCAATACCGATCCTTGGATACTTTACATTTCACTCGCATAATCCAATTACAATTTTAGCCATTAACAATCCAATTTCAATACCAAACTCGACACTTGGGATTTTATGAATAAAATCCATATTTATCATAATCAATACTCAATTTGCCACGATCAATCATCAAATTCAAATTCTAAATACACAGCAGCGATCGGCACGAAATTCTGAGAGTATAAGGTCTTGACGAAATTTTCGAACTTTAATAAATAATTAAATTTATTCCGAAAATTAATTAAATAATAATATTCATATTTTTCGCAACGCACATTCAATTTATAATATCCGACCATCAATTTCAAAATCCGAATATACAGCAGCGACCGGCATACGAAATTATGAGAATTTATGGTCCCGACAAAATTTTCGAATTTAATAAATAATTAAATTTATCCCGAAAATAATTAAATAATAATAATTTAATAATTCCGAATAATAATATATTATTGAATTATAAATAATTTCGAGATATTTAAATAAATCAAAAGTAAATTCCTTTATGTCACATCAAAGCTTATATTAATATAAACCTTCACTTAGCCTTAAATTAAACTCACTTTAAGTTAATCAAGCACATTAATCTAATCTACACTTAAATAAATTAAACTAACCACCTAATAACACTTCACGTAAACTAAACACACCTAAAGCATCATTAACACTCTAATCAAGGTTTAGTGTGTTAAACTCATTGGATTAGCGAGCCGAGCGGACCAAAACGACGGGGACGCCGAGGAGAACAACTTTCCTCAAAGCGGGCCGAGTATCCGGTTTCGGGAAGGCAGCCAAAACGGGCCAAACGTCCGCTGCCATACCCATTTTTGAACTCCCTGAATGTTGCTGGATGGGGCTGAATCCGAGGTTGATTCAAGCTGGACAAGGTCGGCGGAGGGCCAGGGGACTCCGGCGGGCTAAGGCGGGGGCGCACGGCGGCGGAGGGAGCTCCGGCGAAGGCCCGAGCTACTCAAAGAAGTTGCTGGATCTCGGTTGAAATAGGGGCGACGGCGAGAGGCGGGCCGAGACGTACGGCAGCCGCGAGCTTCGGCGACGGGCGGTTGTGGACGGCTGGCGACGGCTCCGGCGACGTGCGGCAACGGCCATGGCTGCTCGGTTCCTTCCTCCATTTTCTGGTCTTCGCACAGCAGAGATGGAGGGGGAAACCGACGGGAGAGGGAGGAGAGAAGATGCACGGCGGCTGGATGGGCGGAGCGACGACGGCGTGCGGCGGCGGTGAACGGCGGAGGCGTGCGGCTTCTCCAGCTTGCTGGTTGCTGGGTTTTCAAAGAAGAAGGAGATGAAGAAGATGGAGATGGAGGAGTCGCACGGTTGGGAGGAAGAAGAGAGGGAGGAGAGAGAAGAAGGGGGGGCCTTTTCTTTTCTTTTTGCCTTTCTTTTATCTAACAAATTGGCCCACCATGACATCATTAAGTATTAAGTGATGTCATGTTCCACTAACTTCAATTCTCTCCCCACAATAATCTTCAATGGGTCCATTTTATTTTTCCGCCGGGGCATAAAACTTTGTGCAACAATTTCTTTAATTCCACTTAATTCTCTTCCAATTGAATCTTAATCCCACTTGAATTAAATCAAATTGACCCCTATTAATTCATTCAACACATCATCAATCAAATTGGTATTTTTTTTTTCCTTATTACTGTGGCGTACTTGCATCCCAATTTCACAATCTCTGGCTTCAACTGAACGAAAACGGCCATATTTATCCAGTCAAAATTAAAACCCGAAAATCTGGATGTCACAGCTTGTTTTCGTATTGGGCCATCAGGAACTTAATCTCAGTCAAAGTAAAACGTGGGTACTTTCTTGACTGCTTCCTGGACTCATCTCCGCGTTTTTGTCTTGAACTGCTCATCTCTCCTTCCAGTATGTTGCTTCAATTATGGTAGGGGACTCCATACTTTGTTTGGCTGCTTTTGTCCCATTTCTTTCTTCTATCCGTTGGCTTTTTCGTCCTTGTTCTGTTTTATTTGCTTGCTTATAGCTATATATGTCTAATATTATTCGTGTATCATATAAAAAGCTATGCCGGTTGATCATTCTGTTAATGAAAAAAGATGTTAGATGTAACTTGTAATTATGGTTTATCGAGTGGTTTGTCCCAGATCTCCCATGATCATTCGGAAAGTCATAATACGTATGCTATGCTTAGAATATTGTCTGCCTCGTGTTGCTCTTCAAAATTCTCAGCAGATGATCAAGACGAAAGTTCGTTTGATTATGCTTCAAACTGCATAATTTGTGGGCTGTGATTTCTTCGGTCTACAAGAAGTTAATTAGCTAGAGCAAGTGAGAGTCCCTTCCTTCTTTATGAATAAAAAAGCATCAGAACAGTTGAAATTGGAATCTCAGGCCACTGATATACGAGGATCAGCAAGTTTCGTACGGTTCTCATCATCTAATTTGGCAGCAATAGTTTTGCTAAAGAAAGAAAAAGAAAAAGTAAACAAAAAGGATCAAGGGAGATTCATCCTAGCCATCCAAGTTATTGTGCAGATTAGTCCATATCTTCGAGGTTCATCTTAAATCGTAAATTGTTATCCTTAATTTTGCAGAACCTTAATCTATAACGACATTTGATGAGGAAATGAGAAAATTCTACATCTTTAGAAAATCTTAAAAACCGAGAGACTTGTACATTGAAGCCCAATTCAATCAGCGCCATGCAGAACGGCTTCTTTTTTCCTGTCTTCTTTTCACCCTATTCCGGTGAAAAGGTCACTAGGGTTCCAATATCCGTGGGAGCAAGGTGGAAAGAAGAAAGAAAAAGAGAAATAAAAAAAAATAAAAAAAGAGGAAGAAAAGACGTCATCAACGGAAGCCAAAGTGAGTTTCTTTTTTGCAGTTTGTTTTGGTCAACTTTTGATTCAGAATTTTTGTCTACCTTGTCAAAATGGTTAACTTGTCCATCGAGCAATCTCTTGTGGACTATGAGGTCGTCCTCGACATTCGAATTAGATATGACTTATATGCTTTCCGTCTTTAATAAACACTCATTTTTCTCTTCATTGATATAAAGAAAATTGATTCTCCACAAATCAATTTTAATTTATGTTCAGGTCTCTCAAAGAGAAATCTCAACACAAAGCTTTGTGATTGGATGGTTTGTTTGTTCCCAAGATCTAATGGAAGGAGCCGTGAATTCATAAGATATGACCGCTAATGGCAACAAATGGAGTGCCTCTAGTCATCGGGAGCCACGCGATCTACATGTCTTCCATCCATCTTGGTGTAGAGGTGCTCTATTTGATCGGTTATGACTTATTTCCTCGGTCATTGATCCATGTCATAAATCATGACCTAGTGCGTTAATCATGGCCTTGGACAATTTTGGTTGTGTGGCTCGTGGTCGAGCCAAGCGGCCATCGAGGATGAATTGGTGATCAAATTCCTTTAGAATTGATGATCTATGGGTCCCCTCGGTAAGATGTGACCACGCCTTAGGCATGAATGAGCCAGGACTTGTGATGACCAAGTCATGATGGTGCCACGATTAGCCACAATGAGTTTAGAAAGAGACTAAGAATGTTGCGGTCACCTCGAGTGGCCATAATGGCCACACAACAAAAAGATCGTGATAAAATTGCTAAAAGTAATTGGTGAGACTTTCGTACTAAATTCGCATGACTGGATGGGGGCAAAAAGAACATTAGATGCAACTTATGTGCTTTCCTTCTTCAATAGATATTCGTTTTTCTTTCGTTGATGAAATTTCATTTCATATATAGTAGTGATTTGCATCTCTTCCTTTTCTTTTTCATCCTAATTTTATTCTCGTCATGATAATAATTATTTGGACACTGTGTCAACAACCATTCTATTCATTCACTTTTAAGTGTCGTGGGGAAATTGATTAGCGACCAATGTGCTGGAAATGGATAGTTTTATGGACTGATATGTGTAAAATGTGTCCGTTTTTCTTGAGGAAAAGAAAATTGTAGGATGACAACTTTTCATTCCATAACTCATATGAAGTTTTACTTGTCTTTTTGTGAGGTATTTCATTAAGAATATAATTTGCAGTTAAAACTGCCTCCCCCCACAAGTTCTGAGGTAAACCTGAACTTAAAAGCATCATGTTCAATCGTTCAACAACTCCATTTTGTTCTGGAGTATAAGGTGCAGTCGTTTGGAGAATTATTCCAAAACTAGCACAAAACTCCTTGAAATTGATTGAACTATATTCTCCTCCTCTATTCTGAGGCACATAATGAGATCTTCATGGTTCATCTCCTTCCGTTTGTGCTTCAAAAAATTTTGAAGTCTGACCAGCCCGGAGATAGTTTCTCAATCATAGCCGCCACTTAAAATGATTCACTAAGTATCATTCCCTCAGCTGAGATGTCACTTAGAATTAATTGCAATTCTTGAACCTGACTCATGATAGATTTAGAATCCACCATCTTGTAGTCCAAGAATTTGGCAACCACAAATTTCTTGGTGACAGCGTCCTCAGTCTTGTATTTCTTCTCTAAGGACTCCCAAAACTGTTTAGCATATTCAATATTACAATAAACGTTATATAGAGAATTCACTAAACAATTAGAATATAATTTCGACATAAGAAGTCTCCATGCTTCCAAGCCTCCAACGCACCAAGCGTCGTGACATCTTGCTCATTTGGACTAATTATCAGGCACACCTCCGATAAATATTTTGTTAGATTGAGCAAGGTCAAATAGAAGAACATCTTCTGCTGCCACTGTTTAAAGCCCACTCCGGTAAATTTCTCCGGTTTCTCATTAGCCTTAATTGGTGGTGTTGCCATCACAGTAGGCAAGGTTCGTTGAACCGTCCCTCCAGAACCAGAGCCAAAAGCCATTTGGCCTATACTGTTCTGAAAAACAGTCCGGGGCATACCGGTCTATGAATTGCACCCGCACCACCAAAATTGGTGTTGGCCCAAGGGCCCATAGCATTGGCTGCTACAAATTCAAACCTAGAGGACTGAACATCTTCCATAGCAACGGTTGAATCGACCATAGGAACATCTCCTGAAACATTCGGGACATTGAAAGGCACTTGATTGTTTTCAGCCATCTCAATAATCTGACAAGAACAACAAACAGTGAGTAAAATAATCGCCTTAAGATTGTTGGAAATTAATATCCAAAGAATACACATTGTTTGTTGTAATCAGAACATCAATGTAAAGAAGACAATAGCAACTATATAATATTCTTCTTTTTATGTAAACTTACAACTCTTGGAGAAGAATAAAATAACATAAAATTGGAGGTGAGGTACGGATAACCGAATCTCCTTAAGGCGATTAGTTCCTGCCAATGGTGCTCTGCAAATTCACGAACTATGCCTCCCAAGATACAACACCTCGACCTGTTTGGATTAGCACTATGCAAACAGGACTCTGTCGAACCGTTCAATTGAACCAGCACACCCAGATAAAATAGAAGAGTAGAAAAGTATATCAAAGCCTTTTTGGAATCGAGTTGGAAAAACGAAAACCATAAACCAAAAAACTTCTTAATGAAGCTCTATGCTCATATCTATTTATAGAGAATTTTAGTTCATGCACTAAAGAGATACATGAATTAAATAGACGCGTGTATCCACGAGATTCATGAATAAAGAGATACGTGAATCCAAGAGATTCAGGTATCCAAAGATACGTGAATTCAAGAGATTCATGAACTCAATAAATACATGAACTAAACGATACATGAATCTAGGAAATTCATGAATTCAATAGATACGTGAACATAAAAGTATAGGAAATTCATGAATCCAAAAAAAAGATACGTGAACAGAAAAAGCATATCTTAATTTATTGGCTTCCGTTGATCCATTAACCATAATTATAACCATAATTACAACATGATCTAATTAAATTTTTAAAAATCCGCTCAATGTACTGCTTCCGTCAAGTAAATGGCCACGCCATTTGCAGGGAGAAATTGTTGGGGGTAGTTGGGGGTAGTGATGATGATCGAATTGTAATTTTTAGTTTGATACATTTTCTTGGAATTTCTCACAGCATGAAAACCAGGATTTTCTGGGGCTTTTCTTGAATTAGGGTTTTGTTAGGTAATTCTAGGTGATCAGTTTTCTTTCAGCATTTGGGTTTAAGTGGTGAAGGCTATGCTTCCAGGTTTGCGTGGAATTTATAAGTTTTAGTTCGTGAGTCGTGAGCAATATCTTGGCAAGCACGAATAAGAATAAATTTTGTCGGGAAAATAAGCTTCGGCCATGGAAATTGTAATCGGGTTTGATTTCGGGGAAAATTTGGACGTTGCTGTGAACATTAAACATAAGCTGGGATCATATACTTTACAGGAAATGATGTACTTAAATGTTTTAAGAGATATCATTATAAGGTCGTGTTTTTGTCACTCCTCATTGGCTTTAATACTGTCTTTTATAGTGTATTGACTATAATACTCCTCATTTTTTCCATGCTGTACCTGCAAAGAATCAAAAGTGGGGCATATTTGTGATTTTTATTTATTTGTTTGTTTCTTCTTTTTCTCCCACTTACCTTTTTCATCTTGATGGTTTTGTGGACTCCTGGATCTGATAATGTCACCGTCTCCTACGAGATTCCTTGATGAAAGTGTCGAGTTATTTATCGTCTCGTGTGGCAAGTTGTAGACCTCTTGGTATTCTTTTCGTTTAGGTCTTTGCTCACATTACCTGTGGACTTGAGCACCTTGATCATTCTATTCCAATTTTCATAGATCATTGCAAGAATCAAAAGATCGCCATGGAGAAATACATCTTGAGGAAGATCATGTAGGTATACAGGTGGTTTTGCCAGACATGCCAAGGGTTTGTGAGGGGGTGATAGTAATGTAGATAGGAAGCTCGTGAGGTTATGTGAGACTACCCAATTATTGGTGTGCGTGGAGACATCGGGGAGGAAGATGAAGCAGCACCAGCAATATGCTTCAACACAAGTGAGAACAAAAAGAAGGAAAGTGAAAGAAAAAGAAGAAACAAATTCAAAAAAGGACCCCATACGTGCTCTCACATTTTGACTATTGGGGGCACAACATTTAAAGAAGAAAGAAAAAAAAAGGGTAATGTGGTCAATACACTATTTAAGGAGTATTTGAGCTAAATGAGAAGGGAAAAAAGCCCAATCTCTTATTAAATAGTTCAACTTATCCCTTTTTCCTTGATTTTTGTTTTCTATATGTGTGATAAAATTTAATTGTTGACTCGAACAAAAGTATAATTAACTTGTTATGTAGCTAATGAAGCAATCGATATATCAGACCAATATAAAGCAAAAAAAAAAAAAAAAGTACATAAATGCATAATGCATCATCATTAAATGGATAATCTTTAAATATAATTTCAAATGGCCAAATCCTATTCCCTCATTCAACAACATAAATTATGTTTATTATGGGCATATTGTGCTTAATGTCTAATTTTGTTGAAAATCAAAGTGGAAAACGATTTTCTAGGAAAGAAATGCCACCTGCAATGATGTGAGGATTTAATCGAATCTATTTTGAAAGAAAGGGAGAGAATTATCAAAAAATTCTTAAACATATTGTAATTGTATCAATTTAATCATAATTTTTTTTTTTGCCAATTCAGTCATAAACCTTTTGTCTTTGTGCCAATTGAGTCAATCCGGTTAAGTTTAACTTGTCGGCGCTAACGTGGTACTGCTAGTGCTGATGTGACATTTTTAAAATAATATTTTAATAATTTTTTTTCTTTTTTCTTTTTTTTTTCTTTAATTTTCCCCCTCCTACTTCCCCTTCCACTAGAGTTGGTGAGGGTCGCTAACTGACCCTCATAGGCCATAGGTGAGGGCATCGTGGCCCTTGCCCAATGTCAACAAGGGTTGAGATGCCCTCACCTAGTGCCAGCGAGGGTGTCCCAACCCTTGCAGCTCTAAGGGAAGGGGAAGGGGAAGGGGAAGGGGAAGGGGAAGGGACAAAAAAAATTGAGGGATAAGTTTACTAAAAGTCCTAAAACTTGTCATGAAAGTGCAATTGAATTATAAAATTTGTAAAAGGCACAGTCAAGTCATAAAACTTTTGAAATAGGTACCATCAAGTCCTAAAGTTAATAGTGTCAATTTATTTATTGAAAATTGCCGATGTGACAATTTTAAATTAATTTATCTTTTCTAGTTGGCATATTTTATCATTTTCTTTTTAATATATTATTTAAATTAGATTACAAATTTGAAAAAAGCTAAAATTTCATTAAAAACAAAATTGAAAGAGAGAGAAAGAGAGAGAGAAGGGCCACGCCGATAGATACCATTGCCACCACCGCCCATCACTAGAGGGCCCGGTGAACGTGAGGGTGGCCAACTCTCACTAGTCTCGGGTGAGGCCTTGTTGGCCCCAAGCGATGAGCCTCGCTTGGCTCAGGTTTGTGCTCAAGTGCCCTAGTCTAGGTGACGCTGGCGCTTGCTCAGGCCTAGTGAGCATCATTGACCCTTGCCTAGGGCTGATGAGGCCTCGCCAGGGTCGGCGACCTCTGCCAGCTCCTTTGGTGATGGGTGGTAGCGGCAACCATTGGCATCCTACCCTACCCTTCTCTTCTCTCTCTCTCGTTTTTTTTTTTTTTTTTGAAAAAAAAATGTTAGCTTTTTTATTTTTTTAATATGATTTAAATGAGATTTAAAAAAGAAAACAATAAAAAAAATGCCAATTAGGAGAGAGAAATCAATTTAAAAATGCCACGCCTATATTTTTCGTACATATTTGACAAGTTTTAGGATTTGATTGCACTTTTTATAAGTTTTAGGACTCAATTGCACTTTTGTGACAAATTTTAGGACTTTTAGTGAATTTATCCCAAAAATTAAAGAAACAAAAAATTGATCAAAACTTCATAAAATCATTAAAGTATTATTTTTAAATGTCATGTTAGCACAGGCAGTGCCACGTCAGCGTTGGCCGACCAAAATTGGCAAAATATACTCAATTGGCATAAATGAAAAATGTTTAGGATTGAATTGGTTAAAAAAAAAATAGAATTGAATTGATGTAATAGCAATATATCACGGCCAAGAGGTTTCTATAGCTAAAGAACCGTGCATCTTCGAGGAGGACCTCCCGAGTTCGCCATGGTTTCCCACAAGAGAGCTTTCAGAATGTTCCAAGGGCGGGTGATATCGTAATTGAGCCAAAGTCTAGAACTCTCCTGCCATTAGTGTCGTTAGTTGGTAGGTTGGGCAGTACAATCTCGTCCGCTAAATAAAAACTCGATCAATGGTTGTAATCCGAGGGCCTCTGGTATAAGAAGGGGTGCCCTCCCCCTCATTTGTATCCATCCAACGATTTAGAAATCTAAGGCTCTTTTCTCTCTTCCAGAGCTTGTCTCTCTAGAAACTTTCTCTCTCTATGATCCGGGTGAGTGAGCAAGTGAGCGATCAATCCGAGCAAGGCTTGACTTAGGCATCCTAACGATCACGATCCCAATTGATCAACCTGCGACAAATAGGGTTAGGATTTTTTTAATAATTTTCCCAAAGAAAGGCTTATATCACTATACTAATCAAGACAATTTGGATTTAATCGATGAATGGACAAAAAGTTTAGGCCTTCTACATACACGTATTTCATGAATTAATGTCTTGTTGTAACTCAGGCTTGTTAAGATGTATTATGGTTAATTAATTGTTCAAAGAATACAAATCTTATCCAAGTATCACGAAGTTAAACAGAGATGTACACGTGGAAGATTAATAGACATTATTGAAAACTTGTAAATTGTTGGGTTTCCATTTTTTTTTTCACTCATTAGGACTAGGAATCCAAAAGCTATACAGATTAGGAATTGTGTTGTATTCAATTCTACTAGGATTAGGAATCGTGCTGTATATAAACCAAAGGAACTTCTCAATCCCTACTCAATTATTTCGTAGACAAGATGTTGCAAAAGAGCAGCGATTCCGATGTTATCTTCCCAACCAACCCCAACTCCTCTATGATGGAACAAAAAGAGCATGATTCTTGGTTCATTGGCCCCAACCTTCTCGTAGACCCGTCACTCACGTAGTCGCAAGTCGAGTTCGTCGGGTCTAATGTCTACTCACTTGTCAATGGACTTGGACACGATAATGGTGGGGTCGTCAAACCAATGAGCTGTTCCAATTCCGAGGTTTCTGGTTAGGGGAGCGCTTTCAAAAAACTCAAGGAATTTCAACATGACATTTTTCCTTTTCCATTCGTCATGAAGATGCCCAGAGGAATGTCTCAGTTTGAATTCGAAAGGGACATCAACATATGGAGCTGGTCAAAGGTAAAAGAGGATAGACTTGAAGAGAAAGTAGTTGATTAATTTGCAAGACGTTTAGGAATAGGACTTTCCTTAAAATAGGTATACAAAACAGTGTCAAATACATATTCAATTTTGTTGGTTTAGTTTTTCAGCTCGTAAATCATATTAATTGTCAAATTATATCTCCATGTATTTTCCAAGCTCCAATTAACTCCATGATCCTTCACATTATCTCCAAATAGTTACTATCTTCAAAATCTAAATCCATAAAATTTTTAAGAATTCTAATTCATCCACGTTGGTTGATTCTAGGATCTGATGTAGAATAAACAAGGAAAGGAACTTAATAAGAAGTTCACATGAAGTTGAGTCATGCGATAAGATTTTTTTTTTTTTTGGTCGAAATGTGACACGATTATAAATGATACCTTATTTAATAGATTAATGGATATATATATATATATATAAGATTTGATTTAAACAATTAAGATAAATAGATGTCCAAAAACAAGAGATACAAATAATAAACCTTAGCCCGTTCAAATTAATCAATTTAAATTCTCTTACAAGCTACTTTCAATAGCAAAGTTAGGCTCAAACAGGCCTCAACCCCATTGGACCCATATATTTCATTAGTTCTATTTTGCAAACAACAACAATCATATTTTTCTTTAGTTCACTAATTATATAAAGGCATGGTCTTGTCTTAAGGGCTATTAAGAAGTTTTTAACATAATTAGCATTGACAATAATTGCTTGCATAAGTTAATTGGATTCTCGCGAAGTGAACAACTTAGTGTTTAACATAATTAGGTCTATTGGATTCTCATGTACCCGTCCTGGCCGTGGATTCTGAAGAGCAAGAGCATGAGATAGAGCAGGTCCTTGAAACACCGATTGAAGCCGAAGTGGAGGTTATGCCTCACCAAGACTGGAAACAAGTAAAAGGGAAAAAGAAGAAGGCTACTCCCCCCAAGGAAGATTCCACGTCCCTCCATAATAGCTGCGGCAATGAGGGCACCCATTGTGCTGCAAAGACCTCAACTTCAGGGAAACCCGAAACGCTTGTATCTTCACGCAAGTCGTCAAAGGGAATGACCACTCCTTTGAAGGTGGTCCTACCCCTATCTAGCCTTGAACCGACTAACTTTAGGCTCTTTGAACAGCAAGTTAGAGTGCCAAATCAAATGTCTTGTCTATCTATGAAGATGAGGATTTGCTAGAGGTGGATACGTCTCCGAGGGCTGCCTCCAAAAGAGTGGTGACGATGCAGGACAAGCTGCTAACTCTACTTCCTCATCCACCTCTTGTCACGAGTCCTATGGTTCCGGCTTCCGCTCACCAAAAACCTCCGAAGCCGAGGTAACCGTTTCTAGTCCTTCAACTTGTATATATTTCTATGTACATAGGTATCTGGAATATTAGGGGTCTAGTTGACCCTACTAAACAAGCCGAGATTCATAGTTTGGTTTCCTCAAATAGACTTTGCTTTGTTGGCTTTCTGGAGACTAAAGTATCGGAAGCCATGTTCTCTTCTATCTCTTCGAGTCTGATAAAGGATTGGAATTGGATTTCGAATTATAGTTGTGCTCCCAAAGGGAGGATTTGGATTGGCTAGAACCCATTGATTATTAGTTTTAAAGTGTCTTTGGTAGATGCCTAGGTGATCCGTGGGAATCTTAAGATGCTCTCTTCAGATATAGTATGTTGTATATCGGTTGTCTATGGGTTGCACACTTTCACTTCCAGGAGACTACTCTGGGAAGACCTTATCATGAAAAGTGCAATTCTTTAAGATTCGCCTTGGCTAGTCGCGGGTGATTTCAACACTATCAGAGACCCATTTGATAGACTTGGGGGATTAGATAGTTGGATACTTGCTTTGATAATTTTATACAGTGCTTATCTATGGCTGAGTTAGATGATTTGAGGTATGTTGGATGTCGGTTTACTTGGACTACCTCTTCTAGTACTTTACGGAAGGCAAGGAAGATTGATAGAGTCATAGTCAATTCTAAATGGTGTCAAGTCTTTTCCTTCTTGAAAGCTTCCTTCCTTACACCAGGTATATCTGACCAATCCCTTATGGTGGTCAAAGTTTTAAACCCGGTCCATTGAAGAAAGCCTTTCAAATTCTTTGACTTTTGGATGGATCATCCTGATTTCATTCCAATTGTGAACCAAGTTTGGGAGATGCCGAATGAGGGAGTGCCCATGTTCAGACTGGTGTGCAAGCTCAAGGCTCTCAAAGGTCGTCTCAAGACTCAGTAACAAATCCAACTCCAACATATCCATCAAGACTTCTGAAACGAGGGCAGCGCTTCGGAGTGCTCAACTTGACCTTCAGCAAGACCCGAACTCTATTGCCCTTGCAAAATTAGAAAAGTCTCAACACGTGCACCTTCTTGGACTTGCGCTCTAAAGAAGAATAATTTTTCAGGTAGAAGTCTAGAGTTAAGTGGCTAGAGAAGGGAGACCGCAACACCATATTCTTTCATCATTATGTTAAAAAAAGAAAAATAAGAATTTTTTTGGTTATGGATGCGTCGAGTGTCAAATCACTTAACCGGAGCTTGTTCATCAGCATTTTATTAGACACTACCAGGATCTTTTGTCACTACGGATTATACATGGGAGACCCTTGGTTAGGGACATTAAGGAGGCCATCCAATTCCCCCTCACCGCTGACCAGGTTAGCTTCCTTGATCGGCCCATTTCTGAGTTAGAGATTCATGATACGCTCTTTACACTAGCTAGAAGAAAAGCTCCTGGACCTGATGGTTTCACAGTTGAATTCTTTAAGCATAACTAGGAGACGGTGGGTCAGTTGGTTATATCGGCAGTGAATGATTTCTTCATTTCGGGTAGGCTCTTAAAGGAGATTAACAACACCATATTGGTCCTTGTACCAAAAACCCCGAATGCGACTTCTGTGGATGATTACAGGCCAAGCACCTGTTGTAATACCATTTACAAGTGCATTACTAAAGTCATGGCCAATCGGGTTGCTGCAATCCTACAGGATGTCATCGACCCTTCCCAGAGTGCATTTGTTAAAGGCCGGTGGATCAGGGATAATATCTTGCTGGCTCAGGAACTCTTTTCTGGCTTTCACATCCAACCTTACTCACCTAAATGTGCAATCAAGGTAGACTTCATAAAAGCCTATGACACAGTTGAGTGGGACTTCCTTGAGATTGTCCTTCAGGCATTCGGATTTCTCGATCATTTGACTCGGCTCATCATGACGTGCGTGAGGACCCCTAAATTTTCCATTACTTTGAATGGGGAGTTACATGGGTTCTTTACTAGTGACCGTGGGCTTCGTCAGGGAGACTCTCTATCTCCTTACCTGTTTACATTGGTCATGGAGGTATTATCAGGTATTCTCACCACTTGCTCTTCAATGCCAGAGTTCAACTATTACTGGAGATGCAAAGCAACTAGCCTTTCACACTTATTCTTTGTGGAAGACATCTTTGTGACGACCCAAACCTGGGGCAGTACGGAGGGATGGACTGAGATCACCTTGGCAGTACGCAGGTGAGGCCAAAGGGCATGTCTCCCGTCCCACATTGCTCTGGGGGGGGAGTCTTGGGCTAGTTTATAAAGGCTTGGGTCCCTTTTAATTTGTATAACGCGTTTAAAGCTGTGAGGACTCAGCGTCCAAAGCAGACAATATTATACAGTTGGGCTCGGGTCATTACAATCTTCCTATTTTGTGAAGCCAACTTGCCATCGGTGAAGCTATTCAAGGAAGGTCTCCAAATCTTTTCTGATTGGTCGGGATTGGTTCCAAACACAAATAAGAGTGAAATCTACCTTGTAGGAGGTTCACCTTCTTTAAGAAACCAAATCCTCCTTACCTTTGGTTTATTAGAAGGAAGCCTACCGGCTCGCTATCTCAGGGTTCTCATCATCACTTCTAGGATCAATAAGGTGGATTATTGTGTGTTAGTCAACCGCATTACTGTGAGGATATAATCTTGGACCCATCGCTTCCTCTCCTTCGCCGGTCGGCTACAATTGATCAAGTTAGTCCTTCATGCCATCCAAGCATACTGAGCTAGTGTTTTTATCTTACTTGCAGCTGTCTTGGACCAAATTGAACAAATACTTAGACAATTCCTATGGAAAGGCTCGGAGTTGGGAAGAGGGGGTGCAAAGGTTTCCTGGGATGACATTTATTGCCCAAAAGACGAGGGAGGCCTTAAGATCCGAAGGCTTTGGGAGTATAACAAGGCCGCTATGTTAAAACATATCTGGATTCTGTTTGCCGATGAGGAATCTTTATGATGCAAATGGATTCACTTGACCTTCTTAAAAAGGGCGAATTTTTGAGGTGGCCAAAAAGCTGACCTACTATTCGTGGGCCTAGAAGAAGATCCTCCAACTCAGGACTGAGTGTCGAAGCTCCTTCTATTGGAGAATCGGGGATGGTTGCTCGGTATCCCTCTGGTTTGATAACTGGCACCCTAGGGGCCCTTTGAACTTGTACTTTCCAGACTTGGCCATGTATGCATCTGGCCTTCCTAGACAGGTGACAATGGCAAACCTATTCACTAATTGTGGAGCTATGATTAAGGGAGTCTTGGACTCTTGGGCGGATCCCCTTCCCACCCTCTCCCACTCTTTCGATCGTTTCGGTTGGAAGGGAAACACCCCTCATCTCTTTACGGTGGCCTCGGCGTGGGATTTGATTAGGAGGAGGAAGACTCGGGTCTCCTGGCACACATTCATTTGGAACAACTCCATCACTCCAAGGTACTAATTTAACCTTTGGCTTATTACCAAACGCAAGCTTCCTACCCAAGCTCTATTATTAACTTATGGTAGGATAGATAGTGCCTTGTGTCCCTTCTGCAACGAGGTACCGGATTCTATAGACCACCTATTTTTTGGCTGCCACATCTCCGTTGGCATCGCCTTCTTTTGGGCCTCCAAGTGCAATCTTCGGTGGTGAAACAATTCATGGGTTGAGAATCTCAATTGGGCTGCCACTTTCCTTATGGGCAAAGACTTTTATAAGTGCATTACTCGCTTCTCTTTTGGTGCTCTTTGTTATTTCATATGGAAGCACGGAAATGGCATCCTATTTCGAGAGCAGAGTTTATCCGTCCCAACGGTGAAGAACCAACTCATCAAGGTCGTTAGAGACAAGGCCACCACCTACAGGAGTGTGGATGATACTTATGGAAACCGAAGGCTGTAGTGTAGCTGGAGTATTGATTCGATCATTTTTTCAGCTGGGGACTCTTCTACTTCTGCAAAGCCCTAACCTAGTGTTAGCTGTCTAGACACTCTTCATCTGCACGGCTGCTTCCTTGACAGTTCTTCACTTTTTTCGCTACCGGATGTGTGCATAGATTGTGGTTCATCTAGCCTTTCATGGCCTCCCATTGTTTTTTTTCCTTATTTGGTTGTTTTGCTTCCTTAGGCCCGCTCTTGCGGTCCTCTTTTGCATTCGACTTCCTTCCACTCACTCTAACTTGTTGTCTTGGTAAGTGCAAGTTTTGTGTCGCCAGATCTTTTGTAATGATTGGTTAAAGCTTAATATATTCTTACCTTTCACTAAAAAAAAAAAAAACAACTTATTATTGTTGACACCTCAATTTTAATTAGTTTTATTAATTAAGTTTTTAATTTTGTCTTTTCGGATAAATAGATAATAAAAAGATAAAACAACAAAAAACAAATAAAAGCAGCAAAACAACCAAAAAAAAAACAAAAAGAAAATCATAAGCCCAGCCCCTCCCTCTTTTCTTTTCCTTCATGCAGGCCCGCGAGGAGCAACCGCGTGGCTCAGCCCAGCCCCTTCTCCTTGTCTTCTTCCTCCCTTGTCTTCTTCCCCAACCGGATAAGCAACATGCACCGAAGAAGAGGACGCGCACGATGCCGGAGTGGAGAGGAGGAGCAGCGACAACGCACGTGGAGCAGGGGGCAGCTAGCGTCGAATGGGACGCCGGTTCAGCCGACGAAGGTCATGGCAACCGACGGTCGAGCTCCGTCAACCGGCCACCCCTCGGCCTATAAATAGACCCTCCATCCCCGACGAAGAAGACACACAGAGAGAGGGAGAGCCGGATCTAGGGCTTGCAAACCTCAAACAACCCACTGAGAGACTTCAGGGGAGGTCCGAGGTCGAATAGCCAAGGATCCGAGGCTCACCGGAGGAGAGGGTAGAGAGAGAGGGGGATGATTCGAAGTCGCAGGCCTCGGGCACTCCACTAAGAGACTTCAGGGGGGTCCGAGGACTCGCAACCTGCGGATCCGAGCCTCGCCGGAGGGGGAAAGAGAGAGAGAGAGAGAGAAGCTGGAGGGGAAGGGATTCGCGTGGGTCTCGCCGTTGTCGCCGCCCCCGTCGCACCGTTGCCACGAACAGGTATCGTGCTGTCACCGTCGTCGTCGCAGCCCTCCTCTTTGTCCGGCACTCATGGTCACTGCCGTTGCCGTCGCCACCGTCGTCGCCGCTACCGCCGGGACGCCTCGGTCCCCCTCACCAGCACCGCGAGCGAACGAAGGAGAGAGGAGGTCGGGAACCAGGTCAGTTCGTGGGTCCATCCGACCCGGTTTCCCAGTTTCAAGGTAGGGTTTCCCCGGGTCAGACCTGCACTCGTTGGGCCAGTTTCTGAACTCGGGCTGGGTTTTTTTTTTATTTTTTAAATAGGCCCAATTCTGTGTGTGTGGGCTGAATTTTTATGAAAAAAGCAAAAAAATCCGAGTCGGGCCCGCGTGCAGGTCGCTGGCCCGGGTCGGACCCAACCCGCGGATCCGACCCGGGTCAACTTATATATAAACTATTTAAAATAATAATATAATAAATAAATATTTTATTTCAAAAAAATCAAAAAATGTTTTATTTTCCGAAAAATCAAAAAATCAAAAATATTTCATATTTTCCAAAAAATGTCAAAAATCCAAAAAAGGCCAAAAATTCATGAAAAGGCCAAAAAAAAATTCAGAAAAAGCCAAAAAGACTTGTATTTTTCCAAAAAAAATCTTTTTGTGTCCAAAAAAATTAGAAAATGACTCAAAAAAAAGTTTTTCCTCCCAAAAATGCATGGAAAATCCCTCGAACATCCAAAAAACCTCAGGGTTTAAACAAGATTAGGTACTGAAAGGGCATTAGTGATTAACTAGTGTAATCAAGTCCCCAATCCTAATTTCTCTGGTTGCGCAGGAGCGAATATTTCTCCCGATACTTCGCTTGGGTTTCTAATCAACCTACCCCAAATTAATTAGTGGCGACTCCATTTTAAAAATTGATTTACAGGTTAAAAAAACTTAAACTATTAAAGTCGTGAATTGGTGGACTTGGGAGAGTTCGGGCATAACTAATAAATTCAGCCGAACCATTAGCCTCCTTAGGCGCTCGTACCCGATTGCGGGCACTGAAAAAAAGAGGTCGCGACAATTATTTAATGTTAGAAAGTACATTACTATTTAATTAATAATTTATTGAGTGAGCTAGAGTCCCATTTTGATATTTATCAATTTATGTGATCACTATGGTAAAAAAATCTACATATGTGATATAATAAGTCAAGTTATTTAAACCAATCAAGACTTCAAACATTTAAAGAACAACTTGTAATAGGACTCATACTTTGATTAGAAGACATTAGGATTTAGGAATCATGTAGTATGGATATATAATCCTCCTTGCGTAGCTAAATTCCATCAGTTAATCGTTTCTTTGAACAACTTGCATTCTAGAGGCATCTTCCCAACGAAATCCGACTCCTTCATGATGGCACAACGGCCAGCAAATCATTTCGCACAATCGCCAGCCATGCTCATAAATGGACCTAGAGATGAAGATAGTGGAAAGAATACTCACAGGATTTTGGGTAGAAAGACCGCTCTCTATATAATCAAGGGGATTTGAGATCGGGATGATGACCTAAATTTTTCATACTTTATGACAACCCGTGAAGAATATCTTGGCTTGATTGCAAAACCAAAATCAATCGATGGAGCGGTGCCGTCGAAAGGAAAGGAGCATGAAGTCGAGGAGGAGGAGGGAAAGTTGGTCTCTCATCCAATTGATTCGCAAACTGTTTGGGAATAAGTAGGACTTTTTATATTTTTTTTATTTTTTATTTTTATGATGGTTGATGTGTTCTTGTGTTTTTGTTGAAATTTTGGAGTATTTAGATTTTACTCATCATTTGATTAAATTTATATAATCCCTCTTGTTGACTGGAGTTAATTCATTGGACTATGTGTTTTCTTAGGACGTGTTTTATTATAATCTTTCTCATTGAGCCCGTGGTACACATGGAAATTTGACTATTCGTAATTGACTTCATTTCAACATATAATCGACCCATCGATTAGCTAGATCGATTATCCAACCTTCCCTTGATCTTAAATTAGAAAATAAGCAGAAATCCTTTATGATATCAATATTGCTGATATTAAAAAAAAAAAAAAAAAAGAACCCTTCTGCCTATTTGTCAATTTTTTGCTAGTCGTCTATAAATCAATGTGAAAACCAACTATAGAATTACTTGTTAGCAAGTGCATAATGACATATCCTATGTAAAATACACAGGTGAAAATAGTTGTTTTATGGAATAATCACATGAAGCGGAGCAGTAGGTGAGTATGTCATGCTTTGCGTCGGGTGAAATAAATGTAACTATATTCCGACGCTAAAATCTTTATTTTTCAATATTCACACAAAAAGTTCCAAGTGCATTAAAATATATAGTTTTATGGACTAATTTGTTGATAAAAGTAATCGAGTAAAGAACTGGCTTTGGAGATATGTACATCTGACTAGTTCAGCTTTCTTGAACCGTCAACGAATGATAACTGCTTTTCAACTGCTTTTAATAAGCTTGGCGTATCGCCACCTGCAAATTAAACCTCCAGGAGCCATTTTACATTATATATCCAAGAGATTCAGAGAGAGAGACCACCATACAGAGCTTAAGTCTTCCGCTGAAGTTACACGGGTTTTTCTTTCTTGGAGAACCGAGAGAATTCTCTTCTCTCTGATCTAATGGAAAGATCCCAAGATTCACAAAGGACAAGCGGAAATGGTGACGAGCCTGGAGAATCATCAAGGCAGTTGCAATCGCATCAGCAACTTGATTGTTTTATTCTTTTTGATCGAAGGCGACTTAATTATTCGGTACCGGGTCGCTACTACTTGACGCAAACTTCAGAGAACTTCATTTTTGCTTTGCGAAGCAGTAATGCTGGTGATCGAGCAGGAGATGATTGAACTGCGAGCGTCGACCCTGAACGAGAGAGGGAGAATGTTCCTGATGATCAGACGGCGACAGCCCAAGATCAAGAATTGGCTGAGGGATCGCATCGAAGGGAAAGCAACGGTGATGTTGGTGATGAACGAAGGCGAGGATTGACTCCGAACAAGGGCGAGAGAAGGTCGTCCCTGATGATCAAACAGCGAGGGTCGAAGGCCAAGACTTGGCGGAGGGGCCGAGTATGATTCCTGATCAAGAATCGATGGGGGGGTCTCACGGACAAAGAAGAGACCACCACGTTTTGACACTCGATGGCACTAACGCAAGTTCAAGGCAGCGGCCGTTACTGAGGTCGAATCGTGGAACGGATAATCAGAGTGCCGCAACTCAAGGTCAAGAATCGATGCAGAGATCGCACAAGAGGGGCAATGACGATGCTGTCAAGCGGGAGAGCGCCATTGGCCGATCGAGGCAGATGGAATGGCCGCAACTGTTCGAACGTTTGAGGGTTGAAGGCGAGAAGAAGAAGGAAGCCCAGGAGTGAAAGAAGGAACGAAGGAGATGGAACCGAGAGGGAGAGAAACCATACAAATTCCTTAGCAATGATGCAGTACGTTCTTGGAATCTCTCTCGCAAAGCATGATGATAAGTTTCTTCTCGGGCTTTTCTTCGTATAGGGTTTTGTTAGGCGCTTCCTTCATTTTTTTTTTTTTTTGGGGTTTCTTTGTGTGTAAGCCTTTGCGTGAAATTGATTTTCAGGGATGAATATTCTTGGTGAAAATAAAGATTTTTGGCAGTGGAAAATGAAGGGTTAGAATTTCCAGAGAAAGTTTGGATGTGTAGTTTTTTTTTTTTTTTGTGCTCTCCTATTCTTTGTCAAGACCTCTTTTTTTGGGTGCCCGCATTCGGGTACGGACGCCTTAGGAGGCTAATGGCTCGGCTGGATTTATTAAGCTCGGACTCTCCCAAGTCCACCAATTCACGACTTAATGGTTCAAGTTTTTAACCTGTAAATCAAATTTTAAATTGGAGTCGCCACTAATCGATTTGGGGTGGGTTGATTAGAAACCCAAGTGAAGTATCGGGAGGAATACTCACTTCTGCGCAACCAGAGAAATTAGGATCGGGGACTTGATTACACTAGTTAATCACTAATGCCCTTTCGGTACTTAATCTTGTTTAAACCCTGAGGTTTTTTTGGATGTTCGAGGGATTTTCCATGCATTTTTGGGAGGAAAAACATTTTTTGAGTCATTTTCTAATTTTTTGGACACAAAAGGGATTTTTGGTTTTTTTTTTTGGAAAAATACAAGTATTTTTTGCTTTTTCTGAATTTTTTTTGGCTTTTTCATGAATTTTTGGATTTTTTTGGATTTTTGGCATTTTTTTGGAAAATATGAAATTTTTTTATTTTTTTGATTTTTCGGAAAATAAATTTTTTTAAAATATTTTTTAATATTTTTTGGAAAATAAATTATTTTTTATTTTTCTCGATTTTTTTGGAGAATAAAACATTTTTTAACATTTTTTAAATATTTTTTGAAAATAAAACATTTTTTTATTTTTTCGATTTTTTAATAAAATATTTTATTATTTATTTATTTATTTAAAATATTATTTTTATATTAAAATAATATAAAAACTGACATGGGTTGGATCCGTGGGTTGGGTTCGACCCAGGCCAGCGATTTGAACCAGGACGCGGGCCCGACTCGGATTTTTTTCGTCTTTTTCTTTTCTTTTATTTTTTTATTTGTTTACTGAAACGGCGTCGTAGCCGGGCGTTCGGGGACACCCGGCCCGGCCCGACAACTCGGCCCGATAGCCCGCTCCGCGACCCGACTCTCGCGAACCCTACCCGAATCCGAGACCCGGATCGCGACCCGACTCCTGCCGCCCTCAAATCTCGCGAAACCCTACCCGGTTCCAAGATCCAGATCTGACTCGACGACCCAGAAAATCGCAAACCCTAGGGTTTGCGAATCCGCGGCGCCGAGGGGGAAAGGCTAAGGTGCGCAGCGGCAACGGCGGCGACGGTGGCAACAACGGCTACGGTGGCTACGGTGACGGTGAAGACAGCGGCTGGCCACTCAACTGGATCGGCCACCTATTTATAGGTGAAGGAAATCCGGTCGACGAAGGGCTTCGGCTGCCGGCATCCAGTTCCGCTCGGCTGAACCGGTATCCCATCGAGCTTTTCCAGCGAAGCTCGCTCAACATTAATGGCGCCTGCAATCTTATCCCCTTCGGCCGACGTCGGCCTACTCCCCTTGGCCGTAGGCCATCCTTTGCGCGCGTCGCTGGCCACTGCGCGTGAACTACAGAGGCGGAGAAAGGAGTGAGGAAGAAGAAGGTAGGAGGAAGAAGAAGGAAGGAAAAAGGGGGGGTGGGGCCAAGTCACGCGGGCCCACGTGGGGGAAAAAAGGGGCTGGTGTTTTTGTTTTTTCTTTTGGTTTTTTTGTTTATTTATTTATTATTTACTATCCGAAAAAGGCAAATAAATGTTAAAAAAAAAACCTAATCAATTAAAAAAAAGAAATTCAGGTGCCAACATTCTTAATTCCTTTCTGTTGACTTAGGTTAGGTTAATTGGATCATCATCATCATCTTCATCGTTACTATCTCCGGTTTTATTGCCCCTCTGTTGCACGGTTTTTTTCTTTAATCTGCAAAATAGAGAGGAGTAAATAAATCTTCGATAACATAATTACTAATGCTGGCATCGTGACTAAAAGTTCTCTTTATTGGCGATATACTCCCCACCACTAAATCTTTGTAATAGCAAAACCAATGAAATATTGTAGATTAAGTTAAAAAATTGAACATATGTTTCATGATATTTATCCTCTCAAATAGATTGTCTATGGAAAAAAAAAAAAAAAAGACAATTTTAGCCTGCCAATTAGATTTCTCAAAATTTGGGGCAACCAATTAAAAGATGTACGTATTTAATTTCATAAGCACAAAACAGTGGAAAACTATATTGACTCCTTATTTATAAACAAAATATCTAATTATTGATCAGCGTAAACTTCTCAAAGAAAATCAATCAATTGTTAAATGATAAATCAGATCCTTTTCCTCTCACCATTGTAGAAAAATCAGATCCATAACTTTTTGTATATTGCACACTTTTAGATTTATGTCACACTCACCATTACAGTTCCCGTAAGAAAAATCTCAAATCAGATCCTTTTCCTCTCCTATCTTTTTAAATGGCAAAAGAGCATCATTTCTATTCACATGCAAATACAGCTTGAGAAGTTTCTTCTTTTCTGCATCATCTCTACCTTGCCCAAGCATCTGCATCTTTCAAAAGGTTGTCTTCTTTGACTTCTGCTTTATGTAACCCAAAGGAGTATATTTAAGATTGTTCGTTCTCATCACATACTTTCTTTCATGATAAAACTCCGGTATAATATAGTATTTCTTGAGTCGCGAACCACTTTAAGTTGGAAAAATATTTTCGATTAATTTACTGCACATTACCTACATAATCTTGCATTTTTCAATACGACTTAAGAGAAATTCGCTAATCAAACTAGAAAACATAGATGACAAAGTTATCAATATGTCAAAAGCATTATTGATTACTTTTCTTTATTTATAGAAATTTCCAAAAGCAAAAACATAATCACACTTTGGTCTTATTCATATCAGTCTATTGACAATAGAGTATTCGATCAATTACTTTTCAAGCGTCTAATGATCTCCCACTCTCATGTCCATGCTGTCCCAACTTCCACCAACAAAACAAAAAATTGGAAAAATCAGTTCCTCATAATTGTGTAGCCTTAATGACTACTTGAGGCGACCGTAATATTCTTGATCTGTTTTTTTTCGACTCATTGCCGTTAGCAGTCATGTCTTTTGATCCTGCGCTGGTTTCATCATATCTTGGGAACAAACGAGTAGTGGAATCACAAGATGATGATTAACAATGGCAATTGGTGAGAAAAACTAAGATTAATATTTGGAGAATCCATTTCCTTTATATCAATGAAGAGAATAACGAGGGTCTATTGAAGAAAACTCATACTCACTTGTTTGGTTCGTGCCAAGACGTCACTCACAAAGTGATTAATTCCATGAAAACCAATTTCAACAGAAATCCTTATACACAGAGAGCACTGGTCATGCCTAACGAAACCCTAAAGCCAATAAAAGCTCAAAAAGGAACTAATCCGTGCGCTTTTATTCCAAGAAAAAACTGCGCCGTTCCTAAGAAGTTGATGGCTTCCGTGATGACCTTCTCCTTTGATCTCTCATTCCACGAATGGAACCAAGTAATGGCCACTCCGTTAAACTCGAATCAGTGCTATCTACTGTGAAATTGTGGCCGTCTATTCTTTGCCCGTGAGACCTTGCCATCGATTCTTCATCATGAATCATCATCGTCCTCCTTCGATCACTGTCGTGACCTGGGGTGTTCTCTTCCTCTTGCCCTACTTTTTTCTGGCAATTCTGACAATCTTCTTGCTTTTGACGGATGGCTGCTTATGATAATTTCGCCTACATAAACATCATCGCTTTCCCTTCGATGCGATCCGTCTGCCAATTCTGGATCTTCAACCATCACTATTTGATCATTAGGAACTGCATTATCTCCCTCTTGTTTGGAGTCGACCCTCGCCCTACGATCATCACCAACATTATCGTCGCTTTCCGTTCGACATGACCCCCTCTGTCGATTCTTGATCTTCAGCTGTCGCTGCCCAACCATTAGGAACAGTATCCTCTCGCTCTCGTTCGGGGTTGACCCTTGCAGCTTGATCATCTCGTCCTTGATCAGCAGCATTACTTATTTGCCAGAAAAAGAAGTACTTGTGTGGAGTTTGCGTAAATAAGGAAAATCCTGGTACTGAAAAATCAAGTCGCGGACGCGATTCTTGATCTATCTCCAAACCCGTCAGCATTACCGCTCGTATCTCGGGAATCTTCTTTTCGTTCCATCTCATCAGAGAGAGAATTCTCTCGGTTCTCTTGGGAACAAAGAATGGTGGAGCTTCAATGGAAAAGTCAAATCTATGAGTTGTGATTTCTCTCGAGACACCTGGATATAAAATACAGAATGGCTTGTGGAGGTTTAATTTGCAAATACCGATCTCTTATACGAAGTGTGAACGGAGCACCGGGCTCTTGAAAATCGGTTATTCGTTTTTCTCACTTTTGATCCCTAGACTTTCATGAAAGCTGAACAAGTTCAATGTACATATTAACATTTATTGTTTCCTTTAATCATGAAATCCAAAAACATAATACACAAATTAGTCGACAAAGCTATATATCTTGACGCACTAAGTGCTTTTGCATAACATGCTGAAAAATAACCATATGACGAGATAAAATATATTCGTTGGAATAAGAACAACTAGGGATGAATGTAGAATGTTAATCATTTATCAGAAAGACCGAATTATTCAATGGTTATAGCCATTTTGTGGCGTTAACTAGGGATCGCTTATTATTTAAATACTCATTTTGCAGTTAGACATATCGTTAGTTTTACTAATATGTCGAACCAAGCTTATCATTGTCGGCATTATTCGAACTCACACCTTCCCCACATTAATTTTTCCTACTACCCTTTTGGTGCCTTCTTTTGTCACATTTTATCATGATGAGCCACTTTTTGCGATTATGCAATCTGACATTAATTTGGGGAGCAATATAGTTATTTTTCCCTAGGTAGCTCACTTTTTAGTTTTACTCAATAGTTTTACAAACTTTCGACCAGAAGTAAAATAGTTTTACAAACTCTCCCCGAGATTACTTAACTTTTCCAACAAAAAATAAAGAAAACGAAAGACTTACTTCCAGAATTACATTACTTTCACTGAGCACAAAGCTAATTTCCCAGCCAACTTCCCCAGAATCGGGCCGTGCCCGGAAAGAGGACAGCCTGGGCCCAGTGGCTGCCCTGCGCCCCAATGGACGGAGGCCCGACTGTGCCTGTGCCACCAAAGCCCACTAATGACTAGCCTAGACTCGTTCAAATGTAGTATATATGACTAACTAAGGTGATTGCGACGTTCCCGATCTTCTTAGCCCTAGCTCATTCCATTAGATAAGAGGAGTGGAGAAGTCTCTCGGCTATCAAGGAAACAAAATGTGTAGATTCTAAGGAAAATTGAAATTTTGTGTAGAGATTTCTCTCTAAGATACTTGAATATAAGATTTAGATTAGCTTGTGGAGGTTTAATTTATATCAAGGAATCATTAGAAAAAAAAATCTAGTATCTAAACTATTTACATAATTGTTGAGAGTTTGCAATGTTTTCAATTTTGAAGAGCCTGTTCAACTATTGCCCCTATTTTCGAGGATTCTAATTGGTAGGCAAGAATCATCTTGGATGTTATTGCAGCGACTTCATTTTGACCAGAAAAGGATCACGAACAATACCTTTTTTTTTACTTTTTTTTTTTTGGTAAAAGGTAAAAAGTATATAGACTTTTGCACAAAAAGCTATACGGTTGTACAATAAGGGGGCCCTGGCACCAGCTTACACTCAAAATAATAGGAAGTACAAACAAGTGGAAGGGGGCCATGAGGGAGAAAAAGGGAGGGAAGAGTTGCGAGAGAGATACAATGCAAATAAAAACAGCAGCAAAAGAATGCCAAAATAGTGGCCAACAAAGGAGACGAGGGGGAAGAGCACACAACAATGTGGCTCGCACAAGGAAAAGACACAAAGAGGAAAAGAGCAGGAGGGAACCTTTTCTTCTTTTTTTTTTTTTTTTTTTTACTTTTGAATCTGCAATAGTCCATTATTTTTTGTAGTACAAGTTTAGTGGTTAGAATTACATTATTACTAATAAAGAGAACCTTTAGTTATAATACAAACCTATGTAGCTATAATACTGGCAGAATTATTTGCTCCTCTCTATTTTCTGATTAAAAAAAAAAGGAAAAAAAGTAGAAGATCCTGCACAGGGTCGTAAAACTAGTAATAGTTATAGTAGTAATAGAAACAACGGCAACAAGAACAAAGTACAATGACGATGATGGCAACGACAATGACGACAACATGTATTTGTCTATGCATTTGTAAAAACATGTGACCATCCAAATTTCCAAATAAAAGATAACAGTAATAATAAGAGAACACCAAAAACTAACACCACCTCCATACGTGCCCATCGCCTAATCTTATTGTCTCAAGAAAATCCATCCATACTCATTTTGTTCTTGCCAAGACGTGACTCATGAACTAAAAGAGATAATTCCATGAAAGTCAATTTCACAAAAAAAAAAAAAAAAAAAAAAAAAAAAAGACTTATACATAGAGAGAACCAACCAAAAAAGTGCTTAACAAAACCCTAAACTAAGAAAGCCCACGAAGAAACCATAAAAACAAGCCAAATTATCAACCTAATTATTCCTAAACAATTTGCAAATCAATGTGGATGGGAGACAAACTTTCCTCCCTTCTCCTCAACTTTATGCTCCTTTCCTTTTGACGGTGCTGTTTCATTGGTTGATTTTGGCTTCATGGGTAGGCCAAAATATTCCTCCGGTGTTGTTGTGAAGAAGGAAAAATTATGGCAATCATCTCGATTCAGAACCTCCTTGGCTATTTTTTTTTTTTAACAGAAACCCTCATAGCATTAAGAGGAATAACCGAAACAGCCCGCGGCAAGTGCATCTGCGCATAACAAATTCAAGAGCAGGGGGCGAAAGAAGGGCCCAATTACAAGTCAAGCTAGTGCTATTATGGGCCTTGCAAGCCTAGTCAGCGGCTGAATTCGCTTCTCTTCGGCAGAACCCTAGCGTGAGATTGGAAAATAGGGTTAGCAGGAAGGCAGCCTCTGCGAAGAGAGAGCGGTCTGTCCATGGCGGCTGTGTGTGGCGGTTCAAAGTTTCCACCAAAGTGAGGTTGTCTGATTCAACGACGATTGTTGCAGTTTGAAGCCCCTATTGCAGAAGATGGCGAAGCGAGAATGATAAAGCTTGGATCTCAACCTGAAGAGCGGAGACGGCCACAACACCTAAGGAAAAACCATCGGTAAGCCGGTCTTTGATGATCCCTACAAATACAAGCTATCGTTCCATGGTTGCTACCCTGATGAAATAATCCATCGATGTTAACCTTCAATACCCCGAGATCTGGGGGACGCCATAGATGGGATCTGTTTGTGACCAAACTGTTTTGATGCAGATAGGGGGGTGAAGATAATCGATCTACTTGAGCGCAAGTCAGTGCCGCTTCTACAACCTGAGATGGATTGGGATAAGTACCTCGGAAGACGAAGGCATTCCGAGTGCGCCAGATCTGCCACAGAATATGAGAAATAAAGGCCAACCGAGGTAAACGATTTCCTTCCCCGATCGTGGAAGCGATCCACGAATCCAGACGCTAAATGTTAATTGGAAGGATTGAAACCCGGATCTAGGGATGATTCCACACCTATTGAGTCCACGAACAGAGTAAGAGTAAATGCTCTAAAGTTTCTAGAGTCTTACTTTTACATAATGTGCAGCAAGGACTATCTAATATGTGTCGTCGATACAGGTTTTCTCGCGTCGCCAAGGCATTATTGCAGATGGACCAGAGGAATACTTGGATTTTGGGTGCAACAGGCATTTTCCAGATAGTACGCCATAACCAGGTAGGAGTTTGGTGTGATGATGAGGCATTTGAAGTTGAGATACCAGATTGTGTGTGAGTGAGTGCATAATATGCTGATTTGACCGTAAATGTTCCTTGTTTGGTTGCTATCCATATAAGTGCATTTGTAGTGAAGTTAGGTCGGAGTTGGATTTCTGTGATCTGTTGAATGATTGGCATGTCGAAAAATCTGTATAATAAATCAATCTTCCATGAACTGGCAGTTTGGTCAATAAGATCAGCTACTAGTGTAGGTTCTTTAGGGTCTTTAAGTCCAGCGAGAATTCCCATAGGAAGCCATCTGTCTTCTCTTATATTTATGCTTGTTCCATCTCCCACAGACCAACTAACATGTGGTAAAATTGCATTCCTCCCGCATAATAAGCTCTGCCAGCCCCATGATGGGCGAGAGGCCTTGTTAGCTTTTAAAAAAGTGGAAGAATGGAAATATAAGCCCCTAAAAAGCTTGCTTCATAAAGATAATGGTTGATGCATTAGACGCCATGCCTGCTTACGAGCATGGCGTGATTAAAACTCACTAAATCCCTGAAACCCAATCCATCGAGTTCTTTTCGGTTTTGTAGATGTTTCCAGCTCTGCCAATGCACTCCAAATCTGCTTGTATCATTACTCCACCAGAATTTGGCCATTCTTTTCTCAATAACTTTACATAAGGAGATAGGGATCTTAAACACAGACATTGCATACTATGGGATAGATTGAATAACCGTCTTTAATAGAACTTCTTTCCCACCCTTTGAGATTAGTTTCTCCTTCCATCCTTCTAGTTTCGATTGAACTCTACTCAACTGTGACATCCAGATTTTCGGGTTTTAATTTGACTGGATAAATAGGATCCTGTCTCATCGTTCATCAATTTATTGATGGGTCCGAAATTTCAATAGAGAAATTATCGGAGGAAAAATTGAAGACCAAAAAGAAAATAGAAATGGGAAGAGAAAAGAAAAATAAGAATAATATGATTTTTGAATTTCTTTTCTCTCTCTCTCCCTTTTCTCTCTTTTTCTCTCTCTTCTCTCTCCTCTCCCCATCACCCCTTCGTGCGGACACCCTCCCCACCGACCGCCTACCCCTTGCCAAATTTAATTTGGCTTCTCTTTCTCTCCATTTGACTAGTCAAACTTGTCTTCTCTCTCTCTCTCTTTTCTCTCTTATCTCTTCTTCTCTCTCCTCTCTCTTCTCCCCCACTCTCTCTCGTAACCGACTTCTTCTTCTTCCTTCTTCTTTATGCGAACCAGCCCGAAACTAGCAAACCGAAGAAGAAGAAGCAGCTCGCCGCAGCTGCCGTCGCCGCCGCACCGCCGCCCGCACCCGCGTTCGCGCCGCGCCCGAGCGCCCGCCGCTCGCCGTCGTCCCGCCGTCCCGCGCGATCCAGCCGCGAATCAGCCCTGTTTCGCCCCTGCCCGCACCGACCAGCCACCGTCCGGCCACCTCCGGCCACCGCCCAACTCCGCCCGACCTCCCCGACGTTCCCCTCGCCCTCCGCCGGCCTTGCTCCGCCATCTCAGCCACCGGAACAGCTTCGTTTGGCCATGAACAGCAGCTGGAAAAATGGGTTTCCAGCACTGTTCAAGGCCGTTTTGGGCCGTTTCCCGGCCCCGAACCCGAGCCGTGCTTTGGGGACAATCGTTCCTCGCGTCGCCGCCTTCGGATTGATCCGATTTGCGCGCGATTTGGTGAGTAATCTCACTAATCCCGGATTAGTTGGCTAATTATGCTTTAGGTTGGTTTATTTTTAATTAATTATGTTTAGGTTGTTAGATTAGAAGTAATTAGCAATTATTAGTCAATTGTGATGCGATTTAGATAAATTGATTGTGCAATTAGCAAGTAGACGTGGTCTACTATTTATTGGAAGTATCTCGGGAATTTTCGGACCCCTAATTGAGCTTCAATTTGATGATTCGGGTCTAAGTGGGATTTTTGGCATTTAAATATTAATTTTCGGAATTAAATTAAATAATTATTTATTTTCCGAAAATTCAACTGAGATGGTCCGGAACCAGAAAATTATGCTGATGACCGTGGTGAAGTCCGTTTATTTAATCGGGTTTTATTTTGAGCTAAATTGAATTTTTAATATTAATTACTTAATTTTCGAAATTAATTAATTAATTAATTATTTTCCGAAAATTCAACTTGGATGGCTAGTGGCCGAATTTTTATGCTGATGATCGTGGTGCAGCTCGTTTATTTAATTGGGCTTTAATTGAGCTAAATTGGATTTATTGAAATTAATTATTAATTTTCGAAATTAATTAATTAATTAATTATTTTTCGGAAATTAAGATTGAGATGGCCGACGACCGAAATTTTGTGCTGATTGTCGTGGCGTAGTCCGTTTATTTAGTTGAGCTTTATTTTGTGCTAAATTGAATTATTTGTGAAATTGGAAATTATTCTTTAATTGAATAATCTCTGGTTATTAATTGAAAAATAACCGGGCATCGGTTGATGATGCCAAAAATATTTGAATGGACTACAGAAAATGTGGGAGTTATGGAAAGGATAGTATTATATTTTGGCTAAGGCCAGTCGTGTGCCCACGCACGTTATTTTATCGAATATTTTTGATACGAAGAAATGAGGCCAAGACAGTGCGAGGCACGATGTCATTGGGCCGTGAGGGATTAATCGTATGTTGACTTACAGTTATAGAAAGAGGATTATCGGAAGTGATGTGATGTGTGTTGTGTTGAGGGAAACCAATGGATCATGAGCAGGTAAAGGACTAAGTACTACACAAGTAGAAGACTTCGTGTGAGTTACCTCTAGCGCCTTATACCATTGCTTATTGTAGTTAAGGACTAAGTATTACATGGCGACCTGAGTCGCATGGGAATTACCTCTAGCGCCTTGCTACATTGTTATGCATAGTGGAGGGCTAAGTGCTACACGATGGAAGATCTCGTGTGAGTCACCTCTAGCACCTTACCCTATTGCATTTTGTAGTTAAGGACTAAGTACTACACGATAGCGAGATTTCGTGTGAGCTACCTCTAGCGCCTTATACTATTGTTATTTGTGGTCAAGGACTAAGTACCGCACGATGACGAGACTTCGTGTTGGGGTCACCTTTAACGCCTTGAGCCTATATTTGAGCGGGCTGTTAAGCTGGACGTTACCCCTATGTGGGATACCCCCTGGACAACGGGAAGCCGATCGCAGTTGATTCTGGACCCTATGCTCCTTCGGGAATGCCGTCGACGTAATGACGAAGCCGCGCTCCATGGGGGGAGGCGATGCCTGGCAATGCCAGAAGACCGCCGAACTGAGAGTAGGACGTGCTATATGCCGAGATCAAATCTAAGAATGCATGATTAATTGAGTGTGAGAATCGGGGGTATATTATATCAGCCTACGGGCAATATAGCAGCTTAGAGTGAGCAGTCTTGGACTATGGTCGGACTTATAAATAGTATTGAATGTCCCGACCAAGCATGGGTCGTGATGACATGTAATCGATTAGGTCGATTGATCATTGTTTTGATCTGAGGTTGTGAATTGATTGATTGAATGGAAATGACCGTGAGTGGTATTGTTGGCTTGTAATCGACTATGTCGATTTGATCGATGCTTCTATCGGTGATATGACTGTTTGGGTGCCTATTATGAATTGTACTGACTTGCAGGTGGGATATGAGGCCAAGGTACGTCTTCTGCCCTATGCGTGTATAGGCAGCCTATAGTATAATGGTTTACTAATTGGGCTTAGTGGGGTAGAACTCGCTGAGACGTAGTCTCATCCCAGTTTGGGGAAAAACATTTCAGGACCCCGATGAGGAGCTGATGAGGAGGAGTTTGAGAAGGAGAACTCGGAGGTGAAACTTGAGGAGAATGATTTTTGGAAGAAGAAGATAATCCCGAGAGAGGCCTTGAGTATGGCCCAGATGGATTGAGAGTTTATCTTCTTTTGAGATCTCCTTTTTGATATGAATAGTTATGAAGTGGTTTGTGTTTTGTATAAAAGTTTGGTTATAAGTTTCTATATGGAAAATATGGCCCTGCTTTTCTATCCCATTGTTTTATTGTCTGGGGATTTATAACTGCTTCCGCATGTGCATAATAATTGAAAGGGTCAGCGATACATTGTCCTGGGATATCGCATTTAAAAATCGACCAAGTAGAAGGATGTGTGCGTGCCCGAGGATCGGGGCGTGACATCAACAGCCAAGAAAACATAACTCTTTTAGATCTTCCCCAGTCAGTAGGTATCCCTAGATACTTCCCACAACGCTGTAAAACTGGTACCCGTAATTCAGCAGCTAAATTTTCCTGAAGGGCGATAGGGCAAGAAGGACTAAAGAAAACTCCACATTTGTTACGATTGATTGTTTGTCTTGATGCCAAGCAATACTGGTTTAAAATATTAGAAAGGTTCTGACACTCCATCAAGGTACCATCAAGAAAAAACACAGCATCATCAGCGAAAAAAAGATGCGATAGAGTAGGACACCTTCGATTCAGCTTGATGCCTTTGAGAGAGCCCATATTCATAGCATTTCTTATTAGGAATGATAAGAGATTTGCAATTATGATAAACAAGTAAGGGGATAAGGAATCTCCTTGCCGCAGCCCACGAGTTGGTTGAAAACTCGGTAAATACTCCCCATTCATTTTGATAGAGAAAGATGGCGTGGAAATGCACTACATGATTAGATGGACCCAAAGAGAATGAAATCACAATCGAAGTAAATAATCTCGGAGAAAGTCCCACTCAACACGGTCATAAGCTTTCTGCATGTCTACCTTTAGAATTGCTTTAAAATGACGTGTCCTTTGCCTTGTCTTAAGCTGATGAATGATTTCCTGTACAACTAGAACATTGTCCTGAATCTGTCTGCCAGCAACAAAGGCGCTCTGCTCCTTAATGATCAACATAGGCAGCAGGGGTTTCAATCGATTAGCCAGCACTTTAGCAAAGATTTTGTAGACATAGTTGCATAAGCTAATAGGACGATACTGATCCAAGCTTTCCGGGTTTGGAGTTTTGGGGATTAGGGTTATAGCAGTGCTGTTTAGAGATGGAGGTAAGGTGCCATAATTAAAGAATTGATGTACTGCTCTGTGAATGTCCACTTAAATAATTTCCCAATGCGATTGATAAAATAATCCATTCAAACCGTCCGGGCCTGGTGCCTTTAAATCACCTAGTTGAAAAGTAGCAACACGAACTTCTTCAAGAGTGGGTTGAGCAAGAAGGGCTGCATTCATTTCGGCATCAACCAGCTGTGGACATTGTTCTAAAATCTGTGCGTAAGGTCTAGGCTCTGAAGTTGTGTATAGCTGTGAGTAATAGGTGGTAGTCATTTGTTTGATATGTCCACGATCCCTAACCCATTGCTGATTGTCACCCTTCAAGATAGTAATTTGATTGCGTTGCCTTCTTTGAAGTGTAGTAGCATGGAAGAACTTGGTGTTACGGTCTCCCCACTGTAACCAGTTTATCCTAGATCGCATCGCCCAATATTGCTCTTCCCTTTGCCATGCTTGTTGAAGTTCTGTTTTAATCCGTTGTTGCTGAGATAGATTCAGTAAAGTAGGTTGCCGATTTGATAAAATTTGTAACTGGTGATCTAATTCCATGGCCTGTTGCCTGTTATGGGAGAAAACTTGGCGACTCCAAAGTGATAAAGCTGTAGCAACTGCACGAAGCTTGACTGAGAGAGGAGAGTCCCTTCGCGAGACTGAGTGCTAGGAAGTCTTGATCACTGATTGACATCCAGGATCCTGGTTCCAGAAAGCCTCAAAGGTAAAGTGTCTCTTTCGTCGAGTCAAACAGGGATTTGTATGAATAACAAGTGGGCTGTGATCGGAACCTACTGCAGGTAGAGCTATCACTTGAGCATTCGGGTAAGAGACATGCCATTCAGCATTGCAGACAGCTCGATCCAAGCGCTCCTTCACTAAAGCTTTAGCATCTCTGTTATTGGACCATGTGTAAGCACAACCATGAGAAGGCAGATCCAGCAAACTGCAATCATTGAGGACCTCTCGAAAAGAAGAAAGGCGGTAAGAGTCCGCTGGCCTAGAGCCTACTTTCTCCCATCGGTGTAGAATTTCATTAAAATCGCCAAAGCACACCCAAGGTAAGACATTGAAGTTACTAAAATGTCGCAGGGTCTGCCAAAGATGCTGACGGTCATGAAAAACAGCAGGTGCATGAATACAAGAAATCCGCATGGATCTGGCATCGGAGATATCGAGACAGGCGAAATCCAAAAATGCAGAGAGGAGGAGAAGTCTGACAGAGAGAGCCCCGCATTCTAAAAAAGAGCTAAGCCACCTGCAGATCCAACAGGGGTAACCAGTCTGTGATGCAAAAAAACCAGAAGACCTTTTCAAACGAAGGAGTACTTCATCAACATTTTTCGTCTCCATCAAAAATAACAGGTCAGGCTTTTCCTTAGCCAAGAGGGCTTTTAAGGATAGGACTGTCAAGGGATTGCCCAAACCCTGACAGTTCCAACCTATAAGTTTCATCGTTGATTTGGTGACTGTTTAGGGCCAGCCACCATCGCCCATAAAACATCTTCATACGCCTCCATAATTGGCATGTCCAACAAGAGAGAGTCATCATAGAGGCCCAAATGCCCTCCTGGTAAGTCATAGGGAGTATAGCGCCTGGGTTTCTTTGCAGGATTTATCTTACTTGTCGGTCGAATACTTTGGCCTTTTTTAGCCTGATTAGCTGATGTTGGCCATTGCACTCCTTTCATCTTCTCTGTAGCTGGAATTAAAGCGGTGGTTAAGGTGTGTTGCACTGAAGGAGGGATGCTAGAGGTGTTAGTTCTGGTCTGTGGAGCGATGGGAGTAGTTTTCTGTGGATGAGAGGTTGTAACAGATATTGGTGGTAGAAGAAGAGGAAGAGGACGAATCTCAGTGGGAGGAGTTTCAGGTATGGTTTCATCTCTCTCCTCCTCCATAATAGATTGGTCATAGTAACACTGCCAGTAAGGGCTATACTTCTGAACTTCAGCTTTTAACCAAGGCCCGTAAGGAGTGGAGTCAGCTTCTGTGATCATGTTCTCCTCAAAGGGGATGGAGGGGCAAGAATCAGTATAATGGCCCAGTCGTCCACAAGAATAACAGTAATGAGGTAACATTTCGTACCGAAAATCCAACCACAAAGTTTGATGTGTAAGTTTAATTAGTCGACCTACCTTCAATGGTTCGGATAAATCCAACTCAACTCTAGCATGACAAGCTTTCAGGGCGGAACCAGTGGCAAACTCATATTTAACTTGCAGAACAAAGCCTACCGTGCTAACAGCCTTACGGATCATATCATTAGTACAACATTCCAAAGGTAAGCCAACTACTTGAACCCAAAATACACAGGTAGAAAAGTCATAGCAGTGTAGAGGGGTATTGGCTACCCATGGTTTAAAATTTATAAGATGTCCTGAGAATTGCTAAGGTCCTGTGTCAAGAATTCTCTGTTTTTCAGCTTGAGACTTGAATTTGGCTAAATAAATTCCGGCTTCTCTCTGTATGATTTTCACTTGGTCCAACCTCCATGCCTGCTTCAAGACTGACTGAAAAGCTTGGAAATTAAAGGAAGGGTTGGAGGGGACTTTACCAAATAACAGTAGCTTGGATTCCTCAACTGCACCAGGTGCGGGTTCAACTCGCCACTCTTCGATTGCTTTTTTTGTGCATAATCGGCCAAGTTTTTGACAAAGTGTAGCAATTCAAGATGCATCTGGATCATCGTCAGTTGCCATCGATGAAAGGGAGGATCGACTTAACGGATGAAGGTCAGTAGCATCAAAATTATCGACATGCAGATGGAGAAAGAGGGAAATCTGAAGGGAAAGAGCAGAAACCCGCTGGCGTGGGAGAAGGAAGATGATGAGTGAATGGATTAATGACTTAGGTCTGTGTAGGGCAAGAAAAGGAGGAAATTATGAAGGATTGCCATTCGCATGGCAACAGGAAGCAAGTGAAGATTGCAGAGAAGAAGGAACGAAGAAGAACTCTATCCAGCCGATAGAGAGGAACTCGACAAGACGAGAGTAGTAGAAGCAGATGATTTCCTCCTTGGCTATTTGGAGAGCCGTTTTTCCATTAAAAAGCTCATAAGTATTCTCCCTGTTGTCGTCGTCTCTCGGTCCATTCCTAGGTGCGGCCGTCAACTGTGTGGAATGATTTTGCTATTGTCGACCTGCGATGGAGGAGTTGGGTTTCGTTGAGAAGTTGTCTCTAGAATGTGAGTTGTTCAGAGACATGATTAATTGAAACAATGTAGCTACGGAGTTTATGAAAAATTCTCTTTCTTTGGTCAGAGGATTATATACTCAAACTACATGATCCCTAAATCTAATAGGCAAAGGTTTTCTAATCTGGTTATGACTACTAGTACAAGTTGCTCTTAATTGAATTACGGATTTCTTTGGCCATGCTTATCCCATATTTTAATATATCAAAATTGGACTCTATCTCACTTAATATATTTATTGTTATTGTTTGCAAGAAGAGATATAGATAAGTTCCAAAGGGGTGGAGGCCTAGTTCAAGCCTAATTTTGCTATTAGAAGTCTCATATAAAGGAATTTTAATAGATTAATTTTCAATTCCAAGGCTAAAGTTTATTTCTTTTTATCCCTTCTTTGGCTATCCTTTAAACCAACGATAGGTAGGTATATATATATATCCAGCTCTTAATTAATTAAAGAAAATCGTGTCACGTGACTCAATTTCATGTGAAGTTATCATGAAGCTCCTTTTGTTTTTCACTCTACATTGTGTTCTAGAATAGACTTCTATTGATAAATTAGAATTTTGCCAATTAATTTATAGATTTAGATTTTAAGAGATAATAACTATATGGAGAAAATACCTTACCAAAAAAAAACTATATGGAGAAAATATGGATGACTATTCAAAGTCGTTAAAAGTTTATTGATTACGTTGTAGAAATCATGGAGTTAAGCCGGAGCTGGAGCATGAAAAAATAGGGATATATTTTGTGGGGAAAGATAGGATCTCACTTTGCTTTATAAATATGTTTTTTATTTGACACTTGCTTTAATATATGAGTTGAAAAACTAAACCAACTCGTAAATACTTGATGTTAAATTAAATAACTTGACGTTATTTAAACAAACGGCACCTGTGTAGGATGAAAATAATATTCACACTTTTAATATATTAAAGTTACGTTTGCTTCATTAAAAACTTCACTATAAAGGAAAATACTTTTCAAAAAAATCATTTTATATCTTAAAGTTGCGTTTGCTTCATTAAAAACTTAACTATAAAAGAAAATAGTTTGTTTTCATTCATTTAGTTATTTAAGAAAAGTAATTTCCTTCTCGTTAGAAGAGAAAGCCGTCTCCTCCAATCTAAGTTGTTGTTTTTTTTTTTCGAGGGTTCATGGGAAAATATTTTCAATAAATTTAGTAGTTATTCATTATTCAAATATTGGAAATCATAAAACAATTTCCTGGAAATAGTTATCAGCAAAACAAACGGAAAAGTAATACTCAAAACCCCATACACTAAATGCGTCTACATTATGATATTGACATGCTCGGTTAATATAGATTTAGGGTGATTATGGTTACTGTAAACTTGTATTATGGGGAATTTTTGTAATAATTAAGGGTAGTCAGTAAATAAGGAAGGCTGTATTTTCACGTTTTGATCAAGGAGAGGTCAACGATTGTAACCAAAGGGGCTAATTTATAAATAGGGTCCTCTCTCCCATATTAGTATCATCCCATCTGTTCAACACAAGAAGAATAGTAGAGCATTCTCTTCTAAAATACTAAGCAAGTGAAAAATAAATCGAGATAATGGCTGAGCTTAGGTGACCCTAGTAAGAGGCGAACAAATCAAAGGAAGCCTTGTCATGCCATCATGGAGGAGTCGTGTTTCATTGGGAGATGCCTCCAGAATGCACGAAATTCCAAGACATGATTAACTAAAAGAATTAGCTATGGAGTTTATGAGAATTCCCATTGGTTTGGTCCGGAGGATTCTACACCCAAAACTATCTGATTCACAAACTCTAGGCAAACGTTTACTAATCCAATTATGACTCCGAGTACATGTGGGTTTTTAAGCATTTGGTACCTAGATTGGTTTAAAAGCCTTAATTGGCTTATCAAATATATAGATTATGCTAAATGAATTGCTAACTAAATAGTAATATAATGTTTAACATTAACTAAAATAAGGTACATACCCTGGCTAGATATTGGAAACATAGTATCTAATGTTGGCCCAGGGAAAGGCATGATTATTTTCCTTTTCAGATAAAACTTTAAGGATTTTTCTAACAAATATTCGGTTCTGATATAATTTTTTTTATAAGTAAAATGACCACGTGTAATAGTTACTAAATATAGAAACATTTTAGATTATGTAAATCTATTATGATTGTTAACATGCACATAGTCAATTTAATTATGGTATACATACTAATTCTTATTATACAATTGTCATACCAGTTGAATGTGTCACGCTCCAATCCTCGGGCACGCACACATCCTTCTACTTAGTCGATTTTATAATGTGATATCTCAGGACTATGTATCACCAACCCTTTAATTTTTAATAGCACATGTGGAAGCAATTATAAATCCCCAGACAATAAAACAATGGGATAGAAAAGCAAGGCCATATTTTTCATATTAAAATTCACAACCATACTTTTATACAGAGCATAACTCAAAGCACTTCACAAAACTATTCACAACTTCCTAGATGATGATATTTAAACTAAGGTTTCAAAGATTATCTTATTGAACTTCTTTGGGAAGAAAAGAGACTTTGTATTGATTGAAAACCTGTGAAATTAAGAAATAAAAGTTGTCGATAAGTTTTCAAAGATAGGAATGTAGCTGTTTGGAAGACACAAGGAGGAGAGCGGTTTGGAAAACGAGAAAAAAGGATAAAGAAAAAAATGTTATAAAAAAAAAAAAGTGGAGCAAAGGGAGATTCATCCGAGGCCCTGATCAAATTAATTGTGTAGATAAGTCCATATTTTCGTGGTAATTTTAAGATGTAAATAGGTATCCATAAATTTAGAGAATCTTAATCTATAAGGAAACATTTGTTGAGGCAATGAGAAAATTCTATAAATTTAGAGAATCTTAAAGACCAAGAGATTTGTACATGGAAGCCCCATTCGCTCAGCCCCACGCGGAGCGGCTTCTTTTTCCCTTTCTTCTTTTCACTCTGCTCCGATGAAAGGCCTCTACGGTTCTTATATCTGTTGGAGCAGGGTGGAAAGAAGAAAGAAAAAGAGAAGAAGAAAAGGGATGACCAAAAGAGGTCATATGTGGAAGCCCAAGTGAGTTTCTTTTCTGCGGCTTGTTTTGGTCTAACTTTTGTTTCAGAATTTTGCTCTACCCGTTAAAATTGTCAACTTCTCCGTTGAGGAATCTCTTACGGACAACGAGATCAACCAGATCAAAGAAAAAAGGAGGAGAAAATTAGATGTAATTGATATGCTTTCTTCCTTCAATAAACACTCAGTTGATTATGCAAAAACCAATCTTAGTTTTTATCCAAGTGTCTCAGAGATAAATCTCTACTTATCTCAATCACCATTGCTAATCAACATCTTGTGATTTCACAGCTAGCTTGCTCCCAAGATCTAGTGGAACGAGCAGCCGTTTCACAAGATAGGATTGCTAATGACAACAAGTCTGGAGAAAGATCAAGATTCACAAGATATGATTGTTAATGATGAGGAGTATAATGATCAAGAATGCTGCAATCACCTCATGAGAGTGGAGATTATAAGATGCTTGAAAAGTAATTGATAGAATAATCTACTGTTAATAGAAACTAGAGTGATTTGAATAAGACCGAAGTGGGATTATTTTTTTTTTTCTTTTGGAAACTTCTATGTATAAAGAAAACTAAGCAATGATGCTTTTGATATATTGAAAACGTTATCATCTACGTTTTCTTTTAGTCGTATTGAAAAAAGCAAATTTAGGTAGGTGATGTGCCACTAGGCAATCTGAAATACTATATTAAGGGTTTATTTCTTGAAAGAAAGTACATGATGCAAACGAACAATCTTAAATGTAGTTCTTTGAGTTCCTTAAAGCAGAAGGCAATAAAGAAAATCTTTCAAGGACCTAAATACTTGCGCACGTAGAGATAATGAAGAAAAGAGAAAATTTCTCAAGCTGTATTTTACGCATGTAGAGATAATGAAGAAAAGAGAAAAAATTCTCAAGCAATAAAAACGGCATTCTTATGCCATTTAAAAAGATAACAAAGGAAAGGATCTCACGAGATTTTTTCTTTATGGGAGCTGCAATGGTGAATGTGACATAAATCTAAATGCGTGGAATATACACAAAGTCATGGAATCCAAATGACTGCATCCCCTTTTGATAGGGGATTTGATTAAGTCAATGAAATAATATATAATCTCTAATCCATATTGAACGGATAAATTAACAGAATCATTAACATTAAACTAAATTTGCAAATATATATATATATATAATTTATCTATGATACATTCAGTTGTTACGAATATAGTATATTAAGTACTATTGTGTGTCATAGAATAGATTTGCTATGCATATATTGACACAATCATGATAGAATTTGAAATTTGAAATTTTTCTCTGGCTTATAATTGTTAGACGTGTTATTAGACTAACTATATATCTCTATACAAACTAAGGGTCCATTTGTTTCATGATAAATAATTATTTAAAAAATATTTTCTGAGAAATGGTTGTATCGCTTACGAAAATGACGAATGAAAAATATTCTTTTATCATCAACGCAATAACTATAGATTTATAAATCGTTGTCAATAATAAAAATATTTTACACCAATTAATTTTATAAATGATATAACCAATAGATTTAGATGCTTATATTTTATTTGATGCGTTTTGCTGGTGCAAGGAGGAGAGCGGTTTTTGAAATTTGGAAAACGGGATAAAGAAAGAAAAGAAAAGGTTAAAAAAAAAAAGAGGAGCAAAGGAAGAATCATCCTAGGCATCCAAATTAATTGTGCGGATAAGTCCATATCTTTGAGGGTAATCTTAATATGTATATAGTTATCCTCAGCTTTAGAGAATCTTAATTTATACGGAAACATATGAAGAGGCAACCAGAAAATTCTATAAATTCAGAGAATCTTAAAGACCGAGAGACTTGTTCAGTGAAGCCTCATTCAATCAGCGCCAGGCTTCTTTTTTCCTTCCTTCTTTTCGCCCTGCTCCGATGAGAAGGCCACTAGGGTTCCAATATCTGTTGGAGCAGGGTGAAAAGAAGAAAGAAAAAGAGAAGACAAAAAGGGAGGAAGAAAAGAGGTCATCAACGGAAGCACAAAGTGAGTTTCTTTTCTGCGTTTTGTTTTGGTCGACTTTTGGTTCATGATTTTGCCAGACTACTGAGTTAACTGACCGGCAGACGTCTCCGGTTTAGTCATTCGCTGTCTTCGCAGGAAAGCATCCTTTCTCATCTTGTCTTCTTTTCCTCTTGGGCCATCAGGAACTTAATCTCAGTCAAAGTAAAACGTGGGTACTTGCTTGACTGCTTCCTGGACTCATCTCTGTGTTTTTGTCTCGAACTGCTCATCTCTCCTTCCTTTAAGTTGCTCCGATTATGGCAGGGGACTTCATATTTTGTTTTGGCTGTTTTCATCAAAGCTATGCCGGATGATCATTCTATTGCAAATGAAAAAAGGAGAATATTAGATGTAACTTGTAATTGTGGTTCACCGAGGGGTTTGTCCCAGATCTCCCATGATCTTTTGGAAAGTCATACGTATGCTTAGAATTTTGTCTGCCTTGTGTTCCTCCTCACAATTCTCAGCAGATGATGAAGACGAAAGTTCGTTTAATTATGCTCCAAACTGCATGATTGGCGGCTGTGATTTCTTTGGTCAACAAGAAGTTAATTAGCTAAAGGAAGTGAGAGTCCCTTCCTTCTTTATGAATATAAAAGCATCAGAACTGTTGAAACTGGAATCTCAGGGCACAGATATACGACTTGAGGATCGGCAAGTTTCGTATAGTTCTCATCATTCTAATTTGGCAGAAATAGTTCTGCTAAAGAAAGAAAAAAGAAAGGTAAACAAAAAGGAGCAAAGGGAAATTGATCCTAGCCATCCAAATTAATTGTGCGGGTAAGTCCATATCTACAAGATCAATCTTACATCATAAATTGTTATCCTTAATTTTGCAGAATCTTAATCTATAACAAAACATTTGACGAGGCAATGAGAAAATTCTTTATCTTTAGAGAATCTTTATCTTTAAAGACCGAGAGACTTGTACAGTGAAGCCCCATTCAATCAGCGCAATGCGGAATGTTTCTTCTTTTCACCTTGCTCCAATTAAAAGGTCACTAGGGTTCCAGTATCTGTAGGAGCAAGGTGGAAAGAAGAAAGAAAAAATTGGAGAAAAGGGAGGAAGAAAAGAGGTCATCAACGGAAGCCAAAGTGAGTTTCTTTTTTCCAGTTTGTTTTGGTCCACTTTTGATTCAGAATTTTTGTCTACCCCGTCAAAATTGTCAACTTGTCCAATGAGGAATCTCTTATGGACAATGAGGTTGTCCCCGACATCGAATTCGATACAACCAGATCAAAGAAAAAAAGGAGAGCATTAGATGTAAGTTATATAATTTCTTTCTTCAATAAACACTTGTTTTTCTCTTCATTGATGCAAAGAAAATTCATTCCCCACAAACCAATCTTAATTCATATTCAGGTATCTCAAAGAGAAATCTCAACACGGAGCTTCATTTGCCATTACTAATCAATATCTTGTGATTCAACGGCTTGTTCATTCCCAAGATCTAATGGGACGAGCTGTGAATTCATAAGATATGATCACCAATGGTAACAAATGAAGTACCTCTAGTCATCCAAAGCCACGCAATGCACAAATCTTCCATTTATCTTTGTGTAGAGATGCTCTATTTGATCGGCTATGACCTATTTCCTCAGTCATTCCATCTCATAGAACGTGACCAAGCGCATTAATCGTGGCCTGGAACATTCCTTGGTCATGTGGGTCTGGTCAAGCCAAGCGGCCATTGAGAATGAATTGATGATCAAGTTCCTTGATAATTGATGATCTATGAATCCCTTCGATAAGATGAGAGCATGCCTTGGGCCTAAATGAGCCATGATCTTGTGATGACCAAACCACGATGGTGCCGTGATCAGCCAACAATGAGCCTAGAGAAAGATCAAGAATGTTGCAGTCGTCTCAAGTAGTCATAATGGCTACATAATGAGAAGGTACTGATTAAATCTCATAAAATAATTGGTAAGAATTTCTTACTAAATTTGGCACGACCGGATGAAAGATAAAAAGAACATTAGATGAAACTTATGTGCTTTCTTTCTTCAATAGATATTCGTTTTCTTTCATTGATGAACTTTCATTTCATATATAGTGTTGTTTTGCATCTCTTCCTTCTCTTTTTCATCCTTTTTTTATTCTCATCATAATAATAATTTATTGGACACCCTGTCAAACAATTCTATTCATTGACTCATAATAATAATTATTTGGACACTCTGTCAACCCATTATATTCATTCACTTTTAAGTGTCGTGAAGAAATTGATTATCGATCAATGTGCTGCAAATGGATAGTTTTCTGGACTGATATGCGTAAAATGTGTGCGTTTTTCTTGATAAAAAGAAAAAGGAAGAGAATTTCTTTTTCTTTTTTTGTTGATATGTTTATTAAATTCGTTCATCTTTCTTGAATGTCCAACGGAACAAAGCCTTGAAAACTGAATTAACGTTTTTCAACCGCTTTTCCACGCTTCATATAAGAGATGCGTACCTGCCAGTTAAACCTCCCCAAACCATTCGATATTTCCTATCCAAGATTTCAGAGCCTAAGTTTTCCACCGAAGCTACGCACCCAGAGAATTCTCTTCCGTCTCTGATTTGATGGAAAGAATGCCGAGCTCACAACACGCGAACGGTGATGGCAACGATGGCAACGATGGCAACGAGTTCGGAAAGCGCCAGCCACTTGCTCGGTTAGTCAAGGGCTTCTCCTACTTTAAGCAAATTCTACAGGAAAACCTTTTTGGCTGGCAGAGCAGCAATGCTGCGGATGGAGCAAGAGATGATCGAAATGTGAGGGTCGACCCAGAACGAGCGGAGGAAGGAGACGTTCCTATTTATCAGGTGGCGAAGGTTCAAGATCAAGAATTGATAGAGGGATCTGATGAAAGACAGAGTGACGATTTTGTCGCGGGAGGAATTAGCGGAATCAACCTTGCGTCGGAAGCAAGAAGATCCTCACAATTGGCCGAAGAAGTTTCAATGGTGAGATCTCACGGACAGACAAGAGACGACGTGGTTTTCACACTCGATAGCACCTATAAGAGTTTAAGGGAGTGGCCATTGCTAGGCTTCAATCATGGAATGGAAGATCGAAGAGTAGCAATTCATGATCAAGACTCGATGCAGAGATCGCACGGGCAGAGGAGTGACTGCGATGCTGTCGCGAATGCGAACAATGCTCTGGGGGGTCGAGACAGAGTGAATGGCCACAGCAGTTCCAGCATTTAATGGAGGAGGGCGAAAAGAAGGAGGAAGCCAAGAGGAAACGGAAGGAACGAAGGAGGAGGTCATCGCGTAAGCAATAGATAAAAAGATAAATCACAAACTTTTTTGCTATGACGCATTTATTTTCTTGGAATCTCTCTCGCAAAGCGAGACGATTAGTTTGCTTTTCCTTTTCTAGGATTTTGTTAGGCACTTCATCAATGGGTTCTCTCTGGGTAGAAGGATTTGGGTGAAAAATGATTTTCATGGAATTATCACTTTTTAGTCCAGGAGTCGCGTCTTGCCACAAACCAAACAAGTGAGGATGAATTTTCTTGCGAAAATAAAGGGATCTTCCCAGAAAGTTTGGATGTGGAGTAAGTCTTTGTGCTCTCTTATCCTTTCTGCCATCTTTTATTTTTGGAAAGTTGGATCCGTCACATATCTAAGAGGAAGAGCCAAGTTATCTTGTTTCTTTATTTCTTTTCTTTCTTTTGTTCATGAGGCTAATCAAATTCTATGGACTCAAACATTAAGTGAGGGAATGTTTTACTGTTTACAAATCGAGCAAAATTATTCCTGTCGCAAAAATCCACGGTGCCATAGTAGTTGTTTGTGCTACTGCTATTATTACTACTATTAGTTTTATTACTCCCGCGGGTTTTCTTTATTCAATCGGCATATATATCTCTCCAATAAGATAATTACTAACATTTGTATCATAATGAAGCTCCTCTATATCAGCCACTCTTTTCCCACCAATAAACATTTGTAGTAGTAAATACAATGGAGTATCGAAGATTAGGAAAAAAAGAACAAATGAAAAGACACGTTTCGTTGTCTTTTTTCCTTTCACAATGGATTAGTTGATTTAATAAAATCAAAGACAATGTTAGTCAAATTGGATTCCTCGTAAATAAGGGCAAGAAATGAGTAGACTCATTACAAAATGAAAAGACTAGTGAAAAAATGTATGTGTTCAAATTGATAAGCGCAAAATATTGAATTTGATTTAATATAAATCAGTGCATAGTCAGTATATTTTAAATAATAAAGAATAAAAACTAAACAAGGATAACTCCATGGTTTTAACATGCATTTAATCTTCACTTTCTAACTAAGTATAAACCATGAGAGGTGCGCATGTTGAGTTGTGCCCTGATCTCTCTTCTTCTTTTGTTTCCATTGCATCGACATGAGAGTGGAAGATCATTAGACGCTTGAAAATTAATTGATTGAATATTCTATTGTCAATAGAGAGATCTGAATAAGGCTGCAGTAAAATTATTTTTTTGCTTTTGGAACTAATATAAATAAAGAAAACTAAGCAATGACGCTGCTGACATATTGAAACTTTGTCTTCTATGTTGTCTAGCTTGATTAGCTAAATCTCTCTTAAGTCATATTGAAAAAAAAAAGAAAAGAAGCAATATTAGGTTGGTGATATGCAGGAAGTTAATCTTAAATTTTTTCCAACTTTGCGTGGTTAAGGATTCAACAAATTTCAAATAAGTTGAAGAGGACGTAAATTTATGTATGTAACAACCATCAAGATGTAGATACTCCCGCGCTTTTACAAATGAAGAAGAAAAAAGAACCACATTCTCATACTATTTAAAAGAAAAATTAGAGACAGAGAAAAGGATCCGATGAGACTTTTTCGGGAGCTTCAGTGGTGATAAATATCTTAATACGGGGAATAAACAAAAAGTTACAAAATGTGAATGGCTGCATTGGTTTTTCATAAGCGGATGTAATAAATCAGAGAAATAATATCAAATCATTAATCCATTTTGAACAAATCAATAAACAGATATCATTGACATAGAGATGAATCTACAAAATTACGTCATTTATTTGCAATACAATCAACAGGTACAATTGTTAGTGTAGTATGTACTATCATCTATAAAAGAATTAAGTTTGCCATGTATATATAAACTTTCATGATAAATTCACATATTTCAATTTTTTTTTTTTTTTAACTTCGTAACCATTAGACATTGTCACTTTACTTCGTGCAAAAATATGTATGGCAGATCTAATAGATTGAGACATCAAAAGTTGTTCTCTTTAGGCCTTTCACTTTTGTTAGATTACTCTTTAAATTTTTATTAGAAAAGGGAAATACCTATGCGTTGGACTGATCTCTATCTTCGAAATAACAATGAAATAATTTGAGATACCTTTTCCAAGTGCAATCCTATTCGTATGCAATAATCTTCATGATCTTCTCTCGCTTCCACTTAAACTCCAACTGCATGTCAAGAAATTGAAAGGCTTGTTACGGTCGATGGAACTTCTTATGACAAGGAACTAGCTTGAAAACAAGACTTCCTGTTGTTGACCAAAATTCTTACAAAAAATTTCTCCCCCCATTGCCCGTGTGTGTCTATATATATGTTATAATTGTATTCAAACTTTCTAAGAAGAAAAGACTGTTTATCCATGGACTTCCACGTTGAATGCACTCAAAGCCAATTTTAGTATGATATATTAGATTTGATTAGATTATCAATATTATTATCACAATTATGACATCTTTTCTAGGAATCTATGATTCTTCAATATGATAGCTTGAAGATATACCACTCAGTATGATGATAGGCTCGTTACTTCTAGAATCTCGATACTGTAATCGCACAATAACTTAAGTTGGATGTCAACACAATGATATTAAATGTAGTAAGTTTTCGAGGAATCTATATTCAAGTTAGCAATATATAATGTCTGAGTTTGGTTTACACTATCATATATCATGAGTATTCCTCTTTATATCATTTTTTTTCTTGCTATTATCTTTTAAAAGCTAAATAATTGATGCACTAGTCCTTTTTTATTTTTCTTTTTTGGTAAAAGGTAAGAAATATATTGAGGAATGGCCAAATGTACAAAAAATCTCGTCACCAGGAACTTGCACTCCAAATGTAGGAACAAAATGAGCGGAAGGGTGACGAGATGTAAAAGTCGCAAAACGCAGCACAACCACTAGAACACCAAGACCAAACGAAGCACGGCTAGGTCAACCAGCTACCAAACACAACAAAGGTGAGGAAGAGGCCACCATCGGATCGAACTACTTATGGGTCCCCAGTGAAAATAATCGGGTCTAGGGTCCAACTTCTTTGCAACCTTCTGTTTCTGAAATTATCTTCGATGTTCCTGAAGGTGATAGCTTTGTCTCGGACAACTTTGAAGAGGTGATGCACTAGTCCTTTTTGTTACCGACTTAAGCATTAGTTTCGTCAACCCAATTTAAAGTTGTCGAAAGTGGTCTTCGCGATGAGAATAACGTGCATGCTATGTTTACACCCAAGAAAAAAAAAAGTGCTTCGGTGCACTTCTTAAACGATCGAATAAGGCAATGCTTAATTTAAAGTACATAGTCGGATATATATACACACACACACACATAAATGCTGTTGTATCCAACACTCAGCCCTTCCAATACCTATGCTAATAAAGTACGCTAGCATTTAGTTAATTGAGATTAGGGTGTAAATTTACCTAGTAAATTAATTCTAAAGGCTCAAAACTAGGGAGGAACTTCAAAGTTAGAGGCAACTTTGTTAAAGTGCAATCCCACATCACTTAATTAGTGGGTTTTACAGCTCCCATATATCATTGAACAATTTATGCTTTGGACTTAAACTTTCTAACATGATATGAGACTAAACTTTAGCATTTCCTAGAATATAATACCGCATCTTCCTCCATCTAATAGATCAACTTTTCAAATTAAACATTCTAATAATTATACTTTGTAAGAATACTACTTTAGACCAAAACCCTTACTGTTTTGAGCGAACTTCTTGCGAACACTCGAGAACCCCTAACATCACCATCGCCTCCCTGGCACTCGCCTGTTGGCGTCCCCATCAATTAGCCCATCTATCTTTATTTTCTCTATTGTCTTCTTCGAGCGCGCAACCTCAGCTTTGAGGTCGTAAGCCTCAAATCCAATGTCTGCCATGCTCGACAAGCCACCGGACCGGCGGGATCATGTGATGGCTCGTGCACAGGTTGGTGATGACAACCCGGCCCCAATGACGGTCCAACAGTGGCTGGTGTGGACCTGTACTGCCGCCTTGCCCCTATTTGACGTGTTTTGCTGGTGCAAGGAGGTGAACGGTTATGGAAAACTAGAAAAAGGAATAAAGAAAGACAAGAAAAGGAAAATAAAAAATAAAGATGAGCAAAGGAGAGTCATCCTAGCCCATTCAAATTAATTGAGCAGATAAGACCATATCTTCAAGGGTAAGTTTAAGATTTAAATAGTTATCCTTAATTTTAGAGAATCTTAGTCTATAAGGAAACATTTGATGAGGCAAAGAGAAAACTATATAAACTTTAGAGAAACTTAAAGATCAACCGACTTGTACATTGAATCCCCATTCACTCAACCACATGCAGAACGACTTCTTTTTTCCTTTCTTCCTTTCGCCCTGCTCTGATGAAAAGGCCCCTAGAGTTCCAACATCCATTGGAGCAAGGTGGAAAGATCATCAGAGCAAGGCCAAAGGAAGAAAGAAAAAGAGGAGACGGAAAGGGAGGAAGAAAAGAGGTCATCAACAGAAGCACAAAGTGAGTTTCTTTTCTACATTTTGTTTTGGTCAACTTATGATTCAGATTTTTTGTCTACTCCGTCAAAATTGTCAAATTGGTCGTACAGTATTCTCTTATGGACAATGAGGTTCTCAACATTCGAGTTTGACACAACTGAGTCAAAGAAAAAAAAAACAAGAGAAAACTGAAGTGAGATGCTTTTGACATATGGAAAACTTTGTCATCTACGATTTCCAGCTTGATTAGCAAAATCTCTCTTAAGTTGTATTGAAAAAAGAAAGATTAGATAGGTGATGTACGGCTAGTTAATCTGCAATATTTTTCTGACTTGAAGGGATTCGCAATTCAACAAACACTATATTAACCGGAGTTTATTTCACGAAAGAAAGCACACGACGGGGAACAGTCTTGAATAAAGTTCTCTGAGTTACATAAAGCAGAAGGCACAAAAGAAAACTTTTCAAGGACGCAGATGCTTACGCACGTAGAGATTATGAAGAAAAGGAAAGATTTCCCAAGCCATTCCCAAGCTATTTAAGAAGACGAGAGGAATAGGATCTGATTTCAGATTTTTCTTACGAGAGCTAAATGCCTGGAATATACGGAAAGTCATGGACTCCGTCAACTCTTTGGTTTTTTTTATAAGGGGGAAGTGAGGTCAGAGGAATAATATCAAATCTTTAATTCATAATGAACGAATCAATTAACAGAAAGATCCTCCTTCCTTCGACTTTCCCCCAATTTTTATCGACTACACCAGTTTCGCTTCAACTCTATTGCACATGCTCCAAGATTTCAAGGTACTTTCACTTTTGACTTAATTTTTTCTTTTTTTTTTCTTTTTATATTTCAATGTACGAATAGGCATGATCAATATGGAGAAACATTGATGCTCAACGTTACACATCTCCATATTTTGGTATTTCCTTCAATTCTCGACTCTTCTTTTTCCAATTCTATTCAAGTTTTTCTTTTATGCGACTTGTTTTTATGGTCGACCTTTGATTAGGGATTTTTCAACTTCTTTGCTTTCTTTCTTCGACACGTACTTGTTTTTCTTTTCTTCGATGCAAAGATAATCTTCCTTTAAGTATTAGGGTTCCATGTTTTCAATTTTCTTGTTATAAAGGAAATAAGTACATAACTGTTCTTTAAGTTATATGTAGAATATTTATATTTTCAGTGGTGTTGATTCAGAAGAAACTAGTTAAAAACTGCTTTTCGAAAAGCTTCCCTCTCAATAATAATTCGCTCTTCATAGGTCAAATCGACACTCACAAGTTAAACCTCCACAGCTCCGTTCCATTAGATCAGTGAGAGATACAGAATTTTTCATCATACCTACTCATTTTATCTAGCAACTACTCACGAATTCTATTTCTTATCATGATTTTGCATTCATATATAATCACTCAATTCTATGCAAGCAAGTAGCACGTGCTTGGATTCTCGTCTATATTATTTAAAACACAATTTTGTCTCACTTTTAACTTCATCAATGAACGACAACGGCTCATTAAGTAACAACACTAAGTTCACAATTTCTTTCTATGCATAAACCACTGCGCACAATCACCTTAGCCTAGTATAAGTTGAAGCATAAATCCGACACTCAACTTATGTTTTAATTACATAGACTACTTCATATTGCTTAAATATGTGATGCTAAAACCAATTTCTTTCGATTTTGTTGCAAAAACTTTGCACACATTATAGATGGAATATGTACTAGCGTAAAATGTTTTATGTTTTCCCCGATCAACAGAATTACTGCTTTGCCGGCCAAAAAGCTGCTGCTCTAGAATTCACTAATTGCAACCATCTTCATCTTTCTCCAAACTCGTTGCCATTATCGCCTGTATGTTGTGAGCTCAGGGCTCTTTCCATCAAATCAGAGACAGAAGAGAGTTCTCTTGTTTCTCCAAGAAATAAAAACTTGTGTAGTCTCAATGGAAAACATGGGCTCTGTGCGGTGATTTCTCACTGAAACTCTTGGATGTAAATTATTCAATGGGTTGCGGAGGTTTAGTTGGCAACTACTGTTCTCTATATGAAGCTTGAACTGAGCGCCATATTTTCATAATGTGAATAAAAAACTATTTTTAGATTTCATAGTTTTGTTCCCTTAGACATTCAAGAAAGCTGAATGAATTAAACGTACATATCAACAATAACAGTTCTTTACATATCTCAATGCCCTCGGTACTTTTTTGTGAATGTTGAAAAATAATATTTTTAGTGTCAAAATCTAATTACATTTATTTATTTTTCTATATTCTGACGCAAAAATTAACATGCTCATCCTACCCGCTACGGTCTCACGATTGAATTTTGAAAAAAAAAAATCTCATTAATTTGTGTGAAATGTATTCGGTTTTTATTAAAGAAATGAAACGAGTAAAGAATTGTTTTTCATGATATGGGCATTTAATTTGTTCAGCTTTCTTGAATGTCTAAGTGAACAACACCGTAATGTAAATATCTTTTTCAACCACTTTACGAATACCTGGCGCTCAGTTCACTCTTCATATAAGAGATCAGTACTTGCATGAAACCTCCACAAGCCATTATATATTTTATATCGAAAAGCTTCAATAAGAAATCAGCACACATAGCTCAAGTTTTCCACTGAAGCTGCACAAGTTTTTGGTCCAAAGAGAACAGCCAGAATTCTCTTCTCTCTCTGATCAGATGAAGCCAGCAGAAGATTCACAAGATACGATCAATAGCAGCGACGAGTTCAAAGAAAAATCAATCTTATCACAATCGCGTCAAAGACTTGAAGAGCCGATAGAGTGATCGCATTGAAGGGAAAATGACAATGATATTCGTGAGATCGGAGGGCAAGGGTCGACTCTAAACTAGAGGGAGAGAGAATGCCGCTCCTCATGATCAAACGGCAAGGGTCAAAGGTCAAGAATGAGACAAAGAAATTGCATCGAAGGGAAAGCAACGATGTTATTGTGAGAGAAATTAGCGAAATCAGCCATGCATTGGAAGCAAGGGGATCGTCCCAATTGCCTGTAGAAGTTTCGAGCGCACCAAATGATGGTCGAGATGATCTCCCCTCCATGCAAAACATCGATGCCGGCGGTCGAGTTGGAGAATGGTCAAACGAATCGATGGTATCTATACTCCCTTGTGAAGCAATCTTTTACAAGAAGGATTATGACCGTAATACACTCCAATAAGTGATGATCTACCATATCATAACAACCTTCTCATCCTCCTTCCTTTTGGTTCAACTCCATTGCACAGATGCTCCCCGATTTCAAGGTACCTACTACTTTTGACTTGACTGAATCCAACGTTCAATTCGGTCCTACATTTCATAATTTAATTTATGTATAGGTATAATCAATAGGGAGAAATACTAAGGCTCAAGTAATAATATTCTATACATCTCTGTGTTTTGGTAACTCCTTTGATTCTTGCAACTCTTCTATTTCCAATTCCTTTCGAGTTTCTTTTTCTGCAGTTTGTTTTGGCAGACTTTTGATTAAGAATTTTTCTCCACCTCCTCTAAATTGTCAACTTTGCCACTGGGCTATCTCATACCAACAACGAGGTTGTCGTTGACATTTGAGTTCGACAAGATTGGGTATGAATAAGGAAATTATTAGATGTAACTTCTTTGCTTTCTTTCTTCAACGATATTCCTCTTTCTTTTCAGTGATGCAAAGAAAATCTATGTTTATGTACAAGTGTAAAATGTTTCAGTTCTCTCGATATAAAGGAAACAAGTAAGGAACCGTCGTTTTAATTATATGTAGAATATCAAAACTTTTAGTATTCTTGATTTAAAAGTAGCAAACTAATAATTGCTTTTCAAAAAACTTGGCCCTCAATAATCAACTTTTCATATAGCGAATCAGCACTTGCAAATTAAACCTCCACAAGCCAATTTAAATCTTATATCCAAGTATCCAAGTGTGTTAGAGAGAAATCACCGCATAAAGTAGAGCTTCAATTGCCATTGCTAATAGTATCTTATGAATTTGCTGCTCATTTCATAAGATCTGGGGAACAAAACATATAGTTTTAGTGGAAAATTCTATACTCTTTGACTAATCTAGTGAAACAAGCTATGGATTTTGATATTCGAAACCAGTATGCTCATGCTACATTTATCCAAAATTAATTTTTATGCAATAAAAAATCTCAAACTACATAATTTGTGCCACTTTTACATGAAGTGAATATCTATATCATAAAAAAATTTAAATTGGTACACTCATATGACATTTATCCAATTTGAGATATTTTGTGATAAAAAAATTAGTTAAGAGTAAATGTGGTATGAGTGTACTACTCTTGAATATTTGGTGATATCAGCCTTATGAATTATATGTAGAATATTAAATTCTTTCTAGTTTCATTGATTTAAAAGAAATAAATAATTAACCGTTTTTCAACATGTCTCAAAAACTTGACCCCTCACATAATAGATCGGTCTCTTGCAGAGGTGGCAAAATAAGTTTTAACTTAGATGTAATGGCTCGGGTGAGATTAGATTGCCTACAATTTGAAATATGGGTAGGAATGGGTTTAATTATGCCGCCGCCGCCGCCGCCACCTCCTGGGGAGTCTCCTCCCCGGCCTTCTTCATTTCCTACGCTACGCGCCCCTGTGTTTCAAGGGGGAAGCCCGCTTAGATCCAAAGGGGCCAGGTTACCTCTCGGAGAGAGGTGTGGTGGTCTGGCCAGTGGGGAGAGCTTATTTATCGAGCCCTCTCCTAGACTCTAGCCAGGGGCTGAAGGGACTCCCACCCTAGGGAGGTTATCCCTCCATTAGCTTGGCCCCATCTTTCCGGGCTGTCAAGGCCTTTTAAGGTCCTACCTAGGACCAACCAAAAATCAATTATTTACGGGTTGTAGTGGGTTCGGAAAGAAAGCCACTTTTGAGAGATTTAATGACAGTATAATGTTAAAATTGTTTATTCAGACCGAATTTTTGTGTGATGTCAAGCTGAGAATATTGGAATTCTTCTAGGGCATCGGTAATTTCATAGAAATTGTTGGTTAGGACCAAAAAAAAAAAAAAGTTGACGCTTTAATTCCGGACATAAAGAAAGTATAATCAATCTAAAAGCTCATGGTTTTGCAAAGTCCAAAATCAACTTCCACAATAATGTCCGCAACTTGCATTAAATAAAATTATATACGCAGAAAAAAGAATTTATTTATAGACACCTTTACTTCTCATTACACAACCCGACTCTAACCTATTCACGCATGTGTTCTAGTCCGTTAGCTCGGTGCTCACCCACATCTCCATATTGCTAAATTGCCACACAAAGTCCTAACCCATGACTCGTTCCATTTGATCTTGGGAACCAAATGTACAGCTTCGATGGAAAATTCTCCACTCTCTCATGATCTAAGGAAACAAGCCACAAATTCACAATATATGATAGCTAATAACAATGGGTTCGGAGAAAGATGGAAAATGTCGTAGTCGCCTCAACTAGTCGTAAACCTCACACGTCAAGAAGGCATTAATCAAATCTCTAAAATAATTTTTATTTTTTTTTTTAAGTAGAGAATTAGGCCCCGCCCAAGCCCATGCAGGCCTCCGTGCAGTCAAGGGCATGGGAGACAAAGGAACGTGCCTTGTCGACTTTTTTTGACTTCGAGGAATGTTCGTAGAACCCATCCTTCATTTGATCTTGGGAACCTTATGTAAACGCAACTGGATGAGGAAGGAGACGCTTTGACACGACGAAGATGGAAAGGGAAATGGAGAGAGTTGGGTGCGTCACGCACGGTGCCGATTCGGCTCCCATGGTTTACTGATGATGCAGGTTCGAGAGCAGCGAGATGCTGGGGACTTTCCTGGCGTCGGCGCCCTTCCTGGAGGAGTCGTGCAGGCTGTGCAGCTTCGTGGCGAACCAACGCGGCGAGGGCGCGTACCTGGAGTTCTCGGGCGTCCAGGTGATGGACGGGTCCGAGCCGAGCTGCAGTACCCTGATGGCGCTGGGCGAGCGCCGATGCGAGCATCTGTTCTCGCCACTGGAGTGCGACAGCGACGGTGAGGGGATGGTCAAGGAGGATGCCGGATTCCTCCGTCTCTTCCTGGAATTTTTTCAGGGACAGGATTTCCAGAACCAGGTACGCAGTCCTTTTTGCCTCGTTTATCTTCAACTTAGAAGACTGGCTATACGTGAATTCGTTCTTTTCTGTGGGTAATTATGTTACATCTTCATCAGTCGAACAACATCAACTTTGACGAAATTATAGTTTAGCTTCCAGTCACCCTCCTGATAAATTGATCGATCTATGGATTTTGCATAACTTGTGATTCATGATCTGGATTGTTTGTTCGTCAGTCAAGTGCATACCTACTATGCGTGAATGCGACATTTCGAGAGCCCATTAACTTGATTATCAAAGCAGAAAAGAGCCGAGATAATGTTGGTGGGTAGGAAAACGTATAAACATTTGCACGGCAGACTTAACTGTTGAGAGTATTTCGAAAGGCACGAGTATCTCTGCATTTTAAGTGATGAGTGTGATTGCATGAGATTGCAATATTCGATGCACCTGATAACAACATGAAAAGAGTGTTGAGTGTGATTGCATGAGATTGCAATATTCGTTTTTACCAAAGTTAATATATTTTTAAGTTATTCTAATGTGATTTAATCTTTCAAGGCCTTATCTGGAAAAACACACTGTGAATTTGTTTTTCACCGGGGAAAAGAAGAAAAAGAATGCATGATGAGAAAAATATCCCCTTAAACATCTGCAATAGATATGACCAAAACTAATTTTTGTATCATAAAAAATCACAAACTACTTGATCCGTGCCATATTCTTTCCAAAACAAAAATCCATATCATAAAAAAAACTCTAAATTGGTACACTTACGTGACATTTACAATTTGAGATTTTTTGTTATATGAAAATTAGTTTGGGGTACATGTGGTATGAGCATACCATTCTTCATTATTTTGTGATATCTGTGCAGAATATTAGATTTTTCTAGTTTTGTTGTTTTAAAAGAAACAAATAATTTATTGTTTTTCAACATGTCTCAAAAACTGGCCCCTCACAGGTAATACATCGGTCTCTTGCAAAGGTGGCAAAATGAATTTCAAATAATTTTTAATTGCTTGGGAGAGGTTGGGTTGCCTAAAATTTGGCATATAGGTAGGAGTGAGTTTAATCAACCAAAAATCATTTACTTACGGGTTGTAGTGGGTCCGGAAAGAAAGCCACTTTCTAGACATTTAATGAAATTATAATGCTAAAATTGTTTATCCTAGACCAAATTTTTGTATGATGTCAAGCTGAGAAGATTGGAATTCTTCTAGGGAATCGGCAATTTCATAGAAACTATTAGTTAGGAAAGCAAAATTGATCTGTAATACTCCACAAACTATCTCTCAAAATTTGGAACTAGGGACCGAACTTGTTGGTCTTAAGATCGGGACTCAAACCAAACTACCAGTCTAATGAAATCAATGCTGACACCTAAATTTTGTCTTTTACTTAAGACTTAATTGCGTAAAAAATTAGGAATTATTCTCTAAAAAACAAAAAAGTAAAAAGTAAAGTAAATAATTTTCATTAAGACGTACCGTGTTTTAATTACAATGCATCGCATATAAACATTAGGAATATTTGCATTACTAATATTAAATAACATTCAAGAAATTTAAACTTTTTTTAATTAAAAAACAAAAAAACCACATCCGGGCGGGTCTAGGGCCAACCTAGGGCTAACCTTAGGCCAGCCCCTCCTTCGTTTCCCTTTCCTTTTTCCCCACATGGGCCAGAAAGGGGGAAAAGGAGGGGGGCGGGGGCTGGTTTTTGCTGGAGAAGAAAGCAGTCCTTTGCTGGTTCTCTGGTTTTTGAAGAGAGAGAGAGAGACAGAGAGAGAGATTTGCTGCTGAGGGAAGCCAGGGAAAACCGAGAGGAAAGAGGAAGGATAGAGGAGGAAGGATGCTCGCGCGGCGGAGGACAAAAACAGCCCCCCAAACCCCAACCGTGATCGCCGGCCACCATTCTGCCCATAGCCTGGCGGAAGCTTCAGTCGCAGTTCTTGGGCGAGAAGGGATACTGCCCGTCGTCCATCAAAGCTTTGTCGGCGACCATTCAACGTTGGAAGCGTCATCCCCGAACCAGGTAGGAGTCCATCGCCGAAATACCCCATTTTTGCACTCCCCACCGAACCCGAGATCTGAAACTGCTTTTGCCCTGCAAGATCCTGAGCTTCTTACATAGAAATAAGAATGATCTGTGATCGATAATGCTGAATCGAGATCTGTTTGTCGAAATCGAGGCTCGTTGCGCCATGGATATAAATTGGGAAATTATTTTTCGAAACGCATGACATGTGTTTGACAAAATGCCTCAATGAAACCCTGATATATCCGATCGACGTTTGAAGCTCAGTTTAACGTTTAATTATTTACATATTGTTGAACTTCGTCTGATTCTTCGCGTTTTGATGTGTTTTCATGTGACTTTGCATTGTCCGAGCCGGTCTTGCGTACGCCCCTTCGCCGGAGCTAGCTTCCCCACGCCAACGAGCCTACGGTTCAAGGCCGTTCGAGTTAGCATCTCTTCCTATCTTTAGTGCCTTTGTGTTTGTTTGATTTTTGGAATTTCTGGTGTTCAAACCGTAGGTTAGGTGAGGTTTTTTTTTTTTTTTTTTTTTTTTTTTTTTGTGAAATTTCGTGGTCGCCGGAGTGGGCGGCCGGCGTCGGTCGTCGCCGGTCGGGACAACCGGCGGGTGTGGCAGTGTAAGTGCCGGTGTCCGTAGAGGATGGTTCGGTATCTGGTCTGTGGGTTTGAAAAATAAAAGAGAAGAAGATGAAGTTGCAGAGACAAAAAGAGAAAAAGAAAGAAAAAATAGAAAATTTTGAAAACATAAAAATAACTAAAAATAATTAGAAAATTTTCGTTTTGTAATCCGACTGGGGTGGATCCGGATTTAGGTCGGGTCAGCGAGTGAGATTGGGTAAACGGTCACAGCCCGTTCCCCGAATATAATAATAAATAGATTACAAATTTAAAAATTCTGGAAAATATTTTAAAAATTATAAAAAAATTCAGAAAATGATAAAAATCTTAGGAAATACTCTAAAATTTTAATTTCGAAAATTGATGCAAAAATTACAAATATGAGAAAATCATTAAGAAAATTAAAAAATTTGGAAAAACATTAAAAAAAAAATTGAAAATCCACAAAAATCATTTTTAGAAAATTCAGAAAAATTTAAAAATTCCTAAAATTCAAGAAAATTTTCCAAAAATTTTAATTTCTCGAAAATAGCTTAAAAATTCTTTTTGGGGGAATCTTCTCATTAAATGTGTGAAAATCTTTGGTGAAATCATGCTCAAAATTAAACAAGCCCCTAGAGCTCCACCGTAGGATTCTGATTATCCTTAAAAATGAAGCCCCTTGATTATGCACTTTCATTATGTTGATTATGGCCTAAAGGCTTATATGATAATGTTAAATCTTTGTTCTCCCATACAATTTAGGGAAAATTCCAAAATGGGACCCGAAGTGCCATCTTTTTCTCAAATAAGGGTCCGAAGTGAACATTGTTTCAAATAGGGACCCGAAGTGCCATTACTTTCTCAAATAAGCACCTGAAGTGGATGTTATTTCAAATGAGGACCTAAAATGGTTATGTTTGTTTCAAATAAGGAACTGACTTTTCGACGATCAAAGGTATTTTTTTCTTTCCATTTTCCGCCTTTTTTTTTCTTTTTTTTTTTTTTTTTTTTTTGGTTCTTCTTCTTCCTCTTCGCCAGGGCCAACTGACCACCGGCGATGCCCACAGAGGGCTAGGCGAGGCCGCCCACGTCGGTCCTTACTAGTAGCTAGCGAGGGCCAACCTCGTCGATGGCCCCTAAGTGAGGGTCGCCACGCCCAAGCGATGCCATCCCTCACTTGTGGCTAGCGTGGATGGCCCTCACTGGCGAAGGCGACCCTCACCCAGCCCTTTGTGGGTATTGCCGATGGCTAGCAGCCATTGACAATGAGGAAGAAAAAGAACCAAAAAAAAAAAAAAAAAAAAAAAAAAGGAGGGAAAAAAGGGGAAAATGCCAAATGATGAAAATACCATTGACCGGTCGAAAAATTAGCTAGTCGGCAACCGGCGAGGTGGGGTCCATATTTTGAAACAACCAAAGCCACTTTAGGTTATTATTTGAAACAAAGTCCACTTTGGACTCTTATTTAAGAAAATAAGGGCACTTTGGGTCATTTTTTGAAATTTTCCCCAAAAAAAAAGAATAAAGAGGAAAGAAAAAAGGCGGAAAATCACAAAAGACAAAAATACCCTTGATCACTGAAAAGTCAGGTCCTTATTTGAAACAAACATAACCACTTTAGGTCCTTATTTGAAACAACATCCACTTCAGGCCCTTATTTGAGAAAGCAATGGCATTTCAGGTCCCTAATTGAAACAATGTTCACTTTGGACCCTTATTTGAGAAAAAGAGGGTACTTTGGGTCCCATTTTGGAATTTTCCCTACAATTTATTTAACAATTTCCTTGGCTGTTTATTGTTATTTTAATGATTGCGCATCCGTATGATCATCTCACGTGTTAATGGATTAGTTTGAAATTAATCAAAACTGCTTAACAAAAATATTTTCTTAAAATGAACAAGATTAGGTACCAAAATGGCATTAATTGGTTAATTCGTGCAATCAAGTCTCCGATTCTAGATTTTGTAGTTGTATAAGAAGTGAGATACACTTGCCTCATTTGGTTTTTAATTGACCTTGATAGGCTAGTGTCGAGTCTTTATTATAAAATTCTTATGAATACCTTAATGTGGCGTGAGGTATGAGCTTGGAAAAGCTCGTGTTTCATCATGGGCCACAGGCCTATCTTTTAGGTAGTACCCCCAAACCTATTCCCTCCCCTAAGGGGTAGGTCACAACAACCGGTTACTTTTTTCCATTACTTGATGTTATATATTATGAAGAAATTAGGAAAAAAAAAAAGCTGATTACTTTTATTTTTTAAGAAATAATTAAAAAAAAATGTGTTATCAGTCCAGCCTAGTTCGCCCTAGGAATTGGAAAGCGGACCGCCTGGACACTAATTCCACTTTTAGGCATTGAGAATTAGATCAAACTAGACGCCTTAGTCTGTTTCCAATGGTTCTCAATTCACGTGGTCTATTTTACACACCCCTAGTTTATTAGTAGTTGCACATGGAAAATTGAAAATTTTATTTTTATGGAATTTTGTTTTCAATTCAAAAATATGCTAGCCAAAATTACTGACGGCTTAGGGCACAAGTTACACAAGTAAGGAGGTTTACTTTGTCTAATACTAGACATAGAAAGAGGGTAAGTATACTAAAAATGTCAAAAGTTGTGTACGATGCTTAGTTTAGTGCCAAAATTTTCCATCGGATCACTTAAGTGCTAAATCAGATAAAAAACGATCACTTTGGTGCCACAAGCGAGAGATTTCAGCCAAAATGATTACGTGACTTTTATATTTAAAAAAAAAAAAATCAACATGGCTTTTAAACGACATTGTTTTATGTCCTCCGATATTGTTTTGCCGTCATACGTGAATAGCCTCACAAAAACAACACCGCACAGCTCATATGAGAATTGAAATTACAATTTTTTTGTTTGATTCTCGCCCAACGTCGACCTAGCTCGCTGGGCCACTGTCGCTCGACCTCTGTCGTAGTTGCTCGACTAGGTGAGCGAGGAGAGGCTGAGGTTGTTTCTCGAGTAAAAAGTGACGGGAAGAATAGTAGGTGAGGGCGGAGGAGGAGGAAGAAAAGGGGTTGGAGGTGGAGAGATCGAAGACGAGGAGGGTGAGGGAAATAACGAGGGCGTAGATGGAGATAGTAGATTGGGATCTGCTTAGGGAGCAGTTGAAGTGGGTCATTCTGAAAGGGGAAGGAGAAGGAGGAGGAGAGGAGGAGGGGGACAAAAGCTTGGGCTTGTTGACAATATCAGACGAACCTGAGGCGGAGTTGTGTCGGTGTCGATGCCGCTGCTAATGTCGCTGCCTAGTGCTGGTGCTGGTGTTCTTCGGGGAAAAAGATGACGGGGAAGCCCATGCCATACCATCTCTCTCTCTCTCTCTCTCAATTTGGGGATTTAAAGTTCTAACTTGGGGGAAAGATGCCAAACGACATCGTTTTATTGTTTACTGTATTTTCCGACGGGCCAAATCAACTTAAAAAATTAATAAAAAAAGTGTCACGTCGGATTTTCGGTTAATCAGATCGGCGTTGGTATTAAAATGATTGTTTTTCAAACTTTTTGACACTTAAGTGATCCAAAATAAATTTTTGACACCAAAGTAAGTACCGTACACAACTTTTGATACTTCTAGTGTACTTATTCCTAAAGAGAGGTTTATTTTGTCAAATACCAAACATAAAGAACAGGTAATCAATCTAACAACTCATGGTTTTGCATAGTTATAAATGAACTTATTATCCGCAACTCGCACTAGCTAAAATTATGTAAGTGAAAAAAGAGTTTATTTAGAAGCACCTTCACTCTCCCTGTTTCATAACCAAATCCAGAACCTATTCACATAGGTGTCCTCATCCATCAATGCGATGCTCACTTGCATCTCCATGTTGTTCAAGTGCCACGTGAAGCCTAGCCTATGACTTGACCTGAGCACACTAGCTCCCCCGTTGACTCAGAGAGCCAGTTAATAGAGTGCTCACTCTTTAGGGAAAACATTTTAAGGAGATAAATCATCAAGAATTGTACCTTGGACTGGGTTGAGTATATGTTAGGTCCAGATTAGGTATATCTCGCATATTTTTGTATTGTCTAATTAGGTTGATTTGAACATAACCATTTTCAACCCAACTCGATCCACTCGTTTGATGAGCCTAGTCTATTGCAAATTAAACCTCCACAAACCAATCTAAATCTCACATCAATGTGTCTCGGAGAGAAATCTCCACATAGATTGAGAGCATGGGGCTCAATCCACTAGATCCGGGAGCAAATGTGTAGCTTCAATGGAAAATTCTCTTCTCTTTCCTAATCTAAGGAAACGAGCCATAGATTCATAATATATGATTGTTAATGACAATGAATCCGGATAAAGATGAGAATGGTTGCAGTTGCCTCAAGTGGTTGTGAATGTTGCTCGTCCTGAAAAGTACTAAAGAAATCTCTAAAAAGATAATAGAGAGAGATTTAGGCCTGGCCCAAGCCAAGGTAGGCCTCCATCCCTATCACGGGCATGGGAGACAAGGGGCTGTACTTGGCATGGTCGATTGTTTCTTTTGGGCCCAGCCCGGCATGGCCCGATTGTTGGCCCTAAGTTTTGGTGATGGAAAATTATTTATCCTCGCCCTCAATTATATAGAGAAGGACCTAGTTATCTTATCTGTTTGGTTTCATTTTTTTTTTCTTTTTCTTTCTTTATTTGTTAGCGTTTTAGTGACACAAACGTTTAGTAATTCGAGGGGAGAATTTGTTGATACAAAAAAAAAAAAAAGCAGGGACTAATTTAATATTGTGACAAAAGCTATATATGCTGCACAACGCATCTTCTTAGATAAAGTCTTCATCCTGATCCATTTACAGCTCATTGTTCCAACGAAGTCCCACTTTGAGCTTATCCAAATATTTAATCTCTTTCGGCGTTGCCATTTGTATAATTTCACTTTAATAGATGCACTTGATATACCAAAGACTTTACTATTAGCATCACCTCTCCTAAATCATCTTGTCCTATTGTTGTGATACCGTAATGAATGGTGTTGCTTGCTTCGTAATCTCTTAGACGATGCAAGACAATTGGCATACAACTTGTTCAAAAAATTCAAGGATCTTTGTGAGATATATATTAAAGAGTGGGAAAATTTCTAAAAAGAGTCATAAACTTATTACTGGAATCCTAAACTTTTTTTTCTTTTTGTCAATTAAGTCATAAAACTTTTGTAATTGTATCAATTCAGTTCATTCAGTCAATTTTGGCCAACTAGCACAAATGTGGACACTAGCCATCCTACATGATGCAATTGGCATTAATGCAAACAATTTTTAACAATATTTTAGTTTTTTTTTTTTAATTTTTCTTTTTCTTTTTTTTCCCTTCCCTTCTAGTTGGAGGAAGAATGAAGGGAAGGAAAGAAATAGAGAAAGAAAAAAAAGGGAATTTAAAAAAAATTAAAATATCATTAAAAATTGTTTATATCAACGCCAAAAATGGATGAACTGAATTAACACAAATGCAGAAGATTTAGACATCAATTGGCAAAGAAAAAGATTGAAGATTAAATTGGTAGAATTACACTAAATTTTAGACATTTTTGGTCATTTTAATTAAATGGCATGGTCTTGTTAAAGAGTGAATTTGAAGTATATATTAATTAACTGACAAAACATTTATTAGAATAGTGAAATATATTTATTTTTTTAATCGAAATTAAAAGAGTGAATTGAAAGTTGCAAACGTTTCTTTAATCCGTCTGCGTATCTTTCCTACGTCGTGACCATCGAATCACTGAGCAGTCGCGCCCATCTATGGTACAGAATTTCCCCGTTGCCGTTGACCGTCGTTTTTGTTCTTCTCTTCTTCCGCAAAGAACCATCGCTGAAACGTGCAAAATGACCAACCCGCGCGGCCGCCATCCTTTTTCATATAATAGAGCCGCTCTCAACTCTTGGAGCAATCCAAGAACTGAAAGACTCGAGCGCTCTCCATGGAGGCCGAGTCGTCTCCGTGCGTGATAAGCCCAACTCCCTCTGTTGCCCTTTCATCGCCTGACGTCCAATTGTCGTCTCCTTTCTCACCCCGTTGCGTTTACTGATGATGCAGGTTCGAGAGCAGCGAGATGCTGGCAACCTTCTTGGCGTCAACGCCACTCTTGGAGGAGTCGTGGAGGCTGTGCAGCTTAGCAAACTCCGCCGCGCCAAGGAGCTTTGTGGCAGACCAACACGGTGAGGTCGGGTACATGGCGTTCTCGGGCGTCCAGGTGATCGACGGGTCTGAGCCGAGCTGTGGGACCCTGATGGCGCTGGACACGTGCAGATGGGAGCAACTGTTCTCGCCGTTGTACCTCAACGGTGACGGTGAGGAGACAGTCAAGGTGGACGCAGGATTCTTCCGTCTCTTCCTGGAATTTTACCAGCGACAGGATTTCCAAAACCAGGTATGCAATATGCCTTGTTTGACTTTGGCTTGGAAGACATTACATCTTCATAAGTCCAACATCATCAACTTCCACGAAATACAGTTTAGCTTTCAGTCGCCGCCCTCATAAATTGATCGGCCTATGGACTTTGCATATCTTGTGATTCATAATCTGGATTGTTTGTTCGTCAGTCAAAGTCCGTACCTACTTTACACGACATTTCAAGAGGGCCACGGTTTTACTTTATTTTCAAAACAGAAAAGAACCAAGAAGATGGCGGTTGGTAGATATAAACATTTGCATGGCAGACTAAGAGTACTTCATAAGGCCTGCGTCTCTGCATTTTCTAGCCTCGCATTGATTGCAGATTCTTTTTCTTCACTTTTGACAGCGAGTTCATCCTGTGCACTTGATAACGACGAGAAAAGAGTGTTGCGTTTGACAGCATGGGATTGCAATATTCCTTTGAACCAAAGTTTATATATATTTAATTTAATCTAATGCGATTTAATTTTCCAAGGCCTTATCTGGAAAAACTCATTGAAAATTTGTTTTCAAAATGTTTGTTTGCTAGTCTACGAATTCCACAAATCCTCCTAGTTTAAATGGATTTGGTGGGATTACATCAAAAGCAAATTAAGATTCTAGTTCTGAATCCTTATGTGTGAAGGTGATGTGAGGCTGTAATTAATTAAGAACTCTTGAAAATCTATTGACCATCCCTCATTCCAAAAATCCTGCTACTAATTTTTTTTCTTAGAAGGGAAAAAGCAAATTCATCTGAGAGCAACAGAGATGCATCAACTATCAGGTTTTCTTCAGCAGAACCATATTGTTTTGTTGAACTTACCAGTCACAAACAGCAGGAAAGTCTTACTGAATTGTGCATGACTGCTCAAGAATGTGTTGAGAGATTAAGCTGGTTCAGTGTATGTATGTATGTATCACAGTTCTTGGACAATACTAAATTACTAGTCTAGGTTATTTGTGTTCTTCATAATGTGTGGGAAATCTAGGCGTAGTCTTTCTACAGAGCCATTAATGTATCGTAGTTTGTAGCGGTAAACCATCGATAGTAGTCTCCACAGTCCTTTCCTTTTTTTGGGAAGTCAATTGGCATTAGCCATACCAGCATATTCAAACAAATAAAAAATTTTCCTTGGGTCCTGCACAATTCTTGCTTTCGATCTGAGAGTGAAAAACACGAAATCCTTCAAGTATAGAGCTGCTTTTTGTGTGCAGATTCAGGAATTTCTAGGAAAAGTTAAGATGATTATCCTCACAGGCCATTCCTTTGGAGCAACAACCGCCTCTCTCACTACTCTTTGGCTTCTCTCCCATCTACAGCCCAAGGCTTCTCCCATCTCGGTCCTCTGCCTCACCTTCGGCACTCCCTTGCTCGGCAACAAGTCCCTTTCCCGAGCCATTCTCCAAGAAAGATGGGGCGGGAGCTTCTGTAACATCGTCTCCAAGCTCGATGTAGTACCAAAACTGCTCTTCGCTCCACTTACCGCCTTGACTCCTCAACTGCACTTGCTGCTTCAATTTTGGCAAGTCGCTATGGCTTCACCCAGTCCAAAACAGTTAGTTGGAGAACTGCAAAAACAAAATTTCGATGAATTCTTCAGCAAAGTCAAAAAATGTGTTAAAGATGCTGCACAATCAGAAGAAGGGGTGGGGAACAATTTGTTTTGGCCATTGGGAAGCTACCTATTCTATTCAGAAGAGGGAGCAATCTGTCTGGATAATGCAACGTCTATTGTTAAGATGATGCATTTGATGCTCGAGAAAGTCTCTCCAGCTTCCACTTTCGAGGATCATCTGAGGTATGGTTATTATACAAGACCACTTTCTTGGCATTTCTTGAAAAGAATAAACATCAATGACCTCTCCGAGTCAAGCTACGAAGCTGGTGTCTTCTTGGTATTACAATCCTCAGGAATAGATCCACAGGTAATTAAATGCTTCTCAAATCCGCAAGAGACACTATCTTCTTGGCTTCCTAATCCAACTCAAAAGTGTAGTCTATCATTGCCCTTATTTTATGGAAGGATTTTCTTGGAACAATCACTCTCTAGTATGTGGGGCAGAACTCTCCTTCGCTCTCTAAAACAAGGGCATGCAGAATGATGTAGACTCATACATCTTTTTGGTGATCGCTGAATGATAAGTACACAGTCTTAACTTTGTGGGTTGTGTTCTTATCACTGTGCAGGATGACAATATTTCAAAACCAGCTAAAGATTGCCTGCAGATGGCTCGGCACATGGGACGTGCACCAAACCTGAACAATGGTTATCTAGCTATCAAACTATCTCAGATAACGCCCTGCAGGGCACAACTTGAGTGGTACAAGGCACGCTGCGATGAGTCCGTGGATCAACGTGGGTATTATGACACATTCAGGGAATTTGCAGCATCCAGGAGGGAGTCCACAATCGACATGAACCTGTTCAGACTCGGCGCATTCTGGGATAGGGTCATAGACATGGCAGTACGGAATGAACTCTCGCACGATTTCCACCGCATGCCCAAGTGGATCAATGCGCCCCATTTCTACATGCTCCTTGCCGAGCCATTGGAAATCGCACGCTATTACCATCGTGGCATGCACATGGAGAAGGGACATTACATCAAGCATGGAAGGAATAGGAGGTTCCAGATTTTGGAAAGATGGTGGAATCGGAAGGTTGCTGTTGCGGCGCAAGAACCACAACAAAATAACAACAGGAGTAGGAGCAGGTTTGCAAGCTTGACTCAAGATTCTTTGTTTTGGGCGAGGGTGGAGGAAGCTAAAGACTGGCTCAAGAACACAGAAGATGAAGACGACCTGAATAAGTTGGAACCGCTTTTGGAGAACACAAATCATTTCGAGACGTACGCAAAGGAACTGATTAAGAACAAGGAGGTGTCCATAGATGTTCTGGCTAAGAACTCAAGTTACACATTATGGGCTGAGAAATGGAAAGATTTGAAGTCGAAGCTCTTGCAGCTACCTTCCACTCTCGTTTTGAATGGAATGGATTGTGATTACAAAGAGATTGAGGGATAGTGACATAAATAGTCCCCGAACTTTAGTTCAATATGTAACGTGATCCTTAAATTTATAATTTGTTTGATGTGTTCCCTGAATTTTGACTTAATATGCAATCTAAACTTTTAGTATATAAATTATTTGAAAATGTTTTAAATCAAGGAAAATATTGAATATTTTCATTAAAAAAAATCTTCTTTTTTGTTTTATTTTGTTTTGTAGTGAAATGCAATAACCTGTAGAAATAAGGAAATGTCAAATCTGGACATTACAGTTGAATTTTATTCTACTGGGCCCTCCCCAAATAGTGGAATTCTATTGGTCCGTGCCAAAAATGTATTTAATTATTTTCATGTTGGTAAATATTTGACGAGCATGGGTAAGTCTATGTAACTTTATAATAACTTTCTAAATTACCTACTTTCGCTCATAGCTTTGCAAATAACTAATCTTCATTACATTAGTTACTAAGACTTTGAATTTGCTAACCCTTATTCATGCGCAATTTCCGACATATATCGACTTTTGTCAGATTAATTAAAAGGTGGGCTTGTGAGTATATATACATATATATAATATATATGCTAAATTTTGAGTATATTCTTATAATAGGGTTAGAATTAGAACTGAATTTTCTAGGCTGGGAAGCTATGGAACATGGCCTCGGGAATGGCCTGTATCGAACCGGTCGCCGATTCGCTCTAAGCGTCCCTCTCTCTCGCTCTCTCTCTCTCTCTCTTCTCTGTGATTGAATCCATACTCGGTTCAACGTATCATCTGGGTTTCGTTGCAGTGCTCTGTTTTTGGTCTGTTGTCTTCGAATTCGTGGAAAAACCTCTGCTTATAGATGTGGGTTTGCAATTTGGCGTCGTTTGTCGGCCCTGCGATTGATCATTCGCGTTTTTGCATGTACAGACTATTACCAGCTTGAGGCAAATGCTGGGAGGTAAAATTGCCGGCAAGTGTTTCGGTCCAGTTTTGAGTCGTTCGTCGTTAACTAGATTGGCATTTGATTGATGCTGTCGCGCTGATGAGTGGTTTTCGGGTTTTTTGTAGAGGCTCTGTGTGATTATAATAAGGTTTCGAACCTTTGTGTGAAAGCTGGGATTTCTTCGGGGAATCCGGAGAAAGCACCACCCAAATTCTCAAGGGACAAGAAGATGGTGCCTGATTCAGATCCTCCAAGCCTTAAGGATACCGGTTCTTTGCATCGGTTTTTTGAATCAAAGTCCGATCTAGAATTTACTTTTTTTACCCTTCGCGTGCGATGACATCTTACTTTTAGTTATGCTCCCAAGTGTCTTGTTCCATGACTAAATTCATGTTGCTGACCTATGTTTGTCTGTCTAAATTGGCTTGCCGTACGAAGCTTGTGGTTTTGACTGGAGCTGGAATGAGCACAGAGTGCGGTATTCCCAAGTATAGAAGGTTCTTTAGTTATGTTTAGAATGATATTTTACATTTAGCAGACATTTCAATGGACAGACGTTACTGATGGGTGGAAATATTTCATTCTAGATGATTTGACATATAATAGCCACTCTTCTCATTAATTTGTTTTAAACTAATTATATCAAAGAGGGTTTGAGTATGTTTTCATGGCTATTCTATATCTTTTATTTTGGATAATTAAGTGACTGAGAAGAACTGGAATAGAGATCTTGCTGTGATGCTGCATCATTTTTCATGCCTGACGCTAGTCTTCAAGTTATGCACTCTGCATAACCTTGTGGTATATATGTATTTTAAGCATATGTGGTCATGTTTGTATGATTGCACTCTCATGTTAAGCTTTCATGCCGAATGTGACAATTTGTAATTTTGTCTCCATTGTATAATATGTTGACTCGTTCTTTTGTAGCTAAGACAAACCCTTCCAGCTTTTATTTGTTTTTTGCAGTCCAAAAGCAGCACTCTGCTTATTATGAAGAGATGAAGCAAATATGCAGGGATAGTTCAATCAAAAACCAAGTTATGCGGGATAAATTTGAAATTGAAGGGTGCTCTAGTACATATATACAAATTTTGGATAAGGAAGGGGTAGAAATAAAATAGGTGGTGAGAATTGGAAGCCAGCTCATTTAATTGAAAGAGCCTTCTACATAGGGAACATTTTTGTCAAGTGAATGTCTTTGGGTTACTTCAATTAGAATGTGTCGATGGAAGTAGCATAAAATCAGGATTGGGGTCATGCCTAAGAAATTAAGGGAGGACATTCAAGGAAGTTTGTTGGATTTCAGTTGTTATAAATGAAATGATACTGTGGAAAGTACAATAATGTGTTGTAGTTAGCTGACTTTGCCTATGGAGAAGATTTGTTGTTGGTTCTTGCTTAAATAAAATCTTTTCAGTTTCTTCATGGGGCTTCTCTGTTTTTTTTTTTTTTTTGCTTTTCATCTTTTCAAGTGTCTAATTGTGCCTAAGATCTTTAGTGTCTCTCGATTTTTTACTCTAATTCCATTACAATTCATTAGGAGTTTGTTCATTCTAAACGGGCCTATAGGTGATATTGGGCAAGGAGTTATGTTGGATGGAGAAAGTTTACCATAGCACAGGCTAGTGCAGCTCATTATGCCCTTGTGTCTCTTGAAAAGGCTGATCGACTAAATTTTATGATTACCCGAAATGTTGACTAGTCACTGGATGTGGAAATTTTGTGACATTTTCAGAACTTGGAGGATGAAGTTGGATATTAATAATTCTTCTGAAATTATTTCAGGTTGCACCATCGTGCTGGTAGCACCATGGACCTGGAATGCCCAAAACCAAATAATGCAAAGCTAAATGAGCCAACGATCTCGTAATCCTAACAATTAAATGATAATCGACTTTAAAACCAAGGAAGATACTACCTCAACTATAACTAAATGCTAACAAAATGGCTCTTATGCACTAACAAATCACTCACCTAAAGCGATTATTCAAATATAAATGCAACACGAAACTTGCATGCAAAACCCCAAAATTTCGCTTCGACTAAAACGTTGCTTAAAAACAACTCCAGTCAAGACTCACGGCTCCACAACACCATAAATCACAATTTTCATGAAATTTTAAAGCTCAACATCTAGAAATTGGACTTTGCGGCTCAAATCTCACATATTTTCGAACTTAAGCCCTAAATTCGAAAACTACTCCAATCGGACAAATGAAGGGTTTGAGTGCTCACTATGTTACGAATCAGAGTAATTTCGCATTGGCGAGGCTCCCATGATAAGGACGCGTAAAATGCTCTCTCTCTCTTCTTCTTCGTCTTTTTGTCCTTTTTCCTTCTTATTTTCCTTCTTGCACTTTCTTTCAGTCCAGGGAGCTCTCGATCCCTTTAAAAGTTGAACATCCACTGTTCTGCTTGTTGACCGAGTCAGTAGTTTTCTTTTCCTTGTTTGTGGCATCAAGTCAAATATTACATACTTTGTCTAACTCTAGACATAAAGAACGCGTGACCAATCTAACAACTCATGGTTTTGCAAAGTCAAAAATCAACTTCCGCAATAGCGTCCACGACTACATTGCAAAAAAATAATTTATTTGTAGGCACATTCACTCCCCAATCCATAACTTGACCGAAACCTATTCCTACATGTGTTCTTGTCCGTCAGCGCAACACTCAACCACATCTCCATGTTACTCAAGTGCCGTGCGAAGTCTTAGCCAATGACTCGACTCAAGCACCCAAACTCCTTTGCTGACTCGGCGAGCCTATCCACGGAATTGCTCACTCTTCATAGACAACAATTTAAGGAGAAAAATCATTAGGAATTGAATCCCCGACTAGGTCAAGTATATGTTAGGTCCAAATTAGGTATATCTCACCAATTTTTGTATTATGTAACTGAGACCATCTTCAACTGGACCCAACCCATCCATTTGACGGCTTTAGTCTATTGCAAATTAAACCTTCACAAACCAATCTAAATCTCATATCTATCTGTCTCAAAGAGAATGAGAGCCTGGGACTCGGTCCATTAGATCTTGGGAACGAAAGATGTAGCTTCAATGTAAAATTCTCTACTCTCTCATAATCTAAGGAAACAATCCGTAGATTCACAATATATGATTCCTAATGATAATGAATCCGGAGGAAGATGATATATGTTGCCGTCGCCTCAAGTAGTCCTGAACGTTACGTGTCAAGAAATGTACAAGTTCCTCCTCTCAACAAGCCAAAGCCCTCTCTCTCCTGCACAGGTTCATGTACTTGAGGAAAAAGAAGTCTCGCACTTGCAGAACTCCTCTAGTCAACCGGTTAGATGGGTGATTGAAAGTGATAGCTTTAGTTTGGTGGAGATGGTTCCGGGCCAGGCCGAACCCCCATGGAATTTAAAGGACATTACCGCAAAATGCCAAGAAATGATGAATTTTTGCAATCCCGTCCAAGTCTTCCACTATTCACGCGAAGCAAATATGGCGGCTGATTGGGTGGCCAGATCACACCGCGCTAGGAAACTTCCTGTAAATTGGGTGAGCTATCCTCCTCTTTCTCTCTCGGAAATTCTCTGTTTAGAATTCTATCTATTGATGTCGTGTAAGACTCATTTTCTCTAATGAATGAATGAAGTACTTCCTTTTCAACCAAAAAAAAAGAAAAAGAAATGTACTAGTTAAATCTCTAAAAAATGAGAAAGAGAGTTAGGCCCTGCCCAAGCCAAGGTAGGCCTCCGTCCAATCAAGGGCATGGGAGATAAGGGACCGTGCCCAGCATGGCCCGATTGCTGGCCCTAAGTTTTGCTTTTTGGTGATGGAAGATTTTTTTTTATCCTCGCCCGCATTTTTATGGAGGAGAGCTTAGTTATCTTTTCTGTTCGGTTTCTTTTTTCTTTTTCGTTTAATTGACACAGGCGTTTAGTAATTAGGGGGGAGATTTTGTTGATACAAAACATAAGCAGGGACTAATTTAATCTTGGGACAAAACCTATATACAGTGTACTACTCATATTTTAAAAGTTCCACCGTCATGTTGTCGAGATACCGTAATGAGATCTCATGGCATTGCTTGCTTCAGAATATCCTAAACGATGCAAGACAATTTATAGACAAACTGTTCAAAAAATTCAACGATCAATGTGATATATATTAGAGGATGGGAAAATTTTTAAAAAAATTGTTAAATCCATTACAATTGTATTGGTAAACCTTTTTATGTTTTTGCCAATTAGATTCTAAAATTTTTGTATTCATGTCATTTTAGTCCATCTGGTTAATTTTGGCCGGTTAACATTGACGTGAACACTAGTCGTTGTACATGGCGCGATATGCACTAACATAAATAATTTTTAACAATATTTTATTATTTTGAAGTTTTAGTTTTTTCTTTCTTTTTCTTTTTTTCCTCTTTCTGGCTAGAGGAAGATAGAAAGGAAAGAAAGAAAAAAGAAAGAGAAAAAACAAAAACTTGAAAAAAATTAAAAATATCATTAAAATTGTTAACTTCAGCGCTAATCAATCAAAATTGATCCATGGACTGAATTAGCACAAATGCAAAAGATTTAGGACTCATTGCAAAAAGAAATTACGATGAAATTGACACAATTATAATAGAATTAGGATTTTTTTTTTTGGGTAATTTTCCAATTAAAAGGCAGGATCTCGTTGAAGACTAAATTCAAAGCATTTATTAATTTACAGACAAAACATTTATCAGAATTTTTTGGGGGTCAAAATTAGAAGAGCGAATTGATGGTTGCCAAAGCGTTTGCTCAATTTGAACCTCAGGAAAGTTTCAGAAGAGTGAGATACTGTCGACGAGACCGTCAAAGAACGGTGAGATACTGTCAACCCCTTTTCCGCGCCGTATCTCCACAGAACCATCGCGGCGCCGAGCAATGCCTCCTTCCGCGTCGGTTTGCCCGCCCGCCATCCCATTCATATATAAATATGCACTCGACTCTCACTTATGGAGGCTGGATCGTCGCCGTGCGTGACGAACCCAACTCTCCATTGCCCTTTTGTCGCCGGAGGTCGAAGTGTCGTCCCCTTTCTCATCCAATTGCGTTTACTGATGATGCAGGTTCGAGAGCAGCGAGATGCTGGCGACTTGCGAATTCTTATTTTGAAAGATCCATCTTTGTGTTCCCTGCAATCATCAACGAGATCGGAGGCTTGCTTGTTGACGAATTTGAAGAGTATTTGCCTTTTATGAATAAGAATCCAGTCTATATAATTGGGGTTCAATATCGGACCCACTTGATTAAAAAATTTAGAAACGAACGGTGAAGCTACATCTAGTGCAACCAAATGTCAATTTCATCGATGGATGAAGGGTATGGCCTCTCACTTCTTAGATCCATCTTCGTCATTGAATATCCAACTCGTCGTTCTACATTTTCTTCACATCGACTTTTCCGTGGCCTAATTCCAAGATTAATCTTCCTATGCGAGTGAGTGGCACCGGAAAATTGGCTAGCAAATTGCTGGTTGCAATGGTCTGTGCCATTGTGTTTCATAACTTTGTTTTGCTCCATTATTACAAAGCTGGAACGACCAACAATTTTAAGGCAAATAAAAAAAGAAAAAAATTGTTCAAACAGCCACAATTCAATGTACGTGACATGGGTATCGGCCTGATTTGATGAAACTCGAGACTTCAATAGTCTTTTACAATCCCAACTGATGTCGTGTCGGTCACTTTTCTTCTTAGAAATTTGACTCAGCCATAGTAAAATCGCCTTTTCCATATTAAGTTAAGGCGGTTTTCGGTTCTTACATCCTCGAAAGGCTAGAAAGAAAAAGTAAGAGCTCCATCTTAAACTCGACTAGTTTCCGTGACATTTAGCATGGAAGAAGTTGAACACTCACTAATTTTCAGGAAATGAAGAAGCTTGGGTTGAATTAATGTCAAAAGGCATGAACTTTTAGTATGTTGATTTCGGAAGAAATCTATTCATGACTATAAGGGTGGGAGTTTCTCCACATCTTCGGAACATGGAATTCACATGACCGCCCAAGTTCGTCTGGGGTTTTTCATAGGGTTTCTGGAATGTTCTTAGGAACGGGCAAAATGGTAATTGCACCAAGCTCTAGAATTCTCTCATAGGTCAAGTGATGCGATCTCGTCCACTGGACTGAAAGGCAATCAATGGTTGTAATTTGAGAGCCTCTAGTATAAGAAGGAGTGCCCTCCTCTCATTGTATTAATCCAAGCCACCCTTCTCTTTCAAAGCTTCTATCTCTAAAACTCTTTCTCAACAATATGGAGGAAAAGCGAGTGAGCAAGCGATCGCAAGAATGAGCAAAAAGCCGCCGAATTGGCCTATTTCTTGCACATACCTATTAAAGTATTTTGATTATGGATTGGCCTATTTCTTGCACATACCTATTAAAGTATTTTGAATTGAACTTGAATTGAAGAAGAAATTCTTTCCCGGCTTCAAGGAAAAAATTCAAGAATTCTCTATTCTTTCTTCAGCATAGCATAGCTCAATATAAAATTTTCAAAACCTTCATTCGAGCCAAAGTATACATATATGGAACGTCCATAAAACAATCTCCCAGAATACTTCCTACTGAACGCCCTGCCTTATTCACTCAATACAGATTCTTGGACAAGTTTAGATTGTCAAGTTCCTTCTTTCTGTGGCTCTGGACCTTCCGCAATATTCTTGAATGGGAATTTGCACTAGTTTGTTTCCAAGTGTGGATACAAATCAATAGTTATGTTCGATGTCACCAGTGAGGTGTTCCATGAAATGGCTCTATCGGAAGAGCTTTCGCACATGGTTAGTGTCAACAGAGTAGTGGAGTTGTCAGTATCGAATGACTTGCTAGCTATGTGCACAACAGTAGTTGGGTTTGGGTATCCTGGACAGCATTCCGCTTGTTCCATTTGGGTTATGAAGGAGTACGGCATGCTTGAGTCTTGGACTGAGCAGTATTCTTTTCCGGTGAATGGACAAGTAAGAGGATTTGATGGCTTCACGATGAATGGTGAGTTCTGATGGTAATAGATGATGAAGATGAACAAGTTTCTTGGAATCCACAAACTCGACAATTTGCAAATGCTCCACTAGCGATGCAATCCAATTTGGTCACAGTGGTAGAGAGCCTTGTTTCACTTTAGAGAAGATTTGATTTCCACTACATTTACCTGTATTATAATTTGGTCCAACATATTCTTGTTCAAAACTCACGTGAAGAGAGAGACTAACGTCAAGAGCAGCTCTTGATATTGTCGCTATCGATATCCCAAGCCAGAGAGCGATGAGAGATGCTGGCAAGCATGGAGTGCCTCACCTGGATAAGCGGAATAGAGAATTGTAGAAATTCTATATATTTTAGATTACAAAAATTTATAAGCTTTACAAGATTCGAATCACATTTTTGTCACCTGTTGACCGTATGTGGTTGAGAAGCTTCACTCTTGCTTTCTCTCTCTTCGTGATTTCAAGGGTTGTTTGGAGGAGGTTCTATTTTTGAAATCAAAAATATTTATTGAAATTGAATATGTTTGATATATTATCTTAAATATTAAAAAAAACTATAATTTCATATTTGATCCGATGTAAAATTTTCATATTATGTAATGAAGTAGAAAATAAAATAAAATAAATAGCCTCTAGTTCTTAATTTGACCCAGAAGGTCAATGGGGAGTCAACCATATAGGTTTGGAATCTACTCACTTCACAGAAACATCCATAGAGCCTAACATTTAGAAAAACTCCACACGTGTCAAGTCATGTGACAAAATCGTGATATGTCACGTGACAAACAGAGAGATGTAAATGGTACTGCACCGAGCTCTTTTCCCTCCATGGCGAGTCGTTCTTAGTAACAGAAAGATTCTATCAAACGTTCATTTCGCGTTAGCACTCGCTCTTCTTCCTCAACCACCGACCAAATAAACTTCTCTCTGGACTCCGCAAAATCCTCTCCCTGTGGCTTATGCATGCTCTGTCCAGTTCCTCCTAGTCTCATCCTCCCTCTTAAACCACCAGCACTCTGTGCTCATAGCCACGCTTACATTTCATAGAAAAGAAGCATAAGAGACAAAACCCTGTTGATTTCTGATGGTAACTGTGACCATCTCAATCTCTTCTCTCTCCATCATTCTTAGGAAACGGAGAGCTCATGACTATGCATATGCATAGCCACGGTTACATTTCACATGTTATTCTTGGGCTCGTCTTCCGCATTTGTTTTAGGGATTCGATTTAGTGTCGAATCCGTTTTAGGGAATCAGTTATTTCCAACATTGTTATCAGAGCCATTGTTCATATTTCTCGATCCCTTTTCATGTTTATAATTTTTTTTTTATTGAATTTTCGTGAAACACTGCCATTGGCCGATCGAGGACGGAAAAATCCCGACACTCGCGTACCGTTCATCCTGTTTTGTGATTTTCTGTAAGTCGAAATTCATGTTTTGATAGCACAGGGTCAAAACTCTAGTCGATACAAAAAAGACGAGTCGCGAATCACCACCATGGGCCGCTGGACATGCTGCCATGCGCAGCCAGAACGGACTGGGGTCATTGACCCGTGCAACGCACGTACCGATATGGTCCCCATCGAGTGTGTGCGTCGCACACGTCATTTCAGTCCTAGGCGCGTGCGTGTGGAGGCCTGGCGTGTGCCACATACACGCCAACTATCGTCATATTGACGTCAGCCAGGCACGCACATGGCACGTGCCGGTTGGTTCATTCGACCGGCCCAACCGGTCCGACCCGGCCTCACCGGTCTGACGGGTCCGACCCGATTCGACCCCACGGCCGTTGACCCGATTGACTCATTGACCGTTTACCACATTTGACTGTTGATTGTTGATTGTTGATCGTTGACCAAAAAAAAGAAAAAGAGGAAACAGAGGAGGAAAAGAATGTGTTTATTTTGCCAAGCAAATCTATGTGAATTATAAGTAATCCCTTATTTGTTTTGCATTTGTTGCAAGAACAATGTCTCTCCGTAAGGCGCGCACACCTATTCGCGCAATTTCAAATGAACAATAGGAAAGGCTTTATAGGTTGATAGCTAAGCTGACAGATTATTGATGAGAGAGTGGTGACTTGATTGGTCATGTTCTCGTAGTCAACAATAAAATACAACAAGTCATATGGAATGGTCGTCCCATGCCACATTCTAAGATGGTGCGATTCATTAATGAACAATCTTCCACCTAAATGGCAAATAGTGTTAGATCGCTTATGGAAGGTCAATGTGGTCCCAGATTATAAGAGGCTTACGGTAGCTTTTGTAAGAGAATACTATAGGATCGAGTTAACTAAAACTTCAACCCTTGGGATAAGTGTCACATGACGCAGAGTGAATGCGCCTTGGAAGTGGCATGAGAGCTCTCCAAAAGTTTTTCCATGGTTGACCAATGTGCCTTTAAAATTCTTAGAAAATTTTACTGATAAATTAGAAAAGACTACTTATTTTTTAGATTAGTCTGAAATGTTTTTAGATGTAAATATCTCTTTCTATGTTGATATTTTCCTCTGGATATATTACTTAGTGTAATTGACATGTTTAATTATTGAAAGTTCAATTTTATTTATTGTTGTAAATTACTATATTAATTTACAATTAGTTGTGGGAAGTTCAAGAAAGTTTTAGTAACTTTACTGAACTTATTTTATATAGATGATTATATTAACAATAGTTTTAAGTTAGGATTTTTTGGATGATGATTGGAAATATAGTGACATTTTGATTCTGAAACTTTATTTAAAATTATTCATTAATATGATGGGTCTATGCAAAATGAATGTATAAACGATAGGCATTAATAATTCGTGCATATATGTCTGATATGTTCATATCGATGGCTTCATCAACTAAGAACATAATTACTAATTTGAATAAAGAAGACAAATTGAACAGTGAGAATTGTGAAATATTAAATATAAAAATTTAATATATGCTTGAAAAACAAGAAGCACTAAAAGCTCTTGAGAATGCTATGTGCCATCTTAAGCTACTAGAGGACTACCTAAAGGCATTTGAGTGGGAAATGGACATTTGCCGTGTTGTTTCCAGCTCAGAAAGGGCTTTGAGCTCTAAGCCCATGCGCATTAATTCGTTCAATATATGAAAATGCAAATGATCGAGTCATTCCTATAAGAAACCAAGAGCTAACCAGCATAAGAGAGGAAAACATCCTCGAGTGAAGAGTATTTCAAGGGTGAAGTATTACAACTATGACCAGAAGGGTCACTAAACTCACGACTGTCACAAGTCAAAGAAAGTACTCACCCCTTGTACTTTTAAGAACTTTGCTAATGTGTCAAGTTATGTATTCTTAACTGAATCTAATCATTTGTGAATTGTAGATTCGGAGCGATAGCGTTACATCCCAATTTTCCAGTTCTATTTTCAATAAATTGATACGGGCATTTCGTTGGCACTCATATAGTTCTTTTCCTTGAATCGGTCACTCATGTGAAAACTAGTCTATCAGGTGAAGCCGTTAAGAGATTCTAATGTATCATATTTGAGAATTTGACCAGGAAGCGACCTTTTGACCGAGCTAATTGGTAAGGGTCATTACGACACAATTAAAAATTGATTAGAGATCGGAAATAGGTCGACTCGACAAAGGCATGTGATCAAGTATGGGTGATTCCACCAAATTGCACAATTCTTATCGATCGGCGCTAGACCGGCTTTTCTGTCATTTGGGTACTCTGTGTCCGTATTTGAAAACCTTGAGATTACCACGACAACCAAGAGTCGCCAATGTGTCAAAGATGTACATTGTGGCTTGATCAACCACATGTCAAATGCATAAAGATTTCTAAAAGCTACCCAATAGATCAGGACGCGCTAATATCGTGCTAGAGTGAAATTAACCATAAATTAATATCGAATTCAGAAATTGGAAGTCCTGGTGTGTCACAAATCATTTTAGGAACATTGACTCATTTTCGGAAGATTTTTCATGCAAGTCGAGTTTTTCAACAAAATAATCAAAGTATGGTTAATTTGGTTCGAAAAATTAGTAGGCCCGCTTTTAATCGTACTTTTGAGCTCTAAGATGGTTCTATGGTCAAGTGATTATATAAATTGAAGTATGGTGACATTTGATTAATTTTATAGACTTTAATTGGACTCAATTGGAAGAGAATTAGATGGAATTGAAGGAATTGTTGTACAAAATTTCATGTCACGGCGGAAAAAGGAAATTGCACCAATTGGAATAAGGTTGTGGGAGTTTGAGATAGTGGAAGATGACATCACCTTATGTCATGGTGGTTGAAGCCAAGTGATGGGAGCTTGACAAGTGGAGGGTGGAGATTAGATCTCAAAAAGGCACCCATCAACATTATCTTCTACATTTGAACTTGGGGAGCGAAAAGCTGAGGGAGACCAGCTCGTCCGGCCCCCTTCGTGCGACGCTTGATCGCCCGCTCGGTCGCCTACGTACTTGTTACCGGAGCCGCTCCCCACCACCGTCACTCAGCCCGCTCACCCTCCACCTTCCTCTCTTTCCCCCCTGCTAGCGTTGACCTCCACTTCTTCTTCTTTGTGTTGTTCGAGACCCACTAGAAAACCGGGGAAGTGAAGCAGCAACCAACAGCACCGCTCATCGCCGTCACACGCCACTGGACCGTTCGCCGTCGCCACTTGCCGTCTCGCACAGCCGCTACTCCCGCGCTTGGCCGACGCCCAACCATCCTCATTGGTTTTGGTCCCCACGTTCCAGGAGCTGCCGAAGCTTGTCCCTGCCGCCATGAGCCACCGTCGACCTCCCCACCAGCCTGTCCAAGCCACCGCCGATCTTCCCTTGCTGGATTCGGTCCCAAGCTAGCTCGTTTCCCCCTCTGTCGGCACCATTGCAGCAACCAAAAAAATGGGTATCACAGTGGAGTTTTGGCCCATTTTGGCCGGCATCCCGACCCTGGATGCTTGGCCCACCTTGAGAAAAGTCAATCCCCTCGACGTCATCGAAGTTTTAGTCTGCTCGGCTCGCTAATCCGGTAAGTTTAACTCACTAAATCTTGATTAGACAGTTAATGATGCCCTAAGTGTGCTTAGTCTAAAGTTAAGTAAGTTTAAGTGGTTAGATTAGTTTATTTGGTTGAGGATTAGATTATGGTGTTTAATTAAGTTAAAGTGTGTTTAGTTTAAAGTTAAGTAGGTTTATTTTAATATAAGCCTTGATGTGACATAATATATTTTATTTTTGATTTATTTAAATGTTTCGAAATTCTGGAATTTTTAATAATTTATTATATTCCAAAAATTATTTTTAAAAAAATTCAAAAATTATTTATGACCTCAATTGCTCAGAATTTCATGCTGATCGTTGCTATGCATTTAGAATTTGAATTTGATGAATGTATGTGGCAAATTGAGTGTTGATTGTGGTAAATAGGGATTTTATTCATAAAAACCCAAGTGTCGGGTTTTTATGCAAAAATTAGATTTTAATGATTATATTAAATAGTGAGGTTTGGAAAAGTGAGATATTGGCGTTCTGGTTCGAAATTAGTGTGTCTCTACACACGTGAGTAATTTTTAGAATATTTTTAATGTGAAGAAAAATGGTCGGGATCACTATTTTAAGTGGAAGCATTGAGTGAAATACAAAGTGTCCAGGGGCCAAGTATGATTTGGCTGTATGATAATTAAGAGGAATCATCTTGGGCTATTGAGCCGGACTTGCCTCTATATGGCATGCCCCTTACAACGAATGCGGGTCGTAGTAGAGGCTAGGCCAACTGAACCTATACTCCTTCGGGAATGTCGTCGACGTAGTGACGAAGCCATGCTCCAAGGGGAGAGGCGATGCCTGGCATTAATGTCAGTAGATAGCCGAACTGCGAGTAGGCTATACCCTTGTGTGACAGTGTATAATAATTGGAATGCATGCTAAGTGCGATTGTGATTTATATGAAAGTGATAGTATTCCAATTATTTGAATTATTATAACTACCTTAGATTATGTGATACAAATTGTGTTAATCTGCAGGAAGGAATTAAGACGAGGTAAGTCTTCAGTATGATGTAGATATGCCACCCGGGGTGTATTTTCTTTCTAATAGAGGTTTAGGGGATTGAACTTGTTGAGACAATGTCTCATCCCAGTTGTGGGATTAAAATTTCAAGTCCCTGGTGGACGAAGCGGCCAAATAGCTTTGTTTGGTCTTGAAGAGTTGCAGAGGTGAAGTTATAAGGATTGGAGAACGTGTCCGACTTATAGGTCGTAAGACAATTCCTTTTTAAGAGTCGGTCTTTTGTATATTTTTGGCTATAGGCCTTCATTTGTAACTCCGTTGAATTATGAAAGTGTTATGTTATCGTTTTGCTTCATGCTTTTCTATCCCGTATTTCATTGTTAGGGGTTTTATAATATACTTCCGCATGTGCATTAAAGAATTGATTGGGTCGGCGACTTAACCAAGGAACGTCGCATTTGAATGACCATGGCAGGATGTTGATGCGCTCGAGGTTCGGGGCGTGACAAATAAACCATGTAGCAAAGGATAGAGAATCCTTCATCGAATTTCGACGAGTACCAACTAAAACTAAGAGAATCTTTGTAGAAAACAACTCCAAAGCAGAAGTAAAAGGGATTGACACATGCCAACTGAACATGCATGGTGGACGCACTTTATTCTTATATGATGTATTGTATGCTCCGGAAATTCGTTAGAATTTAGTGTTTATTTTAGTGTTGGTTAAGTTTGATTTTAATATGAACTTCCATAATAGTGGTGTGGATTTATATTTTGATACAATTACTATGGTTGTGATTATATTCTAGATGGTTTCATTGTATTAAGTATTAACTATGGTAATGCTAATGTTTGTTATTCCATTTTCACGTTTTATAATTTATATAATAATGATGTGAATGTATGGCATACTAGATTTGGTCATATTGACCAACAAAATATGAATAGACTAACCAAAGAAGGCTTGTTAGGTAACATTGAAAAAGTCGATTTGCTCATGTATGAGCATTGCCTAGTAGGGAAAATGACAAGAAAACCATTTAAAAAAAGTAAAAGTGCTTAATTTTCTTTGCATTTAATCTATTCTGATGTTTGTGGTCCGATGAATGTGAAAGGAATGCATGAGGTTGTTTATTTCATCACATTTATAGATGATTATACTTGATTTGGATATGTCTATTTAATTTCTTATAAATCTGAAGTATTGAGTTGTTTTAAAAGGTTTGAACTTGGTAAAAAATCAATTAGACAAGAAAATAAAAGTGTTGAGATTCGATCAAGGTCGAGAATATTTGTCTAATGAGTTTAGAAAGTTATGTGATGAAAAAGGAATATAAAGACAGTTGTCTATTCCATATACCCCTTAACAAAATGGTGTTGCGAAGAGAAGGAACAAAACCTTATTGGAAATGGTTAAGTCCATGATAGCGCATGTTAATTTACCTATCACTTTTTGGAGTAATATGTTATTAATTGTTATCTATATACTTAACCAAGTGCCTTCCAAATCAGTTACTTCCACTCCATATGAGTTATAGACAGTCAGAAAATCAGACTTAAGTTTTCTTAAACCATGGGATTGTGCTACCTATACTCATGAGCCATCTCACAAGTTTGGGAAATTGGGTCCCAGAGGAAAGAAGAGTATTTTCATAAGATATTCTGAACACTCGAAAGGGTATGTGTTCATAGGTGAGCATGAAAGTGTAAGTATAACTGAATTCGAATCACGAGATGTCACATTTTTAAAAAATGAATTTATTAAAAAGGGCAAAATAGGTGAGGATTACTCCCTATTTGAAACATTGGATCTAGATAATGAATTTAGTGGAATTCGTCCAAATGGGAGTAATATGAGAAGTGATGAATTTAATTCAACTCACTTTCAATTATAAACACATGATGAAACGATATCGTCATTATCTAATCTAAGTGGAAGCATAATAATGAATGATGTGCAAAGTGTACAGCTTCCCATACGGTGAACAAGTCGCAAAAGTATTTCCGCCGATGCTTTGACATTAAAGAAGAAACTTTTATGATTGCTCCACGAGATGAGGAGCCAAGAAATGTTAATGAGGCTCTAAATTGCCCTAGTAAAGAAAAATGGATGTATGCAATGGAAGATGAAATAGAGTCAATGAAGTTAAACCATGTTTGGGAACTGATTAATCTTCCAAAAGAACGCAAAGTTATTGGGAACAAATGAGTTCTCAAAATAAAGCGTAAAGCTGATGGCTCGATAGAAAGGTATAAAGCTCGCATTGTTGCGAAGGGATATAATCAATATGAATGAATTGATTATGAAGAAACATTTTCTCCTATAGTGAGATTTACCAATAGAGGTTAATATAGATCTTGAGTTACATCAAATAGATGTAAAGACTGCTTTCCTTAATGGAAAATTAGAGGAAACATATATATGGAGCAGCCTACTGGTTTCATTATGGAAAGCCAAGAAAGAAAAGTATGTCGACTTTTGAAATCGATATATGGCTTTAAGTAGTCGTCGATACAATGGTATATACGTTTTCATAATACCATAATAGCATATGATTTTACAATGATAGATGATAATCATTATGTTTATATCAAAATATTCAAAGATCAATTTGTGATCATATCATTATATGTTGATGATATACTAATTGCCAGAAGCAATATGGAATTTGTTAATACTGTGAAGAGTTGATTATCTTCCAACTTTGAGATGAAAGATATGGGTGAGGCTGCATACATTCTTGGAGTTAAGATTTCAAGAAATCGTTCGAATAAATCATTATCTCTTTCATAAGAAACATACATAAATAAAGTTCTTGAACGATTTTGTATGCAAGATTGTAAACTCATAGATACTCATATTGTAAAAGGTAAACGATTGAGTCATAGACTGTATCCAAGAACTCCACAAGAAAAGGAACAAATGAAACATGTTCCTTATGCTAGTGTTGTTGGATGCTTGATGTACGTTATGATGTGTACAAGACCTAACATATATTTTACAGTTGGAATGGAGAGTACATACCAATCCAATTCAGATCAAGTACATTGGAAAGTCATTAAAAGAATACTAAGGTATCTGAAGGGAACTACTGATTACAAAATGAATTACCAAGAAAATGATCTGCAACTTGAAGGCTATTTAGATGTTGATTGGAGAGAAGATTTAGATGAAAGGAAATCTACCTCTGATTTTTCTTTCTTACTAAATAATTGCGTCATATCTTGGAGCAGTAATAAGTCAACGTGTATAACCTTGTCCACGATGGAAGCTGAGTTCGTGGTATTATCAACAACAGTACAAGAAGGTGTTTGGCTTAAGAGATTTTTGGATCATTTAAGTGTTATTGGGTGTGCTGCAAATCCGTTATTAGTTAACTGTGATAGCCAAGTAGGTATAGCATACACCAAAGATCCAAACTATCATGACAAGACCAAACATATAGATACTAAATATAATTTTGTCAAGGATATAGTTGCACGAAAAGATATGAACTTACAGTACATATCTATGCATAGAATGGTAGCAGATCATATGACAAAGTCAATACCTAAAGATGTGTTTTGTGGTTATGTAAAATCTCTAAGACTGCGTAAAGGTTGATGTACTGAATATTGTAATTCCTTGAAGTGTTCACATTTAATGAATTTATGTTTTTCATCATTAATGCTTATGAATATTTGTTTGACGTTTATGCATCTTAGTGCTCAGTGCACTATATAAAATTGAGAAAATATGTCATATAGATAAAAGATTAACCCACTCATATAGGTAATCGCATCCATTTACTATGTGATAAATAGAGATGCGACAGTTTTTAAGCTTCTTATCTAGGTGATAATCGAGAGCTTAATCTTAAAATACTAATGTCACCTTAACTGAGTCTATGATGCCAAATGTGAATTCTGATGAATTTTGTGAATGAGTAGATATGTGAACTCAAGTTAGACATTAGGAATATCTTGACTATCATCTGTACGGTATTGATGGTGTAGACATATGCTCCAAGGGAAATTAGTTAATACCGTAATACATATTTCATACTAGTATGCATGAGACGACCAATAAAAATGTCAAAATTTTGATCTCAACTTTTATGCCGTGTGAGACTCTTGAGGAAAAGAGTTCCTCAATTTAGTGTCCTCATGACTCTTACTTATTCTCAAGATTTCTATTTAGTGTTAGCTATCTTAGGATGTTACAAATAATCATGAATTGATTCAATCTAATGGGACATTTCTAGAAAAGTAAGCTAAACTGAAATTGAGAGTTTGAAGGAAAGAGGAAAATCGAATTTGGAGAATCACATTTTAGTTTTGTATTCACTAGTCGACCAATTATGATTGTTTTTGGGGTAATCATAATTGTGAATACAATATATCATTATTTAAAAAGAGATTAAGAGAGATAAATGTGATTGATTGATCTAAGGTATTGCATACTAAATCTACTTAGAGCGTGATGTCTATTATGAACTGCTATATATTCATAACATATGTATAGTAACGAGCTCTCAAAGTATGCTGGTCGCACAGATTATTCGCTAGTATGAATATTGCAAAGAGGCAAAGAGGATTATGTTCGGCCCACCATGTGCGAGTGGGAGATTATGGTTTTTATTCATGTGTTGATGGGCCTAAATGGGCCCGTCCACCCATGTTGGGCCTAAAAGCCCGGTCCATAAAATAAGGGCCCATAGATGAACGGTTGCGATGCGAGGGGTTGCGTCTTTTGGGATAGGTATTACGTTGAGGGATTGCGTCCTTTGGAGGAGACGCTTTGAGGGAAAGTAAAAGGGAAAAGGAACGTACCTTTTGGCGTACGTACGTGAAGACTCTCTCTCTCCCTAATACATTTCAGTCTCTCTCTCCCAAGAAGAACATAAGTTTTCTCCCTTTTATTGAAGCAACAGTACGCTCCTCGACAAACTGGATCAGAATCCTTCCTCAATCTTCAACATTGGTGTTTAATTTGTGGACAATAAGGTATGCTCAATTCCATGATGTATCTTTGATCAGTGATACATGTTATTCTTGGGCTCGTCTTCCACATTCGTTTTAGGGGTTTGATTTAGTGTTGAATCCGTTTTAAGGAATTAATTATTCCCAACACTTGGCACTACGGCATCAATGGTTGCATCGACGGTGCTCCATCTTGTGATGATCTCTTGTGAATATGTTGAGCATTGTCAAGAGAAGATATCGCGAGAGTGCTTGCTAAATGAGACTAAGATGTGAATCTTCATGAGATCCTCTTCTCAGAGCTTAATCCGGACAAGAAATGAAAACGCAAAAATAAATACATAAATAAATAAATAGTTTAAATAGCGAAATGGAATTTCACACTATCAAACTAAAAAATGCTTGACTTAGTTTTATGCTTGTCGTCTTTTATGCTTGTCGTCAACATCCACAGAGCGAGATGAACACGGGACGTCGAGAGGACTACCAACACCATAGTCCAATAGAAGAATTCTCGAGATAGTGGACATGAGATGTCTGAGGGTGTGTACATCCTTTTTTTCAACGACTCGACGTGTCCCTTTTTATAGCATAAGACTTCCATTTAACATTGAAAAGTCAGAACCCGTGCTCCTTTGATAGGGGGATTGCCAAATCTTAGCCTTGATTTGTCACCGTAAATCTCTCAAGTATGCGTCCCTCACCTTCTTTCACAATCTTTTCATTTTCCGATTCACTTATATTCACTCGTTGTCATTTACGATTTCACAGCCATAATCATTTTCTTATTCTTTCCTTTAATTTCCTCTCCGCTCCATCTTTTCATATCCCATTGATTCCCCTCATAATTTCAATTTTTCTGAAAGAATGCCAAGCAATCCGGAGGTGTCTAGGAAGGAATGAGAATTCAGTCCGTCCTCATCACTCTGAGCTCCCGATCTTTCCATGATCAGTAGCTAAAAACGTGAGATTGCTTTTATGATGATTTGCCAAGATCGACTCCTCTTATTATGAGAAAGAAGATTAGTGAGACCTGGTGGGGTTGAGCTTTTGGACGCGGGATATCTTGGCCAAAGTCGTGGAGAATATTCCATGAAAATTCTATCTTTCTTTTCCTTTTTCTAATTCATTTCCCTCAACTTACGGTCTGACAAAATTGCCCGTGATTTCGCAGCCAACATATTTGGGCGCGTTTGGTAACGATTCTGTTCCCGGGAACTGATTTTGACCGAAATGATTATTTCGATTCGTTCCTTAACGATTCGAGTAAAAAAACGCGTTTGGTAACAAATAAAATTTCTGATTCTGCATAGAAAAAGAATAGAAACGCGTTTGGTAACTATATAAAATTTCTATTCCAATTCTTTTTTAATTACCTTTTTAGATTAAAATAAATTTGATATTGAATTTTTATAAACCATTCACGATTAATTATATTTTTATACTAAGTAATAAAAATATTAACTAATCAATTTTTATTATATAGTAAATAATAAACCATAGTATAAACTATACTAATATCCCTACAATATGTAATAAATAAAAATACTAAATTATAACATAAAATTAAATATGTATTCTATATACAACAAATATATATTTCATACTAGGAAGAAATAAAAATAAAATATAGAAATAATTTTTTTTTTTTTATTCGGCACTTTTGATTCTCTTTTTTGATTCTCGGACGGAGAATCATATTTTTTCTGATTCTGAATTCTTGTCCAAAACTGATTCTGAATAAATTTGTTCCCAGAATCGGTTTTGACAAAAAAAATTTACTAAACGCGATTCCGTTAAACCGATTCGGAACAAAAAATCGAAATCGCACCTTTGTTTGGATGGTTGTCAAACAGGGCCTTTGTGTCCTCTTGTGCATTCCGGTATTCGTAGAAAAAGATCCCACGAGTTTCTCCACTTATCTGGCCAAAATTTACTAGAGGGAAGATTTACTAGAGAGAAGATTTCTCTAAATGATTTCATGAGTTCAAGCATAAAAACGCTAGCTCATATGAAATTTATTGGATGCAGACATGCTTTACAAGAACTAAACATGCAAAGTAAAAATTGATATTTATATTTTTAGAGATCAGTTTGGATCCTTAATTTTATTATGCAATAAATGACTGAATGTAAAGCCAAAATTTAGGTGTCAACAATGATTTTTTAATATTTGGTAATATCAACCCATGAATTATATGTAGAATATAAAATTCCTTCTAGTTTCGTTGATTTAAAAGAAATAAATAATTAACTGTTTTTCAACATCTCGCAAAAACTCGGTCCCGTTACATTTAATAGATCGGTCTCTTGCAAAGGTGGCAAAATAAACTTCAACTCTTATATAATGGCTTGGGTGAAATTGGAAGATGGCCTAAAATTTGGCATATGGGTAGAAATGGGTTGATAAACCAGAAATCAATTATTTACGGGTTGTTGTGGGTTCGGAAAGAAACCCACTTTAAGACACTTAATGAAAGTATAATGCTAAAATTGTTTATCCTAGACCAAATTTTTGTGTGATGTCATGCCGAGAATACTGGAATTCTTCTAGGGCATGAGTAATTTCGTAGAAATTATATAGGTAGAGAAAAGAATTTGTTTATAGGCACCTTCGCTGCCTATTCCATAACCCTAACTCCAAACCTGTTCACAGGTGTTTTGGTCCATCAGCTCGGCGCTCACCTGCATCTCCATGTTGCTAAAGTGCCACACAAAGTCCTAACCCATGACTCGTTCCATTAGATATTGGGAACCAACTGTGCAGCTTCGATGGAAAATTCTCCACTCTCTCATGATCTTAAGGAAACAAGCCCCAGATTCGCAATATATGATGCCCAACAACAATGGGTCCAGAGAAAGATGAGAGAGGTCGTAGCCGCCTCAGCTAAACGTCACGCGTCGAGAAGGTATTGGTCAAATCTTTAAAAAAAAAAAAAAGTAGAGAATAGGCCCCGCCCAAAGCCCAGGCAAAACGAGAAAATATTGGGTGGTCCGGGACCGTCACGTCAGCATGGTCCTAGACCACTCATATGACGCCACATGTGGGGAGAGGACAAAAGAGAGAAAGAGGAGAGAGAGCATCAGAGAAGTGGGCCCGATTTCAGTCATTTGCCTGCACTCCCCATACACGTGGCGTTGTGTGAGTGGTCCGGGACCACACTGACGTGGCAGTCCCGGACCACCCAATATTTTCTCCAGGCAGAACTCCGTGCAGTCACGGGCATGGGAGACGAGGGAACGTGCCTTGTCGACTTTTTTTGACTTCGCGGAGTATTCGTAGAACTCATCCTTCTTATGATCACTCTCGAAGCAGAGACTGATGAAAGACTGGAGCACTCTCCGTGGGAGGCGAATCGGCAGCGTGCGTGACGCACCCGACTCTCTCTACTGCCCTTTCCATCTTCGTCGTGTCAAAGCGTCTCCTTCCTCATCCAACTGCGTTGACTGATGATGCAGGTTCGAGAGCAGCGAGATGCTGGCGATTTTCCTGGCGTCGGCGCCCTTCCTGGAGGAGTCGTGGAGGCTGTGCAGCTTCGTGGCGGACCGACGCGGCGAGGGCGCGTACCTGGCGTTCTCGGTTGTCCAGGTGATCGACGGGTCCGAGCCGAGCTGCGGGACCCTGATGGCGCTGGGCGAGTTTGGATGCGAGCGTCTGTTCTCGCCGTTGAGATGCAGTGGTGAAGGCGAGGAGACGGTCAAGGTGCACGCCGGATTCCTCCGTCTCTTCATGGAATTTTACCAGCGACAGGATTTCCAAAACCGGGTACTCAGTCCCTTTTACCTTTTTGGACTTTTGACTTAGAAGACCGACTATGTGACTTTTATTCTTTTTCTGGGTAATTACGTTACATCTTCGTCAGTCGAACATCAACTCCCACGAAATTAGGCTTTAGCTTTCCGTCACCCTTCTGATAAATTGATCGGTCTATGGATTTTGCATATCTTGTGATTCATAATCTGGATTGTTTGTTCCTCAGTCAAGTCAGTACCTACTATACGTGAATACGACATTTCAAGAGCCCATTTACTTGATTTTCAAAGCAGAAAAGAACCAAGATAATGGTGGTGGGTAGGAAAACATATAAACATTTGCACGGCAGACTTAACTGTTGCGAGTATTTCGAAAGGCATGTGTCTCTCTGCATTTTCTCATCTCGCATTGCTTGCAGAGTCATTCTTTTCTTCTCTTTTAACATGGAGTTCATTTGATGTACCTGATAACAACATGAAAAGAGTGTTGAGTTTGATAGCATGAGATTGCAATATTCGTTTTTACCAAAGTTAATATATTTTTAAGTTATCTAATGTGATTTAATCTTTCAAGGCCTTATCTGGAAAAACACACTGTGAATTTGTTTTTCACCGGGGAAAAGAAGAAAAGAATGCATGATGAGACAAATATCCCCTTAAACATCTGCTATAGACATAAAATAAAGGTGTAAATGAAAAGAAAATGTTTGTTTGCTAACACATGAATTTCACAAGTCCTCCTAATTTGAATGGATTTGGTAGGATTTAAAATTTACATAAAATGCTAATTAAGATTCTAGTTCTTAATCCTTATGTGTGAAGGAGATGTGAGGCTGTAATTAACTAAGAACTCTTGAAAATCTATTGACCATCCCTCATTCTGAAAATGCTGCTTCCAATCTCTTGTCTACTAGAAAGCAGAATAGAAAATCATCTGAGAGCAACAGAGATGTGTCAACTATCAAGGTTTTCTTCTGATTAACCATATTGTTTTGTTGATTTTACCAGTCACAAACAGCAAGATATTCTTTCACCAAAAAAAAAGCAGCAAGACAGTCTTATTGAATTGTGCATGACCACTGGAGACTGTTTCGAGAGATTAAGCTGGTACAGTAGATACATACATCGGACGGTTCTTGGACAATACTAAATTACTAATCTGGGTTATTTGTGTTCTTCATTTATCACATTCCTTGGCCATGTGTTGGAAATCTAGATGTAGTCTTTCTACAGAGCCATTACTGTATTGTATTATTTAGCGGTAAATTGTCGATGTTGTCTCCACAGTCATCAGTCATTTCTTTTTTTTAGGGAAGTCATTGACATTAGTCATACTGGCATATTTGAAGTAATAAAAAATTGCCCTTGGGTCTTGCATGTATTAAGTTTTCCTCAACTCTAGCTCTCGTTCAGAGAGTAAAACACTCGAAATCCTTCAAGCATTGAGCTGCATTTTGTGTGCAGATTCAGGAATTACTAGGAAAAGTTAAGATGATTATCCTCACAGGCCATTCCTTTGGAGCAACAACCGCCTCTCTCACTGCTCTTTGGCTCCTCTACCAACTCCATCCCATTGCATTTCCCATCTCAGTCCTCTGCCTCACCTTCGGCACTCTCTTGCTCGGCAACGAGTCCCTTTCCCAAGCCATTCCCCAAGAAAGATGGGGCGGGAGCTTCTGTAACGTTGTCTCAAAGCTTGACATAGTGCCAAAACTGTTCTTTGCTCCACTAGCCTCTTTGACTCCTCAATTGCACTTGCTGCTTCAGTTTTGGCAAGTCGCTATGGATTCACCCAGTTTAGAACAGCTTGCTGGAGAACTGCAAAAACAAAATTTTGATAAATTCTTCAGCAATGTTAAGGATTGTGTTAAAGACACTACACAATCAGAAGAAGAGGTGAGGAACAATTTGTTTTGGCCATTGGGAAGCTACCTATTCTTTTCAGAAGAGGGAGCAATCTGTCTGGATAATGCAACATCTGCTGTTAAGATGATGCATTTGATGCTCGAGATAGTCTCTTCAGCTTCCAGGTTTGAGGATCATCCAAAGTATAGTTATTATACAGGACTACTTTCTTCGCAATCCCTGAAAAGGATAAACATCAACAGCCTCTCTGAGTCAAGCTACAAAGCTAATGTCTTCTTGGCATTACAATCCTCAGGAATAGATCCACAGGTAATTAAATGCTTCTCAAATCCACACGAGACACTATCTTCTTGGCTTTCTAATCCGGCTCAAAACTATAGTCTATCAATGCCCTTATTTTGACGAAGGATTTTCTTGGAACAGCCACTCTCTAATACGTGGGGCAGAACTCTCTCTCACTTTCTAACACAAGTGCACCCAGAATGATGTAAACTTATACTAAGATATCTTTTTGGTAATCGCTGAATGATAATTCCTTAGTCTTCACTTTGTGGATTGTATCTTTAATCACTGGGCAGGGTGACAATATTTCAAAACAAGCTAAGGATTGCCTGCAGATGGCTCCGCATATGGGATGTTCACCAAACCTGAACAATGCTCATCTAGCTATCAGACTATCTAAGATAATGCCCTGCAGGGCACAACTTGAGTGTTACAAGGCACGCTGCAACAAGTCCAAGGATCAACTTGGGTATTGCAACACATTCGAGATATTTGAAGCATCTAGGAGGGAGTCCATGGTCGACTTGAACCGGTTTTTACTCACCGCATTCTGCAATGATGTCATACACATGGCAGAACAAAATAGACTCTCACACAATTTCCACCGTATGTCCAATTGGATTGATGCGTCCCATTTCTATGGGCTCCTTGCCAAGCCATTGGAAATTGCTCACTATTATCGTTTTGGTATGCACCAGAAGAATGGAATGGAAGGAATAGGAAATTTTTTATTTTGGACAAGATGGTGGAATTGAATAATTGCTGTTGCAGCGCAAAAACCACAACAAAATAACAACAAAAGGAGTAGGAGCAGGTATGCAAGCTTGACTCAAGATTCTGTGTTTTGGGCAAGGGTGGAGGAAGCGAAAGACTGGCTCAAGATTGCAGAAGAGGAAATCACTTGCTATTACTGTTGTGGTATGCATCGGGAGAAGGGAACGGAAGGAATAGGAAATTCCAGATTTTTGACAGATGGTGGAATCGAACAATTGCTGTTTGTGGCACAAGAACCACAACAAAATAAGTAGGAGCAGGTATGCAAGCTTGACTCAAGATTCTTTGTTTTCAGTGAGGGTGGAGGAAGCAAAGGACTGGCTCAAGATTGCGGAAGAGTCACGAATAAGTTGGAACTGCTTTTGGTGAACATCAATGGTTTCAAGAAGTATGCAGAGGGGCTAATTGAGAGGAAGGAGGTGTCTATAGATGTTCTGGCTAAGAACTCAAGTTACAGATTATGGGCTAAGGATTGGAAAGCTTTGAAGTCGAAGCTCCTGTAGCCACCTTCTGATTCTCAGAACTCAAGTTTCAGATTATGGGCTAAGGATTGGAAAGCTTTGAAGTCGAATTTCCTGCTGCCACCTTCTAATCCTGCTCTGAATGGAATGGATTGTGATTAAAGAAAGATTAATGGCATTCATCATTGTTTATGCAGAGATCATCATCTCTGGTGGGATCATGCTCAATGGATACAACTGCAGAATAAGGAAATGTCAATGGGGAAGCTCCATTTATTTATTGCAGCAACACTACAGTTGAATTTGATTATTGGTTCGTGCCAAATGCCAAAAATTATTTGATGTATGTCGTTCAAAGGATGCTCAATCCTACAATTGTAGAGCATGTTCAGCAACTCTCTCTGTCTCCCCCTCTCCCTCTCCCTCTTTCCCCTCTGAATGGAATGGATTGTGATTAAAGAAAAATTAATGACATTCATCATTGTTTATGCGGAGATCATCATCTCTGGTGTAATCGTGTTCAATGCAGACAACTGCAGAATAAGAAAATGTCAAATGCACAAGCTCCATTTATTTATTGCAGCAACACTACAGTTGAATTTCATCATTGGTTCGTGCCAAAAATTATTTGATGTACGTAGTTCAAAGGATGCTCAATCCTACTCTCTCTCTCTCTCTATCTCTCTCTCAATTGAGACAGACTCTAAATAGTTCAAAGGATCATCTGGGCTTTTAGGGAGTATTCTGTTTTCAGTGTATCATCTTTACATTTGTGGAAAAGTCTCTGCTTTTAGCTGTGGATTTGCAATTTCGCATCTTTAGCACCTCCTTTTATTGATCATTCGTTTCTTGCATGTACGGACTTTTACGGGGTTGAGTCTTATGTCGTGAAATTGATGGCATTTGATTGATGCTGATGTGCTCATGAGCGGTTTTGGGTTTTGTAGAGGCTCTGTGTGATTATAATAAGGTTTCGAAACTTTGTATGAAAGCTGGCACGAGGTCTGTTCGTATAAATGCCCACATATCGGTTCCTCGGGTTTCTCCAGGGAATCCGGAGAAAGCACCTCCCAAATTCTCGAGGGACAAGAAGATGGTGCCTGATTCAGATCCGCCAAGCCTTAAGGACACTGACCGTTTGCATCAATTTTTCGATTCAAGGTCCTATCCTAGACTTTTTAACCCTTTACCTGCAATGACTTCTTACTTTGTAGTTATCTTCCCATGTGTCTGTCCCCTGACTGAATTAATGTTACTTATATGTCTAAATGGGCTTGCAGTACAAAGCTTGTGGTTTTGACTGGAGCTGGAATGAGCACGGAGTACGGTATTCCCGGTTATAGATGGTTCTTTAGTTTGTTTAGAATGATATTTAACATTTAGCTGACATTTCAATGGATGGACATCACTGATGGGTGGAAATGTATCATTTTAGAAATGATTTGATGTGTAACAGCCACTGTTCTCATTAATTTGTTCTAAACTAATTATATCAAAGACGGTTTGAGTGTTCTCGGCTATTCTGTATCTTTTAATTTGGACAATTAAGTGATGGGCAAGAACTGGAAGAAAGGATGCTGCATCATTTTTGATGCCCAACACTAATTTTCAAGTTATGCACTTTGCATAACCTTGTATTATATATGTATTTTCAGCATATGTAGTCAAGTTTGTATGATTGCACTGTCAAGCTTTCGTACTAATGTGACAATTTGTAATTTTGTCTCCACCGTATTTATTTTGGAGTGGCTCTTTCATAGCTAAGACAAACCCTTCTAACTTTTATTTGTTTTATGCAGTCCAAATGGGGCTTACAGCACGGATTTTAGACCAATTACCCATCAAGTGATCTGAAGGCACGTGCTGGGATTTGCAGCTTCCCTGATTCTCTCTCTCTCTCTCTCTCTCTCTCTCTCTCTCTCTCTCTCTCTCTCTCTCTCTTTTCGGTTTGCTGATTTCATTATGTAAATAGCAACACTGTGCTTATTGTGAATAGATGAAGTGAATATGCATGGACAGTTCACTAAGAAAGCAAGTTATGTAGGTTAAATTTGAATTTGAAGGGTGTTCTAGTACATATATACAAATTTTGGATGAGGAAGAGGCAGAAATGAAATAGGTGGTGAGAATTGGAAGCCAACTCATTTAATTGAAAGAGCATTTTCCATAGGGAAAATTTTTCTCATGCGAATGTCTTTGGGGTACTCCAATTGGAATGTGTCTATGGAAGTATCATAAAATCAGGGTTGGGGTCATGCATAAGAAATAAGGGAGGACATGGAAGGAAGTAGGTTGGATTTGTGGTTCTTGCGAATGATATGATACTATGGAAAGTACAAAAACGTGTTGTAACTAGCTGGCTTGGAATATGGAGAAGATTTGTTGTCGGTTCTTGCTTAAATAAAATCTTTTCAGTTTCTTCATGGGCTTCTCTGTTGTTTTCATCTTTTTAAGTGTCTAACCGTGCCTAAGATCTTTAGTGTCTCTCGATTTTTTACTCCAATTCCTTTACAATTCATTACGAGTTTGTTCATTCTAAATGGGCCATAGGCAATATTGGGCAACGAGCTATGCTGGATGAAGAAGGTTTACCACATCGCAGCCTAGTGCAGCTCATTATGCCCTTGCGTCTCTTGAAAAGGCTGGTCAAGTAAATTTCATGATTAACGAAAATGTTGTCAGGTAACTGGATGAGGAAATGTTGTGACCTTTTCAGAAATTGGAGGATGAAGTTGCACTATCGCGCTGGTAGCAATCCACTGGAAATACACGGGACTGTGTATACTGTAATATGTAAAGATTCTGGATTTCCTTTTTGCCAGAATTTGTTCCAAGAAGAGGTGAAGGCTCTCAACCCAAAGGCGCTCTCTTAGAACTTACTTTTTTCTGGTCCTATTGCATTTTCTTCCTTTCTGCTGAATTCAATCCCAAAACATTCATAAGGTTCCACCGAAATTCCTCTTCCTTTTTAATCCAGTGTGTTCGCAATAGTAGGCAGCTGCAATAGAAAGTATGGAACATAGAAACCCTGGTTCAGCCAAGATCTTTGGTATGAAGCAAAGGTCCAATCGTGGCATATGGGTAGTAATGGGTTTAATAAACCAAAAATCAATTATATATGAGTTCTAGTGGGTTCAGAAAGAAACCCACTTTCAAGATATTTAATGAATTATATAATGAAAGTCTAAGTCAAGATTGTTTGTGCTAGACCAAAATTTGGGAGATGTCAAGTGGAGAATATTTGAATTCTTCTAGGGCATGGGTAATTTCGTAGAAACTGTTAATTAGAAAAAAAAAAATTGACGCCTACAATATTCCACAAACTGTTATTTATTTATTTATTTATTTATTTATTTATTGTAACCTAGGGAACCTCGTAAGCCGACAGACGGCGAGCAAACCCTGGGAGAGCGACTACAAGACCCACCACCACAGTACTCCAGGTAAGAATTCCTAACGACGCCTCTGGGATTCGAACCCCTCCCCTTCGTGAGGGGGAGAGAGTCCACAAACTGTTATTTATCACTAGCTATACGTAGAAAATTCAAAAATCTATCATTATAGAATTTTGTTTTCTATCCAAAATATATTGGTCAAAATTATCGATGGCTTATTGTGCAAGTTGTGCAAGTTGGGAGGTTTTTTTTTTTTTTTTTTTGGTCGAAAACAGATAAATATTATATAAACTAACCAAGAGTGCCACCGTTTGCCAAATTATTAGTACAAATAAGGTTCAAAAGAGGTGGGGGAGGGGAAACAGCCCAGTTCGGGGGGAGACTTCGATGTCCATGGGCTTTCGCGGCCCAGTCAACAGTTTGATTTGCTTCTCTCCGATAGTGCACAATGCCTAAGTTAGGGAAACAGGGGAGCAATGCCGCTGCCTCTAAGATCAATGCACGAATCTCCCATGGCGTCAAGCAAGGAAGGTGCACGGCTTCGACGAGTACCTAGCAGTCCGATTCCAAGATAAGTTGTTTATTTTCCATCCCTTTCTGCAATAGGTTTTGGAGGGTGAGAGTGAGGGCTTGTGCCTTTGTCTGCAGAGCTGAAGAGGCTATAATACTATGAATCCATCAACGATCCGACCGGAGTGATCACGGCTGACAGACGCCACCGAACCCTTGTTTGGTACAGTGGGAAACGCTCCGTCAATGTTGATCTTCAGAGTTCCAGGATCCGGCGAGCGCCACACACGATCTAAATCTAAGGAGCGAAACTGAGATCCTGGCATTACTCCATAACAGGGACGAGCAACTTGGGCATTCACAAAAGGCACTGCAACTACCTGTGCTGGATCAAGGGGAAGCTTGCGAAAAACAAAATTATTTCTAGCTTTCCAGATTTGCCACAATATATGCGCAAGAGTCACTAGATCAACTAAGAGATCTGTTAACCAAGCATCGATGCGTTGTGTGTTATATGCTGCCGGTGTGATTTGAACCTGTGGGTGAGACCATACTTTACGTGTCCATGGACATAATATGAATATATGCTCTGTTGTTTCTGGGTTGTGCGCTTGACAATGTTGACACACTGGGTCTTGAATTATGTGTCTGTGGTGGAGATTGTCCATTGTAGATAGAGTATTGTGGCATAATGACCACATAAATATTTGAAGCTTTGAGGGGTCTTCATATTTCAAATCTTGCGCCAAAGCTATCGTGGAGTTTGATAGGAGGAGGAGGCGTAGCTTAGTGCATTTGTGGTTTCTGTAGATCTGAGGGAGTTGTAACCATTTTTTACTGTATATACGCCGTTTTGAGTTCCCTTCGAAATGAGTTGATGGGCTGTACATTGAATGCAAAGCTGAATAGTAAGGATTTCCTTGACCGTTTGATCATCAAAATTACTGCGTAGTAGGGATTCATTCCAACTATTCTAACCCGGTAGGATGAAGTCTACAACCTTCTCTGGTTCTTCTCTGGGCGCAGGCCCACCAATGATGCCTCTTGCAAGCCATTTATCTTCTCGGATTAAGATCCGTTTTCCATCTCCAATTGACCATTGTATGTGAGTTAATATTGAGTCTCTGCCAATCAGTATACTCTGCCAGCCCCAAGATAGTCTTGCCCCTTTTTCGACATGCCAGAACTCCTTCGAATGATAGTAAAGACCTTTAAAAATTTGACTCCATAGGGAGGTCAGGTTTTGTATGAGACGCCATGCCCGTTTTCCTAGTAAGGCTTTGTTGAAAGTGATTAGGTCATGAAAACCAAGTCCCCCGGTGTCCTTTCTAGTTTTAAGTAAATCCCATCTTTTTCAATAGATGCCTGACTTGCTGCTATGATTTTGCCACTAGAATCTAGCAATTTGCTGCTCAATAGATTTATAGAGAGACACGGGAATCTTAAAGATAGACATGACATACTGTGGGATTGCTTCGACTACGGTTTTAAGTAAAGTTTCCTTACCACCCTTGGAAATGAATTGCTCTTTCCAGCCTTCCAGTTTTGAATTCACTCGACCTAATATCCAGACGAACACCTCCTTTTTTGATCTCCCCCTATCCGATGGTATACCTAGGTATTTACCAGACTTGGTTAGCACAGGTACTCGAAGTTCTTGGGCCAGATTTTCTTGTAGAAGAACAGGACACACCTTACTAAAGAGAATGTCAAATTTGTTTCGGTTCACAGCTTGACCAGTTGCTAAATAATATTGGTTGAGGAGATTGACTAAGTTTTGACATTCCTGCAGTTTGCCATCTAGGAAAAATATAGCATCATTTGCGAAAAATAGATTAGAAAGGGTAGGACACCACCTATTTAATTGAATACCTTTGATATTTCCTATTCCCATAGCTTGATGGATAAGTATGGATAGTACATTCGCCAGCAGGATGAAAAGGTATGGAGAGAGAGGGTAGCCCTATCGGATTCCTCTAGATGGGTTAAAATAAGGTAGATTGTCTCCATTTAATTTAACACCGAGTGAAGCAATTGTAATGCATTGCATCACCCATTGAACCCATTTTTCTTGGAAACCCAATTGGAGTAAATAATCTTGAAGGAAATCTCATCAAACTCAATCGTAGGCCTTCTGTATATCTAACTTCAGAACTGCCTAAAAATTTTCTTTTTGTTTCAGATCCTAAGCTGATGGAGGACCTCTTGCACAACTAATATATTATCTTGGATCTGTCGGCCACTAAAAAAAGCAGATTGCTCCATGGAAATCAGGTCAGGTAACTAAGGTTTAAGACGGTTTGCTAATACCTTAGATATGATTTTGTAAACATAATTCAGCCTCCAAATGTTCCGGGTTAGGTACTTTGGGGATCAAAGATATAATTGTCTAATTGAGCTCAGGTTGCATAATGCTAGAGTTAAAAAAATTCTTGCATCGAGAGGAAGAGAGATCTTCTTGTAGAATATCCCAATGCTGGTAGTTCGGCCCTGGCATTTTTGTGGCTCCCAATTGAAAAGCTGCTTGTCTTACTTCCTCTCGAGTAACAACTCCTGTGAGAGTAGTATTCATTTCCTTCATTACCACTTGTGGGCATAGCATCAGGATAGGCCCATAGTCATGATGTCCCATAGAGGTGTACAATTTTTTAAAGAAATCCATTGTCATTTCCTTCAGTCGCCTTTGATCATGAACCCAAGTTTGATCTTCATCCTGTAGCATACTTATCCGATTGCGTTGCCTGCGTTGGATAGTGGTTGCGTGGAAGAACTTGGTGTTCTTGTCCCCCCATCTAAGCCAGTTGACTCGTGATCGCATTGCCCAATATTGCTCTTCATGTTGCCATAGGTGTTGGATTTCCGTTTTTAGACAAGTTACCTCCGCTTTGTCATAATGGTTGTTAGGTTGATTTATGATGTGTTGGATTTTCTGTTTCAAAAGGTTGATCTGATGATGTCCCTTGGCAAACTTTCTTCAACTCCATGTAGCAAGAGTGACTGAAACGGCCTTAAGCTTGTTGGAAATAGTTGGGCCTGACCTTGGTGAGGAAACCCAGGAGACAGCGATAACCATACGGCACTCTTGATCTTGAAGCCAAAAAGCCTCAAAGGTAAAGCTCTTTTTTCCTTTTAACAGGGTTGGCTTCGGTATTTAATAATAGTGGGCTGTGATCAAAACCTAGGGCAAGTAAGGTGAAATCTTCAGCTTTCGGAAATGTCAGACGCCAATCCATTGTACATAGGACACAATCAAGTATTTCTTTAACTAACTCCTCTCCATCTCTATTATTAACCCAAGTGAAAGCACAACCCTTACTTTCAACATCCATGAGAGAACAGGTATTTAAAAATTCACAAAAAGAGTGCATACGATAGTGGTCCGCTAATCACTTACCAGTTTTCTCCCAGTGGTAAATAATTTCGTTAAAATCTCCAACACACACCCATGGTAAAGTGTTATAGTAGCTGATCTAGCATAGTTCATCCCATAGTCTTTGTCTTTGTGAATACACCGATGGCGCATGAAGACAAGGGAGGCACATCGGTAGTCCATTCTCAATATCCGTACAGATCATATCCATATAGCCTGCAGTTTGATGGTCTATAGCTAGAGAAACCTGCTCATTCCAAAACACCGCCAAGCCTCCTGCTAATCCAATAGGATCTTCAATAAGATAGCTGGGGAATTTCAACCTCTTTTGATTCTTTTAAGCACTACATTCTAATTTTTTTGTCTCCATCAAAAACACTACATGGGGCTTTTCTTGGGCCACTAGGGCTCGTAAAGCTCGAACTGTCAGGGGATTGCCCAAACCCTGATAGTTCCAGCTAATAATCTTCATTTGTCATGGGGTGGCTTATTAGAGCTAGCCACCATAGCCCATCTGCTAGGTTTTTTGACTGCAATGATTGGTGTATCCATCAAGTGCAGCTCATCAAACTCCTCTAATACGTGAGGTTTCAGCTCGTAAGGGTTATACCTTTTAACTTTCTTAGTAGGGCTTGCTTTGGAAATTAAGCGAGTGCTTTTTATTTTCTTCGGTTTGGATGATCCAACAACTGCATTTGTATACTCTTCAGGGTGTGTTGATGTAGGGGTCTTTGCTATTGCTGCTACTACTCCTTCTAAAAGGCCAGTTTTATGTCTCCACTGAAGTGGTTTTGCTAGGGTAAGAAGGGATTGGTTTGCTGGAGGCTCGACATGTACCTTGTTCTTTTCCTTTCTTGGCTGTTCCATAAGTATAAGTTGGTTGGATGGCTAAGGAGTTTTTGGAATGATATCTTCTGACTCTTCATGGTTGATGTTTGTCTCATAAAAAGCTACCCAAAAAGGGTTGTGTTCCCTAATTTTAGCACGAGGCCATTGGCCATAATACATGTTATCTTTCCTATCCATTTTTTCTTCGTCAAAAAGAAAATCTTTGCAATGCATAACATAATGACCAAGTTTTCCACATGAATAGCAATAATGTGATAGTCTTTCATAACAGAAGTCTAGCCATATATTCTTTCCTTCTAATTGAATCAACTGGCTAGGTTTTAGTGGGTCTTGAAGTTTGATTTCCACTCTGGCTCGCCCAGCTCTACAGGTAGTACCTTCTTTGTTTTCTAGTTTGACATCTAGCACATTTCCCACATGTCTCACCGCTTTGTTGATCATACTTTCAATACACTTTTCTAGAGGAAGCCCAAATATCTAAACCCAGAATGCGCAAGTGGTGAAGTCATAATAGTGAAGGGGTGTGTTTGGTATCCAAGGCTTCAAAATTACTAGGTGATTCAAGAAAAGCCAAGGTCCATTGTCTAAAAATCTCTATTTTTCTACTTCAATAGTAAATTTTACAACATATAACCCTGCTTCAAGTTGGGAAATGTCGACGTTTTCAATGCACCAAGCACGCTTCATGGTATTATGAAATGCTTAGAAATTAATGGATGGGTTAGATAGGATTTTACCCACCAAAATTAGTTTGCATTCTTCTAGCTTCTCTGTTGGGGCAGCCTCATCCTATACCTCAATTTCCTATTCGAATCAAAGGCGATCCAACTTATTGCAGAGAGCAGCAAGGCGAACATCTTCTTCTTGGTTGGTGTGCTCCATTTTCAATCAAACAGTGAAGGACGGCATCAGAAGGGATTAACTAGTCTGGATAGGAAGGCCATCAAAGCAAGATAGTTTGGGCGACAAGCTGTTCATGTACTTCACAATCATACCAGTGACAATAACAGCAATTCGGGCAAGATTGATAGGGGGATGATGGAACAGAGTAATTGAGGCATGCAAAATAGGAGGATGGGAAACGAAGAAGAGCAAGATGCTGGGCAAACCTATCGGACAGAAAGAAAGATGAGTGTGAGAGTGGGTGGGCAATTGGTAGTGGAAGGAGAGGACAGTGCGGTGGATGCTTGATAGCCAAACTCAGAAGGAAAGGGGAAACATGGTGGGATGAGTGATAAGATTAGGGTTGGAAAATTCAGCTACCATGGTGGTAAAGAGAGGAAATTGTGATGGAGGCTCGATAGCCAAGCTCAGACAGAAAGAGGAAGCATAGAGGTATCAACGATGAGATTAGGGTTGGAAATTTAGATACCATGGTGGTAGAGAAAGCTCTGCATATCGAGAGAGAGAGAGAGAGAGAGAGAGAGAGAGAGAGAGAGAGAGAGAGAGAGTTATGTAGAAATTAGTTTGAATGCTTCAGATTTGACATTAGATAAAAGAAAACTTATGGAGTGATTTATAAGTAAATGACCCATCCTCAAACTCCATCTCGTGAATTGTAAGTTGGGAGGTTTACTTTGTCTAATATTAGACATAAAGAACATGTAATCAATCCAACAACTCATAGTTTTACACAATTATAAATCAACTTCTACAAAAATGTCCGCACTTGCACTAGCTAAGAATATAAAGACAAAAAAAGAATTTATTTATCGACACCTTCACTTCCCATTCCATAACCAAACCTCACACCTATTCACATAAGTGTTCTTGCTCATTAGCTCTCACCCACATCTCCATGTTGATCAAGTGCCGCACAAAGTCTTACCCCATGACTTGACCCGAACACACAAGCTCCCTCATCGACTCAACAAGCGAATCCACAAAGTTGCTCACTCCTCAAATGCAACAATTTATGAGAAAAATTATTAAGAATTGAGCTTGGACTAGGTCGAGTATCTAGTAGGTCCAAATTGGATATAGGTCGCTAATTTTTGTATTGTGTTATTGGACCAATTTAGGCAGGCCTATTTTCAACCCATTCAAATTTGGTAGGCCTAGTCTCTTGCAAATTAAACCTTCACAAACCAATCTAAATCATATATTCATGTGTCTTAGAGAGAAATCTCCACATAGATTGAGAGTCTAAGGCTCATTCTAATAGATTTTGAAAAAAAAATGCATAGCTTCAATGAGAAATTCTCACTCTCTCATCATAAACAAAGCTATGGATTCACTAAATATTACTGCTAATGATAATGAGTCTCGAGAAAGATGAGAAATGTTGTAGTCACCTCAAGTAGTTGTGAACGTTATGCATGAAGAAGGTACTAATCAAATCTCTAAAAGGAGAGAGAGAAAGCAAGAGAAAAGGAAAGAAGGGGAGGAGGAGGATGGGGGCAGGGGGGTTGGTTTTTGGGGGGATGATGGGAAAGGAGAAGATTAGGCCTAGCCCCACAGGCATGGGAGACAAGGGACTTGCCCCGCATATGGCACCCCTCGACGGCCCCCGATCCGATTAGGGTCGCCACAGTTCGCTTACCTTTCATTTTCCTTATTAACATATCACTCTGATACCATTTCAATTGTAGCGGGTCCATACAACCTGGGGGTTTACATCTTTTAGATCGTTCCCTTGCGCAATTTAAATACGGAAGCACATCCAACAAACTCCCTTCCCTATGTTCAGAAATCGATGCACACTAACTAAACATTTTATATAAGTCAAAGCCGTACACTTTTATTTACATAACTTTATGGACATCACTAATCGATACATCAAAATGCCATAGTCTTTCTATACATGGCTATATTTCAAAAAATGACCGACGTCTCTTCTAACAGTCGTATAGTTTAGAGTCCATCGATTAGTGTCGGTGTCCAAAAGCTCCTTCCCTTGCTATTCTCCTCCTCACGGTTATATCCAACCATTCAAACCATCTACTAATCTGAAATATTGGTCCCCAAAAGGAGTGAGTACAATCACTCAGTAGGTAAAGGAATCCAATAACAACTCAATGCATCATGCAAATCATACATGCATTGCAGGCGTTACTTACCTTGAAACCATGCGCATACTATCATGCATCATCATATCATACATGTCATCATCATTATGGCATCATTATATCAAATATATCATCATCATCATCACATCACACATGTCATCATCATCATGGCATCATTATATTATACATGTCATCATCATCATGACATCATCACATTACACATGTCATCATGCCATATCATATCTCATCATCATTATCATCATCATTCATATCATCATGCATGTCATGCCATGAGTGATCATCATTATTTCACATCACATATCATCATCATCATCATCATCATCATCATCATCATCATCATCATGCATATCATCATGCATATCATGCCATGGGTGATCATCATTATTTCACATCACATATCATCATTATCACCATCATCATCATGCATATCATCATGCATATCATGCCATGGTTTAATTTCCACTTTTTAGCTTTCAATTTGATCACCACATCACCCATTCCTCAAATCATCAATTTCATCATCCCCTCGGGCAAAGATCTCTGAGGCTTCCGACATTCAGCCTCCCAGGCCACCGGGCATCCGGCCCCCCACATTCCAAGCATATCGCATCTCAACTAGCATCACGAGGCATTCCCTTCAGGCAGAAACCTCCGACAGGGCTTCTGGCATTTACACTCCCTGGCCAGGCATCCCGCATCCCAATCCTGGTATCGCGAGGTATTCCTTTCGGGCAAAGACCTCCGACAAGGCTTCCGGAATTATGTACTAACATACCACCAGGCCTCCCCTGGAATTACATACCGTATACCACCAGGCATCCCGACACTCCCGGGGAATCTCCGGAATTACGCCACTAGGCCACCGGGCATCATCCGCCATCACAACCATTTCCTCATTTACCATCATCCATGTTTACCAGTATTTTAATCTCATTTTAACATGGCACATGGCATAATATCAAACAAGTCATACTTGACATGGCATTCGCACATGCATCACAATTCAATGTCATATACTTACCAAGACTTTATCACATATGCAACTCAATTCACACATCAAGGCTTTATCACACATGCAAAATGGAATCTATGGCCAATGAAATAATTCCTTTTTATTCATTTATTTATTTATCATTTTTTTTTTCTTTAAATAACTATAAATTCCCAAAATTATCAAAATTCAAGAAATTATTAAAAAACTCATAGGATGATAATTACTTGCAAAATTCATGGCCAAATTGAATTTTTACAAAATCTCATAATTTTCCCAAAACATCCTATGCTTCTCGGATGAAACCAGAATGCACGGTTTCCGAATAAATTCAATTAAAATATCCATATGGCCTTCAAAAACTATAAAATTTTACTGGATTATAGCCAAGACATTTTCGTACAACTTTCATGAAGAACTCCAAACCATATTACTTATAGATTATTTTATTCAACCTCACGAAGCTTCTGGACCCGTTACCACATCGTCCAGTGCCTCCATCTCCGAAATATTAAGATTTCACCCATCTATTCTCTTTCGTTTCCTCTTAAATTTGGATATGTTATGTATCAAGGTGTCCTTTACAAGTTTCATGAAGATATCTAGGTCAAATAACCAGAGTATAGTCCTCATTTTAGTCCTTTAAATCTCAGGTGTCTCGGAATACATCACCAGAATCATCGTCTTCAAGATCTAGTCGATTTACCAAGCTATACTTGTTCTTTTCGCTTCAAATCTTAGTATGTTGTATTTTAATATGTTCCCTACAACTTTCATGAAGAAATCGAAGTAATATTCTCAACAAAAACCAACATGCAACCACGAATCCAGCGAAAGGTCAGTAAAAACTCTCCAGATCTGAGGTATCCGTAAGATGGGACTTTAACCCCTCAAATCTCCATCATTTTCCACGAAAGTTTAGTATGTTGTAGTACAAGATGTTATCTACAACTTTCATGAAGACATCGAAGCCAAAATCGGACTTCAAATACACATGCAAGCTCAAACAAGTTACTAACTCACACGATCCGAGCAAGAACAGTCACACGACTTAAGAACGAGCCAACCTTACCTCGGTTTTTCTCACTTAAAACACCTAAAATCTAACATGCAATCAACAATACAAGCATGCAAGAGAAGTTAGAGGACTCCACTTGCCTCTAGACCACACGAACGGTGGCACAAGGCGGCGAGCACGGCGGTCAGACGGCGGTGGCTCCTTCCTCTCTCGGCCTCCCTCTCTCGGCCGCACCCTCTTCCTCTCTCTCTCTCGCACGGTTCTCTCTCTCTCTCCCCCTTTCTCTCTTGGCCGAATGGCTAACCAGCCATTCTCTCTCCTTTCCTTCCCTTTTATATTGCATGTATCCCCTCTTTGCATGGGGGACAAGTGTTCTCATGAGGAGAACAAGTGGCAAAAAGGAGAGAACAAGTGTTGGAGGACATGCAAGGTTAATGGGCCTTCTTCTTGGGCCAACCTTGGGCCAGCAAATGGGCTGGTCGACAGCCCCTCCTTGGCTCCAATGGGCCGACCATTTGGCCCTCCAAAAATCCATACTCTTGGGCCTAAGGCCCAACCTAATTAAACCCACAATTTCACTTTTAATTATTCATCTTTAATTCTTTCTTTTGAGAATTTAATTACTAAATTCCACATGGCCAAAATCTTGAAATCATAATTTCATAAATTCCAATTTATAAAACACATGGCCAATGATAGGATTTTCTTTCCTATCACATAATTATCCCTCAAAAGCTTGGCCATATATCTTATTGCAAATTATGGATTAAATGGTCATAACTTGATGGTACTTCCATCACCTATTCATAGAATTTAATATAGCTAGAGGTCGTTAAGAATTTTGGGATGCCACACCGCATTGCTGATTGTGTCTTTCAGGCTTGGGTCAGCATGGCCCAATTGTTGGTCCCAAGTTTTGGTGCTGCAAAATTATATATCCTTGCCCTCAATTGTATAGGGAAGAGCATTGTCATCTTTTTTGTTCGCTTTTTTTTCTTCTTTTTTTTTTTTTTGCCATAAGCAAGAGTTAATTTAATCTTGTGATAAAAGCTAAGTACACTACACTACGTATATTCTTACACATTTTTCTTCTTTATCCATTTACAGCACATTGTTTTGATGAAGTCCCACTTTGAGCAATCCAAGTATAATCTCTTTCAATGTCAGTCATTTGCATAATTTTGCATTACCAAAAGCCACTTGCTTTACCAAAGCCTATACTATTGGTGTCACCTCTCAAAAATCGCCAATCCTACTGGCACATTGTCATGATAACATAACGAAAATTCCATTTACATACAACTCATTTGAAAATTTTAAGAATTGTTGTAATATATTATGTTAATACCACCGAAAATTCCAAACTGGTACTTTTGTAATAAATTCAATCCAAATTAATTTTTTAATCACAAAAAATCACAAATCGACACATTTGTGATAATTTTATCATCTGTTAAATTATGCCTTGAGTTTGAGCATTTGCAAAACACAATCCACTTGGATAAATTTTTTTTATTTGATCGTGAATATATTTTTCTAATGAAGATAATATTCAAGATTACGCACATGAAAAGAAATTCGAAATTATTTTTTGGGTCTTGGATGTTTTCAATCAATTGAAGAAGCTTCGTTGGACTCCTTGAAGGTTTACAAAAAAAGGAAGATATGTTTTGTCACTAAAGACAAAAAAAGGGCACACTATATATTTTATTATCTATTTATCTTTAAGGGGGATAAAAGAACAGGGAAGAAAAAAAGAAGGTTTTCTTCCCCTTACCTGCCGTGTATGAATCCCTTTTAAAAAAGGAAAGAGATGGTGGGGTCCAAAGTCAAAGTTGTTGACTCTAGGCACACATATTAGAACAAAATATGTTTTCTTCCTTTGGTATGGAGCTACGAATAACCTAGAGGAGCCGCACGTAAGAGAAGCCCTTTGCAAATCACACCACTTGAGAGAGGAGCCGCAAGATTTTTTTTTTTGAAGCCACGCAAAGCCTTGAAAAGGAACGTGAAGCAATAAGTACGTGGACCAAAGAGGAACGCTGGAGTTCCCGATTTTGGCGTACGTAGAGCGTTTTTGTTTTGAGCTTGAACGCGTGATAATTTTGTGCTGTGAGTTTATGTCCAAGTGAGTTATTTATCTATAAATACTTTGGATTTGTGCTTGAATCTAGGTGTAGGAAACGCTCGAGCATGTGAGCGATTGTAAACTCTGATTCTCGGATTATAGTGGATTATTTACTGCTAGCTCTCCCCGTGAATGTAGGTACAGATACTCGGATCGAATCACATAAATTTCTGGTGTTCTTATTATTTCTCATTTATTTCTCTGGAGTTTGCACATTGACGTAAATTACAAGATCTTGTGATTTCTACATATTGTATTCCAACAATTTGTATCGGAGCTTAGGATCATATTTTATTGATTGTGATTTGGAGCTTTTGCTTGTCTGATTATTATCTGGAAATTCTGTTATTGCAATTATGTCCAAGAGGAAATCTACAATTGAGAAGTTTAAAAGGAGAAATAACTTTGGTTATGGAGCATCAAGATGTGGGCATTATTGACAACCCAAGGTTTGGCCAAGGCACTGGATGGTGAAAATGAGTTGCCGATTATAATGAAAGCCTCTGAGACGGTAAAGCTAAGTAAATAATATAATTCTGTTAAATTTTTTGGATGAGGTCTTAATAGAGGTTACTGAAGAGAAGGATGCCGCAGCATTATCGGCAAAACTTCAAGCACTCTATGTGAAGAAATGTTTGAACAATCGCCTATACATGTTGAAGAGAATGTTTCAATTTAGATATACTAAAGGTACGTCTATCAGAACTCACCTGGATGAATTTAATAAACTTATGATGGATCTGAAGAACGTCAATAGGATACTTGATGATGAAGAACAGGGCATGATGTTGTTAGCCTCTTTACCATAGTCATGGAGCACTTTACTGATTCACTGTTGCAGAGGCGTACTACAATTATTTCAAAAGAGGTAAAGTCCCCCTTATTCTGTAAGGAGCGGTAGATAAAGTTGTGAGATGACGGTCTGGTTCAAGGAGTAACGTAAAAACTAACGATTCGAGGTAGAGAACAACATCGATGGCCTAGCAGTAGCAGAAGTAAAAACAAATCAAAATCACGCCATAGAAAATCCAAAAGATGCGTGAAGTGCTTTGAGTGTCACAAGGAGGAGCACATTATGAGAAATTATCTAAAGTGGAGGAATAAAGCTGATAGGTAGAATGCCACAAGTAGTGTGGCAAACGTTACCGATGGGAGTACTAGTGATGCAGAAACTATTTTATGTGTGACTACTATTTCGTCAGGAAACTATTTTATGTGTGACTACTATTTCGTCAGGAAACGAATGGGTGTTAGATTCGGGGTGTTCTTATCATATGATGCCTCATAAAAACTAGTTTACTACTTACCAGACTACAGATGGTGGTAGAGTTCTTTTGGGGAATAACGCAGTCTGTAAGGCTGTGGGGATATGGGCAATTCGGATTCAGATGCACGATGGGGTCATGCGCACATTAATAGATGTGAGGCATGTGCCAAAGTTCAAGAAAAATCTTATTTCTTTAAGAACACTTGATGAAATCATGTGTAGGTACACTGCTAAAGGTGGAGTACTGAAGATTTCTTGATGTGCCATGATAGTGATGAAAGGGAAGAAAATGAATACTCTCTATCATCTACTAGGAGAGACCGTAACCGGAACCACTGTATTTTATCAGATGAATCAGACGCTAACTTGACTCAATTATGACATATGTATTTAAGGCACATGAGCGAGGTAGGTATGACGATACTGAGTGAAAGAAAGTTGTTAAAGGGTTAAAAGACAAGGAAGTTGGACTTATGTGAGCACTGTATCTTCGGGAAGCAGTACCGAGTTAAATTTATTACAGCTGTTCATTCGACTAAACGATCAGTTAAATACATTTATTCAAACGTCTGGGGCCAATCTTTAGTTCCTTCGAAAGGAGGTGCCCGATATATGCTAACATTTATTGACGACTATTCAAGGAAGGTATGTGTATACTTTTTGAAGCAAAAATATGAAGTGTTTGATCGGTTCAAGAAATTTAAGGCACTGATTGAAAAGCAGTCAGATAAATAAATCAAGTGCCTGAGAACCAATAATGGCATAGAGTTCTGTGGTAAAGATTTTACCGAGTTCTATGAGAAAGAATATATTGTGAGACACCGCACGGTACCTAGAACACCACAGTAGAATGGTGTGACAGAATGGAAGAATAGAACTTTGCTTGAGCAAGCTTGATGCATGCTTTCACATGCAGGACTTGGCAATGAATTTTGGGCCGACATAGTGAACATGACATGTTACCTGATTAATTGACCTCCATCAACTGCTATCGAGTGGAAGACTCTTGAGGAAGTATGGTCGGGAAAACCTGTTAATTATTCCGGATTACGTATATTTGAATGTCCTGCGTATACTTATGCAAGTGATGGTATGCTTGAGCCGAAGGCGAAAAAATGCATATTTCTGGATTATTCACATAGGGTGAAAGGCTACCGGCTATGGTGCACCGATCCCTGATCACCCGGTTTTCTAACAAGCAGAGATGTGATCTTCGACAAGACTGCAATGCTTCAACAGAGGAGTTCTGAGACACAACTAGCAGAGAAGACAGATCATGGTGGTGTCATTAATGAGGTGGAGCTTCAGTTGAAAACTCCAGAGACCTCGAAAGTAACAGAAGTTGAGACTGCAGATGAAGCCGCGGTTTCTGAAGTTGGTGATAGTAAACAACCAGCAAAGCCACAATACACTATAGCCGCAGATAAACAAAGAAGGCAAATTAAATCACCGAGGCATTATGGTTATACAGATATTGCTTATGCATTGACTGTAGGTGATGAGGTGGAGATAGATGAGTCTTCGTCTTACTCTGAGGCACTGGCTAGTTCAAAGCTAAGGGCTATGAGTAAAGAGGTGGAATCACTCCATCAAAATCAGACATAAAAGCTGGTTAAAGTACCAAAGAGCCAAAAGATTATTGGAAGTAAATGGGTTTTCAAATAGAAAGAGGGCATTCCGAGTGTCGAGGCAGCGAAGTATAAGGCGAGACTTGTGGCAAAGGGATATACATGACGTGAAGTTATTAATTACAATGAGGTGTTTTCTCCTATGGTAAGACATACTTCAATTCATATTTTACTTACCTTAGTTGCTTCGCAAGAGCTCGAGTTAAAGCAGTTAGATGTGAAAACTACATTTTTTCACGGTGAGTTGAAAGGGCAAATTTATATGAGGCAACTAGAGGGATTTGTTATTCCGGGTAAGGAAGATTATGTTTGCTTGTTAAAGAAATCTTTGTATGGGATAAAACGGTCTCTTAGACAGTGGTATAAACGTTTTGATGCTTTCATTACTAGTCAAGTTTATTCAAAAAGTCACATGGATAGCTGTTTCTACTATAGGAGATTGGAAAATGATTATTTGATTTATTTACTTTTATATGTTGATGATATGTTGATAGCAGCTAAGAATACGTCTAATATTGACGTGCTGAAGAGGCGATTAAATGCTAAATTTGAGATGAAAGATTTAGGTGCTGCAAAAAAAAATGGTATGAAGATTTTGCGTGGTAGGGCTACAAGAGTTTTATGTCTATTTCAAAAAACATATATATTGAGAAAATTGTGACACGTTTTACTATGCAATTAGCAAAATTTGTAAGTACACATTTAACAAAGTACTTTAAACTTTCAGATAAATTATCACCGCAGACTAAGGAGAAGAAGGAGCATATGTCCCTTGTTCCTTATTCTAGTGTCGTATGTAGTATTATGTATGCTATGGTGTGCACTATGTCTAATATTTCACAAGTTCCATGGTTAGTCGCTATATAAAACATCCTGGTAAAGCTCATTAGGAAACTATAAAATGAATTATCAGATATTTGAAAAGGACAACAAACATGGGTATAGTATACCGGAGGAACAGCAATGGTAGTGAGATCACTAGTTTTGTGGATTCGAATCATGCCGGTGACTTGTATAATCGCAGGTCTTTAGCAGGGTATGTGTTTACGCTAACAAGTTGTGCACTTAGTTAGAAAGAGTCCTTATAAGATCATATTACATTATCTTCAACTAAGGCAAAATACATAACACTAACCTTTGTAGTGAATGAGGCGATATGATTACAAAGTTTTCTCTTGGACTTTTGGTTAGAACAGAATAGTGTGGATATATACTATGATAACCAATGCGCGATATATTTGGCGTATAATCCAATTTATCACAAACAAACGAAGCATATCAACATCAGGTACCACTTCATCCAAGATATTTTAGCTAAGGATAATGTTATTGTCAAAAATATTGTTACAGCAAATAACCCGACAAACATGATAACTAAGTCTGTTCATTTGGCGAAGCTCAAGCTCTTCATTGGCGTCTGTGGAGAGTGAGCGCCCGTCGAGGCGTTGGGAGAGTAGCATAAATGATGAGCACTATAACTTGGTTTCAAATATCAAGCCAATATGGAAAATTATCAAATTATGTCTCGAGTTTGAGCGTTTATAAAACGCAATCCGCTTAAATAATTTTTTTTATTTGATTGTGAATATAATTTTCTGATGAAGATAATATTCAAGGCTATGCACAAAAAAAGAAATTCGGAATTCTCTTTTGGGTGTTAGATGTTTTCAATCAACTAAAGAAGCTTCATTGAACTCCTTGAAGGTTTACAAAAAAGGAAAATATGTTTTGTCACTGGAAGACAAAAAAAAATGGGCACACTATATATTTTATTATCTATTTATTTTTAAAGGGGATAAAAGAAAAAGGAAGAAAAAAGAAGGTTTAATTCCCCTTATCTGCAGTGTACGAATCCCTTTTAAAGAAGGAAAGAGACGGTGGGGCCAAAGTCAAAGTTGTTGACTCTGGGCACAAATATTAGAACATAATATGTTTTCTTCCTTTGGTGTGGAGCTACGAATAACCTAGAGGAGCTGCATGTATGAGAAGCCCTCTGCACGTCCACACCGCTTGAGAGAGAAGCCGCGAGATTTTTTTTTGAAGCCACGCGAAGCCTTGAAAAGGAACTTATATGTGGACCAAAGAGGAATGCTGGAGTTCTTGATTTTGGCATACGTAGAGCACTTTTGTTTTAAGTTTGAATGCGTGGTAATTTTGTGCAGTGAGTCTTGGGTTTGAACTTGAATCTAGGTGTAGGAAACACTCGACCATCTGAGCAATTGTAAACTATGATTCTCCGATTATCATTAATTATTTGCTGTTGGCTCTTCCCGTGGACATAAGTATCGATACTCAAACTGAACCACATAAATTTCTGGTGTTCTTATTATTTTTCGTTTATTTCTTTGGAGTTCGTGCATTGAGGTAAATTGCAAAATCATATCATTTCCGCATATTATATTCCAACACCATCCATTAGTTTATATTAAAATGAATTAATACCACAAAAAATCATAAATTAATACGCTTATGTCCAACAAAGGACATGACTCTAACTTGATGCACCCACCAATTGCCATATGTCATGCAACTCAGTAATTTGATAACAAAATTCTATAGAAACCAACGGAGGGTAATTTGGGGGTTATCACAGTATCATTCCTAATGTTTATTAAGCGTAGGGGGCTTGTTAAAGAGCGAATTCAAAGCATTTATTAATTTACCGAGAAAACATTTATTAGAAGAGCGAACTGATCGTTGCAAAACCTTTGCTTATTTTGGTTTTCTGAACCTCAGAAAGTTTGGATTGCTATGCTGAGTCCTGTTCCCCGACGCGTCCGCGCATCTTTCCTACGAAAGGACCATCAAAGAAGAGCGAAATTGCGACACTATTATATAATAATTGACCGTTGACTACAGTCCTTTCCTCTCAGATGAAGTCGTTTCTGTTGACTCCCCTCCTTCGGCGTATCTCCACAGAACCATCGCGGCACCGAGGACAGCCCCTTCCCATGCTTCGGTCCGCCGGTCCGCCGGTCCCTTCATATAACCGCTCTGGACTCTCGGAGCAATCCACTCCCATTCAGGTATTTTCACAAACACGCCAAAGGCCAGGAACTGAAAGACTCGAGCGCTCTCCATGGAGGCCGAGTCGTCTCCGTGCGTGACAAGCCCAACTCCCTCTGTTGCCCTTTCATCGCCCGACGTCCAGTTGCCGTCTCCTTTCTCACCCCGTTGCGTTTACTGATGCAGGTTCGAGAGCAGTGAGATGCTGGCGACCTTCTTGGCGTCGACGCCACTCTTGGAGGAGTCGTGGAGGCTGTGCAGCTTAGCAAACTCCGCCGCGCCGAGGAGCTTTGTGGCGGACCAACACGGTGAGGTCGGGTACCTGGCGTTCTCGGGCATCCAGGTGATTGACAGGCCCGAGGCGAGTTGTGGGACCCTGATGGCGCTGGACAAGTGCGGATGGGAGCATCTGTTCTCGCCGTTGAGGTGTGACGGTGATGGCGAGGAGACAGTCAAGGTGGACGCGGGATTCCTCAGTCTCTTCCTGGAATTTTACCATCGACAGGATTTCCGAAACCAGGTATGCAATTTGCCCTGCTTGACTTTGGCTTAGAAGACGTTACATCTTCATAAGTCGAACGTCATCAACTTCCACGAAATTATGGTTTAGCTTTCAGTCACCCTCCTCATAAATTGATCGGCCTGCGGACTTTGCATATCTTGTGATTCATAATCTGGATTGTTTGTTCGTCAGTCAAAGTCCGTACCTACCGTACACGACATGTCAAGAGGACCACGGTTTTACTTTATTTTCAAAACAGAAAAGAACCAAGAAGATAGCGGTTGGTAGATATAAACATTTGCATGGCAGATTCTTTTTCTTCACTTTTGACAGCGAGTTCATTCTGTGCACTTGATAACGACAAGAAAAGAGTGTTGCCTTTGACAGCATGGGATTGCAATATTCCTTTGAACCAAAGTTAATATATATTTAATTTAATCTAATGCGATTTAATTTTCCAAGGCCTTATCTGGAAAAACTCACTGAAAATTTGTTTTCAAAATGTTTGTTTGCTAGTCTACGAATTCCACAAATCCTCCTAATTTAAATGGATTTGGTGGGACTACATCAAAAGCAAATTAAGATTCGAGTTCTTAATCCTTATGTGTGAAGGTGATGTGAGGCTGTAGTTAATTAAGAACTCTTGAAAATCTATTGACCATCCCTCATTCCAAAAATCCTGCTACTAATTTTTTGTCTTAGAAGGGATAAAGCAAATTCATCTGAGAGCAACAGAGATGCATCAACTATCAGGTTTTCTTCAGAAGAACCATATTGTTTTGTTGAACTTACCAGTCACAAACAGCAGGAAAGTCTCTTTACCAAAAAAAAAAAAAAAGAACAGCAGGAAAGTCTCTTATACCTCTTACCAAAAAAAAAAAGAGCAGGAAAGTCTTACTGAATTGTGCATGACGGCTCAAGACTGTTTTGAGAGTTTAAGCTGGTACAATGTATGTATGCATGCATGTATGTATGTATGTATCACAGTTCTTGGACAATACTAAACTACTAGTCTAGGTTATTTGCGTTCTTCATAATGTGTTGGAAATCTAGGCGTAGTCTTTCTACAGAGCCATTAATGTATCGTAGTTTGTAGCAGTAAACCATCGATATAGTAGTCTCCACCGTCCTTTCCTTTTTTTGGGAAGTCAATTGACATTAGCCATACCAGCATATTCGAACTGATCAAAAATTGCCCTTGGGTCATGCACAATTCTTGCTTTTGATCTGAGAGTGAAAAACGCGAAATCCTTCAAGTATTGAGCTGCTTTTTGTGTGCAGATTCAGGAATTTCTAGGAAAAGTTAAGATGATTATCCTCACAGGCCATTCCTTTGGAGCAACAACTGCCTCTCTCACTACTCTTTGGCTTCTCTCCCATCTACAGCCCATGGCTTCTCCCATCTCAGTCCTCTGCCTCACATTCGGCACTCCCTTGCTTGGCAACAAGTCCCTTTCCCGAGCCATTCTCCAAGAAAGATGGGGCGGGAGCTTCTGTAACATTGTCTCCAAGCTCGATGTAGTACCGAAACTGTTCTTCGCTCCACTTACCTCCTTGACTCCTCAACTGCACTTGCTGCTTCAGTTTTGGCAAGTCGCTATGGCTTCACCCAGTCCAGAACAGTTAGTTGGAGAACTACAAAAACAAAATTTCGATGAATTCTTCAGCACCGTCAAAAAATGTGTTAAAGATGCTGCACAATCAGAAGAAGGGGCGGGGAACAATTTGTTTTGGCCATTGGGAAGCTACCTATTCTATTCAGAAGAGGGAGCGATCTGTCTGGATAATGCAACTTCTGTTGTTAAGATGATGCATTTGATGCTTGAGACAGTCTCTCCAACTTCCACTTTTGAGGATCATCTGAGGTATGGTTATTATACAAGAACACTTTCTTCGCAGTTCCTGAAAAGAATAAACATCAATGACCTCTCCGAGTCAAGCTACGAAGCTGGTGTCTTCTTGGCATTACAATCCTTAGGAATAGATCCACAGGTAATTAAATGCTTCTCAAATCCGCATGAGACACTATCTTCTTGGCTTTCTAATCCGACTCAAAAGTATAGTCTATCATTGCCCTTATTTTGTGGAAGGATTTTCTTGGAACAATCACTCTCTAGTATGTGGGGCAGAACTCTCCTTCGCTCTCTAAAACAAGTGCATGCAGAATGATGTAGACTTATACATCTTTTTGGTGATCGCTGAATGATAAGTACTCAGTCTTCACTTTGTGGGTCGTGTTCTTATCACTGTGCAGGATGACATTATTTCAAAACCAGCTAAAGATTGCCTGCAGATGGCTCGGCACATGGGACGTGCGCCGAACCTGAACAATGCTTATCTAGCTATCAAACTATCTGAGATAACGCCCTGGAGGGCACAACTTGAGTGGTACAAGGCACGCCGCGATGAGTCCGTGGATCAACGTGGGTATTATGACACATTCAGGGAATTTGCAGCATCCAGGAGAGAGTCCACAATCGACATGAACCTGTTCAGACTCGGCGCATTCTGGGATAGGGTCATAGGCATGGCAGCACGGAATGAACTCTCGCACGATTTCCACCGCAGGTCCAAGTGGATCCATGCGCCCCATTCCTACATGCTCCTCGCCGAGCCATTGGAAATTGCACGCTATTACCGTCAAGGCATGCACAAAAAGAAGGGACATTACATCAAATATGGAAGGAATAGGAGGTTCCAGATTTTGGAAAGATGGTGGAATCGGAAGGTGGCTGTTGCGGCACAAGAACCACAACAAAATAACAAGAAAAGGAGCAGGAGCAGGTATGCAAGCTTTACTCAAGATTCTTTGTTTTGGGCGAGGGTGGAGGAAGCTAAAGACTGGCTCAAGAACGCAGAAGAGGAAGAGGACCTGAATAAGTTGGGATCGCTTTTGGAGAACATGAATCGTTTCAAGAGGTACGCAGAGGAGTTGATTAAGAACAAGGAGGTGTCCATAGATGTTCTGGCTAAGAACTCAAGTTATACATTATGGGCTGAGAAATGGAAAGATTTGAAGGTGAAGCTCTTGCGGCCACCTTCTACTCCTGTTTTGAACGGAATGGATTGTGATTACAAAGAGATGAAGAGATGGTGACACAAATAATTCTTGAATTTTAACTTAATGTATAACCTAAAATTTTAGCATATGTTGAATGGAGTCCCTGAATTATTTGAAAAAATATTTAAAATCAAGAAAAATATTGAATATTTTAAAAAAAAAACTTCTTTTTTGTTTTATTTTGTTTTGTAGTGAAATGGAATAACATGCAAAAATAAGGAAATGTCAAATTGGGATATTACAGTTGAATTTTATTCTACTGGGCCCTCCCCAAATAGTGGAATTCTATTGGTCTGTGCCAAAAATGTATTTAATTATTTTCATGTCGGTAAATTTTTTACGAGCATTGATAAGTCTATGTAACTTTATTAATAACTTTCTAAATTCCCTACTTGTGCTCATAGTTTTGCAAATAACATTTCTTTATTGCAGAAGTTACTAAGATTTTGAATTTGCTAACTCTTATTCACACGAAATTTCCGACTTATATCGACTTTTGTCAGATTAATTAAAATTTGGGCTTGTGACTATATATATGCTAAATTTTGAGTATATTCTTATAATAGCGTTAGAATTAAAACTGAATTTTCTAGGCTGGGAAGCTATGGAACATGGCCTCCTGTTGTGAATGGCCTGTATCGAACCGGTCGCCGATTCGCTCTAAGCGTCCCTCTCTCTCTCTGAAAAACTCCGACTCTTTCTTCGCAGACTACCTCCGTCAATCTCTCCAATGGCGATCACCTCCGTTCGCCTTCTCATTCTTCCTTCCTTCTCTCTCTCTCTCTCTCTGATTGAATCCATACTCGGTTCAACGTATCATCTGGGTTTCGTTGCAGTGCTCTGTTTTTGGTTTGTTGTCTTCGAATTCGTGGACAAACCTCTGCTTTTAGATGTGGGTTTGCAATTTGGCGTCGTTTGTCGGTCCTGCGATTGATCATACGCGTTTTTACATGTACAGACTATTACCGGCTTGAGGCAAATGCTGGGAGGTAAAATTGCCGGCAAGTGTTTTCCGTGTTTCGGTCCAGTTTTAAGTCATTCGTCGTAAACTAGATTGGCATTGGATTGATGCTGTCGCGCTGATGAGCGGTTTTCGGGTTTTTTGTAGAGGCTCTGTGTGATTATAATAAGGTTTCGAACCTTTGTGTGAGAGCTGGGATTTCTTCGGGGAATCCGGAGAAAGCACCACCCAAATTCTCAAGGGACAAGAAGATGGTGCCTGATTCAGATCCTCCAAGCCTTAAGGATACCGATTCTTTGTATCGGTTTTTTGAATCAACGTCCGATCTAGAATTTTTTTTTTTTTTACCCTTTGCGTGCGATGACGTCTTACTTTTAGTCATGGTCCCAAGCGTCTTGTTCCATGACTAAATTCATGTTGCTGACCTATGTTTGTCTGTCTAAATTGGCTTGCCGTACGAAGCTTGTGGTTTTGACCGGAGCTGAAATGAGCACAGAGTGCGGTATTCCCAAGTATAGAAGGTTCTTTAGTTATGTTTAGAATGATATTTTACGTTTAGCAGACATTTCAATGGATAGACGTTACTAATGGGTGGAAATATTTCATTCTGGATGATTTGACTTATATAACAGCCACTCTTCTCATTAATTTGTTTTAAACTAATTATATCAAAGAGGGTTTGAGCATGTTTGCATGGCTATTCTATATCTTTTATTTTGGATAATTAAGTGACTGGGAAGAATTGGAAGAGAGATTCTTTGCATCAGTTTTTTGAATCAAGGTCCGATCTAGAATTTTTTTTGTTTCTTTTAACCCTTTGCCTGCGATGACATCTTACTTTTAGTTATGTTCCAAGTGTCTTGTTCCATGACTAAATTCATGTTGCTGACCTATGTTTGTCTAAATTGGCTTGCAGTATGAAGCTTGTGGTTTTGACCAAAGCTGGAATGAGCACGGAGTATGGTATTCCTGATTATAGAAGATTGTTATGTTAATGTTTAGAATGATATTTAACATATAGTATACATTTCAGTGGATAGAAGTCACTGATGGGTAGAGATATTTCATTTTGGATAATTTGAGATATAATAGCCACTCTTCTCATTAATCTGTTTTAAACTAATTATATCAAAGATGGTTTGAGTATGTTTTCACGGCTATTCTATATCTTTGAATTTGGATAATTAAGTGACTGGGAAGAACTGGAAGAGAGATCTTGCTGTGATGCTGCATCATTTTTCATGCCTAACGCTAGTCTTCAAGTTATGCACTCTGCATAACCTTGTGGTATATATGTATTTTAAGCATATGTGGTCATGTTTGTATGATTGCACTCTCATGTTAAGCTTTCATGCCGAATGTGACAATTTGTAATTTTGTCTCCATTGTATAATATGTTGACCGGTTCTTTCATAGCTAAGACAAACCCTTCCAGCTTTTATTTGTTTTTTGCAGTCCAAATGGGGCTTATAACACTATTTCTCTCTCTCTCTCTCTCTCTCTCTCTCTCTCTCTCTCTCTCTCTCTCTCTGTTTTTTTTTTTTTTTTTTTTGGTTTATTGGTTTCGTTATGTAAATAGCAGCACTCTACTTATTATGAAGAGATGAAGCAAATATGCAGGGACAGTTCAATCAGAAACCAAGTTATGGGGGATAAATTTGAAATTGAAGGGTGCTCTAGTACATATATACAAATTTTGGATAAGGAAGGGGCAGAAATAATATAGGTGGTGAGAATTGGAAGCCAGCTCATTTAATTGAAAGAGCCTTTTACATAGGGAGCATTTTTGTCAAGTGAATGTCTTTGGGTTACTTCAATTAGAATGTGTCTATAGAAGTAGCATAAAATCAGGATTGGGGTCATGCCTAAGAAATTAAGGGAGGACATTCAAGGAAGTTTGTTGGATTTCAGTTGTTATAAATGAAATGATACTGTGGAAAGTACAATAATGTGTTGTAGTTAGCTGACTTTGCCTATGGAGAAGATTTGTTGTTGGTTCTTGCTTAAATAAATCTTTTCAGTTTCTTCATGGGGCTTCTCTGTTTTTTTTTTTTTTTTTCATCTTTTCAAGTGTCTAACTGTGCCTAAGATCTTTAGTGTGTCTCGATTTTTGACTCTAATTCCATTACAATTCATTAGGAGTTTGTTCATTCTAAACAGGCCTGTAGGTGATATTGGGCAAGGAGGTATGCTGGATGGAGAAAGTTTACCACAGCACAGGCTAGTGCAGCTCATTATGCCCTTGCGTCTCTTGAAAAGGCTGGTCGAGTAAATTTTATGATTACCCAAAATATTGACAAGTCACTAGATGTGGAAATTTTGTGACATTTTCAGAAATTGGAGGATGAAGTTGGATATTAATAATTCTTCTGAACTTATTTCAGGTTGCACCATCGTTCTGGTAGCACCATTGACTTGGAATGCGCAAACCAAAGAATACGAAGCTAAATGAGCCAATGATCTCTTAATCCTAATAATCAAATGATAATCAACTTTAAAACCAAGGAAGATACTACCTCAACTATGACTAAATGCTAACAAAATGGCTCTTATGCACTAACAAATCACTCACCCGAAGCGATTATTCAAATCTAAATGCAACACGAAAGTTTTATGCAAAACCTTAAAATTTCGCTTTGACTAAAACATTGCTTAAAAACAACTCCGGTCAAGACCTATGTCTCCACAACACTCTAAATCGCAATTTTCATGAAATTTCCAAGCTCAACATCTAGAAATTGGACTTCGTGGCTCAAATCTCACATATTTTTAAACTTAAGCCCTAAATTCAAAAACTACTCCAATCGGACGAATGAAGGGTTTGAGGGCTCACTTTGTTGCGAATCTGAGTAATTTTGCATTGGCAAGGCTCCCATGATAAGGACACGGAAAATGCTCTCTCTCTTCGGCTCCGTTTGTTTCGCGGAAAATAATTTTTAGGAAAATGTTTTTCGAATTTTCCAGCATTCGTTTCGCAAAAAATGAATTCATTGGGGAAAATGTTTTCCATGAAAGGGAAAAAGTCTTCTAAATTAAAAGAAAATGTTTTCTACTTTTGAAATGTGGAAAACATAAGTAGAAAACATTTTCTCCACTTGATCTCTCTTATCTCACACATCTACATATCCTCACTTCCTCCTCCCCTTTCTTTTTCTTCTTTTCTTTTTTTGTTCGAATTATTTTTAATTTTTCTTTTTCTTTTTTAATTGGAATTATGTTTAATTTCCTTTTTCTTTTCCTTTCCTTTTATTTTTGTTTTCTTTTTCTTTTCTTTGTGTCCCATCATCTTCTTTCTTGGCTAGTCATCGACCGTTGCCAGGCGAGCCTCGAGCCCGTCGATCTCAATCGCGCGCTCTGCACTCTTGCTTATCATTTTCTTTATTTATTCTAACCCGCAATTGTACATTACTCAAGCAAATAACTCTACATACTTTGTTTCTTTTTTCTTTTGTTTATTAGTATACAAAAGATGCAAGGGGAGAATAGGCCACTCAACTGGAAGATTCTCATAAGAGCTGTACATGCTTTGCTTCTTTTCTCTTTTGCTTCTTTTTAAAATCTATACAAACATTTTTTTTAGAGTAGATGAGCGTTTTGCAACAATGAGGGAATAAAGATATGAAGTAAGTTTGCCTAGATTTAGAGGCAAGTTCATATTTGATGGATTTAGAGGTCGGTAAGTGATGCATGGCTAAATGGTGAAGTTTTAGAAAATATTTTCCTTATTGAACACTGAAAAATATTTTCCGAAACATTTTCAGGTTTTTGCCGAACACCATAAAATATTGTCATTTTATTGGAATATGACTTTTGGGAAAATATTTTCCGGAAATGGCCCATTTTCCGTGAAATGAACAGACCCATTCGTCTTTTTTTCCTTTTTCTTTCTTCTTTTCCTTCTTGCACTTTCTTTCAGTTGAGGGAGCTCTCGATCCCTTTAAAAGTTGAACATCCACTGTTCTACTTGTTGACCGAGTTAGTAGTTTCCTTTTCCTTTTTTGTGGCATCAAGTCAAATATTACGTACTTTGTCTAATTCGAGACATAAAGAACGCGTGATCAATCTAACAACTCATGGTTTTGCCAAGTCAAAAATCAACTTCCACAATAGCATCCACAACTAGCTATAATTACATTGGCGAAAAAAGATTTTATTTGTAGGCATCTTCACTCTCCATTCCATAACTTGACTAAAACCTGTTCCTACATATGTTCTTGTCCGTCAGCGCAACACTCAACCATATCTCCATGTTACTCAAGTGCCACGCGAAGTCCTAGCCAATAACTCGACTCAAGCACCCAAACTCCTTCGCCAACTCGGTGAGCCTATCCACAGAATTGCTCACTCTTCAGAGACAACAATTTAAGGAGAAAAATCATTAGGAATTGAAGCCCAGACTAGGGCAAGTATATGTTAGGTCCAAATTAAGTATATCTCACCAATTTTAGTATTGTGTAACTAGGTCAATTTGAATTGGACCATCTTCAACCGGACCCAAACCATCCATTTGATGGCTTCAGTCTATTGCAAATTAAACCTCCACAAACCAATCAAAAACTCATATCCATGTGTTTAAGAGAGAATTAGATCTCGAGAATGAAAGATGCAGCCATGCAGCTTCAATTGAAAATTCTCTACTCTCTCATAATCTAAGGAAACAAGCCGCAAATTCACAACATATGATTCCTAATGATAATGAATCCGGAGGAAGATGATATATGTTGCCGTCGCCTCAAGTAGTCCTGAACGTTACGTGTTAAGAAATGTACTAGTTAAATCTCTAAAAAGTGAGAAAGAGAGAGTTAGGCCCTGCCCAAGACAAGGTAGGCCTCCGTCCCAATCACGGGCACGGAAGACAAGGGACCGTGCCCAGCATGGCCGATTGTTTCTTCTGGGCCTGGCCCAGCATGGCCCGATTGCTGGCCCTAAGTTTTGGTGATGGAAGATTTTTTTATCCTCGCCCTCATTTTTATAGAGGAGAGCTTAGTTATCTTTTCTGTTCGGTTTCTTTTTTCTTTTTCGTTTAATTGACACAAACGTTTAGTAATTAGGGGGGAGATTTTGTTGATACAAAACATAAGCAGGGACTAATTTAATCTTGGGACAAAACCTATATACAGTATATTACTCATATTTTAAAAGTTCCACTGTCATGTTGTCGTAATACCGTAATGAGATCTCCCGGCATTGCTTGCTTCAGAATCTCCTAAACGATGCATGGCAATTTACAGACAAATTGTTCAAAATTTTTATTTTTTTGCCAAATGGATTCCAAACTTTTTGTATTCATGTTATTTTTGTCCGTTTGGCTAATTTTAGCCGGTTAGCGTTGACATGAACGCTAGCCGTCATACATGGCGTGATCGGCGTTAACATGAATATTTTTTAACAATATTTTACTTTTTCGAATTTTTAATTCTTTTCTTTTTCTTTTTTTCTCTCCTTCTGACCGGAGGAAGACAGAAAGGAAAGAAAGAAAAGAAGAAAGAGAAAGCAAAAATAGAAAACTTGAAAAAAATTTAAAAATATCATAAAAAAATTATTAAAATTAGTGCCAATCAATCAAAATTGATTAATGGACTGAACTAAGACAAAGTGTAAAGGATTTATGACTCATTACAAAAGGAAATTAAGATTAAATTGACACAATTAGAATATAATTAAGATTTTTTTTTGGGTAGTTTTCCGATTAAAAGGCAGGATCTCGTTGAAGAGTAAATTTAAAGCATTTATTAATTTACAGATAAAAACATTTATCAGAATTTTTTGGGGGTCGAAATTAGAAGAGCGAATTGATGGTTGCCAAAGCGTTCGTTTAATTTGAACCTCGGAAAAGTTTCAGAAAAGTGAGATACTGTCAACAAGACCATCAAAGAACAGTGAGATACCGTCAACCCCTTTTCCACGCCGTATATCCACGGAACCATCGCGGCACCGAGCAGCCCCTGCGATCCTTCCGCGTCGGTTCGCCCGCCCGCCATCCCCTTCCTATATAAACATGCACTCGACTCGCGGAGCAATCCACTTCCATTCAGACATTTTCACAAACACGTCCGAGGCCAGGAACTGAAAGCCTCGAGCGCTCTCCATGGAGGCCGAGTCGTCGCCGTGCGTGACGCACCCAACTCTCCACTGCCCTTTTGCCGCCTAATGCCGAAGTGCCGGCTCCATTCTCACCCAGTTGCGTCTACTGATGCTGGCGACTTTCTTGGCGTCGACGCCCTTCTCGTAGGCGTTGTGGAGGCTGTGCAGCTCCGTGAACTCCGCCGATCCGAGGATCTTCGTGGCGGACCGACGCGGCGAGGTCGGGTACCTGGCGTTCTCGGGCGTCCAGGCGATCGACGGGTCGGAGCCGAGCTGCGGGACCCTGATGGTGCTGGGCGAGTTTGGATGCGAGCATCTGTTCTCGCCGTTGGAGTGCGACGGCGAAGGGACGGTCAAGGTGGACGCCGGATTCCTCCGTCTCTTCCTGGAATTTTACCAACGACAGGATTTCCAAAGCCAGGTACACGGACATTTTTGCCTTGTTTGACTTCGACTTAGAAACTGTTTTTAGGTGACTTTTTGTTCTTTTCCTGATAATTGCGTTGCATCTTCATCAGTCGAACATCATCACCTCTCCTGACAAATTGATCGGTCTATGGATTTTGCATATCTTGTGATTCAAAATCTGGATTGTTTGTTCGTCAGTCAAGTCCGTAATTACCATACGTGAATAGGACATTTCAAGAGCCGAGTTACTTGATTTTCAAAGCAGAAAAGAACCAAGATAATGGAAGTGGGTAGGAAAACGTATAAACATTTGCACTGGAGACTTAACTGTTGAGGGTATTTCGAAAGGCATGTGGCTCTGTGCATTTTCTCATCTCACATTGCTTGCAGAATCATTCTTTTTTTCTCTTTTAACAGCGAGTTCATTTGATGCACTTGATGACAACATGAAAAGAGTGTTGAGTTTGATAGCGTGAGATTGCAATATTCCTTTTTACCAAAGTTAGTATATATGTAATTTAATCTAATGTGATCTAATCTTTCAAGGCCTTATCTGGAAAAACTCACTGCGAATTTTTTTATTTTTTTTTTGGGTAAGGTAAGAATATATTTATAAAAAAAAAAAGAATATATTGAGCTTTAACCAAAACTATACAAAAAAAAAAAAAAAAAAAAAAAAAAAAAGTGGCACCAAAACTTACACTCATAATGACAGACGAGTCAAAACGAGTGGAAGGGTGTCGCCCACAAAACAAACAGCCACCAAGCTAGGTAGCAGAACAGCTAACCAGGACAAAACAGCCTAAACAGCGGCAACAAAAGAGATGAATAGGCCTTTTATACATCTGCAATATATATAAAATAAGGGTGTAAATGAGAAGAAAGCGCTTGTTTGCTAATACCTGAATTCTACAAATCCTCCTACTAATTTGAATGGATTTGGTAGAATCTAAAATTTACACAGAAAGCAAATTAAGATTCTAGTTCTTAATCTTTATGTGTGAAGGTGATGTGAGGCTGTTATTAATTAAGAACTCCTGAAAATCTATTGACCATCCCTCATTCTGAAAATCCTGCTACTTATTTCTCGTCCACTAGAAAGCAGAATAGCAAATTCATCTGAGAGCAACAAAGATGCATCAACTATCAAGGTTTTTCTTCAGAAGAACCATTTTGTTTTGTTGAACTTAACGCTCAGAAAGAGCAGGACAGTCTTATCGAATTGTGCATGATTGCTGAAGACCGTTTCGAGAGATTAAGCTGGTACAGTAGATATATCCGTTGGTCAGTTCTCGGACTTAAGTTATTTGTGTCCTTCACATATCACATTCCTGGGCCATATTGAAAATCTAGATGTAGTCTTTCTACAGAGCCATTGTTGTATTGTAGTTTGTAGCGGTAAACTGTCGATATAGTAGTCTCCACTGTCCTTTATATTTTTCGGGAAGTCAATTGACATTAGTCATACCAGCATATTGGAAGTAATAAACAATTGCCCTTGGGTCATGCATGTATTAAGTTTGCCTCAATTCTTGCTTTCAATCTGAGAGTAAAAAATGCGAAATCCTTCAAGCATTGAGCTGCTTTTTGTTTGCAGATTCAGGAATTTCTAGCAAAAGTTAAGATGATTATCCTCACAGGCCATTGCTTTGGAGCAACAACTGCCTCTCTCACTGCTCTTTGGCTCCTCTCCCATCTCCAGCCCATCGCTTCTCTCATCTCAGTCCTCCGCCTCACCTTCGGCACTCCCTTGCTTGGCAACAAGTCCCTTTACCAAGCCATTCTCCGAGAAAGATGGGGTGGGAGCTTCTGTAATGTTGTCTCGAAGCTCGATATAGTGCCAAAACTGTTCTTCGCTGCACTGACCTCCTTGACTTCTCAACTGTGCCTGGTGCTTCAGTTCTGGCAAGACGCTATGACTTCACCCAGTTTTAAACAGCTTGTTGGAGAACTGCGAAAACAAAATTTCGATGAGTTCTTCAGCAACGTCAAGGATTGTGTGCAAGACGCCGCACAATCAGAAGAAGAGGTGAGGAACAATTTGTTTTGGCCATTGGGAAGCTACCTATTCTTTTCAGAAGAGGGAGCAATCTGTCCAGAAAATGCAACGTCTGTTGTTAAGATGATGCATTTGATGCTCGAGAGAGTCTCTTCAGCTTCCAGTTTTGAGGATCATCTGAAATGTTTTGAGGATTATTTGAAGTATAGTTATTATACAAGACTATTTTCTTCGCGATTCCTTGAAAGGATAAACTTCAACAACCTCTCCGAGTCAAGCTACAAAGATAATTTCTTCTTGGCGTTACAATCCTCTGGAATAGATCCACAGGTAATTAAATGCTTCTCATATCCACATGAGACACTATCTTCTTGGCTTTCTAATCCAACTCAGAAGTATAGTCTATCAATGCCCTTATTTTGAGGAAGGATTTTCTTGGAACAACCACTCGCTAATACGAGGGGCAGAACTCTGTCTCACTCTCTAATACAAGTACACCTAGAATGATGTAAACTTAGACATCTTTTTGGCAATCGCTGAATGATAAGTTCTTAGTCTTCACTCTGTGTGTTGTATCTTTAATCACTGGGCAGGATGACAATATTTCAAAACCAGCTAAAGATTGCCTGCAGATGGCTCGGCATATGGGATGTTCGCCGAACCTGAACAGTGCTCATCTAGCTATCAGACTATCTAAGATAATGCCCTGCAGGGCACAACTTGAGTGGTACAAGGCATGCTGCAACGAGGCCAAGGATCAACTTGGGTATTACAACACATTCAAGATATTTGAAGCCTCTAGGAGGGGGTGCATGGTCAACTTGAACCTGTCCTTACTCGCTGCATTCTGGAATGATGTCATACACATGGCGGAACAAAATAAACTCTTGCACAATTTCCACCGCATGTCCAATTGGATTGATGCACCTTGCTGAGCCATTGGAAATCACTCACTATTATCGTCGTGGTATACATTAGGAGAATGGAATGGAAGGAATAGGAAATTCCAGATTTTGGACAAGATGGTGGAATCGATTGCTGTTGTGGCGCAAGAACCACAACAAATTAACAACAAAATAGTAGGAGCAGGTATGCAAGCTTGACTCAAGATTCTATGTTTAGGAGCAGGTATGCAAGCTTGACTCAAGATTCTATGTTTTGGGCGAGGGTGGAGGAAGTGAAAGACTGGCTTAAGATTGCAAAAGAGGAAATCGGTCACTGTTACTGGTATGCACCGGGAGAAGGGAATGGAAGGAATAGGAAATTCCAGATTTTGGACGGATGGTGAAATTGAACAATTGTTGTCTGTGGAGCAAGAACCATAACAAATTAACAACTCAAGAAGTAGGAGTAGGTATGCAAGCTTGATTCAAGATTTTTTGTTTTCGGCGAGGTTGGAGAAAGCAAAGGACTGGCTCAAGATTGCGGAAGAGACCCAATTAAGTTGGAACTGCTTTTGGCGAACATTGACGGTTTCGAGAAGTACATAATTGAGAGGAAGCAGGTGTCTATAGATGTTCTGGTTAAGAACTCAAGTTACAGATTATTGGTTAAGGATTGGAAAGCTTTGAAGTTGAAGCTCCTGCAGCCACCTTCTGATCCTGCTTTGAATGGAATGAATTGTGCTTAAAGAAAAATTAATGACATTCATCATTGTTTATGCAGAGATCATCATCTCTGGTGTTATCGTGTTCAATGCAGATAACTACAAAATAAGGAAATGTCAAACAGGGAAGCTCCATGTATTTATTGCAACGACGCTACAGTTGAATTTGATCATTGGTTCATGACAAAAATTATTATGTACATAGTTCAAACGATGCTCAATCCTACAATTGTACAGCATGTTCAGCAACTCTCTCTCTCTCCCTCCCCCTCCCTCCCTCCCTGCTTCCCTCCTCTGAATGGAATGGATTGTGATTAAAGAAAAATTAATGATATTCATCATTGTTTATGCGGAGATCATCATCTCTGGTGTAATTGCGTTTAATGCAGACAACAGCAGAATAAGGAAATATCAAATAGGGAAGCTCCATTTATTTATTGCAGCAATACTACAGTTGAATTTGATTATTTATTCGTGCCAAAAGTTATTTGATGTTCATAGTTCAAAGGACGCTCGATCCTACTCTCTCTCTCTCCCCCCCCCCTTCTCTCAATTGAGGCAGACTCTACATAGTTCAAAGGATCATCTGGGCTTGTAGGGAGTATTCTGCTTTCGGTGTATTATCTTTGCATTTGCGGAAAAGTCTCTGCTTCTAGCTGTGGATTCACATTTTGGCATTGTTTGTCCGTCCTTTGATTGATCATTCATATCTTGCTTGTACAGACTTTTACAGGGTTGAGTCATTTGTCATGAAATTGATGGCATTTGATTGATGCTGTTGAGCTCATGAGCAGTTTCAGGTTTTGTAGAGGCTCTGTGTGATTATAATAAGGTTTGAAAGCTTTGTATGAAAGCTGGGAGAGTCATTTTCATGAGGTCTGTTCGTATAAATGCCCACATATCAGTTCCTGGGGTTTCTTCCGGGAATCAGGGGAAAGCACCTCCCAAATTCTTGAGGGACAAGAAGATGGTGCCTGATTCAAGGTCCCATCTTAGACTTTTTCACCCTTTACCTGCAATGAATTCTTACTTTGTAGTTATGTTCCCAAGTGTCCTTTTTCTTGGTGAGACATCTGTTCCCTGACTCAATTCATGTTACTTATATGTCTAAATTGGCTTGTGGTACAAAGCTTGTGGCTTTGACTGGAGCTAGAATGAGCACAGAGTACGTTTTCCGGATTATAGAAGGTTCTTTAGTTATGTTTAGAATGATATTTAACATTTAGGAGACATTTCAATGGATGGACGTCACTGATGGGTGGAAATATATTATTTTGGAGATGATTTGATATATAACAGCCACTGTTCTTATTAATTTTTTCTAAAAAAAATTATGTCAAAGACGGTTTAAGTATTTTTTCATGGCAATTCTGTATCTTTTAATTTGGATAATTAAGTGACTGGTAATTACTGGAAATATATCATTTTGGAGATGGTATGATATATAACAGCCACTGTTCTCATTAATTTGTTCTAAACCAATTATATCAAAGACAGGTTGAGTATTCTTTCATGGCTATTCTGTATGTTTTAATTTGGATAATTAAGAGACTGGTAAGTACTGGAAGAGAAAAAGCTGCATCATTATTCATGCCTAACACTAATCTTCAAGTTATGCACTTTGCATAAACTTGTAGTATATATGTAAGCAAATGTAGTCGAGTTTGTATGATTGCACTCTCATGTCAAGCTTTCATGCTAAGTGTGACAATTTATAATTTTGTCTCCACCGTATTTATGTTGGACTGGCTCTTTCATAGCTAAGACAAACCTTCTAACTTTAATATGTTCTATGCAGTCCAAATGAGGCTTATCGCACAGGTTTCAGACCAATTACCCATCAAGTGATCTGAAGGCACATGCTGGGACGGTTCAATCAGAAAGCAAGTTATGGAGGACAAATTTGAATTTGAAGGGTGTTCTAGTGCATATATACAAATTTTGGATGAGGATGAAGCAGAAATGAAATAGGTGGTGAGAATTGGAAGCCAACTCATTTAATTGAAAGAGCATTTTCCATAGGGAACATTTTTTTCACATGAATGTCTTTGGGATATCCAAACTAGAATTCGTCTGGAAGTAGAATAAAATCAGGGTTGGGGTCATGCCTCAGAAAATAAGGGAGGACGTTCAAGGAAGTATGTTGGATTTGTGATCTTACGAAGGATATGATAATATGGAAAGAAGAAAATGTTGGATTTGTGATCTTACAAAGGATATGATAATATGGAAAGAAGAAAAATGTGCTGTAATTAGCTGACTTTTCATATGGAGAAGATTTGTTGTTGGTTCTTGCTTAGATAAAATCTTTCCAGTTTCTTCATGGGGCTTCTCTGTTGTTTTTATCTTTTTATGTGTCTAACCGTGCCTAAGATCTTTAGTGTCTCTCAATCTTTTACTCCAATTCCATTACAATTCATTAGGAATTTTTTCATTCTAAACGGCCCGTAGACAATATTGGGCAAGGAGCTATGCTGGATGGAGAAGGTTTGCCACAGCACAGCCTAGTGCAGCTCATTATGCCCTTGCGTCTCTTGAAAAGGCTGGTCGAAAATTTTTTGTGATTACCCAAAATGTTGACAGGTAACTGGCTGTGGAAATTTTGTGACATTTTCAGAAATGGGAGGATGAAGTTGGATATTAATAATTCTTCCGAACTTATTTCAGATTGCACCATCGCGCTGGTAGCAATCCACTGGAAATACATGGTATACTGTAATATGTAAAGATTGTGGATTTCCTTTTTGCCGGAATTTTGTTCCAAGAAGAGGTGAAGGTTCTCAACCCAAAGGTGCACTCTTAGAACTTACTTTTTTTCTAGTGCTATTCCATTTTCTTCCTTTCTGCTGAATTCAATCCCAGAACATCCATAAGGTTCCACCATGATTTCTCTTTCCTTTTTATGCAGTATGTTTGCAAGGAGGTTCATGGAGGACATATGCGAAAATTGTAGTTTACTTGATAATTCGAATGGTCGGTAACTGAGCTGACATGATAGTTTTGCTGTAGACTGTAGTGGACAGCTGCAATAGAAGGCTTGTATTATGGAAACCCTGGTTCAGACACGAGCTTTGGTATGCGAAATTCTGGAAGGAGGATTTTACAATCCCTACTTGCCAAAAATGTGGTGGGGTGCTTAAAACCGATGTAAAGATATTTCATCTACATTTTACATTTCTCTTTTGTAGCATTTCTGAGGTAATTAGCTTCAGGTTTAATTGAAGATCAAATTTGTCCTCTTACTTACGTCTATACTATTTGAAAAAGGAAATTGACGATCTATCACCGTGGTCCAGGTATCTTTACAAAAGCAAATTCATACGCTCCTTCCCCCTTTTCTTGAAAAAATGCTCCGGGGGTCATATCTATGTATGGAAGGATTTAATATGGAATAGCATTGGTCTTTCGATATTTCTTCTCATTTCTTGTCCCTATGTAGGTTTAACTCCTTCACTGAGGTTTACTTTGCACTACCAAAAACAAAAGGAAAATAGATTTTAAATGTGCTTGTATTGCTAAATTCGGGATGATGTACTGGCATAAGATGTGAGGATGGACCTCTTCTACTGTTTCAAAGCAGGAGTTAACGGAGAAGTAGAGCGTCCATGGCATCTCGGAGCTATCAGTGTACTATGGTAGGAAGAATATTATCTATGAGAGAGGCCCAGCCCAAGCCCAAGTATGCCGCTGTCGGGTCATGGGCACGCCCAGTATGGCCAATTGTTTCTTTTGGGTCGGGCCTGGCATGGCCCGATTGCTGGTCCTGAGTTTTGGTGATGGAAAATTATTTATCCTTGCTCTCAATTGTACTGAGGAGAGCCTAGTTATCTTTTTTTTCCTCGGTTTGTTTTTCTTGTCTTTTCTCTTTTTGGGTTTTATGACACAAACGTTTAGTAATTGGGGTGGAGATTTTGTTGATACTAAACATAAGCAGGGACTAATTTAATCTTGGGACAAAAGCTATATACACTGTACTACGTATATTCTTAAGGCAAAGTTTTCTTCTTGATCCATTTACAACTCCTTGTTCCAATGAAGTCCCATTTCAAGCTAATCCAAATATTTAATCTCTTTTAGCATCGCCATTTGCATAGTTTTGGTTTACTTGCTATATTAAAGCCTTTACTATCATGTGTTACGTTGTTGTGATACCATAATAAAATCTCATGGTGTCGCTTGCTTCATAATCTCTTAAACGATGTAAGACAATTTACATGTAACTTGTTCAAAAAATTCAAGAATTATTTTTTTTTTTTGGTAAAGAAAATTCAAGAATTGTTGTGACATGAAAATTATCAAAAAAATCTTAAATTTATTATAATTATGTCAATTCTTGGCCATAAACTTTTCTTTTTTTCAATTGAGTTATAAAATTTTTACATTCATTTCAATTCAATCCATCTAATATTTGTGTTAATTCAGTCTATTTAGTAAATTTTAGCTGACGGTGACTATTCGATGAGGCGATTGTTTACTCTTTCTTAACAAAAGGCCGTCTTCTTTTATCTTCTCTCAGACAAAGTCTGCTCTTTCTTCTGAATTATCTCCTTCTCTCAGAGAAAGTCGTTTCTTGTCAACTCCTTTCTTCGCCGTATCTCCGCAGAACCATCGCAGCACCGAGCAACCCCCTTCTCTTCGCATCGGTAACCCACCCGCCCGCCCGCCATTCCTTCATATAAATATGCTATCAAATCTCAGAGCAATCCACTCCCATTCAGACATTTTCACAAACACGCCCAGGGCCAGACCTTCTAGCTCGAAGCAGAGACTGAAAGACTCGAGCGCTCTCCATGGAGGCCCCGTCGTCACCGTGCGCGACGCACCCAACTCTCCATTGCCCTTTTTATTGCCGAATGCCAAAGTGCCTCCTCTCTCACCCACTTGCGTTTACCGATGCGGGTTCGAGAGCAGCGAAATGCTGGCGACTTTCCTGGCGTCGGCACCCTTCTTGGGGGCTCGTGGATGGTGTGCAGCTTAGCGAATTCCGCCACCCCGAGGAGCTTCGTGGCGGACCGAGGCGGCAAGGTTGGGTACCTGGCGTTCTCGGGCATCCAGGTTATCGACGGGTCCGAGCCAAGCTACAGGACCCTGATGGCGCTGGGCGAGTGTGGGATGCGAGCATCTGTTCTCGCCGTTGAGGTGCGACAGCGGTGGCGAGGGGACGGTCAAGGTGGACGCCGGATTCCTCCGTCTCTTCCTGCAATTTTACCAGCGACAGGATTTTCAAAGCCAGGTACAGACATTTTTGCCTTGTTTGACTTCGACTTAGAAACTGTCTTTACGTGACTTTTTGTTCTTTTCCTGGTAATTGCGTTGCATCTTCATCAGTCGAACATCATCAACTTCCACGAGATTACGGTTTAGCTTCCAGTCACCCTACTGATAACTCGATCGGCCTATGGACTTTGCATATCTTATGATCCATAATCTGGATTTTAAATTTTAACTTATTCATCTACCAATCTTACTGATCTTAGGACATTAAGATATATAGTTCTGGGGCCGCGAATTGTGTGATGGCTTGTGCGCAGGTTGGTGATGACAACAGGGCCGCGATGACGGACGGACGGTGGCTGGACGGGGAGTTTTTAGGTGTGGAAACTAGAAAAAAGGATAAAGAAAGAAAAGACGACGTAAAACTAAAAAAGAGGAGCAAGGAAAATCTCATGACATATGGTCATCCTTTCTTACTATTAAAGAAAACATGTCGAAAAGCGACATTGAAAATATCAAGTTCTCTTTCACAGATCAAAAAGAACTTGAAGGACATTTCTATCAATGCTTGAATCGGAGATGAATTTATCCAAATGCTATATGTAGGCAACCATCAACATGTAGATACTTACATCACTTATAGAGATGAGAAAGAAAAGAGATAATATCTTAAGCCGTATTTATTTTATGATACATTCAACTGGTACACAACATAGTATAATAAATACTATAGTCTATAACAGAATTAGATTTACTATGTATATAACAAATATTTCTCTTCTTTTCATTGTTGCAAAGAAAATCTTTGCTTATATGCACAAGTGTAAAATGTAATCAGTTTTCTTGATGTAATGGAAATAAGTAAAGAGCTGTTGTTTTAATTATATATAGAATATTAAAACTTTCGGTTTTCTTGATTTAAAAGTAACAAAGTAATAATTGCTTTTAAAAAAACTCGGTCCTCAATAATCAACTTTTCACATAGCCAATCGTCACGTGCAAATTAAACATCCACAACCCAATTTGAATCTTATATCTAGGTGTCTTAGAGAGAAACCGCATAGAGGAGATCTTTAATTGCCATTGCTAGTCATATCTTCTGAATTGGTTGTTCGTTTCATAAGATCTCAAGAACAAAACGTGTAGTTTCGGTGTAAAATTCTCTACTCTTTCATTAATCTAATGAAATGAATTGAGGATTATGATATTTCAAACCGATATATCTGTGCCATATTTATTCCAAAAAAAAATTCAAACTGCTTAATTTGTGCCACATTTACTCAAAAATTACTATCCATTCATAAAAAAGTCGAAATTGGTTAATTCATGCAACATTTATCCAATTTGAGATCTTTTGCGATACAAAAGTTAGTTTGGAGTAAATGTAATATGAATGTACCGTTCTCAAATATTTAGTCCCCATGAATCATATGTAGAATATCAATTCTTTCTAGTATTGTTAATTTAAAAAACAAATAATTAACTGTTTTTCAGCATGTCTCAAAAACCTGGCCATCACATATAATAAATCGGTCTCTTGTAGAGGTGGCAAAATGGCTTGGGAGAGATTGGGTCGACATATAGGTAGAAATGGGTTTAATAAACGAAAAATCAAGTATTTACGGGTTTTAGTGGGTTCGGAAAGAAACCCACTTTCAAGACATTTAATGAAAGTACAATGCTAAGAATCTTTATTCTAGACCAAATTTTTGTGTGATGTCAAGCCGACAATAGTGGAATTATTCTAGGGAATGGGTAATTTCGTAGAAACTGTTGGTTAGGAAAACAAAATTGATGCTATAATATTCTACAAACTATGGATTGAAAATCCGAAAGTAGGTTGGCCAAAAGTATCGATGGCTTAAAGCGCAAGTGGTGCAAGTAGGGAGGTTTAAATTGTCCGATACTAGACATAAAGAACGTCTAATCAATCTAACAATTCATGGTTTTGCAGAGTTATATATATATCAACTTCCACAATAGTGTCGGGAACTCACACTAGCTAAAATTATATATTTGAAAAAGGAATTTATTTATAGGCACATTCCCTCTTCCCATCCCGTAACCCAATCCAAAACCTGTTCACGTAGATGTCCTTGTTCATCAACGCAGCGCTCACCCGCATCTTCATATTGTTTGAGTGCCACGTGAAGTCCTAGCCCATGACTTGACCCGAGCACCCAAGCTCCCTCACTGACTCAATGAGCCAGTCTACCAAGTTGCTCACTCTTCAAAAGCAACAATTTAAGGAGAAAGATCATTAAGAATTGGAGCCCCCAAACTGGGTTGATTATGTTAGGTCCAAATCGGGTATACCTTGCTAATTTTTGTATTGTTTGATTGGGTCAATTTGGATCAAAATATTTTTAACCCGACCCACTCATTTGACGGGCCTAGTTTCTTGCAAATCAACTCCACAAACCAATCTACATCTTAAATTCATATGTCTCAAAGAGAAATCTCTACATAGATTGGGAGCTTGGGCTTGATCCAAGCTTAGATGAAAAATTCTCTACTCTCTCTTTATAAGAAAACGAGCCGCGGATTCACAATAAATGACTACAAATGACATTGAGTCCAGAGAAAGATGAGAAATGCCACAGCCACCTCCAGTAGTTCGTCAATAAGGCCCGGCCCAGGCCCAGGTTGGCCTCCGTCCGGTCACGGCCATGGGATGGAGACATGGGACCGTGCCTGGCATGGCCGATTATTTCTCCTGGGCTGGGCCCAGGATGGCCCGATTGCTGGTCCTAAGTTTTGGTGACGGAAAAGCACTTATCATCGCCCTCAATTATATAGAGAAGATTATATTTTCTGTTTTGGTCTTTTCTGTTCGCTTTTTTTTTTTTTTCCTTTTTTGCGTAAGCAGGGACTAATTTAATCTTGCGACAAAAGCTATGTACGCTAACTACGCATCTTCTTAGACAAAGTTATCTTATTGATCCTTTTACAGCTCATCGTTTCAATGAATCTCATTGCGAGCTAGTCCGATTATTTAATTTCTTTCGGCATCGCCATCTGCATAATTTCGCATTATCAAACTTGCTATACCAAATCATTTACTATTAGTATCACGTTGTCGTGATACTGTAATGAAATCTCATAGTGTTGCTTGCTTCAAAATCTCTTAAATGATACAAGGCAATTTATGTACAACTTGTTCAAAATTCAAGGATCGTTGTGATATATAATAAAGGGTGTGAAAATTACTAAAAAAGTACTTAACTTATTATAATTGTGCTAATACAGTCGTAAACATTTTTCTTTTTACCAATTGAGTCCTAAACATTTTACATCTATGTCAACTAAGTCTATTCGACCAATTTTAGCTAGCAACATTGACATTAATGTTAGCCGTTTTATATGGCCCAATTAGTGCTAACGTGAATAAAATGTAATAATTTTTTTTTCGAGTACTTTTTTTTCTCTTTTTCATTTCCTTCTCTCCTTACTCCTTACTAGAGGAAGAAGGAAGGGAAGGAGAGAGAGAGAGAGAGAGAGAGAGAGAGAGAAAAGCAATAGAAAGCCAAAAGAAAAAAGAGAAAAAAAAGTTTTAAAAAAATTAAATATCATTAAAAATTATCAATGATCACTCGAAATTAACCGGATTGATTGAATTAGTATAAATACAAAATGTTTAAGACTCAATTAAGTAGAAAAATAATATTTAAGATTAAATTGATATTATTACAATATATTTAAGATATTTTTGATAATTTTCCTATGATAAGGACTTGTTAAAGAGGGAATTCGAAGCATTTATTAATTTATTGACGAAACATTTATTAAGAGAGTGAATTTTTAATTTTATTTTTGGGTTCGAAATTAGGAGAAAATATTATATGTACAGGCACAACAAATAAGAAAACCTCTAAAGTTGCGCCACGTGTCCCAAATGGGGCCTTTGAATTGGGTAGGCACTCTTCTCTTTCCTCTCCTTTCTCTCTCCCCTTCACTCCCCTGCACAGCACACCGTCTCTTCGGCGCCCACTATCTCTCCCATCAAGCCCTCGTCCTCTTGACTCCGGCTCCAGCTCTGACTCATCCTGAGCGCTCTCTCTCTCTCTTCACCCAATGCTCTCGACTCTGCCCCTCTCTCTCTCTCTCTCTGCAATCGACGAGCCACTGCGCCACCCCTTTGGCTCCACCATCGCTGAATATCTGCCCCCTCCCATCTGTGCCCTCTCTTTCTCCATCCGAGTCAGGACCCAGCCTTTGTTCGACGAAGCGCCGCGCAGCCTCTGGCTCTGCCTCGGAAGGTTGCCTCCACCATTGCGAAGTTTCTTGGTCGAGTGAATCGGTTTGTCAGTTGCAAAAGGCCTTGGTGGTAGAGAGGGGGTGGCGAAGAGAGAGAGAGAAAGCGCGTGCAGGGGAGGAGAGAATTTTTTTTGGTTGACATTTGGGCCCAACTTTAGACACGTGTCGCAATCTCAAGGCCCTTTCTATATAACGCGCTAGCATATCATGTGCATTGTGCAACCCATATTTTCTAGGAAAGCATACGAGTGGATTGATTTGCAAAAACGGTTGTTTAATCAGAAGTTTCCGTTGCTTTGCTAAATGTTCCTTGCATATCTTTCTGCGAAAACACCATTGAAGAACAGATGAATTGCCAAGGGATTATATAAGAATTCACTATGTCCTCCTTCAACGTCTCCTCTTAAAGGAAGTCGTTCCCTGTCTACTCCTTTATTCGCCGTATCTGCAAGGATCCATCTCTGAAAGAGCGACTAGACTTGCTCGTCGGGTTGTTGACGCCAACCTCATATAAAACCGCACTCGACTCTCGGAGCAACTCACACCCATTCAGATAGTTTCACAAACACGCCCATGGCCAGGAACTGAAAGACTCGAGTGCTCTCCATGGACGCCGAGTCATCTCCGTGCGTGACGCACCCCAACTCTCTCTATTGCCCATTTATCACCGGACGTCCAAGTGTCGTCTCCTTTCTTACCCCACTTGCGTTTACTGATGATGCAGGTTTGAGAGCAGCGAGATGCTGGCGAGTTTCCTAGCGTCGACGCCCTTCTTGGAGGAGTCGTGGAACCTGTGCCGGGACGCGAACTTCTTCGCCCCGAGGAGCTTCCGGGCGGAGCGACGCGGAGAGGTCGGGTACCTGGCGTTCTCGGGCGTCCAGGTGATCGACGGGTGCGAGCCGAGCTGCGGGACCCTGATGGCGCCGGGCGAGTGTGGATGCGAGCATCTGTTCTCGCCGTTGAGGTGCGACGGCGACAGCGAGGGGACAGTCAAGGTGGACGCCGGATTCCTCCATCTCTTCCTCGAGTTCCATCAGCGACAGGATTTCCAAAGCCAGGTACACAATCCCTGCTGTTAAGGTGGATGCATTTCTGTTGTGGAGAATCATTTTTTATGATAAATGATTTTTTCTATTTATGTTGTCGGAACAATTTTTGAGCAAAATAATACGTTTGATAATTACCCAAAATTTATATTCTCGGCATAGAAATGCTTTTGGTAAGATTCTTAAATTTTTTAATTCTTTTCTTATTTTTTTCATTTTTATTTTTACTTTTTCTTTTTGGCCGGTCGATGGCACCAACTATGGCCAAGGCCGATGACTATCCAAAGAAAAAGAATAAGAAAAGAAGAAAAGAGAAGAAAAAAAGGAGAGAGAAAAAAATTGATTTTAGAAATTGTTCTTAAGGACAAAAACTACTTTTTTATACTTCTTATTTCTGTTCCAAATATATTTTCGGATAACAAAAAAGTAGATGTTTTATTTCCGAGAACAAAAAAAATAGATTTTTTGTTCTCGGGAATAAAAATTTTATCAAACACATTTCTATTTTTTTTCGTTTTTTGGAATAAAAGAATGGAAAATTTTGTTTTAGGGATTAATGGTAACGTTTCTGCTTTTCTCAATTTATGTTATTTTGTTCCCCAGAACAAATAAAGAACAAAAATCCATTTGGTAAAACTTTTGTTCCCGGGAAGAATTTCTTTATTTTTTTTGTTTTGTTTTCGGGAACAGATTTAGAATAGAAATAAGAAACAAAAAAAAAAAAGTAACTTCTTGTTCCCGAGAACAATTTTTAGAAATAAATCAATTTTCTTTTTTATTTTTCTTTTGTTCCTCACTCTTGTCGTAGACACCTCTAACCGCCCGGAGGCACCATCGACCACCGCCTGTCGCTTGTCGGCCGCCACCACCAATTACTGCCGGCCGCCGACCGTCACCGCTGACTGCCTCCTCTGCCGAGCGCCGGCCGATGGTCGGCGGCGGCCTATGGGCTAGGCGGCAACAATTGGTGGTGACGGTCGTCGGCTAGCGGTCGTGCAGCGGCAGCAGTCGGTGGTAACGAGCGGTGGCGGCCGACGATCGGCGATTCATGAACAATAATAAAAAATGAATAAATAAAAAAAAAGAAACTGTTTCGTTACCAAACACATTTCTATTTTTTTTTTCTATTTTAAGAGTAAAAAAGTTGTATAGTTACTAAACACCTTATTTTACTTAGAAATTGTTCTCCGGAATATAAATGGAAAAGAACTATTTTTGAAAAAAAAAAAAAAACTCTTCTCTAGCCAAGAAATGTTGTCATGCGCAGTCTAAGGGCCCACATAGTAACATTTATATTTCTTCCGATTTCTAATCTTTTGTTCTCCAGAATTTAAAAAAAGAAAAAAAAGAACATAAATCCGTTTGATAACGCCAATTTATTTTTTTATTCCACGGAATAGAAAAGTAATGGGGAATAGATTTGGAACATAAACAAGAAAAACAAAAAGTAACTTCTTATTTTTTCTATTTTTCTTTTGTTCTTCTTCCATGTTGTTGCCACCGTATGTTGACTACTTGCCAACCGCCGACCACCTCCAGCTGTCCGTGGCCACCATTGGCAGATCGCCGGTAGTTGACAGCCGTCACCAAACCGTTAATAGCCATCACCGCCAACAGCCCGTCGGCTGATGACGGCCACTGACTGCCATCGCCGTTGCTGTTGTTGACCGCCGCCCTTCGCCACATGACTGTCGCCTGCTGCTGGAGTCTGCGCCGGAGGCCGATGGGCTATGGGCGGTGATCCTACGGCGGCAATCGGTAGCAACGGTCAGCAGTCCTTCGACGGTAGGCAGCAGTCGTGCAGCAGTGGCCAGCAGTTGGCTGTTCGTGAGTAAGACAAAAAAATGAATAATTACAAAAATTTATAAATTGTATCAAATGCATTTCTATTCTTTTTCTATTTCAAGAATATAAATTTGGTATAGTTACCAAACACTTTATTTTACTTAGAAATTGTTCCCCCTAGTAGAAATAAAAAAGAATTATTTCTGAAAAGAAATAGTTTCCCGAAATAGAAACGTTGCTATGAGCACCCTAATTAAGGTTATTTGTGTTTTCATATATCATATTCCTGGCCCATGTGTTGAAAATCTAGATGTAGTCTCTTTACAGAGCCATTATAATATCGTAGTTTCTAGTGATAAACTGTTGATATTATCTCTGGTCCTTTTTTCTTCTTTTTTTGGAAGTCATTAACATTAGTCATACAAGCATATTTGAACCAATCAAAAATTGCCCTTGGGTCATGCGTGTATTAAGTTTTCCTCAATTCTTGCTTTCATTCTGAGAGCGAAAAACACGAAACACTTTAAGCATTGAGCTGCTTTCTGCATGCAGATTGAGGAATTTCTAGCTAGGGTTAAGGTGATTATCCTCACTGGCCATTCCTTTGGAGCAACAACCGCCTCTCTCACTGCTCTTTGGCTCCTCTCTCGCCTACAGCCCGTTGCTTCTCCCATCTCAGTCCTCTGCCTCACCTTCGGCACTCCCTTGCTCGGCAACGAGTCCCTTTGCCGAGCCATTCTCCGAGAAAGATGGGGCGGGAGCTTCTGTAACGTTGTCTCGAAGCACGATATAGTACCGAGACTGTTCTTCGCTTCACTAACTTCCTTGACTCCTCAACTGCACTTGCTGCTTCAGTTTTGGCAAGTCGCTATGGCTTCACCCATTTTAGACCAGTTTGTTGGAGAACTGCTTAAACAAAAATTCGATGAATTCTTCAGCAACATCAAGGGTTGTGTTAAAGATGCTGCACAATCAGAAGGAGGGGCGAAGAACAGTTTGTAGTGGCCATTGGGCAGCTATCTATTCTGTTCAGAAGAGGGAGCGATCTGCTTGGATAATGCGACGTCTGTTGTTAAGATGATGCATTTGATGCTCGAGACAGTCTCTCCAGCTTCCAGTTTTGAGGATCATCTGAAGTATAGTTATTATACAACACGACTTTCTTTGCAATTCCGTAAAAGGATAAACATCAGCGGCCTCTCCGAGTCAAGCTACGAAGCTGGTGTCTTCTTGGCATTACAATCCTCAGGAATAGATCCACAGGTAATAAAATGCTTCTCAACTTCACACGAGACACTATCTTCTTGGCTTCCTAATCTGACTCAAACGCATAGTCTATTAGAGCCCTTATTTTGTGGAAGGATTTTCTTGGAACAATCACTCTCTGATATGTGGGGCAGAACTCTCCCTCACTCTCTAATCTAAGCGCATGTAGACTTAGACATCTTTTTGGTGATCGCTGAATGACAAGTTTTTAGTCTCACTTTGTGGGTTGTGTTCTTGTCACTTTGCAGGATGACAATATTTCGAAACCAGCTAGAGATTGCCTGCAGATGGCTCGGCACATGGGACTGGCACCAAACCTGAACAATGCGTATCTAGCTATCAAACTATCTCAGATAACGCCCTGCAGGGCACAACTTGAGTGGTACAAGGCACGCTGTGACGAGTCCGCGGATCAACTTGGTTATTACGACACATTCAAGAAATTTACAGCATCCAAGAGGGAGTCCACGGTTGACCTGACCCTGTTCAGACTTGCCGCGTTTTGGGATGGAGTTATAGGCATGGCAGAACAGAACAAACTCTCGCACGATTTCCACCGCAGGTCCAAGTGGAACAATGCGTCCCATTTCTATAGGCTCCTCGCCGAGCCATTGGAAATCGCTCGCTATTACCGTCATGGCATGCACAAGAAGAAGGGGCATTACATCAAGCATGGAAGAGATAGGAGATTCCAGATTTTGGACAGATGGTGGAATCGAAAGGTTGCTGTTGCAGCGCAAGCATCACAGCAAAATAACAACAAAAGGAATAGGAGCACGTATGCAAGCTTGACTCAAGATTCTTTGTTTTGGGCGAAGGTGGAGGAAGCGAAGGACTGGCTTGAGATTGCAAAAGAAGAAAGGGAAGCAAATAAGTTGGAATCACTTTTGGAGAACATGAACAGCTTCGAGAAGTACACGAAGAAGCTAATTGATAGGATGGAGGTGTCCAGAGATGTTTTGGCTGAGAACTCAAGTTACAAATCATGGGATAAGGATTGGAAAGCTTTCAAGTTGAAGCTCCCGCAGCCACCTTCTGCTCCGGTTCCAGACAGAATGGATTGTGGTTAAACAAAAATGGGAAAAATTCCAAATAAGGATTGAAATGCTTTCATTTACTCAAATAAAAGCCTAAAATGAATCTGGTCTTAAATAAGAGTTGGATTTTTCTATTGGTCAAGGACATTTTAGTTATTTTTTAAAATTTTGTCCCCTTTTCTTTTTTTTCCTTTTTCTTATTTATCTTTCTTCTTCACGCCAGTGTGTATTGATATAGAGTAAATTTTGAGTATTCTTATAATAGAGTTAGATTTAAATTTTCTAGGATGGAAAGCTAGGGAACGTGGCCTCCTGTTGTGAATGGCCTATATGGAACTGGTAGCCGATGCGCTTGAAGCTTCCCTCTCCCTCTCTCTCTCTCTCTCTCTCTCTCTCTCTTTCTCTGCGGATCGAGACCATACGTGGTTCAACGGATCATCCGGGTTTCTTTGGAGTGCTCTGTTTCGGTCTATTGTCTTCTCATTTGTTGAAAAATCTCTGCTTTTTAGCTGAGTATTCGCAATTTGGCGTCGTTTGTGGGCCTTTCGATTGATCATTCGCATTTTTGCATATACAGACTTCGGCGTCGTTTCGGACTAGTTTTTGAGTCGTTCGTCGCGAAATAGATTGGCATTTGATTGACGCTGTCGCGCCGATGAGCGGGTTTCGCGTTTCGTAGAGGCCGTGTGTGATTATATTAAGGTTTCGAACCTTTATACGAGAGCTGGGAGTGTCATTTTCGCAAGGTCGGTTCATATAAATGCCCACAAACCGGTCCCTGGGGTTTCTTCGGGGAATCCGGAGAAAGCACCTCCCAAATTCTTGAGGGACAAGAAGATGGTGCCTGATTCAGATCCTTCAAGCCTTAAGTATACGGATTCTTTGCATCAGTTTTTTGAATTCAAGGTCCGATCTAGAATTCTTTTTACCATTTGCCTGCAATGATATCTTACTTCTAGTTATGTTCCCAAGTGTCTTGTTCCCCGACTAAATTCATCTTGCTGACCTATGTTTGTCTAAATTGGCTTGCAGTACGAAGCTTGTGGTTTTGACCGGAGCTGGAATGAGCACAAAGTGCGGTATTCCCAATTATAGAAGGATCTTTAGTTATGTTTAGAATGATAATTTTACGTATAGTGGACATTTCAATGGATAGACGTCACTGATGGGTGAAAATATTTCATTCTGGATTATTTGAGATATAACAATCACTCTTCTCATTAATTTGTTTTAAACTAATTACATCAAAGATGGTTTGAGTATGTTTTCATGGCTATTCTATATCTTTTAATTTGGATAATTAAGTGACTGAGAAGAACTGGAAGAGAGATCTTGCTGTGATGCTGCATCATGTTTCATGCCTAAAACTAGTCTTCAAGTTATGCACTCTGCATAACCTTGTGGTATATATGTATTTTCAGCATATGTGGTCATGTTTGTATTATTGCACTCTAATGTTAAGCTTTCATGCCGAATGTGACAATTTGTAATTTTATCTCCATTGTGTATATGTTGACTGGTTCTTTCGTAGCTAAGATAAACCCTTCCAACTTTTATTTGTTTTTTGCAGTCGAAATGGGGCTTATAGCACGGGTTTCAGGCCAATTACCGATGAGGTGATCTGAAGGCACGTGCTGGGATTTGTAAAGTTATAAATCAACTTCTGCAATAATGTCCGCAACTCACACTAGCTAAAATCGTAAAGGTGAAAAAGGAATTTATTTATCGATGCCCTCACTCCTCATTCCATAAACTAACCCCGTACCTGTTCACACAAGTGTTCTTGTTCATCAGCGTGGTGCTCACCCACATCTCCATGTTGCTCGAGTGCCACACAAAGTTTTACCCCATGATTTGATCAGAACACCCAAGCTTCCTTTCCGACTTGGCAAGCCAATCCATAGAGTTGCTCACTCCTCAAATGCAACAATTTACAGAGAAAAAATCATAAAGAATTGAGCTCGGACTAGGTTGAGTATCTGCTAGGTCCATATTGGGTATATGCTGCCAATTTTTGTATTGTGTAATTGGACCAATTGGGGCAGGCCCATTTTCAACTCCACCAGATCTACTCATTTGGCAAACCTAATCTCTTGCAAATTAAACCTCCACAAACTAATCTAAATCTTATATCCATGTATCTCAAAGAGAAATCTCCACATAGATTGAGAGCCTATGGCTCATTCCATTAGATCTTGGAAACAAAATGTGTAGCTTCAATGGAAAATTCTCCTCTCTCATGATGAAACAAGCTACGAATTCACAAAATATGACTAATAATGACAAGTCCAAATAAAGATAAGAAATGTTGTGGTCACCTCAAGTAGTCGAGAATGTTACGTGTGAAGAAGGTAATAATCAAATCTCCGAAAGGAGAGGGAGGGAGGGAGAGAGAGATAGTTAGGCAATGTTACATGGGAAGAAGTACTAATCAAATCTCGGAAAGGAAAGGGGGGGAGAGAGAAGGGGACAGATGGAGACAGAATTAGGCCCGGCCCAAGCTCAGGCAAGCCTCTATTTGGTCATAGGCAAGGGAGACAAGGGATCGTGCCCCACATGGCTCATTGTTTATTCCAGGCCTGGCCCAGCATGGTCTAATTGCTAGTCCTAAGTTTTGGTGATGGAAAATTATATATCCTCACCCTTAATTGTATAGAGAAGAGTCTAGTTATCTTTTCTATTTGCTTTTTTTTTTTTTTTTTTTTTTTTTGCACAAGCAGGGACTAATTTGATAAGAGCTATGTATACTATACTATGGATATTCTTAGACAAAGTTTTCTTCTTTATCCATTTACAGCACATCGTTTTAATGAAGTCGCACTTCAATCTAATCCATTATATAATCTCTTTCAATATCAATTATTTACATAATTTCAAACTACCAAAAGCCACTTGCTTTATCAAAGCCTTTACTATTGGTATCACCTCTTAGAAATCGTCAATCCTACTATTGCATTGTCATGATATTGTAACAAAATCTTATGGTATTGCTTGCTTTAGGATCTCTTACCGATGCAAGACCATTTACATACAACTTGTTTGAAAAATTTGAGAATTGTTGTAATATATAATGTTCATACCACAGAAAACTCAAAAATGGTATTTCTATAACAAATTTACTCCAAAAAACCCTAAACCAATAAACTTGTAATAAATTTATCATCCATTCATTTCCATTAAATTGAGTTATTATCACGAAAAACTACAGATTTGTACTGTTATGCCTTTCAAATTGATACACATGTCAGCTATCATTTGTCATCTAACTCAACAATTTAATAATAAACTTTAGTGAAATCAACGAAAGATAAATTTATCACATGTATATTAGTTTGGAGGTTTTCGCATGCCTAATATTTATTAAGTGTAGGGCTCTTGTTAAAGAGCGAATCCGAAGCATTTATTAATTTGCTGACAAAACATTTATCATAAGAGCGAACTGATCGTTGCAAAGCGTATGCTTACTTTGGTTTTATGAACCTCGGAAAGTTTGGATCGCTTTGCTGACTGTTCCCTAACGCGGTTGCGTATCTTTCCTACGAAAGGACCATCGAAGAAGAGCGAGATTGCGACATTATTAATATAAAAATCGACCATTGACTGTTCTCCTTTTCTCTCAGAGGAAGTCGTTTACCGTCAACTTCCCTTCTTCGGCGTACCTCCACCGAACCATCGCGGCACGAGCACAGCCCCTTCCTATGCGTCGGTCCGCCGGTCCGCCATCCCTTCATATAGCCGCTCTGGACTCTCGGAGCAATCCACTCCCATTCAGACATTTTCACAAACACGCCAAGGGCCAGAAACTGAAAGACTCGAGCGCTCTCCATGGAGGCCGAGTCGTCTCCGTGCGTGACAAACCCAACTCTCCATTGCCCTTTTGTCGCCAGATGTCAAAGGGCCGTCTCCTTTCTCACCCAGTTGCGTTTACTAATGCAGGTTTGATAGCAGCGAGATGCTGGCGAGTTTCCTGGCGTCGACGCCCTTCTTGGAGGAGTCGCGGAGGTTGTGCAGCTTTGTGAACTCCGCCGCTCCGAGGAGCTTGGTGGCGGACCGACGGGCTGAGGTCCGGTACCTGGCGCTCTCGGGCGTCCAGGTGATCGACGGGTCCGAGCTGAGCTGCGGGACCCTGATGGAGCTGGGCGAGTGCCGATGGAGCATCTGTTCTCGCCGTTAAGGTGCGACGGCGACGGCAAGGGGGTTGTCGAGGCGGACGTGGGATTCCTCTGTCTCTTCCCGGAATTTTACCAGCGACAGGATTTCCAAAAGCAGGTACGCGGCCCCTTTTGCTTTTTTGACTTCAACTTGGAAGACTTGTCTGTACGAGACTTTTGTTCCTTTCCGGGTAGTTGCGTTGCATCTCCATCAGTCGAACGACATCAACTTCCACGAAATTACGGCTTAGCTTCCAGTCTCCCTCCTGATAAATCCATCGGCCTATGGACTTTGCATATCCTATGATCCATAAACTGGATTGTGAATTAAACTTATTCATCGCATATCTTACTGCTCCGAGGGCATAAATATATATAGTTCTGTGGTCACGAATTGTGTGATGGCTCGGGCGCGGGTTGGCAATGACAAGAGGGCCGCAACAATGGGCGGACGGTAGCTGGACGGTCTGTGTTTTGGTGATGCCTGGTTTTGGAAACTAAAAAAAGGGATGAGAAAATAAAAGGTTAAAAAAATAAATAAATAAAGGAGAAAGGAAAATCCCATGACATATGGTCATCCTTTTTCACCATTAAAGAAAACCTGTGGAATAGCGACATTGAAAATATCAAGTTCACTTTCACAAGATACAGATCCAAAGGAACTTGAAGGACTTTTATATCAATGCTTGAAGCGGAGATGAGTTTATCCAGGTGCTATATGTATGTAACCATCAAGATACAGAAACGTCGCTTATGGAGATGACAAAAAGCCGTATTTGCATGTGAAGACGCAATGGTGAATGTGATAAAAATCTGAATACGGGGAATGAACAAAAAGTCACGAAATGTAAATAATTGCATTGGCTTTTCATAAGAGGATGTTATAAATTTGAGAAATACTATCAAATCATTAATCCATCTTGAACAAATCAACTAACGGAAGTAATTGGCATAGAGATAAACTTTTTACTCTGTGATATATTCAACCGGAACACAACATAGTATAGTAAATACTACAGTCTATAACAGAATTAGATTTATTATGTATATAAAAACGACCGATAAATTTACATACTTCAACACAATTGGGTACGAAAAAGCGAAATATTAGATGTACCTTATCTTTCTTCAACAAATATTCCCATTTCTTTTTATTGATGCAAAGAAAATCTTTGCTCATGTACAAGTGTAAAGTGAATTCATTTTTTTTCGATATAAAGGAAATAAGAAACAACTGTTGTTTTAATTATATGTAGAATATTAAAATTTTTAGTTTTCTTGATTTAAAAGTAACAAAGTAATAATTGCTTTTCCAAAAACTTGGGCCTCAATAATCAACTTTTCATCTAGCCAATCAACACATGCAAATTAAATATCACTATTCAATCTAAATCTTATATCCATGTGTCTCAAAGAGATTCCCCCATAAAGTAGAGCTTCAATTGCCATTACTAATCATACCTTGTAAATATGCTGCTCATTTCATTAGATCTTGGGAATAAAAAGTGTAGTTTTGGTGGAAAATTCTCTACTCCTTCGCTAAATTAATGAAACAAGTTGCAGATTTTGATATTTGAAACCGGCACATTAATGCCACATTTAACCAAAACTAATTTTTGTATCATAAAAAATCTCAAATTGCTCAAGTCGTGCCATATTTTCCCAAAAAAAAATCTGTATCATAAAGAAACTCCAAACTGGTACACGTACACGACATTTACACAGTTAGAGATTTTTTGTGTTATGAAAATTAATTTAGGGTAAATGTGGTATGAGCATACCATTCTTCAATATTTGGTGATATATGTGTAGAATATTAAAAAAAAAAAATCTAGTTTTGTTGATTTAAAAGAAACAAATAATTTACTATTTTTCAACATGTCTCAAAAACTGGCCCCTCATAGATAATACATCGGTCTCTTGCAGAGGTGGCAAAATGAATTTCAACTCATTTTTAATGGCTTGGGAGAGATTGGGTTGCCTAAAATTTGGCATATAGGTAGGAATGAGTTTAATCAACCAAAAATCAATTACCTACAGGTTGTAGTGGGTCCGGAAAGAAAGCAAGACATTTAATGAAATTATAATGCTAAAATTGTTTATCCTAGATCAAATTTTTGTATGATGTCAAGCTGAGAATATTGGAATTCTTCTGGGGAATTGGTAATTTCATAGAAATTGTTGGTTAGGAAAGCAAAATTGATCTATAATAGTTCACGAATTGGCTCTCAAAATTGGGAACTAGGGACCGGACTTGTTGGTCTTCAGATTGGGAATTAGACCAAATTACTGATCTAATGAAACCAATGTTGACACATATATATTTTGCCTTTTTACTTAAGACTTAATTGCCTAAAAAATAATGAATTGTTTTCTAAAAAATAAAGAAGTAAAAAGTAAAGTAAATAATTTTCATTAAGTCGTATTGTGTTTTAATTAAAATGCATCGCATATAGACACTAGGAACATTTGCATTATTAGTATTAAAAAAAAAAAAAAAAAAACATCCGGACGGGTCTAGGGCCAACCTAGGGCCAACCTTAGGCCAGCCCCTGCTTCGTTTCCCTTTCCTTTTTCCCCACATGGGCCAGAAAGGGGGAAAAGGATGGGGGCGAGTTGGTGGGGGCGGGGCTGGTTTTTGCAGGAGAAGAAAGGAGTCCTTGCTGGGTCTCTGCTTTTTGAAGAGAGAGAGAGAGAGAGAGATTGGCTGCTGAGGGAATCCAGGGAAAACCGAGAGGAAAGAGGAAGGATAGAGGAGGAAGGAAGCTCGCGCGGCGGAGGACAAAAACACCCCCCAAAACCCCAACCGTGATCGCCGGCCACCATTCTGCCCATAGCCGGGCGGAAGCTTCGGTCGCAGTTCTTGGGCGAGAAGGGATACTGCCCGTCGTCCATCAAAGCTTTGTCGGCGACCATTCAACGTTGGAAGCTTCATCCCCGAACCAGGTAGGAGTCCGTCGCACGAACACCCCATTTTTGCACTCCCCACCGAACCCGAGATCTGAAACTGCTTTTGCCCTGCAAGATCCTGAGCTTCTTACATAGAAATAAGAATGATCTGTGATCGATAATGCTGAATGGAGATCTGTTTGTCGAAATCGAGGCTCGTTGCGCCATGGACATAAATTGGGAAATTATTTTTCGAAACGCATGACATGTGTTTGACAAAATGCCTCAGTGAAACCCTGAAATATTTTATCGACGTTTGAAGCTCAGTTTAATGTTTAATTATTTACATATTGTTGAACTTCGTTTGATTTCTTCGTGATTTGATGTGCTTTCATGTGACTTTTCATCGTCCGAGCCGGTCTTGCGTACGCCCCTTCGCCGAAGCTAGCCTCCCCACGCCAGCAAGCCTACGGTTCAAGGCCGTTCGAGTTAGCGTCTCTTCCCATTCTCTATTGCCTTGTGTTTGTTTGATTTTTGGAATTTCTGGTGTTCAAACCGTAGGTTAGGTGAGGGTTTTTCTTTTTTTGTGAAATTTCGTGGTCGCCGGAGTGGGCGGGCATGGGAGACAAGGGGCTGTGCTTGGCATGGCCGATTGTTTCTTCTGGGCCCAGCCCGGCATGGCCCGATTGCTGGCCCTAAGTTTTGGTGATGGAAAATTATTTGTCCTCACCCTCAATTATATAGAGAAGAGCCTAGTTATCTTATTGTTTGGTTTCATTTTTTTCTTTTTCTTTCTTTTTTTTTTAAGCGTTTTAGTGACACAAACATTTAGTAATTCGGGGGGAGAATTTGTTGATACAGAACAAAAGCAGGGACTAATTTAATATTGTGACAAAAGCTATATATGCTGCACAACGCATATTCTTAGACAAAGTCTTTGTCCTGATCCATTTACAGCTCATCGTTCCAACGAAGTCCCACTTTGAGCTTATCCAAATATTTAATCTCTTTCGGCATCGCCATTTGTATAATTTCGCTTTAATAGATGCCACTTGATAGACCAAAGACTTTACTATTAGCATCACCTCCTGAATCATCCTGTCCTGTTGTTGTGATACTGTAATGAAATCTCATGGTGTTTCTTGCTTCAGAATCTCTTAGACGATGCAAGACAATTTGCATACAACTTGTTCAAAAAATTCAAGGATCTTTGTGAGATATATCTATATATATATAGCAAATGTGGACACTAGCCATTCTACATGATGCAATTGACGTTAATGTAAATAATTTCTAACAATATTATAATTTTTTTCAAATTTTTCCCCCTTCCCTTCTAGTTGGAGGAAGAAGGAAGGGAAGGAAAAAAATAGAGAAAGAAAAAGAGGGAAGAAATTCAAAAAGAAAAAATTCAATTTTTTTTTAAAATATCATTAAAAATTGTTTACATTAGTGTCGGTGGCCAAAAATGGATGGACTGAATTAAGACAAATGCAAAAGATCTAGACCTCAATTGGCAAAGAAAAATGTCGAAGATTAAATTGGTACAATTACAACATTTTTGGTCATTTTTCATTAAATGGCATGGTCTTGTTCAAGAGTGAATTCGAAGTATTTATTATTTAACTTACAAAACATTTATTGGAATAGTGAATAATATTTATTTTTTGAATCGAAATTAAAAGAGTGAATTGAACGTTGCAAACGTTTCTTTAATCAGAATTTTTTATTGCTTTGCTGACTCTTAGCTGAGACGCGTCTGCTTATCTTTTTCCTACGACATGACCATCGAATAACTGAGAAATTGCCCCATCTTTTGAATAGAATTTCCCCGTTGCTGTTGATCGTCCTTTTCTTCTTCTCTTCTTCCGCGAACCTGCAAAGAAACCATGGCTGCAACCTGCAAAATGACCAACCTGCCCGCTCGCCATCCCTCCATAAATAATATAGCCACTCTCAACTCTCGGAGCAATCCACTCCCATTCAGACATTTTCACAAACACGCCAATGGCCAGGAACTGAAAGACTCGAGTGCTCTCCATGGAGGCCGAGTCGTCTCCGTGCGTGACAAGCCCAACTCCCTCCATTGCCCTTTCATCGCCCAACGTCCAATTGTCGTCTCCTTTCTCACCCCGTTGCGTTTACTGATGCAGATTCGAGAGCAGTGAGATGCTGGCGACCTTCTTAGCGTCGACGCCACTCTTGGAGGAGTCGTGGAGGCTGTGCAGCTTAGCAAACTCCGCCCAGCCAAGGAGCTTCGTGGCATACCAACACGGTGAGGTTGGGTACCTGGCGTTCTCCGGCATCCAGGTGATTGACGGGCCTGAGCCGAGTTGTGGGACCCTGATGGCGCTGGACAAGTGCGGATGGGAGCATCTGTTCTCTCCGTTGAGGTGTGACGGTGATGGCGAGGAGACAGTTAAGGTGGACGCGGGATTCCTCTGTCTCTTCCTGGAATTTTACCATCGACAGGATTTCCGAAACCAGGTACGCAATTTGCCCTGCTTGACTTTGGCTTCGAAGACGTTACATCTTCATAAGTCGAACTTCATCAACTTCCGCGAAATTATGGTTTAGCTTTCAGTCACCCTCCTCATAAATTGATCGGCCTACAGACTTTGCATATCTTGTGATTCATAATCTGGATTGTCTGTTCGTCAGTTAAAGTCCATACCTACTGTACACGACATTTCAAGAGGACCACGGTTTTACTTTATTTTCAAAACAGAAAAGAACCAAGAAGATGGTGGTTGGTAGATGTAAACATTTACATGGCAGACTAAAGGCGCGTTTGTTTAAAATTGTTTTTGTTCCCCATAACACAAATTTTTGTTCTTTTGTTCTAAGGAACAAAAAAAGAACTTTGTTTACACTTTTATTCCTGGGAACAAAAAATCTATTTTTCTATTCCCGGGAACAAATTTAGAACAGAAACAAGAAGTAGAAAAAACTTGAGACACTTTTCTTTTCTTCTCATTTTTCTCCTTTTTTCTCTTTCTTTTCTTATTTTCTTCTCCTTCTTCCTTTTGTTAGTCACCGGCGTTGGTCATGGCCAACGCTGGCAACCGGCCAGACGAGGGCCGGCGACCTCGCTGGAGCGTCATTGGCTCCCGGAGAAGCCGAGCCACAGTGAGGCTCGTCAGCCTGAGCCTTGCTGTGGCCACGCGAGGCTCGGCCTCGCTGGTGGCCTAGTGAGGTTCGTCTGGCCAGTGGTGATCTTGCTAGGCCACTGGCGAGGGCAAGGCCGAGCCTCACCTCCAGCGAGCTCACTAAACGTCGCCCAGCCGATCGCCGACCACGGCGATGGCCGGCAACCGACAAAGAGAAAAAGAAAAAGGAAAAAGAAAAAAGGAAAAATATGATAAAAATATTAAAAATTAAAAATATATATATACAAGTTTACTAAATGTGTTTTTGTTCTTTTTCTATATCGGGAACATAAATTTTGCGCAGTTACTAAACGCGTTTTTCTGTTAAAAAATTGTTCCTCGGAACTCGCGGGAACATTTTTTGAACAACAACATTACCAAACGTGCCCTAAAAGTTCTTCATAAGGCATGCATCTCTGCATTTTCTTGCCTCGCATTGATTGCATATTCTTTTTCTTCACTTTTGATAGCGAGTTCATCTAGCGCACTTGATAATGACGAGAAAAGAGTGTTGTGTTTGACAACATGAGATTGCAATATTCCTTTGAACCAAAGTTAATATATACTTAATTTAATCTAATGCGATCTAATTTTCCAAGGCCTTATCTGGAAAACTCGCTGAAAATTTGTTTTCAAAATGTTTGTTTGCTAGTCCACGAATTCCACAAATCCTCCTAATTTAAATGGATTTGGTGGGATTACATCAAAAGCAAATTAAGATTCTAGTTCTTAATCCTTATGTGTGAAGGTAATGCGAGGCTGTAATTAATTAAGAACTCTTGAAAATCTATCGACCATCCCTCATTCCAAAAATCTTGCTACTAATTTTTTGTCTTAGAAGGGAAAAAGCAAATTCATCTGAGAGCAACAGAGATGCATCAACTATCAGGTTTTCTTCAGAAGAACGATATCATTTTGTTGAACTTACTAGTCACAAACAGCAGGAAAGTCTTACTGAATTATGCATGATTGCTCAAGATTGTTTTGAGAGATTAAGTTGTATGTATGTATGTACGTACGTACGTGCACAATTCTTGCTTTCAATTTGAGAGTGAAAAACACAAAATCCTTCAAGCATTGAGCTGCTTTTTGTGCACAGATTCAGGAATTTCTAGGAAAAGTTAAGATGATTATCCTCACAGGCCATTCCTTACATGCACAATTCTTGCTTTCAATTTGAGAGTGAAAAACACAAAATCCTTCAAGCATTGAGCTGCTTTTTGTGCACAGATTCAGGAATTTCTAGGAAAAGTTAAGATGATTATCCTCACAGGCCATTCCTTTGGAGCAACAACCGCCTCTCTCACTGCTCTTTGGCTTCTCTCCCATCTACAGCCCATTGCTTCTCCCATCTCAGTCCTCTGCCTCACCTTCGGCACTCCCTTGATCGGCAATGAGTCCCTTTGCCGAGCCATTCTCCGAGAAAGATGGGGCGGGAGCTTCTGTAACGTTGTCTCAAAGCTTGATGTGGTACCAAAACTGTTCTTTGCTCCACTAACCTCCTTGACTCCTCAATTGCACTTGCTGCTTCAGTTTTGGCGAGTCGCTATGGCTTCACCCATTCCAGAACAGTTAGTTGGAGAACTGCAAAAACAAAATTTCGATGAATTCTTCAGCAGCGTCAAAAAATTTGTTAAAGATGCTGCACAATCAGAAGAAGGGGCGAGGAACAATTTGTTTTGGCCATTGGGAAGCTACCTATTCTATTCAGAAGAGGGAGCGATCTGTCTGGATAATGCAATGTCTGTTGTTAAGATGATGCATTTGATGCTTGAGAGAGTCTCTCCAGCTTCTACTTTTGAGGATCATCTGAGGTATGGTTATTATACAAGACCACTTTCTTGGCAGTTCTTGAAAAGAATAAACATCAATGACCTCTCCGAGTCAAGCTACGAAGCTGGTGTCTTCTTGGCATTACAATCCTCTGGAATAGATCCACAGGTAATTAAATGCTTCTCAAATCCGCATGAGACACTATCTTCTTGGCTTCCTAATCCGACTCAAAAGCATAGTCTATCATTGCCCTTTTTTTGTGGAAGGATTTTCTTGGAACAATCACTCTCTAGTATGTGGGGCAGAACTCTCCTTCGCTCTCTAAAACAAGTTCATGCAGAATGATGTAGACTTATACATCTTTTTGGTGTCGCTGAATAATAAGTACTCAGTCTTCACTTTGTGGGTCGTGTTCTAATCACTGTGCAGGATGACAATATTTCAAAACCAGCTAAAGATTGCCTGCAGATGGCTCGGCACATGGGACGTGCACCGAACCTGAACAATGCTTATCTAGCCATCAAACTATCTCAGATAACGCCCTGCAGGGCACAACTTGAGTGGTACAAGGCACGCTGCGATGAGTCCGTGGAGCAACGTGGGTATTATGACACTTTCAGGGAATTTGCAGCATCCAGGAGGGAGTCCACAATCGACATGAACCTGTTCAGACTCGGCGCATTCTGGGATAGGGTCATAGACATGGCAGTACGGAATGAACTCTCCCACGATTTCCACCGCAGGTCCAAGTGGATCCATGCGCCCCATTTCTACATGCTCCTCGCCGAGCCATTGGAAATCGCACGCTATTACCATCGTGGCATGCACACAGAGAAGGGACATTACATCAAGCATGGAAGGAATAGGAGGTTCCAGATTTTGGAAAGATGGTGGAATCGGAAGGTTGCTGTTGCGGCGCAAGAACTACAACAAAATAACAACAAAAGGAGTAGGAGCAGGTTTGCAAGCTTGACTCAAGATTCTTTGTTTTGGGCGAGGGTGGAGGAAGCTAAAGACTGGCTCAAGAAGGCAGAAGAGGAAGCGGACCTGAATAAGTTGAAACCGCTTTTGGAGAACATGAATCGTTTCGAGACGTACGCAAAGGAGCTGATTAAGAATAAGGAGGTGTCCATAGATGTTCTAGCTAAGAACTCAAGTTACACATTATGGGCTGAGAAATGGAAAGATTTGAAGTTGAAGCTCTTGCAGCCACCTTCTACTCTTGGCAGCCCTCGCCAACATTGAGTGAGGGCATTCCTTGCTAGATTCAGTGAGGGTGAAGGTCACCCTCGGCACCCGGCCCAAGTGAGGTGACCCTCGCTTGAGGCGGGCAACCTCTGTCAGCCATGGATAGTGATGATTAGGAAAAGAAGAGGAAAAAAAGAAAAAAATTAAAATAAATACTAGTTACAATTTTATTTTATTTTTTGACAAAAATACCTCCTCTCCAATGGCCAGCATAGTCATCCGCTGGCCAAAGGCCCTTATTTGAGATGATTTGACTACTTCAAATCCATATTTGAAATAAGGTCGACTTTAGGCATTTCTTTTATAAAACAACGGCACTTCATGCTTTTATTTGGGATTTTCTCAAAATCCAAAAATTTATTCTTATAGAATTTTGTTTTCTATCCAAAATATGTTGGCCGAAATGATTGATGGCTTAGGGCGGAAGTTGCTTAAGTAGGGAGGTTTACTTTGTCTAATATTAGACATGAAGAAGGTGTAATCAATCCAACAACTCATGGTTTTGCAAAGTTATAAATCAACTTCTGCAATAACGTCCGCAACTCATGCAAGCTAAAATCGTAAAGGAGAAAAAAGAATTTATTTGTCGATGCCCTCACTCCTCATTCCATAACCTAAACCCGTGCCTGTTCACACAAGTATTCTTGTTCGTCAACGTGGCGCTCCCCCACATCTCCATGTTGCTCGAGTGCCACACAAAGTTTTACCCCATGACTTGACCGGAACACCCAAGCTTCCTTAGCAACTTGACAAGCCAGTCCACAGAGTTGCTCACTCCTCAAATGCAACAATTTATGGAGAAAAAATTATTAAGAATTGAGCCCGAACTAGGTTGAGTATCTACTAGGTCTAGATTGGGTATATTTTGCCAATTTTTGTATTGTGTAATTGAACCACTTGGGGCCGGCCCACTTTCAACTCCACGCAATCCACCCATTTGGCAGGCCTAATCTCTTGCAAATTAAACCTCCACAAACCAATCTAGATCTTCTATCCATGTATCTCAAAGAGAAATCTCCACATAGATTGAGAGCTTAGCGCTCATTCCATTAGATCTTGGAAACAAAATCTGTAGCTTCAATGGAAAATTCTCTTCTCTCTTATGATGAAACAAGTTGTGGATTCACAAAATATGACTATTAATGACAATAAGTCCAAAGAAAGATAAGAAATGTTGCGGTCACCTCAAGTAGTCAAGAATGTTACGTGTGAAGAAGGTACTAATCAAATCTCCAAAAGGAGAGAGAGAGAGAGAGAGAAAAGGGGGGCAGATGGAGAGAGAATTAGGCAATGTTACATGTGAAGAAGGTACTAATCAAATCTCTAAAAGGAGGGGGTAGGGGGAGAGAGAAGGGGTGGGGGCAAATGGAGACAAAATTAGGCTTGGCCCGAGCTCAAGCAAGCCTCTATCTGGTCACAAGTAGGGGTGAGCGGTTCCCGGTTCCTTACAGGTTCCGCTTGGAACCTGGAACCTACTCTCGGGTACAGGTTCCTCATTTTTTGGAACGTGGAACCTACCCGTCAGAACCAAGAACCTGGAACCTACCCTGTCACAGGTTCCGGGGTCGGTTCCAGGTTCCAACAGGTTCTTTTTTTCTTTTTTAGTTAAAAAAATGGAAATAAATGCAGCAATAATACACAAACTTCTCATTCAGAATATAACACAAACAGCAAACAGCATTTTAGAAGCAATAATAAACAAACTGTTTTTACACTCACAAACAATCCAGTAGTTCGAGCACATGATGGATGAAATGTGCTCTAACAGTGACCATAATTGCTCATATATATCATCTTCTGGCGCCACCTCTCCAGAATTATGAGCACCAATGCCCAAATTGTTTTTCTTCACTTCACCAGCCATGATTGGATCAGCAATACCACTTCTGGAGCTTCCAAGACCCTCACCTGCTCAATTAGCCAGGTGCACCCATTAGCCTCTTCCCCTCCGATCATAAGCGATAACGAATGCAATTAAAAAGTCAGACACTATAAGACGAATTCCTCATTCACTACCATTGTTGGCTTAAATGTCATAGGACAGGGAGTTTCCCCATACTCGAGCCACTTAGGAGCTATAAATGGTACTTAACAAATCGACACATTCTTATATATCAAACCGCTGAAAATTATTCGGCCATGCAAAGCTACAAAAAAAATAAAGTTTTCCCTAACAAACTGGGTCTGAATTTGAATTCCTAGCTGCTCGTTATATAATGGATCCCGAGATCGTCGTCTTTGGATTTACAATGAACTGTTAGAGTTGTTCCGACTAGCAAACTGTTACAAATTATAACATGTGTTCTACCCCAAACATCTTCCACACAACTTATGAGCAACAAAAAACAAACAAATATGAGTTTCAAAATGACACAGAGAGAACACTCACAAGAAGAGGTAAGCGTAGAGGTCAGCGGTGGCGAGGGCGAGCGGCGGTGGTCGAGGGCGAGCGACAGTGGCGTCGAGGGCAAGCGGCGAGCTACAGTAGCGTCGCTTGGGGAAAGCTCGGAGGTAAGCGAGGGAGCTGCGGGTCGCGAGCTTCGGGGCACGGCGAAGGCAGAGTTACGGCATCGTGGGCTTCGGGGCACAGCGAAGGCAGAGCGGAGGCGTCGCGGGCTTCGGGGCACGGCGAAGGGAGAGCAGCGGCGTCGCGGGCTTCGGGGCACGGCGAAGGCAGAGCAGCGGCGTCGCGGGCTGCAGGCGAGGCGCGGCGAAGGCAGCAGCGGGCGGAGGGCGAGCGGCGGTGGCGAGGGCGAGCGGCGGTGGTCAGCGATGGCGAGGGCGAGCGGCGGTGGTCGAGGGCGAGTGACAGTGGCGTCGAGGGCAAGCGGCGAGCTACAGCAGCGTCGCTCGGGGAAAGCTCGGAGCTAAGCGAGGGTGCTGCGGGTCGCGAGCTTCGGGACACGGCGAAGGCAGAGTTGCGGCATCGTGGGCTTCGGGGCACAGCGAAGGCAGAGCGGCGGCGTCGCGGGCTTCGGGGCACGGCGAAGGGAGAGCAGCGGCGTTGTGGGCTTCGAGGCACGGCGAAGGCAGAGCAGCGGTGTTGCGGGCTGCAGGCGAGGCGCGGCGAAGGCAGCAACGGGCGGAGCAGGAGCGACGTCGGTGCGAGCTGCAGGCGAGGCGAGGCGCGGCGGGGATGCTACTTGGTGGCGTCGAGCAGAGGGCGAAGAGAGAACAGAGGGCAGAGTGTCGGACGAGTAGTGGGTGGTGGGGGTTCGGTGGCCAAGAGATGGTGGTGAGTAGGGCGTGGGGCGGCGGTGTGGTGGTGGGTGAAGCAGCAGCCGGCGAGAGGAAGGAAGAAGAAGAAGAAGAAGGGGGGGTTTCGGCCGAGAGGAAGGAAGAAGAAGAAGAAGAAGAAGAAGGGGGTTTCGGCTGAGAGGAAGGAAGAAGAAGAAGAAGAAGAAGAAGAAGAAGGGGGGTTTCGGCCGAGAGAGGGGGAAAGAGGAGAGAGAGGGAGAGAGAGAGAGAGGAAAAGAAAAAAGTTGGAGGACAGGGAAGTGACGTGAGGAGGAAAAAGGGGAGAAAAGATGGAGAGAGAAAAAGAAAGGGAAAGAGGGGGAAGATTGAACAAAAGGGGGGGAAATGACGTGGAGGGGATTAGGGTTTTTCTTTTACCTTGGCCGGTTCCGGTTCCTCCGGTTCCCAGAAAAAGAGAACCGGGAACCGGAACCGGCCGCCTTAGAACCGGGAACCGGAGTGGAACCTCCCGTTCGGTTCTCCGGTTCCCGATTCTACCCGGGAACCACGCTCACCCCTAGTCACAAGAATGGGAGACGACTGAGCGTGCCTTGCATGGCTCATTGTTTCTTCTAGGCCTGGCCCAGCATGGTCTGATTGCTAGTCCTAAGTTTTGGTGATGGAAAATTATATATCCTCGCCCTCAATTGTATAGAGAAGAGTCTAGTTATCTTTTCTACGCGCTTTTTTTTTTTTTTTGTGCGTAAGCATGGACTAATTTGATAAAAGCTATGTTCATTGCACTATGTATATTCTTAGACAATGTTTTCTTCTTTACCCATTTACAGCACATCGTTATAATGAAGTCGCACTTCGATCTAATCCCACTATATAATCTCTTTCAATATCAGTTATTTGCATAATTTCACATTACCAAAAGCCACTTGCTTTATCTAAGCCTTTACTATCAGTATCACCTCTTAGAAACCATCAATCCTATTGCCACATGGTTGCGATACTTCACATGGTTGCGATACTATAACAAAATCTTATGGTATCGCTTGCTTCAAGATCTCTTACCAACGCAGGAGCATTTACATACAACTTGTTTGAAAAATTTGAGAATTGTTGTAATATATAATGTTCATATCGCGGAAAATCTGAAAATGGTATTTTTATGACAAATTTACTCCAAAAAAACCCTAAACCAATGAACTTGTAATAAATTTATCATCCATTAATTTCCGTTAAATTAAGTTATTACCACGAAAAACTACAAATTTGTACTCTTATGCCTTCCAAATTGCTATACCTGTGAGCTACAATTTGTCATCTAACTCAGTAATTTAATAGTAAAATTTAATGGAACCAACAAAAGGTAAATTTATCAAATGTATATTAGTTTGGAGGTTTTCATGGTATCCGGCTCTTGTTAAAGAGTGAATCCGAAGCATTTATTAATTTACTGACAAAATATTTATCGGAAGAGTGAATTGATCGTTGCAAGACGTTTGCTTACTTTGGTTTTCTGAACCTCGGAAAGTTTGGATTGCTTTGCTCACTGTTCCCTAACGCGTTTGCGCATCTTTCCTACGAAAGGACCATCGAAGAAGAGCGAGATTGCGACATTATTATATAAAAATCGACCATTGACTGTTCTCCTTTTCTCTCAAAGGAAGTCGTTTACTGTCAACTTCCCTTCTTCGGCGTACCTCCACCGAACCATCGCGGCACGACCAGTCCCTTCCTATGCGTCGGTCCGACAGTCCGCCATCCCTTCATATAGCCGCTCTGGACTCTCGGAGCAATCCACTCCCATTCAGACATTTTCACAGACGCGCCAAGGGCCAGAAACTGAAAGACTCGATCGCTCTCCATGGAGGCCGAGTCGTCTCCGTGCGTGATAAACCCAACTCTCCATTGCCCTTTTGTCGCCAGATGTCAAAGGGTCGTCTCCTTTCTCACCCAGTTGCGTTTACTGATGCAGGTTTGAGAGCAGCGAGATGCTGGCGAGTTTCCTGGCGTCGACGCCCTTCTTGGAGGAGTCGTGGAGGTTGTGCAGCTTCACGAACTCCGCCGCTCCGAGGAGCTTCGCGGCGGACCGACGGGCTGAGGTCGGGTACCTGGCGCTCTCGGGCGTCCAGGTGATCGACGGGTGCGAGCCGAGCTGCGGGACCTTGATGGAGCTGGGCGACTGCCGATGGAGCATCTGTTCTCGCCGTTAAGGTGCGACGGCGACGGCAAGGGGGTTGTCGAGGCGGACGTGGGATTCCTCTTGTCTCTTCCTGGAATTTTACCAGCGACAGGATTTCCAAAAGCAGGTACACGGCCCCTTTTGCTTTTTTGACTTCGACTTGGAAGACTGTCTGCACGAGACTTTTGTTCCTCTCCGGTTAATTGCGTTGCATCTTCATCAGTCGAACAGCATCAATTCCCACTAAATTACAGTTTAGCTTCCAGTCTCCCTCCTGATAAATCGATCGGCCTATGGACTTTGCATATCCTAGGATTTATAAACTGGATTGTGAATTTAACTTATTCATCTACCAATCTTACTGCTCCGAGGGCATAAAGATATATAGTTCTATGGCCACGAATTGTGCGATGGCTCGGGCGCGGGTTGGCAATGACAAGAGGGCCGCAACAATGGACGGACGGTGGCTGGACGGACTGTGTTTTGGTGGTGCCTGGTTTTGGAAACTGAAAAAAGGGATAAGAAAACGAAACGTAAGAAAGATTAAAAAAAAAAAAAAAAGGAGGAGCAAGGAAAATCCCATGACAATTGGTCATCCTTTTTTACCATTGAAGAAAACCTGTCGAAAAGTGACATTGAAAATATCAAGTTCATTTTCACAAATTAAAGAACTTGAAAGACATTTCTATCAATGCTTGAAGTGAAGATGAATTTATCCTAGTGCCATATGTATGCAACCATCAAGATGCAGATACTTACATCGCTTATAGAGATCTTGAAGAAAAGGGATAATATCTCAAGCCATATTTATTTTGTGATCATTCAACTGAAACACAATATAGTATAATAAATACTATAGTCTATAACAGAATTAAATATACTATGTATATACAAACGACCGATAAATCTACATTCTTCAATACGATTGGGTATGAAAAAGGGAAATATTAGATGTAACTTATATGCTTTCTTTCTTCAACAGATTTTCCTCTGTTCTTTTTCATTGATGGAAAGAAAATCTTTGCTTATACAAGGGTAAAATGTATTCAGTTTTCTCGATATAAAGGAAATAAGTAAAGAACTGTTGTTTAAATTATATGTGAAATATTAGAACTTTCAGTTTTCTTGATTTAGCAGTAACAAAGTAAACATTGCTTTTCAAAAAACTTGGTCCTCAATAATAAACTTTTCATAAAGCCAATTGGCACATGCAAAATAAACCTCCACAAGCCAATCTAAATCTTATATCTAAGTGTCTTAGAGAGAAATCCCCGCATAGAGTAGAGCTTCAATTGCCATTGCTAACCATATCTTGTGAATTGGCCGCTCAATTTCATAAGATCTTGTGAACAAGACGTGTAGTTTCAATGGAAAACTCTCTAATATTTCATTAATCTAATGAAATGAGTTGTGGATTTTGATATTCTAAACCATTACGCCCATGCCACTTTTACTCCCAAATTAATATTTGTGTCATAAAAAATTTCAAGCTACTTAATCTGTAATACATTTACTTGAAACTAATATCTATATCATAAAAAATTTCAAATTGATAAACTTATACAACATTTATCCAGTATGAAATTTTTTGCAATACGAAAATTAGTTTGGAGTAAATATGATACAAATGTACCATTTTCAAATATTTGGTGATATTAGCCCAATGAATTATATGTAGAATATTAAATTCTTTCAAGTTCTGTTAATTTAAAAGAAATGAATAGTTAAATGATTTTCAACATGTCTAAAAAACTTGACCCTCAAATATAATAGATTGCTGTCTTCTAGAGGTGGCAAAATGGACTTCAACTCATATTTAATGGCTTGGGTGAGATTGAGTTGTCTAAAATTGGGCATATGGGAAGGAATGGGTTTAATAAACCAAAAATCAATTATTTACAGGTTGTAGTGGGTTCGGTAAAGAAACCTACTTTCAAGACAATTAATGAAAGTATAATGCTAAAATTTTGAGAGAATGACACTAGAAATGTCAAAACTTATGTACAATGCTCACTTTAGTGTCAAAAGTTTCTTTTAGATCACTCAAATGCCAAATTTTTTGAAAAATGATCTTTTTGGTACCAACTCTAGTCTGTTTAGTCGGAAATCTTATATGACCTTCTTTTATTAGTTTCTTAAATCAATATGGCTCACCCGAGAGTCCAATTAACATCTAAAGCCCTAAAATGACGGCATCTAGTACCTTTCTATCAACTAAGAACTCCAAATCCCCAAATTGAAAGAGAACCCCTCAATTTCAAACTCTTACTGGCCATTGAACCCAAATTCGCTCCCCATTTCGATTTGCCCCCAAATTAACACATTAATCTTGTAAGTAGAGGGTAGGAGCTTTAATAGTGACTCACAACCCCAATTTTTCCCCTTGTGAGCCCTAATATTCTCTCTTGAACCCTAATTTTTCTGTTACGAGCCCTAATTTTCCCTTCTTATTGAGCGAGACAAAGATGGAAATGCATCTTTACCATGGGCGATGATGAGCAAATGGCGAGCGAGGGTGGGCGTGCCATGACAAGCAAGCAATGGCGAGCAAGTGACGAAGAGAGATGCGACGAGGCCAGCCTTTTAACTCAAGTTCAAACGACATCACTTTTGCCTTAGATGGCATGCGATGTTGTTTTGTTCATTACCCAGCCACGTTGGACTAAATGACATCACTTAAAATTTTTATTTACAAATTTCACGTAACCAATTTGGCTGAAATTTCTCATCATTAATACTTAAGTGATCATTTTTTTTTTCTGATTTAATACTTAAGTAAGTCGGCAAAAACTTTTGGTATTAAAGTGAACACCTTACACAAGTTTTGTCCCTTCTAATGTTCTTCTCCCTAAAATTGTGTATCCTAGGCCAAATTTTAGTGTGATGTCAAGCCGAGAATATTAGAATTCTTCTAGGGAATGGGTAATTTCATAAAAATTGTTGTTTAGGGGGAAAAGATTGATGGTATAATATTCCACAAATTGTGGTTTAGCATCAGCTATACAGAGAAAATTCAAAAATCTATTCTTATGGAATTTTGTTTTCTGTCCAAAAATATGTTGCCGAAGTTGTCGATGGTTTAGGTCGCAAGTTGTACGAGTAGGGAGGTTTTCTTTGTCTAATAATCTAGCAACTTATGGTTTTGCAAAGTCATAAATCAATTTTCCACAATAATGCCCGCAACTTGCACTAGCTATAATTATATGGGCAAAAAATAAAGAATTTACCTTCTATCAGTTTTTGTTAAATTAGATTAATATCACAAACTAATACACATATGATAAACGAAGAGTAAAATTACAAACTGATACATCTATTAACTATTACATATCATTCAACTTAGCAATTTAATAATAATATTTAATAGAAACTAACATAAGGTAATTTTTTTTATATTTGTATAAGTTTGAATTTTTTGTGGTTAAAAAATTAATTTGTAAAAAAAATTTCATAAATATATCAATCTGAGGCTTTTTGTGATATTAACCCTTTATAAAAGGTGGGAGTATTATATGAGCTTGGATTTTTTTGTGATCAAAAATTAATTTATAAAAAAATTTATTATAAATATATCAATTTCAAGCTTTTCATTGTATTAGCCCTTATTAAAGGGTAGGAGTATTGTCAGGGGGAATTTGAAACATAGAGTGACTTGAAAGTTGCAAATATTTCTTTATTTTGGTTTCTAAACCTTAGAAAGTTCTGAGAAAATATTAGGTAGAGGTATGATTCAAACTATGTCAAAATCCCAATCTATTCACTATACGACATGTGTAGCCGGGGCCCACCGCGCCAGATCCCTCACCGCCTCGCTGCTCTCTTCACTCTCTTCTTTTTTCCTCTATTTTTCTCTTCTTCCCTTTAGCTCCACTAGGGAAGACAACAGACGTTCATCCCCTTCCACCACCACCACCTTACCTCGTCTCAGTCCACCACGTCGCTGCCATTTCAGTCCTCCGTCATCGAGCTTGTGCTCAGCTGGCGAACTTGGGCCTCGGATTTTGGATCTAAGGTCTAGTGAGCCCCAGATTTGTGATCTAAAGCTCAACTCGACCTCAAATCAACCAAGGTCGGCTTAGACAACAAATGAGGCGGCGGCGGCGGCGGCGGCGTGGTGGGTCGATACGGCGTAGGGCCTCGACTTCCTAGCTGACGCGGGTACGGAGGCGAAGGGCGCGGGAGGAAGTGGACAGGAGGCGGCCACGCTGGAGGTCGGAGAAGGAGCGGGTGAAGATGAAGGCAGAGATGGAAGCGACGTGCCAGAGGCGGCGGCGGCGGTGGCGGGTCTGAGGTCGGGCTCGAGGTTGAGGCCAGAGAAGGGAAAATGGGGCAGGCGGAGGAGAGAGAGAGAAAGAGGAAGACAGCCCTTGCAGGAAGGCGAGGGACGGTGAGAGAAGGGGGAGACCTTGACTGAGTGGGGGGGCCCGCGCACTACTGTTGCAACGTGAATGGAATCAGCCGTCAAAGAACCAAGTAATTGCGTCATGCTTATATAGTATTTTCTCTAGTCATCTCGACTCCGGAGCAATCCACTTCCATTCAGACATTTTCACAAAGCAGGGACCGAAAGACTCGAGCGCTCTCTATGAAGGCCGAGTCGTCGCCGTGCGTAACGCGCACCAACTCTTTTTGTCGCCCTTTCGTCGCTGGATGTCGAATTGTCGTCTCCTTCCTTACCCACTTGCGTTTACTGATGCAGGTTCGAGAGCAGTGAGATGCTCGGGACTTTCGTGGCGTCGACACCCCTCCTGGAGGAATCGTGGAGGCGGTGCAATTTCGCGGACTCTGCCGCTCCGATGAGCTTCGTGGCGGACCATTGTGGCGAGGTTGGGTACGTGGCGTTCTCGGGCGTCCAGGCGATCGACTGGTCCGAACCGAGCTGCGGGACCCTGATTGCGCTGGGCGAGTGCGAATGGGAACCTCTGTTCTCACCGTTGAGGTGCGATGGCGATGGCGATGGCGACGGCGACGGCGACGGCGAGGGGACGGTCAAGGTGGACGCAGGATTCCTCCGTCTCTTCCTGGAATATTACCGGCGACAGGATTTCCAAAACCAGGTACGCAGCCCATTTGCCTTGTTTGATTTTGACCTAGAATTTGTTTTTTCTTTTTGGGTCGAAGAATTAGAAGTCTCACTACACGTGACTTTTGTTCTTTTCTGGGTAATTGCGTTACAACTTCATTAGTCGAACGTCAGCAACTTCCGCGAAATTATGGTTTAGCTTTCAGTCACCCTCTTGATAAATTAATCGGCCTATGGACTTTACCCCTAATTTGGATTGATTAGTCCATACTTACTATATGTGAGTCCGACGTTTCCAAAGCTCAAAACGCCGCCGTTTACTTTAGTTCTTTTCTCGGTAATTGCATTACAACTCCATTAGTGGAACATCATCAACTTCCACGAAATTATGGTTTTGGCTTTCAATCACACTCCTGATAAATTACTTTACCCGTAATTTGGATTGTTTAGTCCATTTACTTTATTTAAAAGCAGGTTCTAAAAGTTAAAGTAGCTGTTATGGAGACTCATGCTTAGTCGGTTTTTTTTTTTTTTAGTATTAAGTGTAAACATATTTAATTGGAAAGACAAATAGAGTCCACTGAACTTAGAACTATAAGCTTTGACACCATGTGAGATTTTGATAGGACTATTTGTTAACTGGTCTAAAAACTTAAGTCGTTAGATGTAAATGTGGTTTATTATTTAAATATTCTAACAATAATAAAAAAGCAAGATAAGGGCGGTTGGTAGGAAAATGTATAAACATTTGCTTGGCAGATTTAAAGGTGTACAGTACTTCTTAAGGCATGCATCTTTGCATTTTGTTGCCTCGCCTCACCATAGCTTGCTTGCAGAGTCTTCTTTTCTTCTCTTTGAACAGCGAGTTCATTCTGTGCATTTTATAACAACAAGAAAAGAGTGTTGAGTTTGATCGCCAGTATTCCTTTCTAGCGAGGTTAATATTTTTTTAATATAATCCAATGCGATTTAATTTTTTGAGGCCTCAGCCGGAAAAACTCACTACGAATTTGCTTTTGACCCGGGAAAGGAAGAAAAAGAATGCACGATGAGATAAATATCTTCTTATACATCTGCAATAGATATAAAATAAGGGTGTAAATGAGAAGAAACGTTTGTTAGAACACGAATTCCACAAATCCTCCTCCTAATTTGAATGAATTTGGATGGATTTAAAATTTACATAGAAAGCAAATTAAGATTCTAGTTCTTAATCCTTATGTGTGAAGGTGATGTGACTATGTAATTTATTAAGAACTCCTGAAAATCTATTGACCATCCCTCATTCTGCAAATCTTCAAACTAATTTCTCGTCTCGAAAGCAGAAAAACAAAATTATCTGAGAGCAATAGAGATGCATCAACTTACAAGGTTTTTCTTCTATTGTTTTGTTGAATTTACCAGTCACAAGCAACAAGACAGTCTTACTGAATTGTGCATGACTGCTGGAGACTATTTTGAGAGATTAGGCTGGTACTGTAGATATATACATCGGACAGTTCTTGGACAACACTAAATTACTAATCTAGGTTATTTGTGTCCGTCACATATCACATTCCTTGGCCATGTGTTGGAAATCTAGATGTAGTCTTTCTATAGTATGTAACGGTAAATTGTCGATATTGTCTCTACAGTCATTTCTTTTCTTGGGGAAGTCATTGACATTAGTCATACCAGCATATTTGAAGTAATAAAAAATTGCCCTTGGGTCATGCATGTATTAAGTTTTCCTCACTCTAGCTCTCGTTGTGAGAGTAAATTATTCAAAGTCCCTCAAGCACTGAGCTGCTTCTTGTGTGCAGATTCAGGGATTATTAGGAAAGGTTAAGATGATTATCCTCACAGGCCATTCCTTTGGAGCAACAACCGCCTCTCTTACTGCTCTTTGGCTCCTCTCCAATCTACAGCCCGTCGCTTCTCCCATCTCAGTCCTCTGCCTCACCTTCGGCACTCCCTTGCTTGGCAATGAGTCCCTTTCCCAAGCCATTCTCCGGGAAAGATGGGGCGGGAGCTTCTGTAACATTGTCTCGAAGCTCGATGTAGTGCCCAAATTGTTCTTCACTCCACTAACCTCCTTGACTCCTCAACTGTACTTGCTGCTTCAGTTTTGGCAAGGCGCTATGGCTTCACCCAGTCCAGAACAGTTAGTTGGAGAACTGCGAAAACAAAATTTTGATGAATTCTTTAGCAACGTCAAAAAATGTGTTCAAGATGCTGCACAATCAGAAGAAGGGGCGAGGAACAATTTGTTTTGGCCACTGGGAAGCTACCTATTCTGTTCGGAAGAGGGAGCGATCTGTCTGGATGATGCAACGTCTATTGTTAAGATGATGCATCTGATGCTCAAGACAGTCTCTCCAGTTTACAGTTTTGAGGATCATCTGAAGTATAGTTATTTTACAAGACTACTTTCTTTGCAGTTCCTGAAAAGAATAGACATCGATGACCTCTCCGAGTCAAGCTATGAAGCTGGTGTCTTCTTGGCATTACAATCTTCAGGAATAGATCCACAGGTAATTAAATGCCTCTCAAATCTGCACGAGACACTATCTTCTTGGCTTCCTAATCCAACTCAAAAGTATAGTCTATCGGTGCCCTTATTTTGTGGAAGGATTTTCTTGGAACAATCACTCTAATATTTGAGGCAGAACTCTCCTTCGCTCCTTAATAATAGTGCATGCAGAATGATGTAGGCTTATACTAGGACATCTTTTTGGTGATCGCTGAATAGTAAGTACTCAGTCTTCACTTTGTGGGTTGTGTTCTTACCATCATGCAGGATGACAATATTTCAAAGCCAGCTAAAGATTGCCTGCAGATGGCTCGGCACATGGGACGTGCACCGAACCTGAATAATGCTTATTTAGCTATCAAACTATCTGAGATAACGCCCTGCAGGGCACAACTTGAGTGGTACAAGGCACGCTGCGATGAGTCTGTGGATCAACGTGGGTATTATGACACATTCGAGAAATTTGCAGCATCCAGGAGGGAGTCCACAATCAACATGAACCTGTTCAGACTCGGCACATTCTGGGATAGGGTCATAGGCATGGCAGCACGGAATGAACTCTCGCACGATTTCCACTGCATGCCCAAGTGGGTCAATGCGTCCCATTCCTACATGCTCCTCGCCGAGCCATTGGAAATCGCACGCTATTACCGTCATGGCATGCACACAAAGAAGGGACATTACATCAAACATGGAAGGAATAGGAGGTTCCAGATTCTGGAAAGATGGTGGAATCGGAAGGTGGCTGTTGCGGCGCAAGAACCACAACAAAATAACAACAAAAGGAGTAGGAGCAGGTATGCAAGCTTTACTCAAGATTATTTGTTTTGGGCGAGGGTGGAGGAAGCTAAAGACTGGCTCAAGAACACAGAAGAGGAAGAGGACCTGAATAAGTTGGGATCGTTTTTGGAGAACATGAATCGTTTCAAGATGTACGCAGAGGAGCTGATTAAGAACAAGGAGGTGTCCATAGATGTTCTAGCTAAGAACTCAAGTTACACATTATGGGCTGAGAAATGGAAAGATTTGAAGGCGAAGCTCTTGCAGCCACCTTCTACTCCTCTTTTGAACGGAATGGATTGTGATTACGAAGAGATGAAGACATAGTGACACGAATAATTCCCGAATTTTAACTTAATGCATGACCTAACTTTCAGTATATATTGAATGGAGTCCATGAACTATTTGAAAATGTTTAAGATTAGGAAAAATATTGAATATTTTCATTAAAAAAAATTATTTTGTTTTGTAATGAAATGCAATAAACTGCAGAAATAAGGAAATGTCAAATTGGGACATTACAGTTGAATTTTATTCTACTGGGCCCTCCCCCAAATAGTGGAATTCTATTGGTCCATGCCGAAAATGTATTTAATTATTTTCATGTTGGTAAATTTTTGACGAGCATTGGTAAGTCTATGTAACTTTATTAATAACTTCCTAAATTACCTACTTTCGTTCATAGTTTTGCAAATAACTAATCTTTATTACATAAGTTCTAAGATTTTGAATTCGCTAACTCTTATTCATGCGAAATTTCCGACTTATATAGACTTTTGTCAGATTAATTAAAAGGTGGGCTTGTGAGTATATGTGCATATATATAATATATCCTAAATTTTGAGTATATTCTTATAATAGGGTTAGAATTAGAACTGAATTTTCTAGGATGGGAAGCTATGGAACATGGCCTCCTGATCGAATGGCCTGTATCGAACCGGTCGCCGATTCGCTCTAAGCGTCCCTCTCTCTGAAAAACTCCGATTCTTTCTTCGCAGGCCACCTCCGTCAATCTCTCCAATGGCGATCACCTCCGTTCGCCTTCTCATTCCTCCTTCCTTCACGTAACTCTCTCTCTCTCTCTCTCTCTCTCTCTCTCTCTCTCTCGTCTCTGGGATTGAATCCATACTCGGTTCAACGTATCATCGTATCATCTGGGTTTCGTTGCAGTGCTCTGTTTTTGGCCTGTTGTCTTCAAATTCGTGGACAAACCTCTGCTTTTAGATGTGCGTTTGCAATTTGGCGTCATTTGTCGGCCCTGCGATTGATCATTCGCGTTTTTGCATGTACAGACTATTACCGTCTTGAGGCAAATGCTGGGAGGTAAAATTGCCGGCAAGTGTTTTCCGGGTTTCGGTCCAGTTTTGAGTCCTTCGTCGTAAACTAGATTCGCATTGGATTGATGCTGTCGCGCTGATGAGCGGTTTTCAGGTTTTCTGTAGAGGCTGTGTGTGATTATAATAAGGTTTCGAACCTTTGTGTGAGAGCTGGGATTTCTTCGGGGAATCCGGAGAAAGCACCACCCAAATTCTCAAGGGACAAGAAGATGGTGCCTGATTCAGATCATCCAAGCCTTAAGGATACCGATTCTTAGCATCGGTTTTTTGAATCAACGTCCGATCTAGAATTTATTTTTTTTACCCTTTGCGTGCGATGACATCTTACTTTTAGTTATGCTCCCAAGTGTCTTGTTCCATGACTAAATTCATGTTGTTGACCTATGTTTGTCTAACTTGGCTTGCCGTACGAAGCTTGTGGTTTTGACTGGAGCTGGAATGAGCACAGAGTGCGGTATTCCCAAGTATAGAAGGTTCTTTAGTTATATTTAGAATGATATTTTACGTTTAGCAGACATTTCAATGGATAGACGTTACTGATGGGTGGAAATATTTCATTCTGGATGATTTGACATAACAGCCACTCTTCTCATTAATTTGTTTTAAACTAATTATATCAAAGAGGGTTTGAGTATGTTTTCATGGCTATTCTATATCTTTTATTTTGGTAATTAAGTGACTGGGAAGAACTGGAAGAGAGATCTTGCTGTGATGCTGCATCATTTTTCATGCCTAACGCTAGTCTTCAAGTTATGCACTCTGCATAACCCTGTGGTATATATGTATTTTAAGCATATGTGGTCATGTTTGTATGATTGCACTCTCATATTAAGCTTTCATGCCGAATGTGACAATTTGTAATTTTGTCTCCATTGTATAATATGTTGACTCTCTCTCTCTCTCTCTCTCTCTCTGTTTTTTTTTTTTTTTTGGTTTATTGGTTTCATTATGTAAATAGCAGTACTCTGCTTATTATGAAGAGATGAAGCAAATATGCTGGGACAGTTCAATCAGAAACCAAGTTATGGGGGATAAATTTGAAATTGAAGGGTGCTCTAGTACATATATACAAATTTTGGATAAGGAAGGGGCAGAAATAAAATAGTTGGTGAAAATTGGAAGCCAGCTCATTTAATTGAAAGAGCCTTTTACATAGGGAACATTTTTGTCAAGTGAATGTCTTTGGGTTACTTCAATTAGAATGTGTCTATGGAAGTAGCATAAGATCAGGATTGGGGTCATGCCTAAGAAATTAAGGGAGGACATTCAAGGAAGTTTGTTGGATTTCAGTCGTTATAAATGATATGATACTGTGGAAAGTACAATAATGTGTTGTAGTTAGCTGACTTTGCCTATGGAGAAGATTTGTTGTTGGTTCTTGCTTAAATAAAATCTTTTCAGTTTCTTCATGGGGCTTCTCTGGTTTTTTTTTTCATCTTTTCAAGTGTCTACCTGTGCCTAAGATCTTTAGTGTCTCTCGATTTTTTACTCTAATTTCATTACAATTCATTAGGAGTTTGTTCATTCTAAACGGGCCTGTAGGTGATATTGGGCAAGGAGGTATGCTGGATGGAGAAAGTTTACCACAGCACAAGCTAGTGCAGCTCATTATGCCCTTGCCTCTCTTGAAAAGGCTAGTTGAGTAAATTTTATGATTACCCAAAATGTTGACAAGTCACTGGATGTGGAAATTTTGTGACATTTTCAGAAATTGGAGGATGAAGTTGGATATTAATAATTCTTCTGAACTTATTTCAGGTTGCACCATCGTGCGGGTAGCACCATTGACCTGGAATGGCCCAAAACCAAAGAATGCAAAGCTAAATGAGCCAACGATCTCGTAATCTTAACAATTAAATGATAATCAAATTTAAAATCAAGGAAGATACTATCTCAACTATAACTAAATGCTGACAAAATGGCTCTTATGCACTAACAAATCACTCACCTGAAGCGATTATTCAAATCCAAACGCAACATGAAACTTGTACACAAAACCCTAAAATTTCGCTTCAACTAAAACATTGCTTAAAAACAACTCCAGTTAAGACCCACGGCTTCACAACCCTATAAATCACAATTTTCATGAAATTTCAAAGCTCAACATCTAAAAATTGGACTTCATGGCTCAAATCTCACATATTTTCGAACTTAAGCCCTAAATTCAAAAACTACTCCAATCGGATGAATGAAGGGTTTGAGGGCTCACTATTTTGCGAATCGGAGTAATTTCGCATTGGCAAGGCTCCCATGATAAGGACGCGGAAAATGCTCTCTCTCTTTGGCTCCGTTCGTTTCGCAGAAAATAATTTCCGGGAAAACGTTTTCTAGATATTCTAACATTCGTTTCACGAAGAATGAATTTCTTGAGGAAAATGTTTTCCATAAGAGGAAAAAAGTCTTCTAAATTAAGGGAAAATGTTTTCTACTTTTGAAAAGTGGAAAACATTTTCCCCACTTAATCTCTTTTATCTCACACCTCTACAAATCCTCCTCCCCTTTCTTTTTCTTCTTTTCTATTTTTTGTTCAAATTATTTGGGAAAATCTCAAATAATGACCCAAAGTGAGCTTATTTTATCAAATAAGGACCCAAAGTGACTGTTGTCCCAAATAAGGATCCGAAATGGCTAACAAGTCTCAAATAAGGACTTGAACCCACCAGCCGGTGAGCGTGTGACATTTCCGACGGCAGGAGTATAGGCAATTTTGTCCACAAAAAATATAGATAGAATTTGGTAAACCCTAAAAACAAAACTGGCAAACCCTAAAAACAAAACCCCCTAAACTCTTCACGTTCTTTTGACCTAAAAAACCTCTTCACGTTCTCATGTTTTTCTTCTTCTCTCTTCATCTTCTCGAAGAAGACAAATCTCGAGTAAAGCCACCTTTTTGTTATTGAGACACTCGTGTGTAACAAAGGGCCTCGATTCTTCATTATCTAGCCATACACTTTGATTCACACTCCCGTTCAACAGAGGTCAGTTTCATTCAAATCGGTGCAATTGATCCTTCGTTCATTCAAATTGGTTGTAACTTGTCGAAGCAACATGTCGACAAGGCACAGGCATGTGGTGGAATATCACACAGATGGCAGTGAGGATGGTGATGGTAGGACAAATTCTTTTGTTTTATGGTGTTCTTTTTGCTTATTTTGTTGGATTTATGAGTTAATGTCTCTTTTGTCTGACAAAATGCATATGAGTTGTGTCCGCTATGGATTTCTAATTAGATATTACTGCTGTTGGGGTCCTTCGTGTTGTGATGGTGGTCCCTGTTTTGCGATTTTTTTATACTCTCTTTTTGTATTTTTTTTCTGGTTTATATTTTTTCGTTGATGGTTGGAACTCACAGCCTGTCATAGATTCTCACAGGGAAAGTAGATAGACATTTAAAAAAAAAAAAAAAGCTATAATTACTCTGATATGGGTACTCTGATGGAAAGTATTTAGAGAAGGAAATTTGGTGGAAACACATTGAGACAAAATCAATTTGAGTCTACGTGCACATGAGTTTTCAGTCAGAGCATGAGGGCATCTTGTTTCCAATAATTTTTGTGCGCACTAGTTATTAGGAACTGAAAGTGTCTTGTTTTCTACAGTTTTTGTGCACTATAATGGACGTAACTTCTAAAGTGGCAATTTGTAAGATTACTTGTTAGAAGTTCTTCTTCCCAAGTTTTTAATATGAAGACTATTTAATCTTTGTGTCAAGATGCATCGTAGATCCTGCTAGTTATCATTCATCAATTACTTAGTAAATTTGCAATTAAGTCTTCTTGATAGGATTGTGTTTTCAGCCTTGTTTGTTGAACAAGAAAGAGAGAATCCATACAAAAGTTGAGTCGACCAAACTTAGTAGTCGTTTCCATAATTTTCAAGCCGATAACATATGAGCCTAAGAAATGCTTTGAATGGGATCGGTTTTCTTTTCCTTATGGTATATATCTCTAAGTTTGGTTCTTGGGCCACCATGGTTGGCTCACCTAAGGAGAAAGTTATGGCAACATCGAAAACATTTTAACTCCATAATGCACAATATTTTGATAAACGGAATCTAATAAAAGAGTGGTATATAGTCACTGGTGTGCCTAGTTTTCTTTCGTTAATCAAAGCATGGTACAATTTTATGGCAATTGTTTACTATTTTTGTTTTGTTTTTTCTCGGTGTACGTTTTTCATGGAAATATATTGACTTTATTTTTGCTTCATTTTGCACCAGTTGAGGGATGTGAAGAACTAAACTATTCAATATATGATGGTGGGTATGATGGCGTTGCTAGAGAAGAGGGCTTCGCCTTTGTTGATCTTGACGAGTTATACATAAGAAATGTAAGTTGTGCTAACGGTGATGGTTCAATGGAGAGGGATATGGAGGTTGGAGACATTAGTCGGTATGTAGATGTGTTAGCTGACAATGTAGATTTCTTGAATATGAATGGCGAAAATGAGTATACACATCCTGAGTTTAATGCTAAGGTTGATATGGAAAATCCTATCTTCAAGTTAGGAATGTGCTTTAGTAATGCTGAGGAGTTTAGAAAGGCCGTTAGGAACCATGCCATAAAAAATGGGAGAAAGGTGAGGTTTGTTAAGAATACACCTAATAAATTGAGGGCAGTGTGTTATGATGGTTGTGATTGGCTTATATATGCTTCCAAAGTGCAAAGGGAGCATACTTTACAAGTCAAAACCTTTAACCCCATACATACATGTAATAGAGCTCTACATGTTCCTCAAATAAGCACTAAATGGTTAGCAAACAAGTACTGTGATAGGTTAAGAAACAATCCTACATGGCTAGGTGCTTCAATGAAAAAAACAATGGAGTCTGAGAATGTTTTAAAGTTGTCGAGGACAATGGTTTATAGAGCTAGGGCAACAGCAATGAGTATGATCACTGGGAATGAGGAAGAGCAATTTCGGATGCTTAGGAGCTATTGTCAAGCACTTCTTGATGCCGACCCGGGATCCACGTGTATAATCAAAACCGAGCAATATCAAGACCAATACAAGTTTAAGGCAGTTTATATTTGTCTTGATGCATTAAGGAGGAGGGCCTTTGTAGAAGGATGTAGGCGCTTTGTAGGTTTTGATGGTTGCCATTTGTCATCAGGCTACAAGGGTATACTTCTGCAGCGGTGGGCATAGATGGCAACAATCAAATGTATCCCTTTGCATGGGCAGTTGTCGGACAAGACACATATAAGAAACGGCATTGGTTTATCAGTTTGATTGCAGAAGACTTGGGGATTACTGACCCTGAAAATTCAAAGTATTGGACTTTCTTGTGTGACAAACGGAAAGGATTGGTGCAAGCACTAGTAAATCTAATGCCTAAAGCAGAACATAGATTTTGCTTAAGGCATCTTTATGAAAACTTCAAGCTACATCACAAAGGGGTAGAACTTAAAAAGCTCCTTTGGAAGGCTGCCATGGCAACTAGGGTATGTGATTTTGACTTGGCAATGGAAGAGCTAAAGGCAATTAATATGAAAGCTTATGAATGGTTGTCCTCCGGTGCAATGGAGCAAGTCCTCCTTCAGGACAAGCTCAAAATGTGACATTTCCTTGAATAATTGGTGTGAAAGTTTCAACAAAAGCATCATTGACGCAAGGGACAAACCTATCATCACAATGCTTGAAGCTATAAGAGTGCAGCTCATGGAAAGAATTCATAAGCAAAGAGATGGGGTGGCTAAGTACACTGGTGTGGTATGTCCTAATATCCAAAAAATATTAGATCTTCAAAAACAATTTTCAGCATCATGGATTCCTAGCTGGAATGGGGAGGATGAATTTGAATTAAGTGGCCCATATGGTGACAAGAGAGTTGTTAATATTAGACATAGATCTTGTAGTGTAGAAGATGGGACATTAGTGGAATCCCTTGCTCTCATGCTATGGCAGCTCTTACATACATGAGAGAAGATCTTGAAAAATGGGTTCACACAAGTTTTAGTAAGGAAACATTCATTCAAACTTATAGCCATGTTGTGCATGTTGTAGATTCTATGGACACATGGCCTACTGAAGAGCCATTACTCCCACCAGATGTGCCCAAGCAAGTTGGCAGAAAGAAGAAACAAAGAACAAAATTAGTGAATGAAACAACTGATAAAAATTTGAAGACAAGAAAGAAGAAAGTTGTGCAAGAGCCCGAGGGAACAAAGTTGAAGAGACAAAATACTACAATCACTTGTGCGAAATGTGGTAGCATAGGCCATAGCAGGTATCATTGCAATAATCCATCAATAGTATTGATGGGAGCGGCAACGACAACAGTAGGATTAGCATCTTCAGCCCCTTTAGCCCCATTAGAATCACAACCTGAGATAGTTGAATTTCTTGCTTCACCTTTTGGTAACATCTCAAGCTCGTTGACATCTATAGAAAGGATAAAGATGCAAGTATCCATTTACCCTTGACTTTGTCCTAGAAGTGTTCTTATTTGCACTTTACTTCTTTTGACTAATTAATTTATTTTTTGATTCAATCGTAGGTAAAGAGGAGGATGTAAGGATCTCAACTTGAAAGTGGTGGAAGACGAGCAATTTTTTTTTTTGGAGAAACGCAAGACCAACGGCACAATTTCTCTTCTTGTTAGTTGATGTGGATGGGTCTATTTTGGTCTATTATGGAGCATTTTAAAGTATGATAGGTCTACTTCGTTAGGAAGATTTCTTTCGTGGGATATTCTACTTCATTAGGAAGATTTCTTTCATGGGATATTTCTTTTTTCCATCATACAAGCTGTGTTTCATGGTTTTCAAGGAGGACCACGCATCTTGTAGTCTCGTGGTTTATGATGCTTTTACCCTTTGCTGCATATCTATCTATTTGATAGAATTATGGAATCTGTTGATATCATTTGATTCCATTTAGCGAGCTGGAAGTACGACTTCCTTGTTGCTTGAACTTTGGCTAAACTAGGTTTCCAAACTCAAATTGAAGTAATACCCCTAGCTATGTTTTTCCAAGTTAGAAATATCATTATGTTCTTAGAGAATAAGTCGAAGCTCATCAGTCCATGGATGTCAGTTTCTCTGCCCACTAAACTTGATCTATCAATGGCCATTTAGACATCACGTCCAAATGCTTTAGACAACATAATTGTGTACCTTTTTCATTTTTTTTTTCGTACATCCCTTGCATCATGTATGAAATCAAAGCCTTGCATAATAATCATTTAATTGTATAATATAGACTATGTCACTAGACTAGGCTGTTTCGAGGAATCTTCTGATATTAATGCTTCATCAACTTATTATATAAGACTCATCATCGTAGCAGAAATAAACTTCTCTGTCCATTGAAGCCCAAGGAAATGCAAGTGTATAATTTTAGTTTCTCAGTTACTCAGTTAACATGTTCTCATGGTGCAATAAGGAAAGAGAGAATTTCAAATTTCCATCTTTACAGTATCCTTTTTAGTTTCAGATAGGGAGATCACGATACATACTTTCTTGACATCGAAATTTGTATCTGCATCAGCACTTCTACATCATAATTGATTTTGTACCACACTAATCCATGATTTGTCCCTCGGTTCTTGTACTTCATTGCTATTTTCTCGAACTCGATTGTAGGAAATTGCTTTGCATACTCCTCGACATCATGACAAAGTTTAGGATCGATTGTAGCAATCTTTGGTTGAAAGTGAGGGGAAGACTGCATTGTGGCCAGGAAGTCCTTCAACTTTGTTCCTGCTAGACAAAAAAATTTAACATCGAATAAAGAAAGCGTGAACAAAAAAGAGGAAGCAGTAGAGAAAAAGCATTAAGCATGCTTGAATGCATGAGGTGATTTGAACCATCTATAATTGGCAGACAAAAAAATGAATTTGGTAGAACCATTCACCTTTGGTTATGACCTTGATTTTCACTACCCAACTTACGACAGCATCAAAGAACTCAGCTACTTCCACAAAGTCCTCTTCAACAAGAAAGCAACAGGATGGACAAATTTATAACTAACCAACATAAAAACCCTGAACCTAAAAGCACAATCTAGTCCATAAGAAGCCTCTACCATTAGGAGCCATGGCAGATACATCTCCTACAACACAGCAATACGAGCAGATTCCGTCACCTTTTCAACTCTGGAACCATCAATTCCTTGCAGAGAATTGAAAGCCAAAAAAAGGGATAAATTTATTCCTATTTTTGATGGGTTAACGATAATACAATTAAAGTGTCTTCAAGGTATATCTAGCAGACTCATAGAAAGGAGAGAATGTGAAATTTTTGCATTACCTTTTTCTTCAAGTTCACTAAAACCGAATGATTTTCAATCCCCCAGAAACAAGTTCAATAAAAAAGGAAACAGAGGTAAGAAAGTAATACAGAGTATTTCACAAACATCTCAATCTCGAGCACAATTCGAATCCACCCAACCAAGAAACAGAGGACATCTCCATCTCGAGTACCCACATCTTGGGCATAATTCAAATCCACTTTCATGAACCCAGCCATGAGACAAAGAACATCTCCATCTCGAGTACCCACATCTCGGGCACAATTTGAATCCACTTCCATGGACCCAACCATGAGACAAAGAACATCTCCATCTCGAGTACCCACATCTCGGGCACAATTCGAATCTACTTCCACGGACCCAACTGAGAGAGAGAGAGAGAGAGGAGGGCACGTACCTTTGGAACTCAGGGAGCCAGTGTTGAGCACACGCTAACCGTGCACCAGCCCTTCAGTCCTGTCCATGGCGATGGTCCTGACCATGTTCTCGCCCTAGTGCTGGGCCACCTCCAGCACGAGCCTGATCGAGTTGTCGAGCACCTCTAGGGCCATCAAGATTGGGGCAAGCCCTCGTCAAACCGCACGTCAACCACGGCGTCGATCACCTGGCACACCTGCCCAATCGCGCCAGTGCCAATGAACTTATCGGTGATCCTGCCCTTCCCGGCGCCCTTGGCTGTGGCGGTGGGGGGAGGAGGGGGCGATGTGGCAGCGGCGGAGGTGGTGTAGTGGGCGGCATAGGTGAGGAGGTAGCCATGGGGGGAGGGGCGGTGGTGGTAATGGTGGCAGCGGGGGGCAGAGGAGGGGCCAAAGAAGGGGGCGAATTTGGGGTTAGAGGAGGAGGTGGGCCGCGACAGTGATCAGCGGAGGGTGGCGGAGCAAAGGAGGGCTGGCAGGAACCGATGCGAAGACGGTGACGCCATGGAGGAGGGTTGGGGGCTGAGAGTGAGAAGGGAGGAGTGAGAAGAGTCAGGGGATTCTATCTATATTTTTTTGGGACAAAATTGCCCATACTTTGGCCACCGGAAATGTCACACGCTCGCTAACCGGTGGGTTCAGGTCTTTATTTGAGACTTGTTAGCCACTTCAGATCCTTTTTTTAGACAACAGCCACTTTGGGTCCTTATTTGAGAAAATAGGCTCACTTTAGGTTCTTATTTGAGATTTTCCCAATTTTTTTTTAGTTTTCTCTTTCTTTTTTAATTTGAATTATTTTTAATTTCCTTTTCCTTTTCCTTTTCCTTTTCCTTTTATTTATTTTTTCTTTTTTTTTTCTTTGTTTCCCATCTTCTTCTTTCTTGGCTAGTCGTCAATTGTTGCCAAGCGAACCTTGAGCTCGTCAATCTCAAGCTCGCGCTCTGCACTCTTACTTATCATTTTCTTTATTTATTCTACCCTGTAATTGTACATTACTCAAGCAAATGGCTCTACATACTTTGTTTCTTTTTTCTTTTGTTTATTAGAATACAAAAGATGTAAGGGGAGAACAAGCCACTCAACTGGAAGATTCCCATGAGGGCTATACATGCTTTGCTTCTTTTTTCTTTTGCTTCTTTTTAAAATCTATACGAACATTTTTTAGAGTAGATGAACGTTTGACAACAATGAGGGAAAAAATATATGAAGTAAGTTTGCCTGAATTTAGAGGTAAGTTCATATTTAATGGATTTAAAGGTCGGTAAGTGATGCATGCCTAAGTGATGAAGTCTTAGAAAATATTTTCCTTATCAAACACCGGAAAATATTTTCCGAAACATTTTCAGGTTTTAGCTGAACACTAGAAAATATTGTCATTTTCCTGAAATATGACTTCTGGGAAAATATTTTCTAGAAATGGCCCATTTTCTACGAAACAAACGGACCATTCTTCTTCGTCTTTTTTTCCTTTTTCTTTCTTCTTTTCCTTCTTGCACTTTCTTTCAGTCGAGGGAGCTCTCGATCCCTTTAAAAGTTGAACATCCAATGTTCTGCTTGTTGACCGAGTCAGTAGTTTCCTTTTCCTTTTTGGTGGCATCAAGTCAAATATTACATACTTCGTCTAATTCCAGACATAAAGAACGCGTGATCAATCTAACAACTCATGGTTTTGCAAAGTCAAAAATCAACTTCCGCAATAGCATCCACAACTAGCTATAATTACATTGGCGAAAAAAGAATTTATTTGTAGGCATCTTCACTCTCCATTCCATAACTTGACTAAAACCTGTTCCTACATGTGTTCTTGTCCATCAGCGCAACACTCAACCACATCTCCATGTTACTCAAGTCCCACGTGAAGTCCTAGCCAATGACTCGACTCAAGCATCCAAACTCCTTCGCCGACTCAGCGAGCCTATCCATGGAATTGCTCACTCTTCATAGACAACAATTTAAGGAGAAAAATCATTAGGAATTGAAGCCCGGACTAGGTCAAGTATATGTTAGGTCCAAATTAAGTATATCTCACCAATTTTAGTATTGCGTAACCGGGTCAATTTGAATTGGACCATCTTCAATTGGACCCAAACCATCCATTTGATGGCTTCAGTCTATTCCAATTTAAACCTCCATGAACCAATCTAAATCTCATATCCATGTGTTTAAGAGAGAATGAGAGCTTGGGGCTCGGTCCATTAGATCTTGGGAATGAAAGATGCAGCTTCAATTGAAAATTCTCTACTCTCTGATAATCTAAGGAAACAAGCCGCAGATTCACAATATATGATTCCTAATGATAATGAATCCGGAGGAAGATGATACATGTTGCCGCGCCTCAAGTAGTCCTGAACGTTACGTGTCAAGAAATGTACTAGTTAAATCTCTAAAAAATGAAAAAGAGAGAGTTAGGCCCTGCCCAACCCAAGGTAGGCCTCCGTCCCTATCACGGGCATGGGAGACAAGGGACGGTGCCCAGCATGGCCGATTGTTTCTTCTGGGCCTGGCCCAGCATGGCCCGATTGCTGGCCCTAAGTTTTGGTGATGGAAGATTTTTTTTTATCCTCGCCCTCATTTTTATGGAGGAGAGCTTAGTTATCTTTTCTGTTCGGTTTCTTTTTTCATTTTCGTTTAATTGACACAGACGTTTAGTAATTAGGGGGCAGATTTTTTTGATACAAAACATAAGCATGGACTAATTTAATCTTGGGACGAAACCTATATACAATATACTACTTATATTTTAAAAGTTCCATTGTCATGTTGTCGTGATACCATAACGAGATCTCATGGCATTGCTTGCTTTAGAATCTCCTAAATGATGCAAGACAATTTACAGACAAATTGTTCAAAAAATTCAAGGATCGATGTGATATATTAGAGGATGGGAAAATTAACAAAAAAGTGTTAAATCTATTAAAATTGTATTGGTAAACCTTTTTTATTTTTTTGCCAATTGGATTCTAAACTTTTTATATTTATGTCATTTTAGTCCATCCAACTAATTTTGGTCAGCTAGCATTGACATGAACATTAGCCATTGTACATAGCGCGATCGGCTCTAACATAAATAATTTTTAACAATATTTTATTATTTCAAACAGTTTTTTCTTTTTTTCTCTTTTTTTCCTCCTTCCAGCTAGGGGAAGACAAAAAGGAAAGAAAGAAAAAAAAAAGAGAAAGCAAAAACTTGAAAAAAATTTAAAATATTATTAAAAATTGTTAACGTCAGCGCCGATCAATCAAAATTGATCAATGGATTGATTTATGACTCATTGCAAAAAGAATTTACGATGAAATTGACACAATTATAATAGAATTATGATTTTTTTGGGGGTAATTTTCCAATTAAAAGGCAGGATCTCGTTGAAGAGTAAATTCAAAGCATTTATTAATTTACAGACAAAACATTTATCAGAATTTTTTGGGGGTGAAAATTAGAAGAGCGAATTGATGGTTGCCAAAGCGTTTGCTCAATTTGAACCTCAGGAAAGTTTCAGAAGAGTGAGATACTGTCAACGAGACCGTCAAAGAACGGTGAGATACTGTCAACCCCTTTTCCGCGCCGTATCTCCACAGAACCATCGCGGCGCCGAGCAATGCCTCCTTCCGCGTCGGTTTGCCCGCCCGCCATCCCCTTCATATATAAATATGCACTGGACTCTCACTTATGGAGGCCGGATCGTCGCCGTGCGTGACGAACCCAACTCTCCATCGCCCTTTTGTCGCCGGAGGTCGAAGCGTCGTCCCCTTTCTCATCCAATTGCGTTTACTGATGATGCAGGTTCGAGAGCAGCGAGATGCTGGCGACTTGCGAATTCTTATTTTGAAAGATCCATCTTTGTGTTCCCTGCAATCATCAACGAGATCGGAGGCTTGCTTGTTGACAATTTGAAGAGTATTTGCCTTTTATGAATAAGAATCCAGTCTATATAATTGGGGTTCAATATCGGACCCACTTGTTTAAAAAATTTAGAAACGAACGGTGAAGCTACATCTAGTGCAACCAAATGTCAACTTCATCGATGGATGAAGGGTATGGCCTCTCACTTCTTAGATCCATCTTCGTCATTGAATATCCAACTTGTCGTTCTACATTTTCTTCACATCGACTTTTCCGTGGCCTAAATCCAAGATTAATCTTCCTATGCGAGTGAGTGGCACCGGAAAATTGGCTAGCAAATTGCTGGTTGCAATGGTCTGTGCCATTGTGTTTCATAACTTTGTTTTGCTCCATTATTACAAAGCTGGAACGACCAACAATTTTAAGGCAAATAAAAAAAGAAGAAATTATTCAAACAGCCACAATTCAATGTACGTGACATGGGTATCGGCCTGATTTGATGAAACTCGAGCCTTCAATAGTCTTTTAGGGTGCGAATGGTAACGTTTCTGTTCTTTTTTTGTTCCAGGGAACAGAAACAAAAAAAAGTGTTTCTGTTCCGAGGAACAATTTTTGAACAAAAGAACGCGTTTGGTAACGTTTGGTCCGAGAATAAAAAAGGAATAGAAACACGTTTGGTAAATTTTATTCTTTTTTTGTTTCTTTTAATTTTTTAAACATTTTTATTTTATTTTTCATTTTTTTCCTTTCTTTTTCATTTTTTATTTTTTCGACCAGTCCCCGGCCTCCGGCGACCGGCCGATGGGGCAGGCAGCCTCGCCCAGCCAAGGCGAGGCGAGGCGAGGCGACGCCGGCGCGGGCGAGGCCGAGCCTTGCCTTGGCTGGGCGAGCTCGGGCTCGCCTAGATCCGGCGAGGCCGAGAGCCTCGCCATGGCTGGGCGAGCTCGAGCTCGCCCAGATTCGGCGAGGCCGAGCCTCGACGGCCGGTCGCCGGCCATGGCCGAGGCCGGCGAACGGCGAAAGAAAAAAGAAGAAAAAAAAAGAAGAAGAAAAGAAGAAGAGAAGAAGAAGAGAGAGAAGAAACGTTTTTTCATTTTTGTTTCTGGAACAAGAAACAACAATTAGTTGTTTCTTTTTTTTGTTCTTATTTTGTTCTGGAAACAAAAAAAACAAAAAAAGAACAGAAACGCAATCAAACGAGTTTCTGTTCTTTTTTTGTTCCCGAGAACAAAATCCGTACAGAAGTGTTCCAGAAGCGTTTCTAAGAAACGTTTCCATGCACGCTCTTACAATCCCAGCTAATGTCGTGTCGGTCACTTTTCTTCTTAGAAATTTGACTTAGCCACAGTAAAATCGCCTTTTCCATATTAAGTTAAGGCGGTTTTCGGTTCTTACATCCTCGAAAGGCTAGAAAGAAAAAGTAAGAGCTCCATCTTAAACTCGACTAGTTTCCGCGACATTTAGCATAGAAGAAGTTGAATGCTCGCTAATTTTCAGGGGATGAAGAAGCTTGAATTGAATTAATGTTGTTGACATCTAAATTTTGACGACCCTAAGGAAATAAAATAAAAATCACATCAGAACAAGAAAAAGAAAAAATGGAGAAAATCAATCTGATTGATTATGCATGGAGATTAGAAATTCTGATGAATATTCAGATTTTGATAAATGCAGAAGCAATTAGGAGATCAAGTGAGTGAAAAGTAAGAATTTTTATAAAATGGAAGGAATCAAAACAAAATCGAGCTAATTACGAAATCATACTCCGATTTGCAACCATAAATTGATGCAATAAAATATGAAAATTCAAAAATTGACATAGAAAATGGCTGTCTGGAATCATTATAAAAGAGAGCCACAATGTTCGTGACAAAGGGCAGTTGAACTCAAAAAAATTGAGAGAAAAAATTCAGAAGCTTTTGTCCATCTTGGTTAAAAGAGAAAACCATTTCTCTTTTCTTTCTCTGACAAAGAAAAGAAAAAAAAAAGAAAGAAACAGCGAGAGAGAAGAGACGTGAGTCCAGCAAGAGAGAGAAGTGCCGTGAGAGAATGGTGAGGAGAGAGAAAAAAAAAACAAAACAAAATAGAATCACTACGCATCTTCTTCCTCCCGCACCCGTCGCCTGCGTCTCCCCTGCGAAGCTCGCCACGTCGATCTCACTCACCGACGCCACCCCTGCTGCTCGTCCGCGGGCATCATGCTACACCTCTGCAACCGCCCGTCCTCTTTCGTCGCCGCACCACAGCAACCTGCGTCACTGCCGACTGCTGCTTTCCCTCTGCCCAACGGCGTCAGCTAGCGACCTGCTCGCCTCCACTTGCAACGCCGTTCAAACACCGCCCCTGCCTGCGCCTCTGACCGCTCGAGCACCAGCAGCCCGCGGCACCACCGCCTGTGACGCCCCTCACCGTCGCCGCCCGCCAACCCTCTCCGGAGCTCCGACGCCGACCACTATCTGCTCGGTGCCGACCAACCTACTACCCCCTTTCCTTAGGTTGCTTAGGGGATGCATGGAAACGTTCCTAAAAAGTGTTTCTGGAACACTTTTTTGTTTTTTTGTTCCCGGGAACAAAAAAAGAACAGAAACGTGTTTGGTTGTATTTCTGTTCTTTTTTTGTTCTTTTGTTCCTGGAACACAAAAAGAACAAAAAAAAAAAACAAAAAAAAAAACTTACTTCTTATTCTAGAAACAATTTTGAAGAAACGTTTCTTCTTCTCTCTCTTCTTCTTTTCTTCTTCTTTTTTTCTTCTTTTTTCTTTCGCCGGTCGCCGACCTCAGCCATGGCCGGCGACTGGCCGTCAAGGGTCGGCGACCTTGCCGGAGCCTCGCCTTGGCTGGGCGAGCTCGGGCTCGCCCAGATCCGGCGAGGCTGAGCATCGTCGGCCCCCAATGAGCTCAAGCTCGCCCAGCCATGGCGAGGCTCGGCCTCGCCGGATCTGGGCGAGCCCGAGCTCGCCCAACCAAGGCGAGGTTCGGCCTCACTGTGCACGGGCGAGGCTGAGCCTCGCCTTGGCCGGGTGAGCTCGGGCTCGCCAGTCCGGCGAGGCCGAGCCTCGCCATGGCCGGGCGAGCTTGGGCTCGCCGTGACTGGGCGAGGCTGCCGGCCCCGTTGGCCGGTTGCCGGAGGCCGGCGACCGGCCGAAAAAAGAAAAAATAAAAAAGAAAGGAAAAATGAAAAATAAAATTAAAATATTATAAAATTAAAAGAAACAAAAAAAAAGAATAAAATTTACCAAACGTGTTTAAATTCATTTTTTATTTCCGGAACAAGTTTACCAAACGCCTTTTTTTATTCAAAAATTGTTCCCCAAACATAAACATTTTTTTTTTTATTTCTCGTTCTCGGGAAAGTAAATAAAAACATGCGCGCCTTACTTTTCTTTTTTTATTTTTATCTTTCATTTATTTTATGTTTTTTTTTTTTAAAGTCTTGCCATTATTGTACCAATTGGAACATTGGGAGTTGATTTTCATTTTATTGTGGTCATTATCCACAAGAGTTTTGCTCAAAATTATTGTAATTATTTAATTTGATCCATAAGACGTCGGATCATTTTTTAATTATATTAATTTTTGGGGCATTTTGATGGTATTTTAATTGTTAAATCATTATAATTATTAATTTAACCCATAAGACCTCAAATCAAATTTTTAGTTATTTTAAATTTTCATATATATTGTGATATGTAGGGTTAAAACAATCGTTAATTTAACCCGTGAGGCAACCGATTACTTTTTTGGTTATTTTAATCCTTCTTTTGGTGGATATCTTGTTTAGCTTAGATGTAATATCATAATTTTTTTTCTTTGAAAAATATTTTTTAAAAAAATCTAAAATCATATCTTGCATCGGAGTTGTTGGTTGAGTAAATTAGGATTGCACATTTAGATAACTTTTGGAATAGATTAGGATTGAATTTTTTTAGATAGACTCTTAAATAATGTTGGCACATTTTAATAATCTATTCTTCTTTTTTCTAAAAAATAGTTTTCTAAGATAGGATAGGGTTTAAGTCAAATTAATCCCTAAAATAAATTAGAAAATTATTCATTTTTCAAATAGTTTAATTAGGGTTTTTATTAATTCCGAATTTCAATAAAAAAATGCAAATATATTAGGTGCATGTTAATTAGTTTGCATAATAGGTTCATTTAATTAGAATTTGTTTACTAGCAAAATTAGGTCATGTAGTTAAAATACATGTTTTAATTTCAAGATAAAAGAAAACCCAAAAAAATAATTGCTTGCTTTGTGTGATGCAATTTATTTTTATTTTTTTTATTGAATGTTTAATAGTAGATGAGCATCTGTGTGGTCACCATATTTGCATCATAGTAATTTAGCTTAAAATAAATCCAAGCTGCCTGCAAAAATATTTTTGAAAATAAAAAGAATGGTACCGAAAGGGTATTAGAGAAATCTAGTATAACCAAGTCCCCATACCCAAAAGTTTCTAATTCGTAGGAGTAAAATAATTCTCTCATTATTTTATTTAGGTGTCTAATCGACCTGCCGAAAATTGAGTAGTGGCAATTCTTAGATAAAATCTATTTGCATGTTAAAAATTTGAATATAAGTTGCGAATTGGTATGAACTTGAGAGAGCTCGAGCTAAGTTTGAAACTTAGTAGTCCATTAGCCTAAATCCTAAGTGGTGCACTTGAAATTTAGGTCACGACAAATGTCAAAAGGCATGATCTTTTAGTATGTTGATTTTGGAAGAAATCTATTCACGACTATAAGGGTGGGAGTTTCTCCACATCTTCAGAACATGGAATTCACATGACCACCCAAGCTCGTCTAGGTTTTTCCTAGGGTTTTTGGAATGTTCTCAGGAATAGGCAAAATGGTAATTGCACCAAGTTCTAGAATTCTCTCATAAGTTGAGAGATGCGATCTCATCCACCGAACTGAAAGGCGATCAATGGTTGTAATTTGAGAGCCTCTAGTATAAAAAGGAGTGCCCTCCTTCTCATTGTATTAATCCAAACCACTTTCTCTTCCAAAGCTTCTATCTCTAAAACTCTTTCCGAACAATCCGGAAAAGCAAGTGAGCAAGCGATCCCAAGAAAGAAAGCCTAGGCATCCCAAGTTCCCAAGAAAGACTTAGCTTTAGCCATCCCGTGTCCCAAAGTGTACTGATGAGAATTTGACTCCGTGTAAAATTGAGCAAAAATCCACTGAATTGGCCTATTTCTTGCACATACCTATTTCTTGCACATACCAATTAAAGTATTTTGAATTAAACTTGAACTGAAGAAGAAATTCTTTCCTAGCTTCAAGGAAAAAATTCAAGAATTCTCTATTCTTTCTTCAACATAGCATAGCTTAATATAAAATTTTCAGAACCTTCATTTAAGCCAGAGTATACATATATGGAACGTCCATAAAAAAATCTCCCAGAATACTTCCTACTGAACGCCCTGCTTTATTCACTCAATACAGATTCTTGGAGAAGGTATTCTTGAATGGGAATCTGCATTGATTTGTTTCCAAGCATGCGGTATTCTTGAATGAGAATCTACATTGGTTTGTTTCCAAGCATGGATACAAATCAATAGTCATGTTCGTGGATACAGATCAATAGTCATGTTCGTGGATACAAATCAATAGTCATGTTTGATGTCGCCAATGAGGTGTTCCATGAAATGGCTCTGTCAGAAGAGCTTTCGCACATGGTTAGTGTCAGCAAAGTAGTGGAGTTGTCAGTATCGAATGACTTGCTGGCTATGTGCACAGTAGTAGTTGGGCATCCTGGACAGCATTCCGCTTGTTCCGTTTGGGTTATGAAGGATGCCTGAGTCTTGGACTAAGCGGTATTCTTTTCCGATGGATGGACAAGTAAAAGGATTTGATGGCTTCACAATGAATGGTGAGCTTCTGATGGTAATAGATGATGAAGATGAACGAGTTTCTTGGAATCCACAAACTCAACAATTTGCAAATTGCAAATGCTCCACTAGCAATGCAATTCAATTTGGCCACAATGGTAGAGAACCTTGTTTCACTTTAGCGAATTTGATTTCCACTACATTTACTTGTATTATAGTTTGGTCCAACATATTCTTGTTCAAAACTCGCGTAAGGAGAGAGACTAACGTCAAGAGCAGCTCTTGATATTGTCACTACCAATATCCAAGCTAGAGAGCGATGAGAGATGCTGGCGAGCATGGAGTACCTCACCTGGATAAGCGGAAAAGAGAATTGTAGAATTTCTATATATTTCAGATTACAAAAATTTATAAGCTTTACAAGATTCAAATCAGATTTTTGTATCCTGTTGATTGTATGTGGTTGAGAAGCTTCACTCTTGCTTTCTCTCTCTTCATGATTTCAAGGGTTGTTTGGAGCAGGTTCTATTTTTGAAATCGAAAATATTTATTGAAATTGAATATGTTTGATATATTATCCTAAATCAAAACAAAAAAACTATAATTTCATATTTGATCCGACGTAAATTTTTCATATTATATAATGGAGTAGAAAATAAAATAAAATAAATAGCCTCGTGTAGTTCTTAATTTGACCCAAAAGGTCACCAGGGAATCGACTATATAGGTCTGAAATCTACTCACTTCACAGAAACATCCATAGAGCCTAACATTTAGAAAAATTCCACACGTGTCAAAATCGTGATATGTCACGTGACAAACAGAAAGATGTAAGGAATACTGCACCGAGCTCTTTTCCTGCCTTCTAGCTTCCATGGCGAGTCGTTCTCAGTAACAAAAAGAATCTCTCCAAGATCAAACGTTCATCTCTCGTTTGCACTCGCTCTTCTTCCTCAACCGCCGACCAAATAAACTTCTCTTTGGACTCCACAAAGTCCTCTCCCTATGGCTTATGCATGCTTTGTCTGTCCATTTCCTCCTAGTCTCATCCTCCCTCTTAAACCACCGGCCTCTGTGCTCATAGCCACTCTTACATTTCACATAAAACAAGCATAAGAGACAAAACTCTGTTGATTTCTGATGGTAACTGTGACCATCTCAATCTCTTCTCTCTCCATCATTCTTAGGAAACGGAGAGCTCATGACTATGCATATGCATATGCCAGGAAGGGCTGGCGATGGTGGGGGGAGCATTGGCTAAGGTCGCCGGGCCTTGGCCAGGGGCCAACGACGCTAGCTAATCAACGGCGAGGGCTCGCAAGCAATCGCTAGATCTGGGCGAGAACAGCGACCCTCGTCACCTCCCTGCCATCACTGGGAAGGGCCGACAACAGTGGGGGAAGTATCGGCCGAGGGCCATGCGACCCCGGCCGACCCTCCCCCCTCTGTCGCCGACCCTTCCTAGCAGTGGCAGGGAGGCGGCGGCAGCAAGGGCTCAGCCCTCTACCGCCCCTTCGACCCCTTTTTATTTTAAGTTTTAATTTTTAAATTTTAGTTTTTTAATTTTTAGAATATTTTAAATAAAATTAAGTTTAAATTTAATTGATTAATTATTTATATTAATTATTTATATATCAGACACAAAACGACATCGTTTTTGCAATTTTTCGTCACATCAACGTGCAAAACGATGCCGTTTTGCATCAAACTCGCTGAAAAATTGTCACATCGGCAATTTGACTAGATTTTGACTGGAGTGGCACTTAAGTGATTCACTTTACTCAAAAACTGGCACTTAAGTGTCCCTCTGTGCCAAATTTTGGCACTTGGATTGTTCTTCTGCCTCATTTTTTTCAATGACTTGACACGTCCCTTTTTATAGCATAAGACTTCCATTTAACATTGAAAAGTCAAAACCCGTGCTCCTTTGACAGGGGGATTGCCAAATCTTAGCCCTGATTTTTTTTTTTTTTTTGGGTCTAAAAGATAGTTCTTATTTAAGTAGTCATAAAAGTCGCAATATTACAACCAAAGCTAACAGGACATCCGGAAGCGATTGCATAAGCCGCAACAACTTAGCCCTGATTTGTCACCGTAAATCTCTCAAGTATGCATCTCTCACCTTCTTTCACAATCTTTTCCTTTTCTGATTCACTTATATTCACTCGCTATCATTTACGATTTCACAGCCATAATTATTTTCTTATTCTTTCCTTTAATTTCCTCTCCACTCCATCTTTTCATATACGTTGCGCATGAACGCCCAATATTCGAGTGAGTGTCCATTCTTTTCATATTGCTGGCCAAATCCCATTGATTTCCCTCATAATTTCAATTTTTCCGAAAGAATGCCAAGCAATCCGGAGGTGTCTATGAAGGAATGAGAATTCAGTCTGTCCTCGTCACTCCGAGCTCCCGATCTTTCAATGATCAGTAGCTAAAAACGTGAGATTGCTTTTATGATGATTTGCCAAGATCGACTCCTCTTATTATGCGAAAGATGATTAGTGAGACCTGGTGGGGTTGAGCTTTTGGACACGGGATATCTTGGCCAAAGTCGTGGAGAATATTCCATGAAAATTCTATCTTTCTTTTCCTTTTTCTAATTCATTTCCCTCAACTTACGGTTTGACAAAATTGCCCGTGATTTCGCAGCCAACATATTTGTGTCCTCTTGTGCATTCCGGTATTCTTAGAAAAAGATCCCACGAGTTCCTCCACTTATCTGGCCAAAATCTACTAGAGGGAAGATTTACTAGAGAGAAGATTTCTCTAATTGATTGGCTTCCCTCATCTTTGCGGAAATTGTGACCCCCAAGTTTCAGATTCTCATGTGCGCAATTCATAATCGAGCATGTTCTGAGGATTTGTTAATCCGTGTGCCAACTCGGAGCATGTTCATGGCTTCATGAGTTAAAGCATAAAAACGCTAGCTCATATGAAATTTATTGGATGCGGGCATGCTTTACAAGAACTAAACATGCAAAGTAAAAATTGATATTTATATTTTTTGAGATCAGTTTGGATCCTTAATTTTATTATGCAATAAATGACTAAATGTAAAGTCAAAATTTAGGTGTCAATAATGATTCTTGAATATTTGGTGATATCAACCCATGAATTATATGTAGAATATAAAATTCTTTCTAGTTTTGTTGATTTAAAAGAAATAAATAATTAATTGTTTTTCAACATCTCGCAAAAACTCGGTCCCCTTACATTTAATAGATCAGTCTCTTGCAAAGGTGGCATAATAAACTTCAACTCATATATAATGGCTTGGGTGAAATTGGATGATTGCCTAAAATTTGGCATATGGGTAGAAATGGGTTGATTAACCATAAATCAATTATTTACGGGTTGTAGTGGGTTCGGAAAGAAACCCACTTTAAGACACTTAATGAAAGTATAATGCTAAAATTGTTTATCCTAGACCAAATTTTTGTGTGATGTCAAGCCGAGAATACTGGAATTCTTCTAGGGCATGAGTAATTTCGAAGAAATTATATAGGTAGAGAGAAGAATTTATTTATAGGCACCTTCGCTGCCTATTCAATAACCCTAACTCCAAACCTGTTCACACGTGTTTTGGTACATCAGCTCGGCGCGCACCTCCATCTCCATGTTGCTAAAGTGCCACACAAAGTCCTAACCCATGACTCGTTCCATTAGATCTTGGGAACCAAATGTGCAGCTTCGATGGAAAATTCTCCACTCTCTCATGATCTTAAGGAATCAAGCCACGGATTCACAATATATGATGCCCGACGACAATGGGTCCGGAGAAAGATGAGAAAGGTCGTAGCCGCCTCAGCTAGTCATAAACGTCACGCGTCGAGAAGGTATTGGTCAAATCTTTAAAAAAAAAAAGTAGAGAATTTAGGCCCCGCCCAAGCCCAGGCAGAACTCCGTGCAGTCACGGGCATGGGAGACCAGGGAACGTGCCTTTGTCGACTTTTTTTGACTTCGCGGAGTATTCGTAGAACCCATCCTTCGTATGATCACTCGAAGCAGAGACTGACGAAAGACTGGAGCACTCTCCGTGGGAGCCGAATCGGCACCGTGCGTGACGCACCCAACTCTCTCTACTGCCCTTTCCATCTTCGTTGTGTCAAAGCGTCTCCTTCCTCATCCAATTGCGTTGACTGATGATGCAGGTTCGAGAGCAGCGAGATGCTGGCGATTTTCCTGGCGTCGGCGCCCTTCCTGGAGGAGTCGTGGAGGCTGTGCAGTTTCGTGGCGGACCGACGCGGCGAGGGCGCTTACCTGGCGTTCTCGGGCGTCCAGGTGATCGACGGGTCCGAGCCGAGCTGCGGGACCCTGATGGCGCTAGGCGAGTTTGGATGCGAGCGTCTGTTCTCGCCGTTGAGATGCAATGGTGAAGGCGAGGAGAGGGTCAAGGTGCACGCCGGATTCCTCTGTCTCTTCCTGGAATTTTACCAGCGACAGGATTTCCAAAACCGGGTACGCAGTCCCTTTTGCCTTTTTGGACTTTTGACTTAGAAGACCGACTATGTGACTTTTGTTCTTTTTCTGGGTAATTACGTTACATCTTCGTCAGTCGAACATCAACTCCCACGAAATTAGGCTTTAGCTTTCCGTCACCCTCCTGATAAATTGATCGGTCTATGGATTTTGCATATCTTGTGATTCATAATTTGGATTGTTTGTTCCTCAGTCAAGTCAGTACCTACTATACGTGGATACGACATTTCAAGAGCCCATTTACTTGATTTTCAAAGCAGAAAAGAACCAAGATAATGGTGGTGGGTAGGAAAACATATAAACATTTGCACGGCAGACTTAACTGTTGCGAGTATTTCAAAAGGCATGTGTCTCTCTGCATTTTCTCCTCTTGCATTGCTGGCAGAGTCATTCTTTTCTTCTCTTTTAACGGGGAGTTCATTTGATGCATCTGATAACAACATGAAAAGAGTGTTGAGTTTGATAGCATGTGATTGCGATATTCGTTTTTACCAAAGTTAATATATTTTTAAGTTATTCTAATGTGATTTAATCTTTCAAGGCCTTATCTGGAAAAACACACTGTGAATTTGTTTTTCACCGGGGCAAAGAAGAAAAAGAATGCATGATGAGACAAATATCCCCTTAAACATCTGCTATAAATATAAAATAAAAGTGTAAATGAAAAGAAAATGTTTGTTTGCTAACACATGAATTTCACAAGTCCTCCTAATTTGAATGGATTTGATAGGATTTAAAATTTACATAAAATGGTAATTAAGATTCTGGTTCTTAATATTTATGTGTGAAGGAGATTTAGGCTGTAATTAACTAAGAACTCTTGAAAATCTATTGACCATCCCTCATTCTGAAAATGCTGCTTCTAATCTCTCGTCTACTAGAAAGCAGAATAGAAAATCATCTGAGAGCAACAGAGACGTGTCAACTATCAAGGTTTTCTCCTGAATAACCATATTGTTTTGTTGATTTTACCTGTCACAAACAGCAAGACAGTCTTATTGAATTGTGCATGACCGCTGGAGACTGTTTTGAGAGATTAAGCTGGTACAGTAGATGTATACACCGGACAGTTCTTGGACAATACTAAATTACTTATCTGGCTTATTTTTGTTCTTCATATATCACATTCCTTGGCCATGTGTTGGAAATCTAGATGTATTCTTTCTAGAGAGCCATTACTGTATTGTATTATGTAGCGGTAAATTGTTGATGTTGTCTCCACAGTCATCAGTCATTTCTTTTTTTTAGGGAAGTCATTGACATTAGTCATACCGGCATATTTGAAGTGATAAAAAATTGCCCTTGGGTCTTGCATGTATTAAGTTTTCCTCAACTCTAGCTCTCATTCAGAGAGTAAATCACTTGAAATCCTTCAAGCATTGAGCTGCTTTTTGTGTGCAGATTCAGGAATCACTAGGAAAAGTTAAGATGATTATCCTCACAGGCCATTCCTTTGGAGCAACAACCGCCTCTCTCACTGCTCTTTGGCTCCTTTCCCAACTCCAGCCCATCGCATTTCCCATCTCAGTCCTCTGCCTCACCTTCAGCACTCCCTTGCTCGGCAACAAGTGCCTTTCCCGAGCCATTCCCCAAGAAAGATGGGGCAGGAGCTTCTGTAACGTTGTCTCAAAGCTTGACATAGTGCCAAAACTGTTCTTTGCTCCACTAGCCTCTTTGACTCCTCAATTGCACTTGCTGCTTCAGTTTTGGCCAGTCGCAATGGATTCACCCAGTTTAGAACATCTTGCTGGAGAACTGCAAAAACAAAATTTTGATAAATTCTTCAGCAATGTCAAGGATTGTGTTAAGGACACCACACAATCAGAAGAAGAGGCGAGGAACAATTTGTTTTGGCTATTGGGAAGCTACCTATTCTTTTCAGAAGAGGGAGCAATCTGTCTGGATAATGCAACATCTGCTGTTAAGATGATGCATTTGATGCTCGAGATAGTCTCTGCAGCTTCCAGGTTTGAGGATCATCTGAAGTATAGTTATTATACAGGACTATTTTCTTCGCAATCCCTGAAAAGGATAAACATCAACAGCCTCTCCGAGTCAAGCTACAAAGCTAATGTCTTCTTGGCATTACAATCCTCAGGAATAGATCCACAGGTAATTAAATGCTTCTCAAATTCACACGAGACACTATCTTCTTGACTTTCTAATCCGACTCAAAAGTATAGTCTATCAATGCCCTTATTTTGACGAAGGATTTTTTTGGAACAACCACTCTCTAATACGTGGGGCAGAACTCTCTCTCACTCTCTAATACAAGTGCACGCAGAATGATGTAAACTTATACTAAGACGTCTTTTTGGTAATCGCTGAATGATAAGTCCTTAGTCTTCACTTTGTTGGTTGTATCTTTAATCACTGGGCAGGGTGACAATATTTCAAAACAAGCTAAGGATTGCCTGCAGATGGCTCCGCATATGGGATGTTCACCAAACCTGAACAATGCTCATCTAGCTATCGGACTATCTAAGATAATGCCCTGCAGGGCACAACTTGAGTGGTACAAGGCACGCTGCAACAAGTCCAAGGATCAACTTGGGTATTGCAACACATTCGAGATATTTGAAGCATCTAGGAGGGAGTCCATGGTCGACTTGAACCCATTTTTACTCACTGCATTCTGCAATGATGTCATACACTTGGCAGAACAAAATAGACTATCGCACAATTTCCACCGCATGTCCAATTGGATTGATGCGTCCCATTTCTATGGGCTCCTTGCCAAGCCATTGGAAATCGCTCACCATTATCGTGTTGGTATGCACCAGGAGAATGGAATGGAAGGAATAGGAAATTCCAGATTTTGGACAAGATGGTGGAATTGAACAATTGCTGTTGTGGTGCAAGAACCACAACAAAATAACAACAAAAGGAGTAGGAGCAGGTATGCAAGCTTGACTCAAGATTCTGTGTTTTGGGCAAGGGTGGAGGAAGCGACAGACTAGCTCGAGATTGCAGAAGAGGAAATCACTTGCTATTACTATACCATCAGGAGAAGGGAACGGAAGGAATAGGAAATTCCAGATTTTTGACAGATGGTGGAATCGAACAATTGCTGTTTGTGGCGCAAGAACCACAACAAAATAAGTAGGAGCAGGTATATGAGCTTGACTCAAGATTCTTTGTTTTCAGCGAGGCTGGAGGAAGCAAAAGACTGGCTCAAGATTGTGGAAGAGTCCCAAATAAGTTGGAACTGCTTTTGGCAAACATCAAGGGTTTCAAGAAGTACGCAGAGGGGCTAATTGAGAGGAAGGAGGTGTCTATAGATGTTCTGGCTAAAAACTCAAGTTACAGATTAGTTACAGATTATGGGCTAAGGATTGGAAAGCTTTGAAGTCGAATTTCCTGCAGCCACCTTCTGATCCTGCTCTGAATGGAATGGATTGTGATTAAAGAAAGATTAATGACATTCATCATTGTTTATGAGGAGATCATCATCTCTGGTGTGATTGTGCTCAATGCAGACAACTGCAGAATAAGGAAATGTCAAATGGGGAAGCTACATTTATTTATTGCAGCAACACTACAGTTGAATTTGATTATGGGTTCATGCCAAAAATTATTTGATGTATGTCGTTCAAAGGATGCTCAATCCTACAATTTTAGAGCATGTTCAGCAACTCTCTCTCTCCCCCTCTCCCTCTCCCTCTTTCCCCTCTGAATGGAATGGATTGTGATTAAAGAAAAATTAATGACATTCATCATTGCTTATGCGGAGATCATCATCTCTGGTGTAATCGTGTTCAATGCAGACAACTGCAGAATAAGGAAATGTCAAATGGGCAAGCTCCATTTATTTATTGCAGCAACCCTACAGTTGAATTTCATCATTGGTTCGTACCAAATTTTTTTTGATGTACGTAGTTCAAAGGATGCTCAATCCTTCTCTCTCTCTCTCTCTCTCTCTCTCTCTCTCTCTCTCTCTCTCAATTGAGACAGACGCTAGATAGTTCAAAGGATCATCTGGGCTTCTAGGGGTATTATGTTTTGCATTTGTGGAAAAGTCTCTGCTTTTAGCTGTGGATTTGCAATTTCGCATCGTTTGTGCCTCCTTTTATTGATCATTTGTTTCTTGCATGTACAGACTTTTACGGGGTTCAGTCATTTGTCGTGAAATTGATGGCATTTGATTGATGCTGATGTGCTCATGAGCGGTTTCGGGTTTTAAAGAGGTTCTGTGTGATTATAATAAGGTTTCAAAAATTTGTATGAAAGCTGGGAGTCATTTTCACGAGGTCTGTTCGTATAAATGCCCACATATTGGTTCCTGGGGTTTCTCCAGGGAATCCGGAGAAAGCACCTCGCAAATTCTTGGGGGACAAGAAGATGGTGCCTGATTCAGATCCTCCAAGCCTTAAGGACACTGATCGTTTGCATCAATTATACGATTCAAGGTCCTATCGTAGACTTTTTAACCCTTTACCTGCAATGACTTCTTACTTTATAGTTATCTTCCCAACTGTCTTGTTTCTTAGTGAGACGTCTGTGAGACGTCTGTTCCCTGACTGAATTCGTGTTACTTATATGTCTAAATTGGCTTGCAGTACAAAGCTTGTGGTTTTGACTGGAGCTGGAATGAGCACGAGTACGGTATTCCCGGTTATAGATGGTTCTTAAGTTATGTTTAGAACGATATTCAATATTTAGCAGACATTTCAATAGATGACATCACTGATGGGTGGAAATGTATCAATTTAGAGATGATTTGATGTGTAACAGCCATTGTTCTCATTAATTTGTTCCAAACTAATTATATCAAAGACGGTTTGAGTGTTCTTTCACGGCTATTCTATATCTTTTAATTTGGACAATTAAGTGACGGGCAAGAACTGGAAGAAAGGATGCTGCATCATTTTTGATGCCCAACACTAATCTTCAAGTTATTTTACTTTGCTTAACCTTGTATTACATATGTATTTTCAGCATATGTAGTCAAGTTTGTATGATTGCACTCTCATGTCAAGCTTTCGTGCTAATGTGACAATTTATAATTTTGTCTCCACCGTATTTATTTTGGAGTGGCTCTTTCATAGCTAAGACAAACCCTTCTAACTTTTATTTGTTTTATGCAGTCCAAAAGGGGCTTACAGCACGGATTTCAGACCAATTACCCATCAAGTGATCAGAACGCACGTGCTGGGATTTGCAGCTTCCCTGATTCTCTCTCTCTCTTTTTCGGTTTGCTGATTTCATTATGTAAATAGCAACACTGTGCTTATTCTGAAGAGATGAAGTGAATATGCATGGACAGTTCAATAAGAAAGCAAGGTATGGAGGTTGAATTTGAATTTGAAGGGTGTTCTAGTACATATATACAAATTTTGGATGAGGAAAAGGCAGAAATGAAATAGGTGGTGAGAATTGGAAGCCAACTCATTTAATTGAATGAGCATTTTCCACGGGGAACATTTTTGTCATGCGAGTGTCTTTGGGGTACTCCAATTGGAATGTGTCCATGGAAGTATCATAAAATCAAGGTTGGGGTCATGCATAAGAAAATAAGGGAGGACATGGAAGGAAGTAGTTTGGATTTGTGGTTCTTGCAAATGATATGATACTATGGAAAGTACAAAAACGTGTTGTAACTAGCTGACTTTGCATATGGAGAAGATTTGTTGTCGGTTCTTGCTTAAATCAAATCTTTTCAGTTTCTTCATGGGGCTTCTCTATTGTTTTCATCTTTTTAAGTGTCTAACCGTGCCTAAGATCTTCAGTGTCTCTCGATTTTTTACTCCAATTCCATTACAATTCATTACGAGTTTGTTCATTCTAAATGGGCCGTAGGCAATATTGGGCAACGAGCTATGCTGGGCAAAAGATCGCTTCAAGTGCCAAAAGTTGACACAAAGGAATACTTAAAGTGTCAAAAGTTACAAAAGTGATACTTAAGTGCTAAAATATAAGCAAAATGAATCACTTAAGTGCCAATCCAGCCAAAATGCTGATGTATGCAATTTCCGACGAAATAAGTGCAAAACGACGTTGTTTTGCATGCTGATGTGGCTAGACAATACAAAAACGACATCAGTTTGGTATTGATGTGGTAAAAAATTAATATAAAATAAATTAAATTAAATATAAAACTAAATTTATTTTAAAAAATTTAAAAAAAAACAAATATTATTATTAAAAAAAAAAAAAAAAGAGGAAGGCGGCTAAGGGCTGAGCCCTTGCCGTCGCCACCTCCTTGCTACCACCGGGAAGGTCGGCGATGAAGGGGGGAGGGTCCGCGAGCCCTTGCCCAGCAGTAGGCGACCCTCGCCCCAGATCGGGGCGAGGGCTCACGGGCCCTTGCCACTGGTCGATCGAGCGACCTCAACCAACCCTCCCCCCTCTATTGCCAAGGGCTCACCTCTCAGCCGCCTCCCTCCTTTTTTTCTTTTTTAAATTTTTGAATTTTTTTTTTTAAATATTTTAAAATTTTTAGTTTTAAATTTCATTTAATTAATTTTTTATTACGTCGGCACCAAAATAACGCCGTTTTGCACTGGCTTTGCCAGAAAATCGCCACATCAGCATTTTGGTCAGATTTTGGCCGAATTAACACTTAAGTGATCCATTTTGTTCCGATTTTGACACTTAAGTGTCACTTTGCACTTAAGTGTCCATTTATGCCAACTTTTAAAACTCTAAGGATCCGGATGTCAACTATGCTAGATGAAGAAGGTTTACTACATCGCAGCCTAGTGCAGCCCATTATGCCCTTGCGTCTCTTGAAAAGGCTGGTCGAGTAAATTTCATGATTACCGAAAATGTTGTCAGGTAACTGGATGTGGAAATTTTGTAACCTTTTCAGAAATTGGAGGATGAAGTTGCACCATCGCGCTGGTAGCAATCCACTGGAAATACATGGGACTGTGTATACTGTAATATGTAAAGATTCTGGATTTCCTTTTTGCCGGAATTTGTTCCAAGAAGAGGTGAAGGCTCTCAACCCAAAAGCGATCTCTTAGAACTTACTTTTTTTCTGGTCCTATTGCATTTTCTTCCTTTCTGCTGAATTCAATCCCAAAACATTCATAAGGTTCCACCAAAATTCCTCTTTCTTTTTAATCCAGTGTGTTCGCAATAGTAGGCAGCTGCAATAGAAAGAATGGAACATGGAAACCCTGGTTCAGCCAAGAGCTTTGGTATGAAGAAGAGGTCCAATCGTGACATTGAGATAGATGAGAATTTCTGGGAGGAAGATTTAAGCATCTCCACTCGAGAAAAATGTGGTGGGGTGCTTAAAAGAAACAAATAATTAACTGTTTTTCAACATGTCTCAAAAACTTGGCCCTCACATATAATAGATCGGTCTCTTGCAGAGGTCGCAAAATGGGTTTCCCACTCATATCCAATGGCTTGGGTTAGATTGGGTTGTCTAAAATTTGGCATATGGGTAGTAATGGGTTTAATAAATCAAAAATCAATTATATATGAGTTCTCGTGGGTTCAGAAAGAAACCCACTTTCAAGATATTTAATGAATTATATAATGAAAGTACAAGTCAAGATTGTTTGTACGAGACCAAAATTTGGGATATGTCAAGCGGAGAATATTGGAATTCTTCTAGGGCATGGATAATTCCGTAGAAACTATTGGTTAGAAAAAAAAAAAAAATGACGTCTACAATATTCCACAAACTGTTATTTATCACTAGCTATACGTAGAAAATTAATCTATCCTTATAAAATTTTATTTTCTATCCAAAATTTATTGGCCGAATTTATAGATGGCTTAGTGTGCAAGTTGTGCAAGTTGGGAGGTTTACTTTGTGTATAAAGAACGTTTAAGCAATCCAACAACTCATGGTTTTACATAGTTATAAATCAACTTCTACAAAAGTGTCCGCACTCGCACTAGCTAAACATATAAAGACGAAAAAAGAATTTATTTATCGACACCTTCGCTTCCCATTCCATAACCAAACCCCACACCTGTACACATAAGTGTTCTTGCTCATTAGCTCTCACCCACATCTCCACATTGATCGAGTGCCACACAAAGTCTTAACCCATGACTTGACCTAAATACCCAAGCTCCCCCATCGACTTGACGAGTGAGTCCACAAAGTTGCTCACTCCTCAAATGAAACAATTTATGAGAAAATTTATTAAGAATTGAGCCCAGACTAGGTCGAGTATCTACTAAGTCCAAATTGGATACAGGTCACTAATTTTTGTATTGTGTTATTGGACCAATTTGGGCAGGCCCATCTTCAACCCGTTCAGATTTGGTAGGCCTAGTCTCTTGCACATTAAACCTTCACAAACCAATCTAAATCTTATATTCATGTGTCTCAGAAAGAAACCTCCACATAAATTGAGAGTCTGAGGCTCATTCTAATAGATTTTGAAAAAAAAAATGCATAGCTTCAATGAGAAATTCTCACTCTCTCATCATGAAACAAAGGTATGGATTCACTAAATATTACTGCTAATGATAACGAGTCTAGAGAAAGATGAGAAATGTTGTAGTCACCTCAAGTAGTTGTGAACGTTATGCGTGAAGAAGATACTAATGAAATCTCTAAAGGGAGAGAGAGAAAGTGAGAGAAAAGGAAAGAAGGGGAAAGGGGGGGTCTGGTTTTGGGAGGATTGCTGGGGGAAGGGGAGGATTAGGCCTAGTCCCACAGGCATGGGAGACTTGGGTCGGCATGGCCCAATTGCTGGTCCCAAGTTTTGGTGCTGCAAAATTATATATCCTCGCCCTCAATTGTACAGGGAAGAGTCTCGTCATCTTTTATGTTAGCTTTTTTTTTTTTTTTTTTTTTTTTTTTTTTTTGCATAAGCAGGAGTTAATTTAATCTTGTGATAAAAGCTATGTACACTACACTACGTATATTCTTACACAGTTTTCTTCTTTATCCATTTACAGCACATCGTTTCAATGAAGTCCCACTTTGAGCAATCCAAGTATAATCTCTTTCAATGTCAGTCATTTGCGTAATTTTGCATTACCAAAGGCCACTTGCTTTACCAAAGCCTATGCTATTGGTGTCACCTCTCAAAAATCATCAATCCTACTGTCACATTGTCATGATAACGTAAAAAAAATTCCATTTACATACAACTCATTTGAAAAATTTAAGTGTGGCACCCCTCGACAGCCCCCGAACCATTAGGGTCGCCATAGTTCAATTACCATTCTCTTACTTGATCTGAAAGTCTATCGATCCTGGGGGTTTATATCTTTTAGATCGATCCCTGTACAATTTATATGGTGGAAGCACATCCCATCAACTTCCTTCCTTAGATTAAGAAAATGATGCACACTTACTAAACATTTTTAGGTAAAAGCCAAACACTTTTATTTACTTAAACCAAATGGATATCATTCATTGGTACATCAAAAGGCCATAGTCTTCTATACTCAGCTATACTTCAAAAGATGATCGACATCTCCTCCAACAGTCGTATACTTAAAGTCCATCGATTAGTGTCGGCGTCCAAAAGTTCCTTCCTTTTCTATCCTCCTCCTCGCGGTCATATCCAACCACTTGATCTATCTACCGGTGGCAGTGGTAATAGAGGTATCTTATCTAGTCTGAAATGTTAGTCCCCAAACAGGATGAGTACAACCACTCAACGGTAAAGATCCATCAAACTACACAATGCAACAAGCAAGACAATCAAGATATCACGAGTAAAGCACATATTATCTACGCTATCAAGCATACATCACCATGCAGTCGTGCATATATTACCATGTAGTCGTGCATATCTTGCCATGCCATCATACATATACCACCATGTAGTCATGCATATCTCACAATGCCATCGTGCATATATCACCATAATTCATATCATCCATGCTATCAAGCATACATCCCCATGAGATCCATTCAAGCCTTCATGATCGCATTCGCAATATCAAATAGCATCAATTTATTTTCATAAGCAAATCATGCATCATGCCATATGCATAGACCCATGCACATGATTCAATTTTAATTCTTATCATTCATAAAGATCTCATCATTTTTCATCTAGGGACCAATGTTTGCATCCCACAATTTATCGCTCGCATCCAACCTAGCATCACGAGGGCCTTCGGCACACACCTCCGGGCATATCATATCCCAACTAGCATCACGAGGAATCCCTTCGGCACACACTTCCTAGGCTTTCGGAATTACGTACTGCCATACCACCAGGCATTCCCCCTGGACATTACATACCATATATTACCGGGCATCTCGAAACTCCCGAGGACCTCCAGGCATGTATCAAAATACAACCAGGCATCTGGCACAAACCTCCAAGCATCCCGACACTCCCGGGGCATCGTCAGCTCACACCTCCGGTGGTATCATTATTATCACAATTCATAACCACATATATGTCTCATTTTCAACATGGCATTTGATGCAGCAATATCAAAGGTCTAAGCCAGCTTTTTGATGTCATATGATACACCAAACATCACCATATATGCAGTACACATAACATCCACGATATCACATTTCATAAAAAAGTTCATTAGTTTTTGAAACTAGAACTAATTTTCGGATAAAACAGAATGCACTTCTTTAGTGAAAATTCTTGGAAAATTGGTAAACAATCTCAATAAATACTGATAATTTAACATAATGTAAAAAAGATCCAGAGAAAGATATTTCATGAAGAACACCATGTCAAGAAAGTTCCACATCAATCACATAGATCCATACATCACAGTAAAAGAAATTCCAGCACCACTTTTGCACAGTTTCAGAAATAATTTCGATTAAGTCCTTAAATGAACTTCTAAAATTCTGAGGTTTTGATATGTTATAGCTGAGATCTAAAGGTAAAAGTATCATGAATAAATCGAAGTTTAATTCCTTATGTATTAAAAGCTATAATTTTTATAACTCTCCCTAACTCTCAGTTCACTGTCCAAATTCATCATTTTCAAAGAAAGTCATTTTCCCGATTAATAGTTATCTGTTTATCCTCAAATTTTAGTATGTTTCTCCTCAAGATGTTGTGTACAACTCTCATCAAAAATACAAGATCAAATTCGAACTAGATAATTTCACAAAATTCACGGAATCACAACAAATCAGCATAACAGTTTCCAAATCTAGCTTCATCAAAGAAAAATGGTTTCATCAACCTATACTTGTCCGTTTCCTTTCAAATTTTGATATATTATTCTCCAAGAAGCCCTTTACAACTTTCATCAAGAAGTCGAAGTCAAATTCCAACTAGAACATTGCATGCAACTCACGAAATCATCAAAGGTCGAATTGTTTTTCCAGAAACAGAATACTAGGCTAGAACACAACTCCTATAACTTCGAAATTTCACACTTCATCCATATCCGAAATTTACCATTCATCACATACAAAACAGCAAGCAAAGGATAGATCAATGGACTCTACTTGCCTCTAATCCAAGAAAAAATATAGCAAGCACACGGTGGGGCAAGGCAGCTTAACGGCGGCGACTCGGCGGCATGCACGGCAGCGAATGGCCTCCCTCTTCCTTTCCTTCTCTCGCATGCTCGCTCTCCTTCTCTTGATTTCACTCTCTCTCTCTCTCTTGGTAACCCTCTCTTTTCTTCCCTTCATCATTAGCAATCATTGATTTTGCATGGCTTCTTACACTTGGCTACAAAGGGGCAACACTTGGCAAACTTCTCTTGCCACTTGGCATTTTTGCCATGCAAATGATGGGCCTTCCTTTGGGCCGGGCCTCCCTCGATTCCTCTCTTCCCATGGTCGACGGCAGCCCCTCCTCCTTTGGGCTTCACGGGCCAGGCCTGTCACGCCCCGAACCCCGAGCGCGCGCACATCCCACTGCGGTCGATCAAATGCGACATTCCCAGGTAGTGTCGCCGACCCCATTAATTTATTAATGCACAAGCGGAACGTATTATAAAACCCCTGACAATAAAATACGGGATGGAAAAGCAGGAAGCAAAACCACAACATAACACTTTCATAATTCAACAGAATTACAAATATAGGTCTACGGCCAAAAGTCTACAAAATACCGGCTCTTAAAAAGGAATTGTCCTACGACCTACAAGTCGGACACATTCTCCAATCTTATGACTTCACCTCTGCAACTCCTCAAGGCCAACCAAAGCTATCTAGTCGCTCCGTCCACTAGGGACCTGAAATTTTAATCCCACAACCGGGATGAGACGATGTCTCAGCAAGTTCAACCCCCTAAACCCCTATTAGAAAGAAAATACGCCCCAGGTGGCCTAGCCACATCACACAGAAGACTTACCTCGCATTAGCCTTCATCTGCAGGTTAACACAATTTATATAATTCAACCACGGGCAATTATGATAACCAAACAACCATGGCACAATCACATCATCAGAACAATTCAACCACTTGGATCGTCTTAGCAATCAATCGACTGAGCCGATTACATGTCATTCTAGCAAATCAATCATTGCTCTCAATTACAGCCCTATAGGAAGGTTTAATAACCAGTGGCAATCACGGCCCCACTCGGCACGACCTTTAATTAGGTGGTCCATCACGGCCTCACTGGGCACGACCTCTCATAGGTGGTCCATCACGGCCTCACTGGGCACGACCTCTAATAGGTGGTCAATCACGGCCCCATTAGGCACGACCTCTCTTAGGTGGTTCATCACGGCCCTATTAGGCACGACCTCTCATAGGTGGTTCATCACGGCCCTACTAGGCACGACCTCCAATAGGTGGTTAATCACGGCCTCACTGGGCACGACCTCTAATAGGTGGTTAATCACGGCCAATCTCTCATCAATTTCAACACTTGGATTTTATAAATAATCCCCATCTATCGCAATCACACTCAATTTGCCACAATTAATCATCAAACTCAAATTCTACATGCATAGCGGCGATCAGCACGAAATTCTAAGAGAACAAGGTCCCGACAAAATTTTCGGAAATTAATAAATAATTAAATTTATTCCGAAAATTAATTAAATAATAATATCCATATTTTCGTCATCCACACCCAATTTATAATATCCAACCATCAATTTCAAAATCTGAACACATAGCAGCGATCAACACGAAATTCTGAGCAATCGGGGCCAAAAATAATTTTTTTCGTTTTTTTATAAATAATATTTTAATAATTTCGGATTATAGAATAATATTATATTTTCCAGAATTTCAAAGCACTTAAATAATTCAAAATTTATGTCACATCAAGGCTTAACTTTAAATAACTTCTTTTAACCTTTAATTTAAACACACTTTAACATAAACCAACCTCTTAATCCAATTTATAATTAAATACACTAATCCACCCACATAAACTTACTTAATTTAAACTAAGCACACTTAGGGCATCATTAACACTCTAATCAAGATTTAGTGAGTTAAACTCACCGGATTAACGAGCCGAGCGAACCAAAACGACGAGGACGACGCGAGGATCGACTTTCCTCAAGGTGGGCCGAGCATCCGAGCTCGGGAAGACGGCCAAAACGGCCCACGAAGGGCTGCCATACCCATTTTCTGCAACTGCTGTTTGGGGCCGAGGGGAGTTGGATCCAAGCTCGATCGGGCAGAGGAATGGCGGGGAAGAGGTGGCGGTTGCTCGGGGCGGTGTCGGGCGGCGATGGCGACAACGAAAGAGGCTCCGGCGACAGCGAACGGCCAAGGGCAGCAGCTGGTCGACGGGGCTTGGTCGCGTGGGCGGACGAAGGCGCGGCCGAGGCAGCGGCGCGAGCCGGCGAGCGGACGAGCGAACAAGCGACGCTGGCGACGGCGAGCGTGAACGGCGGATGGCGACAAGCAGGCGGAGGGGCAGCCGAGCAAGTGGCGAAGGGGCGTGCGGCGTGCGGCTAGCGCAGCGAGGCGGTGTCGAGTGGGACGGCGAAGCGAGGCTCGCGCGCGGGGCGTCGCGCAGTCGCGCGAGGCGGCGACGAGCGGTCGCGCGAGGCGGCGTCGGGGCTGGCGAGCTGCTGGTCCGGCCAAATCCCTCTCTCTCTCCTCCCTATTCCCAAGAAGCAAAAGGTTGAAGATGATGTTGATAGGTGAGAGGGAAAAACCCCACTTTATGAAGGCCAATGGGCTCTTGCCACTTGTCAACACCCCATTCACTAGGCTTTAATCAGCATGACATCACCCGCATGATGTCATCTTCCACTATCTCCTCTCCCACAACATTCTTCAATGGGTGCAATTTCATTTTCCGCCGAGGCATAAAATCTTGTACATTTAAATTCCTCAATTCCAATCAATTCTCTTCCAATTGAGTCTAATTAAAATCCATAAAATTAATCAATGTTCCTCATAAGATATGTGACACCCCAGACTTCTAATTTTTGAATTCGATCTCAATTCCACGGTTAATTTTACTTTGACATGATACTAGCGCGGCCCAATTTACCGGGTAGCCGTTAGAAATTTTCATGCATTTGACCTGTGGTTGATCATCTCAAGCCACAATGTACATCTTTGAAACATTGGCGACTTTCGATTGTCGGGGTAATCTCAAGGTTTCAAATACGAACACAGGGTACCCAATCGACAGAAAGGTCGGTCCAGTGCCGATCGACAAGAATTGTGCGATTTGGTGAAATCATCCACACTCGATCACATGCCTCTGTCGAGTCGACCTTATCTCCGATCTCTAATCGATTTTTAATTGTGCCGTAATGACCCTTGCAAATTAGCTCGGTTGAAAGATCGCTTCCTGGTCAAATTCTCGAGTCTGATGCATTAGAAATTCTTAACGGCTTCACCCGATAAACTAGTTTTCACATGAGTGGCCGACTCAAGGAAAAGAACTATATGCGTGCCAACGAAATGCCCGTCTCAAATTGTTGAAAATAGAATTAGAAAAATCGGGATGTCACAAGGCCTAAATGGCCGAATGGTGGGGTCTTGTGGGCCCCCTTTGGGCTGTCTTAGGCCTTAACTAAATCAGCCCACATTTGCTCCTTAATCCACCTTAATTCCCCACTTAATTTCATAATCTCAAATAGTCACTTGGTTATATAAAATTGCAACATTCATCAAATGACAATCCAACTTATAAAATATACGACCAAGAACAGAAAATTATTTTGTCAATTTATCATTTAGTACAATCCTTGATCACACTTAGTTATAGGATACATTTCCAAATCAAAACAATAGTCCATTAAATGTTCGGCCTTGTTTAATTGAATCCATTAGTCTAATGGCCATAACCAATGTCGCTTTCATCACCTATTCATGGTTCATGGTATATCTAGGGGTTGTCATAAAATTTTAGGATGCCACATTAAAAATTGTTGTAATATATAATGTTAATACCACCAAAAATTCCAAATTAGTAATTTTGCGATAAATTTAATCCAAATTAATTTTTTCATCACAAAAAATCACAAATTGACACATTTGTGATAATTTTACCATATGTTAAATTATGTCTCGAGTTTGAGCGTTTGCAAAACGCGATTCACTTGGATAAAATTTTTATTATTTAATCGTGAATATATTTTTCTGATGAAGATAATATTCAAGATTACACACAAGAAAAGAAATTTGAAATTCTTTTTTGGGTCTTGGATGTTTTCAATCAATTGAAGAAGCTTCGTTGAACTCTTTGAAAGTTTACAAAAAAGGAATATATGTTTTGTCACTAGAAGACAAAAAAAAAGGGACACACTATATATTTTATTATCTATTTATCTTTAAGGGGATAAAAGAAATATGAAGGTTTTCTTCCCCTTACCTGCCGTGTAAGAATCTCTTTTAAAGAAGGAAAGAGACAGTGGGCCCAAAGTCAAAGTTGTTGACTCTGGGCACACATATTAGAACAGAATATGTTTTCGTCCTTTGGTGTGGAGTTGGTGCTACAAATAACCTAGAGGAGCCACATGTAAGAGAAGCCCTCTGCACGTCCACGCCGCTTGAGAGAGAAGTTGCAAGATTTTTTTTAAAGCCACGTGAAGCCTTGAAAATGAACGTCAAGCTGTACGTACGTAGACCAAAGAGGAATGCTAGAGTTCCTAATTTTGGTGTACGTAGAATGTTTTTGTTTTGAGCTTGAACGTGTGGTAATTTTGTGCAATGAGTTTATGTCCAAATAAATTATTTATTTATAAACACTTTGGGTTTGGACTTAAATTTAGGTGTGGAAAAGACTCAAGTATGTAGGCAATTGTAAGCTCTGATTTTCCGATTATAGTGGATTATTTACTGCTGGCTCTTCCGGTGGACATAGGTACCGATACTTGGACCGAACCACATAAATTTCAAGTGTTCTTATTATTTCTCTTTTATTTCTCTGGAGCTTGCATGTTGATGTAAATTGCAAGATTATGTCGTTTCCGCATATTATATTCCAACCATTGGTATCAGAGCTTGGGATCAAATTTCTTGATTGTGATTTGGAGGTTTTGTTTGTCTTATTATTATCTAGAAATTCTATTATTGCAATTATGTCTGAGAGGAAATCTGAAATTAAGAAGTTTAACGGGAGGAATAAATTTGGGTTATGGAGCATCAAGATACGAGCCTTATTGACAATTCAAGGTTTGGCCAAGGCACTGGATGATGAAGATGAGTTACCGATTATAATAAAAGCCTCTGAGAAAGTAAAGCTAATGGAAAGAGCAAAGAGTACAACCTTGTTAAATTTGTTGGATGAGGTCTTAATAAAGGTTGCTGAGAAGAAGATGCCACAATATTATGGACAAAACTTCAAGAACTCTATGTAAAGAAAGGTTTGAACAATCGCCTATACATGTTGAAGAGAATGTTTTAATTTAAATATACTGAAGGTACGTCTATCAGAACTCACTTGAATGAATTTAATAAACTCATTATAGATTTAAAGAATGTCGGTAAGATACTTGATGATGAAGAATAGGGCATGATATTGTTAGCCTCTTTACCAAAGTAATGGGAGCACTTTACTGATTCATTATTGCAGAAGCGTACTACAATTACTTTAGAAGATGTAAACTCCACCTTATTCTCTAAGGAGAGGCAGAGAAAATTGCGAGATGATGGTCTGGTGCAAAGAGTAGCGCAAGCATTGACGATTCAGGGTAGATAATAACATTGAGGGCCTAGTAGTAGCAAAAATAAAAGTAGGTCAAAATCACAACATAAAAAGTCCAAAGAAAGCGTGAAGTGCTTTGAGTGTCACAAGGAATAGCATATTATGAGAGATTGTCCAAAGCGAAAGAATAAAGCTAATAGACAGAATGCCACAAGTAGTGTGGCAAACATTGCTGAGGGGAGCATTAGTGATGCAGAAGCTGTTTTATGTGTGACTACTATTTCGTTAAGAGACGAATGAATGCTAAATTCGTGATGTTCTTATCATATGACACTTCATAAGAACTGGTTTACTACTTACCAGACTACAGATGGTGGTAGAGTTCTTTTGGAGAATAACGCAATCTGTAAGGTTGTGGGGATAGGGACAATTTAGATTCGGATGCATGATAGGGGTGGTGCACACATTAACAGATGTGAGGCATGTACTAGAGCTCAAGAATAACTTTATTTCTCTAGGTGTGACGACATTTGGTGTAGGTACACTGCTGAAGTTGGAATACTGAAGATCTCTCGAGGTGCCGCTATAGTTTTTATGATGCTGAGTGAGAAAATGGAATAAAGTGAATACTTTCTATCATCTATTAGGAGAGACTGTGATCGGAACCGCTACAGTTTCATTAGGTAAATCAGACTCTAACTTGACTTAGTTATAGTATATGCATTTATGACACATGAGCAAGGCAAGTATGATGATCTTGAGTGAGAAGGGGTTGTTAAAAGGTTAAAAGATTTATGTGAACACCGCATCTTTGGGAAGCAACACCGAGTTAAGTCTACTACAGCTGTTCATTTGACTACGCAACCAATTGAATACATTCATTCAAACATCTGGGGCCTGTCTTCAAGTCCTTCGAAAGGAGGTGCTCGATATATGTCAACATTTATCGATAACTATTTGAGAAAGGTATGGGTATACTTTCTGAAGCACAAATAGGAAGTGTTTGATCGATTCAAGAAATTAATGCACTGATTGAAAAGTAGTCAAATAAACAAATCAAGTGCCTAAAAACCAATAATGGCATGGAGTTCTGTGGTAAAGATTTTATTGAGTTCTGTGAGAAAAAAATGTATTATGAGACACCGCATTGTATCTAGAACACAACAGCAGAATGTTATGGCAGAATTGAAGAACAGAACTTTACTTGAGCAAGCTCGATACATGCTTTCACATGCAGGACTTAGCAATAAATTTTTAGCCGAAACAGTGAACATGGCATGTTACCTAGTTAATCAATCTCCATCATCTGCTATCGAGTGGAAGACTCCTGATGAAGTATGGTTGGGTCGGGGAAACCTATTGATTATTTCGGATTACGTATATTCGGATGTCCTACGTATGTTCATGCGAGTGATGATAAGCTTGAGCCGAGGGCGAAAAAGTGCATATTTTTGGGTTATGCAAATGGGGTGAAAGGCTATCGGCTGTGGTGCACTGATTCGAGATCACCCAGTTTTCTAATCAGTAGAAATGTGATCTTCAATGAGACTGTAATGCTTCAACAAAGGAGTTTTGAGACACAACTAGTAAAGAAGACAAATCATGGTGTCATTAGTGAGGTTGAGCTTCAGGTGGAGACTCTATAGATCTCGAATGTAACATAAGTTGAGACTGCAGATAAGGTCGCAGTTTCTTAAGTTGGTAATAGTGAACAACCAGCAAAACCATAGCATACTATAGGCAAAGAAGACAAATTAAATCACCGGTACATTATGGTTATTTAGATATTGCTTATGCATTGACTGAAGGTGATGAGGTTGAGACAGATGAGTCTTCGTATTACTTTAAGGCGATGGTTAGTTTGGAGTCATCGCAGTGGCTAGGGACTATGAGTGAAGAGATTGAATTACTCCATCAAAATCAGACATGAGAGCTAGTCAAAATACCAAAGAGCCAAAAGATTGTCGGAAGTAAATGAGTTTTCAAATGGAAATAGGGCATTTCCGGTGTCGAGGCAGTGAGGTATAAGGCAAGACTTGTGCCGAATGAATATACATAATGTGAAGGCATTGACTATAATGATGCGTTTTCTCTTATAGTAAGACATACTTCAATTCATATTTTACTTACCTTAGTTGGATCTCGAGTTAGAGCAGTTAGATGTAAAAAATGTATTTCTTCACGGTGATTGGAGGAGTATATTTATATGAGGCAGCCAGAGAGATTTGTTATTTCAAGTTAGGAAGATCGTGTTTACTTGTTGAAGAAATCTTTGTATGGGTTAAAACAATTTCCTAGGCAGTTGTATAAATGTTTTGATGCTTTCATGGCTACTCAAAACTATTCAAAAAGTCATATAGATAACTGTGTAGATTATTTACTTTTATATGTTGATGATATGTTGATAGCAGTTAAAAATATGTCTAATATTGATGTGCTAAAAAAGCAATTAAATGCTGAATTTGAGATGAAAGATTTATGTGCTACAAAGAAAATTTTGGATATGAGGATTTTGCATGATGGGGCTGCAAGATTTTTATGTCTATCTCAGAAGAAATATATTGAAAAGATTATGAAATGTTTTAATATGTGGTCAGCAAAATCTGTAAGTACACATTTAGCAAAACACTTTAAACTTTCAGATAAATTATCACTGCAGACTAAGGAGAAGGAGAAACATATGTCCCGTGTTCCTTATTCTAGTGTTGTAGGTAGTATTATAGTATTAGGCCTAATATTTCACAAGTTGTGAGCGTGATTAATCGCTATATGAAACACCTGATAAAGCTCATTAGAAAGCTGTGAAATGGATCCTCAGATATTTGACAAGGATAACATATGTGAGTATAGTGTACCGGAGGGACAGCAATGACAATGAGACCACTGGTTATGTGGATTCGAATCACACTGACTTGGATTATCACAGGTTTTTAGTAGGGTACGTGTTTACGCTAACAGGTGGTGTAATTAGTTAGAAAGCGTCCTTACATGATCACATTGCCTTGTCTTTGGCTGAGGCAAAGTACATGGTACTAATATTTGTAGCGAAGGAGGTGATATAATTACAAAGTTTGCTCTCGGACTTTGGGTTAGAACAGAAAGTGTGGATATACACTATGATAACCAAGGTGCGATATATTTGGCGTATAATCCAGTTTATCACAAATGAACGAAGCATATCAACATAAAGTACCACTTCATCCGAAATATTTTAATTAAGGGTAATGTTATTGTCAAAAAAATTGCTACAGTAGATAATCCAGCAGACATGATGACTAAGTCTATTCCTTTGGCGAAGCTCAAACTCTGCTTGAACTCTATTGGCATCTGTGGAGAGTAAGCGCCCGTCGAGACGTTGGGAGAGCAGCATGGATGATAAGCACTATAATTTGGTTTCAAACATCAAGCCAGTGTGGAGAATTGTTAAATTATGTTTCAAGTTTGAGTGTTTACAAAATGCAATCCGCTTGGATAAAATTTTTATTATTTGATCATGAATATATTTTTTTAATGAAGATAATATTCAAGATTACACACAAGAAATGAAATTTGAAATTCCTTTTTGGGTCTTGCATGTTTTCAATCAACTAAAAAAGCTTTGTTGGACTCTTTGAATGTTTACAAAAAAAGGAAGATATGTTTTGTCACTAAAAGAGAAAAAAAAAATGAGCACACTATATATTGTATTATCTATTTATCGTTAAAGAGATAAAAGAAAAAGGAAGAAAAAAGAAGGTTTTCTTCCCCTTACCTATATTGTACAAATCCCTTTTAAAGAAGGAAAGAGATGGTGGGGCCCAGAGTCAAAGTTGTTGACTTGGGCACATATATTAGAACAAAATATGTTTTCTTCCTTTGGTGTGGAGTTGTGAATAACCTAGAGGAGCTGCACGTAAGAAAAGCCCTCTGCACGTCCACGCCACTTGAGAGAGGAGCCACAAGATTTTTTTTTGAAGCCATGCAAAGCCTTGAAAAGGAACGTGAAGCAATACGTACATGGACCAAAGAGGAACGCTAGAGTTCCTGATTTTAGCGTATGTACAGCGTTTTTGTTTTGAGCTTGAATGCATGGGAATTTTATGTATTGACTTTATGTTCAAATGAGTTGTTTATTTATAAACACTTTGAGTTTGGGCTTAAATCTAAATGTGGGAAACACTTGAGCGTGTGAACGATTATAAACTCTGATTCTTTGATTATAGTAGATTATTTGTTGATGGCTCTTCCCGTGGATATAAGTACCGATACTCAAATCAAAACACATAAATTTCTGGTATTCTTATTATTTCTTAGAGTTTGCGTGTAAACGCAAATTGCAAGATTATATCGTTTTCGTATATTATATTCCAACATCATCCATTAGTTACCAAATTAGTACGCCTATGTCCAACAAATGGCAGAACTTTAAATTGATACACCTGTCAATTATTATATGTTATACAATTCAATAATTTGATAATTTTGTCAAAAAAAAAAGTAATTTGATAATAAAATTTTACAGAAACCAACGGAGGGTAATTTGGGGGTTTTCACGGTATCATCCCTAATGTTTATTAAGCGTAGGGGCCTTGTTAATTCCCCGACGCGGCTGCGCATCTTTTCTACGGAAGGACCATCAAAGAAGAGCGAAATTGTGACATTATTATATAATAATTGACCGTTGACTACTGTCCTTTCCTCTCAGACGAAGTCGTTTCTGTTGACTCCCCTCCTTCGGCGTATCTCCACCGAACCATCGCGGCACCGAGGACAGCCCCTTCCCATGCTTCGGTCCGCTGGTCCGCCGGTCCCTTCATATAACCGCTCTGGACTCTCGTAGCAATCCACTCCCATTCAGGTATTTTCACAAACACGCCAATGGCCAGGAACTGAAAGACTCGAGCGCTCTCCATGGAGGCCGAGTCGTCTCCGTGCGTGACAAGCCTAACTCCCTCTGTTGCCCTTTCATCGCCCGACGTCCAGTTGTCGTCTCCTTTCTCACCCCGTTGCGTTTACTGATGCAGGTTTGAGAGCAGTGAGATGCTGGCGACCTTCTTGGCGTCGACGCCACTCTTGGAGGAGTCGTGGAGGCTGTGCAGCTTAGCAAACTCCGCCGGACCGAGGAGCTTTGTGGCGGACCAACATGGTGAGGTTGGGTACCTGGCGTTCTCGGGCATCCAGGTGATTGACGGGCCCGAGGCGAGTTGTGGGACCCTGATGGCGCTGGACAAGTGCGGATGGGAGCATCTGTTCTCGCCGTTGAGGTGTGACGGTGATGGCGAGGAGACAGTCAAGGTGGACGCGGGATTCCTCAGTCTCTTCCTGGAATTTTACCATCGACAGGATTTCCGAAACCAGGTATGCAATTTGCCCTGCTTGACTTTGGCTTAGAAGACGTTACATTTTCATAAGTCGAACGTCATCAACTTCCACGAAATTATGGTTTAGCTTTCAGTCACCCTCCTCATAAATTGATCGGCCTGCGGACTTTGCATATCTTGTGATTCATAATCTGGATTGTTTGTTCGTCAGTCAAAGTCGATACCTACCGTACACGACATTTCAAGAGGACCACGGTTTTACTTTATTCTCAAAACAGAAAAGAACCAAGAAGATAGCGGTTGGTAGATATAAACATTTGCATGGCAGATTCTTTTTCTTCACTTTTGACAGCGAGTTCATTCTGTGCACTTGATAACGACAAGAAAAGAGTGTTGCGTTTGACAGCATGGGATTGCAATATTCATTTGAACCAAAGTTAATATATATATTAATTTAATCTAATGCGATTTAATTTTCCAAGGCCTTATCTGGAAAACTCACTGAAAATTTGTTTTCAAAATGTTTGTTTGCTAGTCTACGAATTCGACAAATCCTCCTAATTTAAATAGATTTGGTGGGACTACATCAAAAGCAAATTAAGATTCTAGTTCTTAATCCTTATGTGTGAAGGTGATGTGAGGCCGTAATTAATTAAGAACTCTTGAAAATCTATTGACCATTCCTCATTCCAAAAATCCTGCTACTAATTTTTTGTCTTAGAAGGGAAAAAGCAAATTCATCTGAGAGCAACAGAGATGCATCAACTATCAGGTTTTCTTCAGAAGAACCATATTGTTTTTGCTGAACTTACCAGTCACAAACAGCAGGAAAGTCCCACCCAGCGGTAGTTTGAGCTCTACCCCCTCATCCGGAAGGGGAGGGGTTCGAAACTCCTCGTCGCCATTGCGCGACTCACCTGCGGCCGAGTTAGATGGGTGGGCTCAGTTTACCCCGGGTTTACGCCACCGGCTGCCGGCTATACAGTGATTCCCGGATCACCAAAAAAAAAAAAAAACAGCAGGAAAGTCTTACTGAATTGTGCATGACTGCTCAAGACTGTTTTGAGAAATTAAGCTGGTACAATGTATGCATGTATATATGTATATATGTATATATGTATGTATGTATGTATGTATGTATGTATGTATGTATCACAGCTCTTGGACAATACTAAATTACTAGTCTAGGTTATTTGTGTTCTTCATAATGTATTGGAAATCTAGGCGTAGTCTTTCTACAGAGCCATTAATGTATCGTAGTTTGTAGCAGTAAACCATCGATATAGTAGGCTCCACAGTCCTTTCCTTTTTTTGGGAGTCAATTGACATTAGCCATACCAGCATATTCGAACAAATCAAAAATTGCCCTTGAGTCATGCACAATTCTTGCTTTCAATCTGAGAGTGAAAAACACAAAATCCTTCAAGTATTGAGCTGCTTTTTGTGCGCAGATTCAGGAACTTCTAGGAAAAGTTAAGATGATTATCCTCACAGGCCATTCCTTTGGAGCAACAACTGCCTCTCTCACTACTCTTTGGCTTCTCTCCCATCTACAGCCCATGGCTTCTCCCATCTCAGTCCTCTGCCTCACCTTCGGCACTCCCTTGCTTGGCAACAAGTCCCTTTCCCAAGCCATTCTCCAAGAAAGATGGGGCGGGAGCTTCTGTAACATTGTCTCCAAGCTCGATGTAGTACCGAAACTGTTCTTCGCTCCACTTACCTCCTTGACTCTTCAACTGCACTTGTTGCTTCAGTTTTGGCAAGTCGCTATGGCTTCACCCAGTCCAGAACAGTTAGTTGGAGAACTACAAAAACAAAATTTCGATGAATTCTTCAGCAACATCAAAAAATGTGTTAAAGATGCTGCACAATCAGAAGAAGGGGCGGGGAACAATTTGTTTTGGCCATTGGGAAGCTACCTATTCTATTCAGAAGAGGGAGCAATCTGTCTGGATAGCGCAACTTCTGTTGTTAAGATGATGCATTTGATGCTCGAGACAGTCTCTCCAACTTCCACTTTTGAGGACCATCTGAGGTATGGTTATTATACAAGACCACTTTCTTCGCAGTTCCTGAAAAGAATAAACATCAATGACCTCTCCGAGTCAAGTTACGAAGCTGGTGTCTTCTTGGCATTACAATCCTTAGGAATAGATCCACAGGTAATTAAATGCTTCTCAAATCCGCATGACACACTATCTTCTTGGCTTTCTAATTCGACTCAAAAGTATAGTCTATCATTGCCCTTATTTTGTGGAAGGATTTTCTTGGAACAATTACTCTCTAGTATGTGGGAAGAACTCTCCTTCGCTCTCTAAAACAAGTGCATGCAGAATGATGTAGACTTATACATCTTTTTGGCGATCGCTGAATGATAACTACTCAGTCTTCACTTTGTGGGTTGTGTTCTTATCACTGTGCAGGATGACTATATTTCAAAACCGGCTAAAGATTGCCTGCAGATGGCTCGGCACATGGGACGTGCGCCGAACCTGAACAATGCTTATCTAGCTATCAAACTATCTGAGATAACGCCCTGCAGGGCACAACTTGAGTGGTACAAGGCACACTGCGATGAGTCCGTGGATCAACGTGGGTATTATGACACATTCAGGGAATTTGCCGCATCCAGGAGGGAGTCCACAATCGACATGAACCTGTTCAGACTCGGCGTAATCTGGGATAGGGTCATAGGCATGGCAGCACGGAATGAACTCTCGCACGATTTCCACCGCAGGTCCAAGTGGATCCATGCGCCCCATTCCTACATGCTCCTCGCCGAGCCATTGGAAATCGCACGCTATTACCGTCATGGCATGCACACAAAGAAGGGACATTACATCAAACATGGAAGGAATAGGAGGTTCCAGATATTGGAAAGATGGTGGAATCGGAAGGTGGCTGTTGCAGCACAAGAACCACAACAAAAGGAGTAGGAGCAGATATGCAAGCTTTACTCAAGATTCTTTGTTTTGGGCGAGGGTGGAGGAAGCTAAAGACTGGCTCAAGAATGCGGAAGAGGAAGAGGACCTGAATAAGTTGGGATTGCTTTTGGAGGACATGAATCGTTTCGAGACGTACGCAGAGGAGCTGATTAAGAACAAGGAGGTGTCCATAGATGTTCTGGCTAAGAACTCAAGTTAGCTGAGAAATGGAAAGATTTGAAGGCGAAGCTCTTGCGACCACCTTCTCCTCCTGTTTTAAACGGAATGGATTGTGATTACAAAGAGATGAGTCAGTAAATATTGAATGGAGTTCATGAACTATTTGAAAATGTTTAAGATTAGAAAAAATATTGAATATTTTCGTAAAAAAACTTTTTTTGTTTTATTTTGTTTTGTAATGAAATGCAATAAACTGCAGAAATAAGGAAATGTCAAATTGGGACATTACAGTTGAATTTTATTCTACTGGGCCCTCCCCAAATAGTTGAATTCTATTGGTCCATGCCAAAAATGTATTTAATTATTTTCATGTTGGTAAATTTTTTACGAGCATTGGTAAGACTATGTAATTTTATTAATAACTTTCTAAATTACCTACTTTCGCAATTAGTTTTGCAAATAACTAATCTTTATTACATAAGTTACTAAGATTTTGAATTCGCTAACTCTTATTCATGCGAAATTTCCGACTTATATCGACTTTTGTCAGATTAATTAAAAGGTGGGCTCGTGAGTATATTTACATATATATAATATATATATGCTAAATTTTGAGTATATTCTTATAATAGGGTTAGAATTAGAACTGAATTTTCTAGGATGGGAAGCTATAGAACATGGCCTCCTGTTGTGAATGGCCTGTATCGAACCGGTCGCCGATTCGCTCTAAGTGTCCCTCTCTCTATCTCTCTCTCTGAAAAACTCCGACTCTTTCTTCGCAGACTACCTCCATCAATCTCTCCAATGGCGATCACCTCCGTTCGCCTTCTCATTCCTCCTTCCTTCACGTAACCCTCTCTCTCTCTCTCTCTCTCTCTCTCTCTCTCTCTCTCTCTCTCTCTGTGATTGAATCCATACTCGGTTCAATGTATCATCTGGGTTTCGTTGCAGTGCTCTGTTTTTGGTCTGTTGTCTTCGAATTCGTGGACAAACCTCTGCTTTTAGATGTGGGTTTGCTATTTGGCGTCGTTTGTCGGTCCTGCGATTGATCATCGAGTTTTTGCATGTACAGACTATTACCGTCTTGAGGCAAATGCTGGGAGGTAAAATTGCCGGCAAGTGTTTTCCGTGTTTCGGTCCAGTTTTGAGTCGTTCGTCGTAAACTAGATTGGCATTGGATTGATGCTGTCGCGCTGATGAGCGGTTTTCAGGTTTTTTGTAGAGGCTGTGTGTGATTATAATAAGGTTTCGAACCTTTGTGTGAGAGCTGGGATTTCTTCGGGGAATCCGGAGAAAGCACCACCCAAATTCTCAAGGGACAAGAAGATGGTGCCTGATTCAGATCCTCCAAGCCTTAAGGATACCGGTTCTTTGCATCGGTTTTTTGAATCAAAGTCCGATCTAGAATTTATTTTTTTTACCCTTTGCGTGCGATGACATCTTACTTTTAGTCATGCTCCCAAGTGTCTTGTCCCATGACTAAATTCATGTTGCTGACCTATGTTTGTCTGTCTAAATTGGCTTGCCGTACGAAGCTTGTGGTTTTGACCGGAGCTGGAATGAGCACGGAGTGCGGTATTCCCAAGTATAGAAGGTTCTTTAGTTATGTTTAGAATGATATTTTACGTTTAGCAGACATTTCAATGCATAGACGTTACTGGTGAGTGGAAATATTTCATTTTGGATGATTTGACATATAACAGCCACTCTTCTCATTAATTTGTTTTAAACTAATTATATCAAAGAGGGTTTGAGTATGTTTTCATGGCTATTCTATATCTTTTATTTTGGATAATTAAGTGACTGGAAAGAACTAGAAGAGAGATCTTGCTGTGATGCTACATCATTTTTCATGCCTAACGCTAGTCTTCAAGTTATGCACTCTGCATAACCTTGTGGTATATATGTATTTTAAGCATATGTGGTCATGTTTGTATGATTGCACTCTCATGTTAAGCTTTCATGCCGAATGTGACAATTTGTAATTTTGTCTCCATTGTATAATATGTTGACTCGTTCTTTTGTAGCTAAGACAAACCCTTCCAGCTTTTATTTGTTTTTTGCAGTCCAAATGGGGTTTAATTTGTTTTTTGCAGTCCAAATGGGGTTTAATTTGTTTTTTGCAGTCCAAATGGGGTTTATTGCTCTCTCTCTCTCTCTCTCTCTCTCTCTCTCTCTCTCTCTCTCTCTCTCTCTCTCTCTCTCTCTCTAGTTTGTTGGTTTCATTATGTAAATAGCAGCACTCTGCTTATTATGAAGAGATGAAGCAAATATGCAGGGACAGTTCAATCAAAAACCAAGTTATGGGGGATAAATTTGAAATTGAAGGGTGCTCTAGTACATATATACAAATTTTGGATAAGGAAGGGGTAGAAATAAAATAGGTGGTGAGAATTGGAAGCCAGCTCATTTAATTGAAAGAGCCTTCTACATAGGGAACATTTTTGTCAAGTGAATGTCTTTGGGTTACTTCAATTAGAATGTGTCGATGGAAGTAGCATAAAATCAGGATTGGGGTCATGCCTAAGAAATTAAGGGAGGACATTCAAGGAAGTTTGTTGGATTTCAGTTGTTATAAATGAAATGATACTGTGGAAAGTACAATAATGTGTTGTGGTTAGCTGACTTTGCCTATGGAGACGATTTGTTGTTGGTTCTTGCTTAAATAAAATCTTTTCAGTTTCTTCATGGGGCTTCTCTGTTTTTTTTTTTTTTTTTCATCTTTTCAAGTGTCTAACTATGCCTAAGATCTTTAGTGTCTCTCGATTTTTTACTCTAATTCCATTACAATTCATTAGGAGTTTGTTCATTCTAAACAGGCCTGTAGGTGATATTGGGCAAGGAGGTATGCTGGATGGAGAAAGTTTACCACAGCACAGGCTAGTGCAACTTATTATGCCCTTGCATCTCTTGAAAAGGCTGTAAATTTTATGATTACCCAAAATGTTGACAAGTCACTGGATGTGGAAATTTTGTGACATTTTCAGAAATTGGAGGATGAAGTCGGATATTAATAATTCTTCTGAACTTATTTCAGGTTGCACCATCGTGCTGGTAGCACCATTGACCTGGAATGCCCAAAACCAAAGAATGCGAAGTTAAATGAGCCAACGGTCTCGTAATCCTAATAATTAAATGATAATCGACTTTAAAACCAAGGAAGATACTATCTCAACTATAACTAAATGCTAACAAAATGGCTCTTATGCACTAACAAATCACTCACCCGAAGCGATTATTCAAATCTAAACGCAACACGAAACTTGTATGCAAAATCCTAAAATTTCGCTTCAACTAAAACATTGCTTAAAAACAACTCCAGTCAAGACCCATGGCTCCACAACACTATAAATCACAATTTTCATGAAATTTCAAACTCAACATCTAGAAATTGGACTTCGTGGCTCAAATCTCACATATTTTCGAACTTAAGCACTAAATTCAAAAACTACTCTAATCGGACGAATGAAGGGTTTGAGGGCTCACTATGTTGCGAATCGGAGTAATTTCACATTGGCGAGGCTCCCATGATAAGGACGCGGAAAATGCTCTCTCTTTTCGGCTCCGTTTGTATCACGGAAAATAATTTCCGGGAAAATGCTTTTTGGATTTTCCAACGTTCATTTTACGAAAAATGAATTCCTTGGGGAAAATATTTTCTATGAAAGAGAAAAAGTCTTCTAAATTAAGGGAAAATGTTTTCTACTTTTGAAATGTGGAAAACATTTTCTACACTTAATCTCTCTTATCTCATACCTCTACATATCCTCACTTCCTCATATCCTTTCTTTTTCTTCTTTTCTTTTTTTGTTCGAATTATTTTTTAGTTTTCTTTTTCTTTTTTAATTCGAATTTTTTTTAATTTCCTTTTTCTTTTCCTTTCCTTTTCTTTTTGTTTTCTTTTTCATTTTTTTTCTTTTTCTTTTCTTTGTTTTCCATATTCTTCTTTCTTGGCTAGTCGTCGACCGTTGCCAAGCGAACCTCGAGCTCATCGATCTCAAGCTCGCGCTCTGCACTCTTGCTTATCATTTTATTTATTTATTCTACCCTGCAATTGTACATTACTCTAGCAAATGACTCTACATGCTTTGTTTCTTTTTTCTTTTGTTTATTAGAATACAAAAAATGCAAGGGGAGAACAAGCCACTCAACTGGAAGATTCTCATGAGGGCTGTACATGCTTTGCTTCTTTTTAAAATCTATACGAACATTTTTTTTAGAGTAGATGAGTATTTGGCAACAATGAGAGAATAAAGATATGAAGTAAGTTTGCTTGGATTTAGATGCAAGTTCATATTTGATGAATTTATAAGTCGGTAAGTGATGCATGCCTAAGTGGTGAAGTCTTAGAAAATATTTTTCTTACCGAACACCAGAAAATATTTTCTGAAACATTTTCAGATTTTAGCCGAACACTATAAAATATTGTCATTTTCTTGGAATATGACTTTTGGAAAATATTTTCCGGAAGTGGCCCATTTTCCGCGAAACGAACGGACCCATTTGTCTTTTTTCCCTTTTTCTTTCTTCTTTTCCTTCTTGCGCTTTCTTTCAGTCGAGGTAGCTCTCGATCCCTTTAAAAGTTGAACATCCATTGTTCTGCTTGTTGACCGAGTCAGTAGTTTCCTTTTCCTTTTTTGTGGCATCAAGTCAGATATTACATACTTTGTTTAATTCCTGACATAAAGAACGCGTGATCAATCTAACAACTCATGGTTTTGCAAAGTCAAAAATCAACTTCCGCAATAGCATCCACAACTAGCTATAATTACATTGGCGAAAAAAGAATTTATTTGTAGGCATCTTCACTCTCCATTCCATAACTTGACTAAAACCTGTTCGTACATATGTTCTTGTCCGTCAGCGCAACACTCAACCACATCTCCATGTTACTCAAGTGCCACACGAAGTCCTAGCCAATGACTCAACTCAAGCACCCAAACTCCTTTGCTGACTCGGTGAGCCTATCCATAGAATTGCTCACTCTTCATAGACAACAGTTTAAGGAGAAAAATCATTAGGAATTGAAGCCCGGACTAAGTCAAGTATATGTTGGGTCCAAATTAAGTATATCTCACCAATTTTAGTATTGTGTAACTGGGTCAATTTGAATTGGACCATCTTTAACTTGACCCAAACCATCCATTTGATGGCTTCGGTCTATTGTAAATTAAACCTTCACAAACCAATCTAAATCTCATATCCATGTGTTTAAGAGAGAATGAGAGCCTGGGGCTCGGTCCATTAGATCTTGGGAATGAAAGATGCAGCTTCAATTGAAAATTCTCCACTCTCTCATAATCTAAGGAGATTCACAATATATGATTCCTAACGATAATGAATCCGGAGGAAGATGATATATGTTGCCGTCACGTCAAGTAGTCCTGAACGTTACGTGTCAAGAAATGTACTAGTTAAATCTCTAAAAAATGAGAAAGAGAGAGTTAGGCCCTGCCCGAGCCAAGGTAGGCCTCCGTCCCAATCACGGGCACGGGAGACAAGGGACCGGGCCCAGCATGGCCGATTGTTTCTTCTGGGCCTGGCCAGCATGGCCCGATTGCTGGCCCTAAGCTTTGGTGATGGAAGATTTTTTTTATCCTCGCCCTCATTTTTACGGAGGAGAGCTTAGTTATCTTTTCTGTTCGGTTTCGTTTTTCTTTTTCGTTTAATTGACACAGACGTTTAGTAATTAGGGGGGAGATTTTGTTGATACAAAACATAAGCAGGGACTAATTTAATCTTGGGACAAAAGCTATATTAAGTGTACTACTCATATTCTAAAAGTCCCATTGTAACGTTGTCATGAAACCGTAATGAGATCCCCAATACTTTGTAATCTCCTAAACGATGCAAGACAATTTACACACAAATCATTCAAAAAATTCAAGGATCGATGTGATATATATTAGAGGATGGGAAAATTAACAAAAAAGTATTAAATCTATTACAATTGTATAAATTCAGTCCTAAATGTTTTTATTTTTTTGTCAATTGGATTCTAAACTTTTTGTATTCATATCAATTTAATCCATTAATTATAGCCGATTAGCGTTGACGTGGACACTAGTCGTCGTACATGGCCCAATTGATTCTAACATGAATAATTTTTAATTTTTTTCTCTTTTTTTCCCTCTTTCTAGCTGGAGGAAGACAGAAAGGAAAGAAATTTAAAAAAAAAAAGCAAAAATTTGAAAAAAATTTGAAAAAAATTAAAAAAAAATTATTAATAATTATCAACGTCAGCGTCGGCTAATCAAAATTGACCAATGAACTAAATTAGTACAAGTACAAAGAATTTAGGACTCATTGCAAAATGAAATCATGATTAAATTGGCACAGTTACAATAAATTAAGATTTTTTTGGAGGTAGCTTTCCAATTAAAAGGTAGGATCTCGTTGAAGAGTAAATTCAAAGCATTTATTAATTTATAGACAAAACATTTATTAGAATTTTTTGGGGGTCGAAATTAGAAGAGTGAATTGATGGTTGCCAAAGCGTTTGTTCAATTTGAACCTCAGGAAAGTTTCAGAAAAGTGAGATACTGTCAACAGGACCATCAAAGAACAGCGAGATACCGTCCAACCCCTTTTCCACGCCGTATCTCCACGGAACCATCGCGGCACCGAGCAACCCCTCCTTCCGCGTCGGTTCGCCCGCCTGCCATCCCCTCCATCTATAAACATGCACTCGATTCTCACTCTCGAAGCAATCCACTTCCCCATTCAGACATTTTCACAAACACGCCCAAGGCAAGGAACTGAAAGACTCGAGCGCTGTCCATTTGAGGCCCAGTCGTGGCCGTGCGTGACGCACCCAACTCTCCACTGCCCTTTTGCCGCCTAATGCCGAAGTGCCGTCTCCATTCTCACCTAGTTGCGTCTACTGATGCAGGTACGAGAGCCGCGAGATGCTGGCGACTTTCTAGGCGTCGACGCCCTTCTTGTAGGCGTCGTGGAGGCTGTGCAGCTCCGTGAACTCCGCCGATCCGAGGATCTTCGTGGCGGACCGACGCGGCGAGGTCGGGTAGCTGGCGTTCTCGGGCGTCCAGGTGATCGACGGGTCGGAGCCGAGCTGCGGGACCCTGATGGTGCTGGGCGAGTTTGGATGCGAGCATCTCTTCTCGCCGTTGGAGTGCGACGGCGAGGGGACGGTCAAGGTGGACGCCGAATTCCTCCGTCTCTTACTGGAATTTTACCAGCGACAGGATTTCCAAAGTCAGGTACCCAGTCCTTTTTGCCTTGTTTATCTTCAACTTAGAAGACTGGCTATACGTGAATTTGTTCTTTTCTGTGGGTAATTATGTCACATCTTCATCAGTCGAACGTTGTCATCTTAGACGAAATTATGGTTTAGCTTCCAGTCATTCTCCTGATAAATTGATGCTTGTTTGTTGGTCACTTAAGTCTGTACCTATTACACGTGAATACGACATCTTAAGAGCTCATTTACTTGATTTTCGAAGCAGAAAAGAACCAAGATAATGGTGGTGGGTAGGAATAAGTATAAGCATTTGCACGGCAGACTTAACCGTTGAGGGTATTTCGAAAGGCATGTGTCTCTGTGCATTTTCTTGTCGCACATTGTTTGCGGAGTCATTCTTTTTTCCTCTTTTAACAGCGAGTTCATTTGATGCACTTGCTGACAACATGAAAAGAGTGTTGAGTTTGATGGCATGAGATTGCAATATTCCTTTTCACCAAAGTTATTATATATCTAATTTAATCTAATGCGATTTAATCTTTCAAGGCCTTATCTGGAAAAACTTACTGTGAATTTGTTTTTGACTGGGAAAAGAAGAAAAAGAATGCATGATAAGATAAATAGGCCTTTTGTACATCCGCAAAAGATATAAAATAAGGTGTAAATGAGAAGAAAGCATTTGTTTGCTAATACCCGAATTCCACAAATCCTCCTACTAATTTTAATGGATTTGGTAAGATCTAAAAGTTACATAGAAAGTTAAGATTCTAGTTCTAAATGTTTATGTGTGAAGGTGATGTGAGGCTGTTATTAATTAAGAACTCCTGAAAATCTATTGACCATCCCTCATTCTGAAAATCCTGCTACTTATTTCTCGCCCACTAGAAAGCAGAATAGCAAATTCATCTGAGAGCAACAGAGATGCATCAACTATCAAGGTTTTTCTTCAGAAGAACCATTTTTTTTTTTTTTTTTTTGAACTTACCAGTCACAAAGAGCAGGACAGTCTTATCAGATTGTGCATGACCGCTGGAGACCATTTTGAGAGATTAAGCTGGTACAGTATATATATCCATTGGTCAGTTGTTGGACAACACTAAAGTACTAATCTAGGTTATCCATGTCCTTCACATATCACATTCCTGGGCCATGTGTTGAAAATCTAGATGTAGTCTTTCTACAGAGCCATTATTGTATCATAGTTTGTAGCGGTAAACTGTCGATATAGTAGTCTCCACAGTCCTTTCATTTTTTTGGGAAGTCAATTGACATTAGTCATGCCAGCATATTTGAATTAAAAAATAATTGCCCTTGGTTCATGCATGTATTAAGTTTTCCTCAATTCTTGCTTTTGATCTGAGAGTAAAAAACCCAAAATCCCTAAAGCATTGAGCTGCTTTTTGTGTGCAGATTCAGGAATTTCTAGCAAAAGTTAAGATGATTATCCTCATAGACCATTCCTTTGGAGCAACAACTGCCTCTCTCACTGCTCTTTGGCTCCTCTCCCATCTCCAGCCCATCGCTTCTCCCATCTCTGTCCTCGGCCTCACCTTCAGCACTCCCTTGCTCGGCAACGAGTCCCTTTACCGAGCCATTCTCCAAAAAAGATGGGGTGGGAGCTTCTATAACGTTGTCTCAAAGCTCGATGTAGTGCCGAAACTGTTCTTCGCTCCACTAACCTCCTTGACTCCTCAACTGCACCTGCTGCTTCAGTTTTGGCAAGATGTTACAACTTCACCCAGTTTAGAACAGCTTGTTGGAGAACTGCAAAAACAAAATTTCAATGAGTTCTTCAGCAACATCAAGGATTGTGTGAAAGACGTCGCACAATCAGAAGAAGAGGGGAGGAACAATTTGTTTTGGCCATTGGGAAGCTACCTATTCTTTTCAGAAGAGGGAGCAATCTGTCTGGATAATGCAACGTCTATTGTTAAGATGATGCATTTGATGCTCGAGATAGTCTCTTCAGCTTCCAGTTTTGAGGATCATCTGAAGTATAGTTATTATGCAAGACTATTTTCTTCGCAATTCCTGGAAAGGATAAACATCAACTGCCTCTCCGAGTCAAGCCACAAAGCTAATGTCTTCTTGGCATTACAATCCTCAGGAATAGATCCACAGGTAATTAAATGCTTCTCAAATCCACATGAGACACTATCTTCTTGGCTTTCTAATCCGACTCAAAAGTATAGTCTATCAATGCCCTTATTTTGAGGAAGGATTTTCTTGGAACAACGGCAGAACTCTGTCTCACTCTCTAATACAAGTGCACCCAGAATGATGTAAACTTATACTAAGACATCCTTTTGGTAATTGCTGAATGATAAGTTCTTAGTCTTCACTTTGTGGGTTGTATCTTTAATCCCTGGGCAGGATGACAATATTTCAAAAACAACTAAAGATTGCCTACAGAAGGCTCGGCATATGGGATGCTCACCGAACCTGAACAGTGCTCATCTAGCTATCAGACTATCTAAGATAATGCCCTGCAGGACACAACTTGAGTGGTACAAGGCACGCTGCGACGAGTCCAAGGATCAACTTGGGTATTACAACACATTCAAGATATTTGAAGCATCTAGGAGGGAGTCCATTGTCGACTTGAACCTGTTCTTATTTGCTGCATTCTGGGATGATGTCATGCGCATGGCAGAACAAAATAAACTGCGCATGGCAGAACAAAATAAACTCTCACATGATTTCCACCGCATGTCCAATTGGATTGATGCGTCGTATTTATATGGGCTCCTTGCCAAGCGATTGGAAATTACTCACTATTACCATCGTGGTATGCACTGGAAGGATGGAATGGAAGGAATAGGAAATTCCAGATTTTGGACATACGGTGGAATCGAACAATTGCTGTTGTGGCGCAAGTACCACAACAAATTAACAACAAAAGAAGTAGGAGCAGGTATGCAAGCTTGACTCAAGATTCTTTGTTTTGGGCAAGGGTGGAGGAAGTGAAGGACTGGTTCAAGATTGCAGAAGAGAATGGGACCTGAATAAGTTGGAACTGCTTTTGGCGAACAACAATGGTTTCGAGAAGTACGCAGAGGAGCTAATTGAAGGGAAGGAGGTGTCTGTAGATGTTCTGGTTGAGAACTCAAGTTACTGATTATGGGCTAAGGATTGGAAAGCTTTGAAGTCGAAGCTCCTGCAGCCACCTTCTGCTCCTGCTCTGAATGGAATGGATTGTGATTAAAGAAAAATTTATGACATTCATCATTATTTATGTGGAGATCATCATCTTTGGTGTAATCATGTTCAATGTAGACAACTGCAGAATAAGGAAATGTCCAAGGGGAAGCTTCATTTATTTATTGTAGCAACACTACAGTTGAATTTGATTATTGGTTTGTGCCAAAAATTATTTGATGTACGTAGTTCAAAGGATGCTCAATCCTACAATTGTACAGCATGTTCAGCAACTCTCTCTCTCTCTCTCTCTCTCTCTCTGAATTGAGACTCTACTTAGTTCAAAGGATCATCTGGGCTTTTAGGGAGTATTCTGTTTTCGGTGTATTATCTTTGCATTTGTGGAAAAGTCTCTGCTTTTAGCTGTGGATTTGCATTTTGGCATCGTTTGTCCGTCCTTTGATTGATCATTTGTATCTTGCATGTACAGCCTTTACAGGGTTGAGTCATTTGTCATGAGATTGATGCCATTTGATTGACGCTGTTGTGCTCATGAGCGGTTTCAGGTTCTGTAGAGGCTCTGTGTGATTATAATAAGGTTTCGAAACTTTGTATGAAAGTTGGGAGAGTCATTTTCATGAGGTCTGTTAGTATAAATGCCCACATATCGGTTCCTTGGGTTCTTTGGGGAATCCAGAGAAAGCACCTCCCAAATTCTTGAGGGACAAGAAGATGGTACCAGATTCAGATGCTCCAAGCCTTAAGGACACTGATTGTTTGCATCAGTTTTTTGAATCAAGTTCCTATCTTAGACTTTTTGACCCTTTACCTCCAATTTCTTCTTACTTTGTAACTTTGTAGTTATGTTCCCAAGTGTCTTGTTTCTTAGTGAGACATCTGTTCCCTGACTAAATTCATGTTACTTATATGTCTAGATTGGCTTGCAGTACAAAGCTTGTGGTTTTGACTGGAGCTGGAATGAGCATGGAGCACAGTATTCCCGATTATAGAAGGTTCTTTAGTTATGTTTAGAATGATATTTAACATTTAGCAGACATTACAATGGATAGATATCACTGATGTGTGGAAATATATCATTTTGGCGATGATTTGATATATAACAGTCACTGTTCTCATTAATTTGTTATAAACTAATTATATCTAACACAGTTTAAGTTTTCTTTGATGGCTATTCTGTATCTTTTAATTTGGATAATTAAGTGACTGTTAATTACTGGAAATGTATCATTTTGCAGATGATATGATATGTAACAGCCACTGTTCTCATGAATTTTTTCTAAACCAATTATATCAAAGATGGTTTGAGTATTCTTTCATGGCCATTCTGTATCTTTTAATTTTGATAATTAAGTGACTGGTAAGAACTGGAAGAGAGGATGCTGCATCGTTTTTCATGTCTTACACTAATCTTCAATTTTTGCACTTTGCATAAACTTGTAGTATATATGGATAATTAATTGACTGGTAATTACTGGAAATATATCATTTTGGAGATGATATGATATGTAACTGCCACTGTTCTCATGAATTTGTTCTAAACCAAATATATCAAAGACGGTTTGAGTATTCTTTCATGGCCATTCTGTATTTTTTAATTTGGATAATTAAGTGACTGGTAAGAATTGGAAGAGAGGATGCTGCATCATTTTTCTTGCCTAACACTAATCTTCAAGTTTTGCACTTTGCATAAACTTGTAGCATATATGTAAGCATGTGTGGTCAAGTTTGTATGATTGTGCTCTCATGTCAAGCTTTCATGCTAAATGTGACAATTTGTAATTTTGTCTCCACTGTATTTATGTTGGACTGTTTCTTTCGTAGCTAAGACAAACCCTTCTAACTTTTATATGTTTTATGCGGTCCAAATGGGGCTTATTAGCACGGGTTTCAGAACAATTACCCATCAAGTGATCTGAAGGCACTTGCTGGGATTTGCAGCTTACCTGACTGACTCTCTCTCTCTCTCTCTCTCTCTCTCTCTCTCTCTCTCTTGGGTTTGCTGATTTCATTATGTAAATAGCAACACTCTGCTTATTATGAAGAGATGAAGAGAATATGCAGGGACAGTTTAACCAGAGAGCAAGTTATGGAGGATATATTTGAATCTGAAGGGTGTTCTATTACATATATACAAATTTTAGATGAGGAAGAGGCAGAAATGAAATAGGTGGTGAGAATTGGAAGCCAACTCATTTAATTGAAAGAGCCTTTTCCATAAGGAACATTTTTGTCATGTAAATGTCTTTGGGATACTCCAATTAGAATGTGTCTAAGGAAATAGCATAAAATCAGGGTTGGGGTCATGCATAAAAAATAAGGGGAGGACATTCAAGGAAGTATGTTGGATTTGTGGTTCTTACGAATGATATGATACTATGGAAAGTACAAAAATGTGCTGCAATTAGCTGACTTTTCATATGGAGAAGATTTGTTGTTGGTTCTTGCTTAGATAAAATCTTTCCAGTTTCTTCATGGGGCTTCTCTGTTGTTTTTATCTTTTTATGTGTCTAACCATGCCTAAGATCTTTAGTGTCTCTCGATCTTTTACTCCAATTCCATTATAATTCATTCGGAGTTTTTTCATTCTAGACAGCCTGTAGACGATATTGGACAAGGAGCTATGCTGGATGGAGAAGGTTTACCACAGCACAGCCTAGTGCAGCTCATTATGTCCTTGCGTCTCTTGAAAAGGCTGGTCGAGAAAATTTTAGGATTACCCAAAATGTTGACAGGTAACTGGCTGTGGAAATTTTGTGACATTTTCAGAAATTGGAGGATGAAGTTGGATATTAATAATTCTTCTGAACTTATTTCAGATTGCACCATCACGCTGGTAGCAATCTGCTGGAAATATATGGTATACTGTAATATGTAAAGATTGTGGATTTCCTTTTTGCCGGAATTTGTTCCAAGAAGAGGTGAAGGCTCTCAACCCAAAGGTGCACTCTTAGAACTTACTTTTTTCTAGTGCTATTCCATTTTCTTCCTTTCTGCTGAATTCAATCCCAGAACATTCATAAGGTTCCACCATGATTTCTCTTTCCTTTTTATGCAGTATGTTTGCAAGGAGGTTCATAGATGACATATGCGAAAATTGTAGTTTACTTGATAATTCGAATGGTCGGTAACTGAGCTGAGGTGATAGTTTTGCTGTAGACTGTAGTGGACAGCTGCAATAGAAGGTTTGTATTATGGAAACCCTGGTTCAGACACGAACTTTGGTATGAAGCAGAGGCCCGTTGGTGACGTTGAGAGAGATGCGAAATTCTGGAAGGAGGATTTTACAATCCCTACTTGCCAAAAATGCGGTGGGGTGCTTAAAACCGATGTAAGGATCTTTCATCTACATTTTACATTTCTCTTTTGTAGCATTTCTGAGGTAATTAGCTCCTTCATGTTTAATTGAAGATCAAATTTGTCTTCTTACTTACGTCTATACTATTTGAAAAAGGAAATTGACGATCTATCACCGTGGTCCAGGTATCTTTACAAAAGCAAATTCATATGCTCCTTCCCCCTTTTCTTGAAAAAATGCTCCTGGGGTCATATCTATGTATGGAAGGATTTAACATGGAATAGCATAGGTCTTTCGATATTTCTCCTCATTTCTTGTCCCTATGTAGGTTTAACTCCTTCACTAAGGTTTACTTTGCACTACCAAAAATAAAAGGAAAATAGATTTTAAATGTGCTTGTATTGCTAAATTCGGGATGATGTACTGGCATAAGATGTGAGGATGGACCTCTTCTACTGTTTCAAAGCAGGAGTTAACAGAGAAGTAGAGCGTCCATGGCATCTCGGAGCTATCAGTGTGCTATGGTAGGAAGAATATTATCTATGAGAGAGGCCCAGCCCAAGCCCAAGTATGCCGCCATCGGGTCATGGGCACGCCCAGTATGGCCAATTGTTTCTTTTGGGTCCGGCCTGGCATGGCCCGATTGCTGGTCCTAAGTTTTGGTGATGGAAAATTATTTATCCTCGCTCTCAATTGTACTGAGGAGAGCCTAGTTATCTTTTTTTGCTCGGTTTCTATTTCTTGTCTTTTCTCTTTTTGGGTTTTATTGACACAAACGTTTAGTAATTGGGGTGGAGATTTTGTTGATACTAAACATAAGCAAGGACTAATTTAATCTTGGGACAAAAGCTATATACATTGTACTACGCATATTCTTAAGGCAAAGTTTTCTTCTCGATCCTTTTACAACTCGTTGTTCCAATGAAGTCCCATTTCAAGCTAATCCAAATATTTTAATCTCTTTCGGCATCGCCATTAGCATAATTTCGGTTTACTTGCTATATTAAAGCCTTTACTATCATGTGTTACGTTGTCGTGATACTGTAATAAAATCTCATGGTGTCGCTTGCTTCATAATCTCTTAAACGATGTAAGACAATTTAAATGCAATTTGTTCAAAAAATTCAAAGATTGTTTTGACATGAAAATTATCAAAAAAATCCTAAATTTATTGTAATTATGTCAATTTAGTCATAATTTTTTTTTTCAATTGAGTTATAAAGTTTTTACACGTCAATTCAATCCATCTAATATTTGTGTTAATTCAGTCTATTTAGTAAATTTTAGCCGGCGGTGACTATTCGATGAGGCGATTGTTTACTCTTTCTTATCTTTATCTTCTCTCAGACAAAGTCTACTCTTTCTTCTGAATTATCTCCTTCTCTCAGAGAAAGTTGTTTCTTGTCAACTCCTTTCTTCGCCGTATCTCCGCAGAACCATCGCAGCACCGAGCAACGCCCTCCTCTTCGCATCGGTCGCCCGCCCGCCCGCCCGCCCGCCATTCCTTCATATAAATATGCTATCAAATCTCAGAGCAATCCACTCCCATTCAGACATTTTCACAAACACGCCCAGGGCCAGACCTTCTAGCTCGAAGCAGAGACTAAAAGACTCGAGCGCTCTCCATGGAGGCCGCGTCGTCAAGGCGCGTGACGCCCCCAACTCTCCACTGCCCTTTTATTGCCGAATGCCGAAGTGCCTCCTCTCTCTCACCCACTTGCGTTTACTGATGCAGGTTCGAGAGCAGCGAAATGCTGGCGACTTTCCTGGCGTCGGCGCCCTTCTTGGGGGCTCGTGGATGGTGTGCAGCTTAGCGAATTCCGCCACCCCGAGGAGCTTCGTGGCGGACCGAGGCGGCGAGGTTGGGTACCTGCCGTTCTCGGGCATCCAGGTTATCGACGGGTCCGAGCCAAGCTACAGGACCCTGATGGCGCTGAGCGAGTATGGATGCGAGCATCTGTTCTCGCCGTTGAGTTGCGACGGCAGTGGCGAGGGGACGGTCAAGGTGGACGCCGGATTCCTCCGTCTCTTCCTGGAATTTTACCAGAGACAGGATTTCCAAAACCAGGTATACAGACCTTTTTGCCTTATTTGACCTCGACTTAGAAGACTGTCTTTACGTGACTTTTGTTCTTTTCCTGGTAATTGCGTTGCATCTTCATAAGTCGAACATCATCAACTTCCACGAGATTACGGTTTGGCTTCCAGTCACCCTACTGATAACTCGATCGGCCTATGGACTTTGCATATCTTATGATCCATAATCTGGATTTTAAATTTAACTTATTCATCTACCAATCCTACTGTCTTAGGACATTAAGATATATAGTTCTGGGGCCGCGAATTGTGTGATGGCTTGTGCGCGGGTTGGTGATGACAACAGGGCCGCGATGACGGACGGACGGCGGCTGGACGGAGAGTTTTTAGGTGTGGAAACTAGAAAAAGGGATAAAGAAAGAAAAGACACAGGTAAAACTAAAAAAGAGGAGCAAAGAAAATCTCATGACATATGGTCATCCTTTCTTAGTATTAAAGAAATCATGTCGAAAAGCGACATTGAAAATATCAAGTTCACTTTCACAAATTATAGATCAAAAAGAACTTGAAGCACATTTCTATCAATGCTTGAATCAGAGATGAATTTATCCGAGTGCTATATGTAGGCAACCATCAACATGCAGATACTTACATCACTTATAGAGATGAGAAAGAAAAGAGATAATATCTGAAGCCGTATTTATTTTATGATATATTCAACTGGTACACGAAATAGTATAATAAATACTATAATCTATAACATAATTAGATTTACTATGTATATAACAAATATTCCTCTTCTTTTCATTGATGCAAAGAAAATCTTTGCTTATATGCACAAGTGTAAAATGTATTCAGTTTTCTTGATATAATGGAAATAAGTAAAGAACTGTTGTTTTAATTATATGTAGAATATTAAAACTTTCGGTTTTCTTGATTTAAAAGTAACCAAGTAATAATTGCTTTTCAAAAAACTCGGTCCTCAATAATCAACTTTTCATATAGCCAATCGTCACGTGCAAATTAAACATCCACAATCCAATTTGAATCTTATATCTAGGTGTCTTAGAGGGAAACCGCATAGAGGAGATCTTTAATTGCCATTGCTAGTCATATCTTCTGAATTGGTTGTTCGTTTCATAAGATCTCAAGAACAAAACGTGTAGTTTCAGTGTAAAATTTTCTACTCTTTCATTAATCTAATGAAATGAATTGAGGATTATGATATTTCAAACCGATATATTTGTGCCATATTTATTCCAAAAAAAAATTCAAACTGCTTAATTTGTGCCACATTTACTCAAAAATTAATATCCATTCATAAAAAAAGTCGAAATTGGTTAATTCATGCAACGTTTATCCAGTTTGAGATCTTTTGCGATATGAAAGTTAGTTTGGAGTAAATGTAATATGAATGTACGTTCTCGAATATTTGGTCCCCATGAATCATATGTAGAATATCAATTCTTTCTAGTATTGTTAATTTAAAAAAAAATAATTAACTTTTTTTCAGCATGTCTCAAAAACCTGGCCATCACATATAATAAATCGGTCTCTTGCAGAGGTGGCAAAATGGCTTGGGAGAGATTAGGTCGACTAAAATTTGACATATAGGTGGAAATGGGTTTAATAAACGAAAAATCAAGTATTTACGGGTTTTAGTGGGTTCGGAAAGAAACCCACTTTCGAGACATTTAATGAAATTACAATGCTAAGATTCTTTATTCTGGACCAAATTTTTGGGTGATGTCAAGCCGACAATAGTGGATTTCTTCTAGGGAATGGGTAATTTCGTAGAAACTGTTGGTTAGGAAAAAAAAATTGATGCTATAATATTCTACAAACTATGGATTGAAAATCCAAAAATAGGTTGGCCAAAAGTATCGATGGCTTAAAGCGCAAGTAGCGCAAGTAGTGCAAGTAGGGAGGTTTAATTTGTCCGATACTAGACATAAAGAACATCTAATCAATCTAACAACTCATGGTTTTGCAGAGTTATTTATATATCAACTTCCACAATAGTGTCGGGAACTCACACTAGCTAAAATTATATATTTGAAAAAGAAATTTATTTATAGGCACATTCCCTCTTCCCATCCCGTAACCCAATCCAAAACCTGTTCATGTAGATGTCCTTGTTCATCAACGCAGCACTCACCCGCATCTTCATATTGTTTGAGTGCCACGTGAAGTCCTAGCTCATGACTTGACCCGAGCACCCAAGCTCCCTCACTGACTCAATGAGCCAGTCCACCAAGTTGCTCACTCTTCAAAAGCAACAATTTAAGGAGAAAGATCATTAAGAATTGGAACCCCCAAACTGGGTTGATTATGTTAGGTCCAAATCGGGTATACCTTGCTAATTTTTGTATTGTGTGATTGGGTCAATTTGGATCAAAATATTTTTAACCCAACCCACTCATTTGATGGGCCTAGTTTCTTGCAAATCAACTTCACAAACCAATCTACATCTTAAATTCATGTGTGTCAAAGAGAAATCTCTACATAGATTGGGAGCTTGGGGCTTGATATATTAGATCTTATGAACAAAGTGCGTAGCTTAGATGAAAAATTCTCTACTCTCTCTTTATAAGAAAACGAGCCGCGGATTCACAATAAATGACTACAAATGACATTGAGTCCAGAGAAAGATGAGAAATGCCACAGCCACCTCCAGTAGTTCGTCAATAAGGTACTAGTCAAATCTCTTGAGAGAATTAGGCCCGGCCCAGGCCCAGGTTGGCCTCCGTCCGGTCACGGCCATGGGATGGAGACATGGGACCGTACCTGGCATGGCTGATTATTTCTCCTGGGCTGGGCCCAGGATGGCCCGATTGCTGGTCCTAAGTTTTGGTGACGGAAAAGTACTTATCATCGCCCTCAATTATATAGAGAAGATTATATTTTCTCACTCCCCATCACTCCCCTGCACAGCAGACCGTCTCTTCGGCGCCCCCTCTCTCTCTCCCATTAAGCCCTCGTCCTGTGACTCCGGCTCCAGCTCTGACTCATCCTGAGCGCTATCTCTCTCTCTTCACCATATGCTCTCGACTCTGCCCCTCTCTCTCTCTCTCTGCAATCGACGAGCCACTGCGCCACCCCTTTGGCTCCACCATCGCTGAATATCTGCCCCCTCCCATCTGTGCCCTCTCTTTCTCCATCCGAGTCAGGACCCAGCCTTTGTTCGACGAACCGTCGCGCAGCCTCTGGCTCTGCCTCGGAAGGTTGCCTCCACGATTGCGAAGTTTCTTGGTCGAGTGATATGGTTTGTCAGTTGGAAAAGGCCTTGGTGGTAGAGAGGGGGTGGCGAAGAGAGAGAGAGAAAGCGCGTGCAGGGAGGAGAGAATTTTTTTTTTGTTGACATTTGGGCCCAACTTTAGACACAAGGCCCTTTCTATATGACGCGCTAGCATATCATGTGCAACCCATATTTTCTAGGAAACCAGAAGAGTGGATTGATTCGAAAAAACATTTGTTTAGGCCCTGTTTGGTAACCATCCAAACATGGCCAAATTCTGATTCTTTGTTTTCGGAACCAGTTTCGGCCTAAAATCGCGTTTGGTAAAATTTTTGTTCCCAGAAACAGATTGTGATTAGAATCAAGAACCAAAAAAAAGTTAATTCTTGTTCCGAGAGGTCACCGCCAGAAGAAGAAGAAGAAGATGATGAGAAAAAGAAAAGAAAAAAGGAAAAAAAAAAGGAAAATGAAAAAAAGAAAAGAAAAAAAAGTAAAAAAATTATTTAAAAATTAAAAGAAATTGATTTGGAACAGAATTAATGAACGTAGTGCAAAACGCAATTACATTTGAATAAAAAATTTTTGACAGTTACTGCAAACGAGCTTAAAATCTTTAATCAATTAAAGAACGAGAATAAAAATCAATTTTGATCAAAATCTACTCCCGGGAACAGAATCGTTATCAAACGCGCAATTAATCAGTAAATTTCCATTGCTTTGCTAAATGTTCGTTGTATATCTTTCTGCGAAAACACCGTTAAAGAACAGAGGAATTGCAAGTGATTATGTAAAGAATTCACTAAAGGACGCTCCTGTCTTCGCGGTATCTGCAAGGATCCATCGCTGAAAGAACGACTAGACTTGCGCGTCGGGTTGTTGACGCCAACCTTATATAAAACCGCACTCGACTCTCGGAGCAACTCACACCCATTCAGATAGTTTCACAAACACGCCCATGGCCAGGAACTGAAACACTCGAGTGCTCTCCATGGACGCCGAGTCATCTCCGTGCGTGACGCACCCCAACTCTCTCTATTGCCCATTTATCACCGGACGTCCAAGTGTCGTCTCCTTTCTTACCCCACTTGCGTTTACTGATGATGCAGGTTCGAGAGCAGCGAGATGCTGGCGAGTTTCCTAGCGTCGACGCCCTTCTTGGAGGAGTCGTGGAACCTGTGCCGGGACGCAAACTTCTTCGCCCCGAGGAGCTTCCGGGCGGAGCGACGCGGAGAGGTCGGGTACCTGGCGTTCTCGGGCGTCCAGGTGATCGACGGGTGCGAGCCGAGTTGCGGGACCCTGATGGCGCTGGGCGAGTGTGGACGCGAGCATCTGTTCTCGCCATTGAGGTGCGACGGCGACGGCGATGGGACAGTCAAGGTGGACGCCGGATTCCTCCATCTCTTCCTCGAGTTCCATCAGCGACAGGATTTCCAAAGCCAGGTACACAATCCCTGCTGTTAAGGTGGATGCATTTCTGTTCTGGAGAATAATTTTTGATGATAAATGATTTTTTTTTTCTATTTATGTTGTCGGAACAATTTTTGAGCAAAACAATACGTTTGGTAATTACCCAAAATTTCTATTCTCGTAAAAGCTTTTGGTAAGATTCTTAAAACTTTTAATTCTTTTCTTTCTTTTTTTTTTTTTTTTTTTACTTTTTCTTTTTGACCGGTCGATGGCACCGACTATGGCCAAGGGCAACGACTATCCAAAGAAGAAGAATAAGAAAAGAAGAAAAGAGAAGAAAAAAAGAAGAGAAAGAAAAATTGATTTTAGAAATTGTTCTTGAGAACAAAAACTATTTTTTTATACTTCTTATTTATGTTTCAAATATATTTTCGAAGAACAAAAAAATAGATTTTTTATTTCCGAGAACAAAAAAATAGATTTTTTGTTTTCAGGAATAAAATTTTTATCAAACCATTTCTATTTTATTTTTTTCGTTTTTTGGAATAAAAGAATAGAAAATTTTGTTCCAGAGATTAATGGTAATGTTTCTGTTTTTCTCAATTTCTGTTTTTTTATTCCCCGGAACAAATAAAGAACAGAAATTCGTTTGGTAAAACTTTCGTTCCCGGGAAGAATTTCTTTTTTCTTTTTTTTTTTTTTTTTTGTTTACGGGAACATATTTGGAATAGAAACAAGAAACAAAAAAAAAAAAAAAACTTCTTGTTCTTGAGAACAATTTCTAGAAATAAACCAATTTTCTTTTTTATTTTTCTTTTGTTCCTCACTCTTGTTATAGCCACCTCTAACCGCTCGGAGGCACCGCCGACCGCCGCCCGTCGCTTGTCGGGTGCCACCGCCAACTGCTGCTGGCCGCCGACCGTCGCCGCCGACTGCCTCCTCCGCCGAGCGCCGGCCGGTGGTTGGCGGCGGCCTATGGGCTAGGTGGCGACAATCGGTGGTGATGGTCGTCAGCTAGCGGTCGTGTAGTGGCGGCAACAAGAGGCGGCGGCCGACGGTCGGTGATCCGTGAACAATAATAAAAAAAACAAATAAATACAAAAAAGAAACTGTTTCGTTACCAAATGCATTTCTATTTTTTTTTTCTATTTTAAGAGTAGAAATTTTGTATAGTTACCAAACACATTTTTTACGTAGAAATTGTTCCCCGGAATAGAAATAGAAAAGAACTATTTTTGAAAAAATAAAAACTCTTCTCCAGCCAATAAATGTTGTCATGTGTAGTCTAAGGGCCCACATAGTAACCTTTATATTTCTTCCGATTTCTGATCTTTTATTCTTCACAACCAAAAAAAAAAGAATATAAATCCGTTTGATAACGCCAATTTATTTTTTTTAGTCCTTGGAATAGAAAAGTAATAGGGAATAGATTTGGAACAGAAACAAAAAAAGAAAAAAGAAAAAGTAACTTCTTATTCTGCTAACAATTTCTAGAAATAAGTTTTTTTTTTCTTTTCTATTTTTCTTTTGTTCTTCTTCCATGTTGCGGCCACTGTTCGTTGGCTGCTTGTCAATTGCCGACCACCCCCGGCTATCCGTGGCCACCGTCGGCAGATCGCCAGCAGCCGACCGCCGTCACCAAACCATCAACAGCCATCACCGCCGATAGCCCACCGGCTGATGACGGCCACTGACTGCCATCGTCGTTGCTACTGTTGACCGCCGCCCTTTGCCACATGACCGCCACCTGTCGCCGAGTCGGCATCGGAGGCCAATGGGCTATGGGCGGTGATCCTACGACGGCAATCGGTAGCAACGGTCAACAATCCTCCGACGGCAGGCAGCAGTCGTGCGGCAGTGGCCAGCGATTGGCTGTTCGTGAGTAAGAAGAAAAAATGAATAAATACAAAAATTTATAAATTGTACCAAATGCATTTCTATTCTTTTTCTATTCCAAGAATATAAATTTTGTATAGTTACCAAACACCTTATTTTACTTAGAAATTATTCCCCCGAGTAAAAATAAAAAAGAATTATTTCTAAAAAGAAATAGTTTCCCGGAATAGAAACGTTGTTATGCGCACTCTAAAATGCTATAGTAAATATATAAATTGGACAATTCTTGGACTCTATTAAATTACTAATTAAGGTTATTTGTGTTCTTCATATATCATATTCCTTGTGTTCTTCATATATCATATTCCTGGGCCATATGTTGAAAATCTAGATGTAGACTCTTTACAGAGCCATTATAATATCGTAGTTTCTAGTGATAAACTGTTGATATTATCTCTGGTCCTTTTTTCTTCTTATTTTGGAAGTCACTAACATTAGTCATACAAGCATATTTGAACCAATCAAAAATTGCCCTTGGGTCATGCATGTATTAAGTTTTCCTCAATTCTTGCTTTCATTCTGAGAGCCAAAAACACGAAACACTTCAAGCATTGAGTTGCTTCCTGCATGCAGATTGAGGAATTTCTAGCTAGAGTTAAGGTGATTATCCTCACTGGCCATTCCTTTGGAGCAACAACCGCCTCTCTCACTGCTCTTTGGCTCCTCTCTCGTCTACAGCCCGTTGCTTCTCCCATCTCAGTCCTCTGCCTCACCTTCGGCACTCCCTTGCTCGGCAATGAGTCCCTTTGCCGAGCCATTCTCCGAGAAAGATGGGGCGGGAGCTTCTGTAACGTTGTCTCGAAGCACGATATAGTACCGAGACTGTTCTTCGCTTCACTAACTTCCTTGACTCCTCAACTGCACTTGCTGCTTCAGTTTTGGCATGTCGCTATGGCTTCACCCATTTTAGACCAGTTTGTTGGAGAACTGCTTAAACAAAATTTCGATGAATTCTTCAGCAACATCAAGGGTTGTGTTAAAGATGCTGCACAATCAGAAGGAGGGGCGAAGAACAGTTTGTATTGGCCATTGGGCAGCTATCTATTCTGTTCAGAAGAGGGAGCGATCTGCTTGGATAATGCGACGTCTGTTGTTAAGATGATGCATTTGATGCTCGAGACAGTCTCTCCAGCTTCCAGTTTTGAGGATCATCTGAAGTATAGTTATTATACAACACGACTTTCTTTGCAATTCCGTAAAAGGATAAACATCAGCGGCCTCTCCGAGTCAAGCTACGAAGCTGGTGTCTTCTTGGCATTACAATCCTCAGGAATAGATCCACAGGTAATAAAATGCTTCTCAACTTCACAGGAGACACTATCTTCTTGGCTTCCTAATCTGACTCAAACGCATAGTCTATTAGAGCCCTTATTTTGTGGAAGGATTTTCTTGGAACAATCACTCTCTGATATGTGGGGCAGAACTCTCCCTCACTCTCTAATCCAAGCGCATGTAGACTTAGACATCTTTTTGGTGATCGCTGAATGACAAGTTTTTAGTCTTCACTTTGTGGGTTGTGTTCTTGTCACTTTGCAGGATGACAATATTTCGAAACCAGCTAGAGATTGCCTGCAGATGGCTCGGCACATGGGACTGGCACCAAACCTGAACAATGCGTATCTAGCTATCAAACTATCTCAGATAACGCCCTGCAGGGCACAACTTGAGTGGTACAAGGCACGCTGTGACGAGTCCGCGGATCAACTTGGTTATTACGACACATTCAAGAAATTTACAGCATCCAAGAGGGAGTCCACGGTTGACCTGACCCTGTTCAGACTCGCCGCGTTTTGGGATGGAGTTATAGGCATGGCAGAACAGAACAAACTCTCGCACGATTTCCACCGCAGGTCCAAGTGGAACAATGCGTCCCATTTCTATAGGCTCCTCACCGAGCCATTGGAAATCGCTCGCTATTACCGTCATGGCATGCACAAGAAGAAGGGGCATTACATCAAGCATGGAAGAGATAGGAGATTCCAGATTTTGGACAGATGGTGGAATCGAAAGGTTGCTGTTGCAGCGCAAGCATCACAGCAAAATAACAACAAAAGGAATAGGAGCACGTATGCAAGCTTGACTCAAGATTCTTTGTTTTGGGCGAAGGTGGAGGAAGCGAAGGACTGGCTTGAGATTGCAAAAGAAGAAAGGCAAGCAAATAAGTTGGAACCGCTTTTGGAGAACATGAACAGCTTCGAGAAGTACACGAAGAAGCTAATTGATAGGATGGAGGTGTCCAGAGATGTTTTGGCTGAGAACTCAAGTTACAAATCATGGGATAAGGATTGGAAAGCTTTCAAGTTGAAGCTCCCGCAGCCACCTTCTGCTCCGGTTCCAGACAGAATGGATTGTGGTTAAACAAAAAATGGGAAAAATTCCAAATAAGGATTGAAATGCCTTCATTTACTCAAATAAAAGCCTAAAATGAATCTGGTCTTAAATAAGAGTTGGATTTTTCTATTGGTCAAGGACATTTTAGTTATTTTTTAAAATTTTGTCCCCTTTTCTTTTTTTTCCTTTTTCTTATTTTTCTTTCTTCTTCACGCCAGTGTGTATTGATATAGAGTAAATTTTGAGTATTCTTATAATAGAGTTAGATTTAAATTTTCTAGGATGGAAAGCTAGGGAACGTGGCCTCCTGTTGTGAATGGCCTATATGGAACTGGTCGCCGATGCGCTTGAAGCTTCCCTCTCCCTCTCTCTCTCTCTCTATCTCTCTCTGCGGATCGAGACCATACGTGGTTCAACGGATCATCCGGGTTTCTTTGGAGCGCTCTGTTTTCGGTCTATAGTCTTCTCATTCGTTGAAAAATCTCTGCTTTTTAGCTGAGTATTCGCAATTTGGCGTCGTTTGTGGGCCTTTCGATTGATCATTCGCATTTTTGCATATACAGACTTCGGCGTCGTTTCGGACTAGTTTTTGAGTCGTTCGTCGCGAAATAGATTGGCATTTGATTGACGCTGTCGCGCTGATGAGCGGGTTTCGGGTTTCGTAGAGGCTGTGTGTGATTATATTAAGGTTTCGAACCTTTGTACGAGAGCTGGGAGTGTCATTTTCGCAAGCTCGGTTCATATAAATGCCCACAAACCGGTCCCTGGGGTTTCTTCGGGGAATCCGGAGAAAGCACCTCCCAAATTCTTGAGGGACAAGAAGATGGTGCCTGATTCAGATCCTCCAAGCCTTAAGTATACTGATTCTTTGCATCAGTTTTTTGAATTCAAGGTCCGATCTAGAAATTTTTTTACCCTTTGCCTGCAATGATATCTTACTTCTAGTTATGTTCCCAAGTGTCTTGTTCCCTGACTAAATTCATCTTGCTGACCTATGTTTGTCTAAATTGGCTTGCAGTACGAAGATTGTGGTTTTGACCGGAGCTGGAATGAGCAGAGTGCGGTATTCCCACTTATAGAAGGATCTTTAGTTATGTTTAGAATGATAATTTTATGTATGGTGGATATTTCAATGGATAGACTTCACTGACGGGCAGAAATATTTCATGCTGGATGATTTGAGATATAACAGTCACTCTTCTCATTAATTTGTTTTAAACTAATTATATCAAAGATGGTTTGAGTATGTTTTCATGGCTATTCTATATCTTTTGATTTGGATAATTAAGTGACTGGGAAGAATTGGAAGAGAGATCTTGTTGTGATGCTGCATCATGTTTCATGCCTAAAACTAGTCTTCAAGTTATGCACTCTGCATAGCCTTGTGGTATATTTGTATTTTCAGCATATGTGGTCATGTTTGTATTATTGCACTCTGATGTTAAGCTTTCATGCCGAATGTGACAATTTGTAATTTTATCTCCATTGTGTATATGTTGACTGGTTCTTTCGTAGCTAAGATAAACCCTTCCAACTTTTATTTGTTTTTTGCAGTCGAAATGGGGCTTATAGCACGAGTTTCAGGCCAATTACCGATGAGGTGATCTGAAGGCACGTGCTGGGATTTGCAAAGTTATAAATCAACTTCTGCAATAATGTCCGCAACTCACACTAGCTAAAATCATAAAGGTGAAAAAGGAATTTATTTATCGATGCCCTCACTCCTCATTCCATAAACTAACCCTGTACTTGTTGACACAAGTGTTCTTGTTCGTCAGCGTGGTGCTCACCCACATCTCCATGTTGCTTGAGTTCCACACAAAGTTTTACCCCATGACTTGACCGGAACACCCAAGCTTCCTTACCAACTTGGCAAGCCAATCCACAGAGTTGCTCACTCCTCAAATGCAACAATTTATGGAGAAAAAATCATAAAGAATTGAGCCTGGACTAAGTTGAGTATCTGCTAGGTCTAGATTGGGTATATGTTGCCAATTTTTGTATTTCGTAATTGGACCAATTGGGGCCGGCCCATTTTCAACTCCACCTTATCCACTCATTTGGCAAGCCTAATCTCTTGCAAATTAAACATACACAAACTAATCTCAATCTTATATCCATGTATCTCAGAGAGAAATCTCCGCATAGATTGAGAGCCTAGGGCTCATTCCATTAGATCTTGGAAACAAAATGTGTAGCTTCAATGGAAAATCTCTCATGATGAAACGAGCTGCGAATTCACAAAATATGACTATTAATGACAAGTCCAGATAAAGATAAGAAATGTTGTGGTCACCTCAAGTAGTCGAGAATGTTACGTGTGAAGAAGGTACTAATCAAATCTCCAAAAGGAGAGGGAGAGAGAGAGAGAGAGAGAGAGAGAGAATGGGGGCAAATGGAGAGAGAATTAGGCAATGTTACACGGGAAGAAGGTACTAATCAAATCTCTGAAAGGAGGGGTGGGGGGAGAGTCAGAGAGAAGAGGGACAGATGGAGACAGAATTAGGCCCGACCCAATCTCAGGCAAGCCTCTATCTGGTCATAGGCATGGGAGACAAGGGATCGTGCCCCGCATGGCTCATTGTTTCTTCCGGGCCTGGCCTAGCATGGTCAAATTGCTAGTCCTAAGTTTTGGTGATGGAAAATTATATATCCTCGCCCTTAATTGTATAGAGAAGAGTGTATAACTTTTCTATTCGCTTTTTTTTTTTTTTTTCTTCTTTTTGCAAGCAGGGACTAATTTGATAAGAGCTATGTATACTGCACTATGGATATTCTTAGACAAAGTTTTCTTCTTTATCCATTTACAGCACATTGTTTTAATGAAGTTGCACTTCGATCTAATCCCATTATATAATCTCTTTCAATATCAGTTATTTGCATAATTTCAAATTACCAAAAGCCATTTGCTTTATCAAAGCCTTTACGATTGGTATCACCTCTTAGAAATCATCAATCCTACTGTCACATTGTCGCGATACTATAACAAAATCTTATGGTATCGCTTGCTTAAGGATCTCTTACTGATGCAAGGCCATTTACATATAACTTGTTTGAAAAATTCAAGAATTGTGGTAATATATAATGTTTTTTTTTTTGGTAAAGGGTTGTAATATATAATGCTCATACCACGGAAAACCCCAAAATGATATTTTTATGACAAATTTATTCCAAAAAACCCTAAACCAATAAACTTGTAACAAATTTATTCTCCATTAATTTCCGTTAAATTGAGTTATTACCACGAAAAGCTACAAATTTGTATTCTTATGCCTTCTAAATTGATATATCTGTTAGTTACCATTTGTCATCTAGCTTAATAATTTAATAGTAATATTTAATGAAACCAACGGAAGGTAAATCTATCACATGTATATTAGTTTGGAGGTCTTCGTGGTATCATACCTAATATTTATTAAGTGTAGGGCTCTTGTTAAAGAGTGAATCCGAAGCATTTATTAATTTACTGACAAAATATTTATCGGAAGAGCGAACTGATCGTTGCAAAACGTTTGTTTACTTTGGTTTTCTGAACCTCGGAAAGTTTGGATTGATTTGCTCACTGTTCCCTAACGCGGTTGCGTATCTTTCCTACGGAAGGACCATCGAAGAAGAGTGAGATTGCGACATTATTATATTATAATCGACCATTGACTGTTCTCCTTTCCTCTCAAAGGAAGGAGAAAATATTGGGTGGTCCGGGACCGCCACGTCAGCGTGGTCCCGGACCACTCACACGGCGCCACATATGAGGGGAGGGGGACAAAAGGGAGAAAGAGGAGAGAGAGCGTCAGATAAGTGGGTCCCGATTTTCGTCCTTTGTGGGCTTCCCCATACACGTGGCGCCGTGTGAGTGGTCCGGGACCACGCTAACGTGGCGGTCCCGGACCACCCAATATTTTTTCCAAAGGAAGTCGTTTACTGTCAACTTCCCTTCTTCGGCGTACCTCCACCGAACCATCGCGGCACGAGCACAGTCCCTTCCTATGCGTCGGTCCGCCGGTCCGCCATCCCTTCATATAGCCGCTCTGGACTCTCGGAGTAATCCACTCCCATCAGACATTTTCACAGACACGCCAAGGGCCAGAAACTGAAAGACTCGATCGCTCTCCATGGAGGCCGAGTCGTCTCCGTGCGTAATAAACCCAACTCTCCATTGCCCTTTTGTCGCCAGATGTCAAAGGGTCGTCTCCTTTCTCACCCAATTGCGTTTACTGATGCAGGTTTGAGAGCAGCGAGATGCTGGCGAGTTTCCTGGCGTCGACGCCCTTCTTGGAGGAGTCGTGGAGGTTGTGCAGCTTCGCGAACTCCGCCGCTCCGAGGAGCTTCGTGGCGGACCGACGGGCCGAGGTCGGGTACCAGGCGCTCTCGGGCGTCCAGGTGATCGACGGGTCCGAGCCGAGCTGCGGGACCCTGATGGAGCTGGGCGAGTACCGATGGAGCATCTGTTCTCGCCGTTAAGGTGCGACGGCGACGGCAAGGGGGTTGTCGAGGCGGACGTGGGATTCCTCTGTCTCTTCCTGGAATATTACCAGCGACAGGATTTCCAAAAGCAGGTACGCGGCCCCTTTTGCTTTTTTGACTTCAACTTGGAAGACTGTCTTTACGTGACTTTTGTTCTTTTCTGGGTAATTGCGTTACATCTTCATCAGTCGAACATCATCAACTTCCACGAAATTACGGTTTAGCTTTCAATCACCCTCGTGATAACTCGATCGGCCTATGGACTTGGCATATCCTATGATCCATAGACTGGATTGTGAATTTAACCTATTCATCTACCAATCTTACCGCTCTGAGGGCATGAACATATATAGTTTTATGGCCATGAATTGTGTGATGGCTCGTGCACGGGTTGGTGATGACAACAGGGGCGCGACAATGGACGGATGGTGGCTGGACGGGCTGTGTCTTGGTGGTGCCTGGTTCTGGAAACTCAAAAAAGGGATAAGAAAACAAAAGGTTAAAAAAAAAAAAAAAAAGAAGAAGCAAGGAAAATCCCATGACATATGGTCATTCTTTTTTACCATTAAAGAAAACCTGTGGAAATATCAAGTTCACTTTCACGAATTATAGTTCCAAAAGAACTTGAAGGACAATTCTATCAATGCTTGAAGCGGAGATGAATTTATCCAAGTGCTATATGTATGTAACCATCAAGATGTAGATACTTACATTGCCTACGGAGATAACAAAAGCCGTATTAGCTTTTGAAGATGCAATGGTGAACGCGATAAAAATATGAATACGGGGAATGAACAAAATGTCACGAAATGTAAATAATTGCATTGGTTTTTCATAAGGGATTTTCCTTGCTCCTCTTTTCTTTTCTTTTTTTAACCCAACTATTGGTCTGGTTTGATCCAATAGAAACGGTTACTTTTTTTTTTCCATTACTTGATGCTATATGTTATGAAGAAATTAGAAAAAAAGAAATTGGTTACTTTATTTGTTTAAGAAATAATAAAAAAAGAGTATATGTAGTTGGTTTAGTCTAGCTTCCTCTTGGAATTAGGACCGGACCACCTGAACACTAGTTCCACTTTTAGGCATTAAGAACCGGATCAAACTGATTGACCTGGCTCGGTCCCAATAATTCTCAATTCAAGCAATCTGTTTTACACACTTCTAGTTTATCAGCAGCTGTACATGGATAATTGAAAATGTTATTCTTATGGAATTTTGTTTTCAAACCAAAATTATGTTGGCCAAAATTATTGATGTCTTAGGACGCAAGTTACGTAAGTAGGGAGGTTACTTTGTCTAATACCAGGCATAAAGAACAGGTAATCAATCCAACGACTTATGGTTTTTTGTAAAGTCATAAATGAACATCCACGATAATGTCCGCAACTCACACTAGATAAAATTATATAGGTGGAAAAAAAATTATTTATAGGCACCTTCACTCTCCCATTTCATATCCAAATCCAGAACCTGTTCACATAGGTGTCCTTGTCCATTAACGTGGCGCTTAGCCGCATCTCCATGTTGTTCAAGTGCAGCACAAATTCCTATCCTAAGACTTGACTTGAGTACTTAAGCTCCCTCACCAACTCAACGAATCGTTCCACAGAGTTGCTCACTCTTTAGAAAAAAAACAATTTAAGGAGAAAAATTGTTAAGAATTGGAGCTTGGACTGGGTTGAGTATATGTTAGGTCTAGATTAGGTATATGTTGCCAATTTCCATGTCTTAGAGAGAAATCTCTACATAGATTGAGAGCTTGGGGCTCGATCTATTTGATCTTGGGAACAAAATGCGAGCTTGATGGAAAATTCTACACTCTCTCATAATCTAAGGAAAGAGCTGCAGATTCGCAATATATGATTGCTAATGACGATGAATTCAGAGAAAGATGAGAAACTTTGCAGTCGCCTCAAGTGGTTGTGAATGTTATGCGTCCCGAAAAAGTACTAGTCAAGTCTGCAAAAAGACAATAGAAAGGGAATTCGGCCCGGCCCAAGCCAAGGTAGGCCTCCTGTCACGGGCATGGGAGACAAGGGGCTGTGCCTGGCATGGCCGATTATTTCTTCTGGGCCAGGCCCGGCATGGGCCGATTGCTGGGCCTAAGTTTTGGCGATGGAAAATTAGTTATCCTCGCCCTCAATTTTATAGAGAAGAGCCTAGTTATCTTGTCTGTTTGCTTTCTTTTTTTCTTTTTCTTTTTCCTTTTTGTATTTTTTTAGCGTTTTATTGACATAAACGTTTAATAATTAGGGGGGAGATTTTTTTTATACTAAAAAAAAAAAAGCAGGGACTAATTTAATATTGTGACAAAAGCTATGTACAACGCATATTCTTAGACAAAGTCTTCGTCCTGATCCATTTGCAGCTCATGTTCCAATGATGTCCCACTTTGAGCTTATCCAAATATTTAATCTCTTTCGGCGACGCCATTTGTATAATTTCGCTTGCCACTTGCAATACCAAAGACTTGACCATTAGCATCACCTCTTCTTAATCATACCGTCATGTTGTCATGATACTGTAATGAAATCTCATGAGTTGCTTACTTCAAAATATCTTAAACGATGTAAGACAATTTGCATACAACTTGTTCAAAAAATTCAAGGATCGTTGTGATATTTATTAAAAAGTGGGAAAATTACTAAAAAGAGTCGTAAACTTATTGGTGGACTAAACTTTTTTTTTTTTTCATTTTACCAATTGAGTTATAAAACTTTTGTATTCATACCAATTCAGTCTATTCACCCAATTTTGGCCGACTAGCGCTAGATGAACGTTGGTCATCTCACATGAGGCAATTAGCGTTAATGTGAATAATTTTTAACAATAGTTTAATTTTTTACAAAATTTTTATTTTTAATTTTTTTATTGCCTTGTGGTTGGAGGGAGAAGGAAGGGAAGGGAAAAGAAAAAGAGAAAGCAATATATATATATATATATATATATATTAAAATATCATTAAAATTTATCTATATCAATATTAACTAGCTAAAATTAGTTAGATGGATTGAATTAGTCCAAATGAAAAAAAGTTAAGGCTTAATTGGCCAAAAAAAAAAGGTTGAATATTAAATTGGATTATAGACATTTTTGGTAATTCTACCATTAAATGGCATGGTCTTGTTAAAGAGTGAATTTGAATTTATTGACAAAAAAATTATTAGAAGAGTATATTATATTTATTTTTCAGTCGAAATTAGAAATGATTGTTGCAAACGTTTGTTTAATCAGAACGTTTAGTTTGCTTCGCTGGCGCTTCGCCGGGATGCGGTCCGCCTATCTTTTCCTAGGAAAAGACCATTAAAAGAACCGCGCAATTCCCCTTCCGACTATAAAGTATTCAAAGTCGAATGTCTTCATCTCCTTAGTCGCCCCCAGTCAATTGTCGTGTTTTCCCCGTAGCTCCGAAGAACCATCGCGGCTGCCTTCCTTAACGCGTCCCGCCCGCCATGCCTTCATTTGTAGATGCGCTCTCAACTCTCGGAGCAATCCACTCCCAATCAGACATTTCCCCCCCTCCGGCCGCCGGGGCAACAGAGCGGATCTTTTAATTCCCCGCGTTTCGATTGCTGACTTGACTCTCCCCCCCGGAAATGTCTTCGTCGTCGTCGTCTCCCGTCAACTTATTTAATTCCCCCGCGTCTTCAAAGAAAACTCATTATTCTCTCCTTCTAATCCCTTTAAAATGGATGAATATGTTCTCTGTTTCTTGCTCGAAACAGAGAAGGAAAGACTCGAGCACTCTCCATGGAGGTCGAATCGTCTCCGTGCGTGATAAACCCAACTCTGTCTATTGCCCTCTTATTGCCCGATGTCAAAGTGTTAAGTCTCCTTTCTCACCCACTTGCTTTTTTGCTGATGCAGGTTCGAGAGCAGCGAGATGCTGGCGAGTTTCCTGGCGTCGACGCCCTTCTTGGAAGAGTCGTGGAGGCTGTGCAGCTTCGCGAACTCTGCTGCGCCGAGGAACTTCGTGGCGCACCAACACGGAGAGATCGGGTACCTGGCGTTCTCGGGAGTCCAGGTGATCGACGGGAACGAACCGAGCTGCGGGACCCTGGTGGCGCTGGACGAGTTCGGATGCGAGCAACTGTTCTCGCTGTTGGAGTGCGACGGCGATAGCAAGGGGACGGTCAAAGTGGACGCCGGATTCCTCCGTCTCTTCCTGGAATTTCACAAGCGACGGGATTTCCAACGCCAGGTGCACGGTCATTTTTGCCTTGTTTGACTTCCACTCAGAAGTCTTAACTATACAATAGAGAATAATTGCGTGACAATTTTTAATGTACCATAAAAATAACGGTTATTTTTCTAAAAATGTTGATGATGACTTAACATTTTCATGTTTAGATAAAAGGGGACTTTTATAATGATTTAATTGATCAAGATATTCTAAGATAGTATAAGAAAATCCAACATAATTAGTGCAAGATGGATGGGGCAACAAAGAGTCACACTGGTTTATAGAGGAGGTTAATAGTAAATCTTTGAGCTTTACAATAGACAGGTGCATAGACTTTTTTTCTACAAGAAGAAGAGCAACTATTGCTCAAAGTTGCCGAGCTTTTGCGACCTAGCATCTTCTCTTAAAAAAAAGGTATTAAAAAATCCATATAGTAAAACTAATAGTTTATTCAATTTTGAATCCAATTTTCATCAAAAGATTTTCATTTTTTTATGCTAAACTAATTCTAAATTAGAATTAAGACTAAAACCTAGTAAAACTACTCAAAATCTAATTTCTAGATTTTTTCCTAAGTTTCTGAATTTTTTATTTTCATTCTAAAGAAGGGGGACTCAGATTGAATCAAGAGACCGGACTTTGTGTACATTGTGTAAAGACAAGCATTAGATTAGGTTGAGTTTATTTTTCTAAGATAACATTATGTCTCTTTTTTGTTCTTAGGAAAAAATGAGTAAGTTTTTTCCATTTCTTGTTTCAATTTTAATCTATTCCTTATCCACGATCTGTTTTGGAGAATTAAAATATTAGTTAACGTTATCAAGCGTATTTCTTTTTTTTTTTTTCCTTTTTTTCCTGTTCCGGGGAACGAAAGAACAAAAAAATATAGAAACAAAAAGGTTACCAAATAGAGCAAATACAAATTCCACAAATCCTCCTAATTTGAATGGATTTGGTAGGATTCAAAATTTACATAGAAAGCAAATTAAGATACTAGTTCTTAATCCTTATGTGTGAAGGTAATGTCAGGCTGCAATTAATTAAGAACTCTTGAAAATCTATTGACCACCCCTCGTTCTGGAAATCCTGCTACTGATTTCTCGTCCACTAGAAAGCAAAAATGCAAATTCATCTGAGAGCGACAGAGAGCATGAACTATCAAGATTTTTCTTCAGAAAAACCATATTGTTTTGTAGAACTTACCAGTCACAAAGAGCTGGACAGTCCTTTACCCCAAAAAAAGAGCTGGACAATCTTATTGAATTGTGCATGACTGCTGTAGACTGTTTTGAGAGATTAAGCTGTGCAATAGATATATAATTCGGACAGTTCTTAGACTATATTAAATACTAATTTAGGTTATTTGTGTTCTTCATATATCATATTCCTGGGTCATGTGTTGAAAATCTAGATGTAGTCTTAGAGCCATTATTGTATCGTAGTTTGTAGTGATAAACTGTTGATATTGTCTCCAGTCTTTCCTTTATTTTAGGAAGTCACTGACATTAGTCATACCAGCATATTTGAAATAATTAAAAATTGCCCTTGAGTCCTGCATGTATTAATTTTTCGTCAATTCCTGCTTTCGTTCTGAGCAAAATACGCGAGACCCTTCAAGCGTTGAGCTGCTTTCTGCGTGCAGATTCAGGAATTTCGAGGAAAATTTAAGATGATTATCCTTACCGGCCATTCCTATGGAGCAACAACCGCCTCTCTCACTGCTCTTTGGCTCCTCTCCTATCTACAGCCTATTGTTTCTCCCATCTCAGTCCTCTGCCTCACCTTCGGCACTCCCTTGCTCGGCAACGAGTCCCTTTGCCGAGCCATTCTCCGAGAAAGATGGGGCGGGAGCTTCTGTAACGTTGTCTCAAAGCTCGATGTAGTACCAAGACTGTTCTTCGCTCCACTAACCTCCTTGACTTCTCAACTGGACTTGCTGCTTCAGTTTTGGCAAGTCGCTATGGCTTCACCCATTTTGGACCAGTTTGTTGAAGAATTGAGAAAACAAAATTTTGATGAATTTTTCGGCAACATCAAGGATTGTGTTAGAGATGCTGCACAATCAGAAGGAGGGGCGAAGAACAGTTTGTATTGGCCATTGGGTAGCTACCTATTCTGTTCAGAAGAGGGAGCAATCTGCCTGGATAATGCGGCATCTGTTGTTAAGATGATGCATTTGATGCTTGAGGCAGTCTCTCCAGCTTCCAGTTATGAGGATCATCTGAAGTTTTTTCAGGATCATATGAAGTATGGTTATTATACGAAACTGCTTTCTTTGCAATTCCTGAAGAGGATAAACATCAACAGTCTCTCCGAGTCAAGCTATGAAGCTGGTGTCTTCTTGACATTACAATCCTCAGGAATAGATCCACAGGTAATTAAATGCTCCTCAAATTCACACGAGACACCATCTTCTCGGGTTCCTGATCCGACTCAAAAGCATAGTCTATCAGAGCCCTTATTTCGTGGAAGGATTTTCTGGGAACAGTCACTCTGATATGTGGGGCAGAACTCTCCTTCACTCTCTAATCCAAGCGCATGCAGAATGATGTAGACTTAAGACATTTTTTTGGTGATCGCTGAATGACAAGTTTTTAGTCTTCTCTTTGTGGGTTGTGTTCTTATCACTTTGCAGGATAACAATATTTCGCAACCAGCTAGAGATTGCCTGCAGATGGCTCGGCACATGGGACGTGCACCGAACCTGAACAATGCTAATCTAGCTCTTAAACTATCTAAGATAACGCCCTGCAGGGCACAACTTGAGTGGTACAAGTTACGCTGCGACGAGTCCTTGGATCAACTTGGTTACTACGACACATTCAAGAGATTTGCAGCATCCAGGAGGGAGTCCACAGTCAACATGAACCTGTTCAGACTTGCTGCGTTCTGGGATGTGGTTATTGAAATGGCAGAACAGAACAAACTCTCGCACGATTTCCACCGCAGGTCCAAGTGGAACAATGCGTCCCATTTTTATATGCTCCTCGCCGAGCCATTGGAAATCGCTCGTTATTACCGTCATGGCATGCACAAGGAGAAGGGGCATTACATCAAGCATGGAAGAAATAGGAGATTCCAGATTTTTGACAGATGGTGGATTCGAAGGTTTGCTGCTGTGGCGCAAGAACCACCACAACAAAATAACAATCGAAGGAGCCGGAGCAGGTATGCAAGCTTGACTCAAGATTCTTTGTTTTGGGCAAAGGTGGAGGAAGCGAAGGACTGGCTCGAGATCATGAAAGAGGAAAGGGACCCGAATAAGTTGAAACCGCTATTGGAGAACATGAACGGTTTCGAGAAGTACGCAGAGAAGCTAATTGATAGGAAGGAGGTGTCCCAAGATGTTCTGGCTGAGAACTCAAGTTACAAATCATGGGATAAGGATTGGAAAGTTTTCAAGTTGACGCTTCCGCAGCCACCTTCTGCTTCCGTTCCGGACAGAATGGATTGCGATTAAAGAAAAATTAATGACATTCATCATTGTTTATGTGGAGATCATTGACTCTGGTGTAATCATCTTCAACGCAGACAACTGCAGAATGAGTATAACATGGATGACCAATAAAAACATTTGCTTGGAAAGGCTATACTGTTGGTAGAGTGAAGCCCCACCTCTCACAAACTTTTGAATCTTAGCCAACGGCCGATGAGGCTCAATCGACTTGTTTTAAAATCGTTTGTGATTGCGTTCCATCCAAACACAATATATAAGGAGTCTCGCCTCCAAGTTTTTGCCCTTGAAAAGCTTCCTTTTTTGTTATATACTCTTTCAAATGTTAGGGGATTCCTCAAGTTTTTGTACCACGTTTGGTTAATGATATTCACATAGTTACACCAAAAAAAACAAAAAAAAAAAAGAAGCTCCATTTATTTGTTGCAGCAACACTACTGATGAATTTGATTATTGGTCCGTGCCAAAAAGTATTGATGTACGTAGTTCAAAGGATGCTAAATCCTACAATTGTATTATCGTACGGCATGTTCAGCAACACACGCCCTCTCTCTGAACTGAGACTCTACGCAGTTCAAAGGATGCTCGAGACATCTTCGGGTACTCTTCAGTTTGAACATGAGATACCGGGGAAAGAGAAAACTTCTTACTTCCTTTTGTTTTGTTTTGCAGTGAAATGTAAGAACCTGCAGATTAAGGAAACGTCAAATTGGGGAAGCTGCATTTATTGCAATAAAAACTCTAAACAAACGCCTCAAGTTCTTTCGTTTTTGGTTTTTCTTGTAAAGAAAATCCGAAGTGATTACATCACTTGCAAAAAAGGATTTGGCTTTTCAACTCGAAAAGAGTACATTCATCATTTACCTTTTTTTATTATTCCCTTTTTTTTTATTTTTTTTTCTTACTTTTGCTAGTGGCCAAAGCTTGAAGACAGCTGGATGGGGCTGCTTGCCCTCGCCATCCTCACTGACCACAGGCGAGGATGACCTTACGAGGGCAAGGGGACGACCTTGCCCTCTCTAGTAGCCGGCGAGGCTGCCCGTAAAAGCCTCAGGCGAGGGTCGCCTCGCTCGCAGACTATGAGGGTCACAACCCTCGCTAGTTCCATGAGAGCTTGTAGGCCCTTCCCGCAATCAATGTTGTTTTGTGCTAAAAAATAATTGATTATTTTTGTGTTGGTAAATCTTCGACAAGCATTAGTAAGTAAAAAAAAATAAAAAAAAATAGACAGCTATCTGTTTTCCAACATAGTTATATTTATAACTTACTAAATTACCTACTTTTGCTCATAGTTTTACAAGTGGCTAATCTTTAATGCATAACTTACTAAAACTTTGAACTCACTAACTCTTATTATACATGGGAAATTTTTGACCTAAATTAAGAGCAAGAGCGATCTATAAACTTTTGCCAGATTAATTAAAAGGGCGGCATGTGGGAAATACATGCGGTCGCCATTTACCTTTTCGATTAATATTAGTATTTATGATATATGTATATAGATATGTATATAGATATAGATGCGAAACGTTGAGTAGACTCTTATAACGGAGTTAGATCTGAATTTTCAAGGATGCAAAGCTATGGAACGTGGCCTCCCGTTGTGAATGGCTTATTTGAGCCGGTCGCCGATGCGCTCAAAGCCTCTCTCTCTCTCTCTCTCTCTCAAAAACTCCGACTCTTCTTTTTCGCAGACCACCTGCGTCAATCTCTCTAATGGCGATCACCCTCCTCCGTTCACCTTCTCATTCCTCTTTCCTTCACGTAACCCTCTCTCTCTCTCTCTCTCTCTCTCTGATTGAATCCATACTTACTTCAACGTATCGTCTGGGTTTCTCTGAATCCATACTTAGTTCAACGTATCATCTGGGTTTCTCTGGAGTGCTCTGTTTTCGTCATTTGTCATCGAATTCGTGGAAAAACCTCTGCTTTAAATTGTGGGTTTACAATTTGGCGTTATTTGGCCCCGTTTGGTTTAGCATTCCCAATGGATTTTTGAGGCATTTGGAGGTGTCATTGACCAAATGCTGGCATTTGAAATGCTAAAAGGCCTAAAAGGCCAAAGCAAGTCCAGACTTGCTTTGAGCTTTCAATATTTCGGAAATGTAAGTCCACCTCTACTATTCATATGATCTTTTTTTTTTTCTTTTTTAAACCGATCATTTTCCCCACACCCTAACCGCCGTTGATCGGCAACCGAGTTTCATCGGTTTTTATTTTTATTTTTTAAAAAAATAATAAAAACCATTTGCAAATGTTGGGTTCACCTTTTTTTTTTTTTGTCATTTTTATCTTTTGACAATCAATAGCCCAACTTTTTATCAATGCACTAGAATGATCATTAATTAACAAAGATAATTAATACTACAATAATTAAAAAAATTATTCAAAGTTAAAAATAAACCCAAAAGAACCCTAGGCCAAAAGTTGAGCTTTACATTTAATCTATAATCAAATTCTTTTAATATAATTTTTAAATAAATTTACTAATATATATCTTTTACATTACTCTCAACATGAAAATGTAAAGATTATATAGTCATTGTTTCTTTTTTGCAATTTTAAAAATACTAAAACTAAAAAACTTAATTTGGTCACACTAAAGCGCTTTTTAAATATATATTTACTAAATATTCTTGCATTTCCCTAAAACACTTTTCAGTTATAGTTTATCAAACAGTCTAGCATTTCGGGAAACCCTTTTACCTCAAAGGTATTTTCCCAAAATCGAACCAAACGGGCCCTTTGTGGGTCCTTTGATTGATTATTCGCATTTTTGCATGTACAGACTTTTACGTCTATATTATTTGAAAATGGAATTTGACGATGTAGTACCATGGTCCAAGTATCTTTGCAAAAGCAAATTAATATGCACTTTCCCAATTTTTTTAAAGATGCTTCTTGGGGTCATATCTAGGAATGGAAAGATTTAATATGAAATAGCCACGGTCTTTCAATGCTTCTTCCCATTTCTTGTCCCTATGTAGGTTTATCTCCTTTTACTTAAGTTTACTTTGCATCACCAAAAAAAAAAAGGAGAAAAAGGAAAAGAGATTTTTAAATGTGCTTGTTTCACCATTTTCGAGATGATTTATTGGCATACAATGTGCGGATGGACCTCTTTTATTGTTTCAAAAGTAGGAGCAAACAAAGAAGTAAAGTTTCCATGGCATCTAGAGAAGTTTGGACGCACTTTGTAGTTGTCTTATAGTGTGCATTTGATACTTAGCAGTACTTTATAAGGACCTGCGTCGTGCATTGATTTAATAAACCAGTACATTTATGATAATTAGTTTCCATTAAATTGAGTTAATACTACGAAAATCCACAAACTAGTATGCTTGTAACAAACAAAAGATAAAATCTTAAATTAGTACATCCGTCAACTGTCACGTGTTTTATAACTTAGCAATTTAATAAGAAAATTTAACGAAAAGTAGTAAAGGGTAAATTTATCATGGATATACTAATTTAGGGTTTTTAATAGTTAAATAATTAATTTTAAATAAATTTATTACAAGTGTACCACTTCAAAGATATTTCATGGTGTTAACCGTTGTTTATTTTGGTTTTTAAACCTTAGGAAGTTTCGTGAATGTTCTCTGAGAGGTGGCTGCATATATTTCCTTAAAAAAGGTCATCAAAGAACAGAGCAATTGCCCCGTGATAACACAGTAATTGACCGTTGGCTGTCCTTCATCTTCTTCTCAGAAAGTCATTTACATTCAACTCCTTTTCTTTGCCATATCTGCAAAGAACCATGGCTTTGACGAGAAATCCTGTCTTAGGCATCAGTTCACCGGCCTGCCATTCCTTCATATAGCCGCTCTCGACTCCAGCCAAGACATTTTCACAAACATGCCCAAGGCCAGACCTTCCTGCTCAAAACAGAGAACGAAAGATCAAGCACTCTCCATGGAAGCGGAGTCAGTCGCCGTGCGTGACAAACCCAACTCTCTCTGTTGCCCTTTCATCGCCGGATGTTGAAGTGCCTCCTTTCTCACCCAGTCGTGTCTAGTGATGCAGGTTCGAGAGCAGTGAGATGCTGGTGAGTTTCCTGGCGTCGACGCCCTTCTTGGATGAGTTGTGGAGGCTGTGCAGCTTTGCAAACTCTGCCACTCCGTGGGGCTTCATGGTGGACCGACACAGAGAGGTCGGTTACCTGGCGTTCTCGGGCATCCAGGTAATTGACGGGTCTGAGCCAAGCTGCGGGACCCTGATTCTGCTGGGCGGGTGCGGATGCGAGGATCTGTTCTTGCTGTTGAGGTGTGATGGCAACAACGAGGGGACAGTCAAGGTGGACGCCGGATTTGTCCGTCTCTTCCTGGGGTTTTACCAGCAAGAGGATTTCCAAAACCAGGTGCACAGTAGTTTTTGCCTTGTTTGACTTCGACTTATAATATGTGGGGCGGAACTCTCCTTCACTCTCTAATACAAGTGCATGCAGAATGATCTAGACTTAGACACCTTTTGGTGATCGCTGAATTGTAGGTTCTCAGTCTTCACTTTGTGGGTTGTGTTCTTATCACTGTGCAGGATAACAATATTTCAGAACCAGCTAAAGACTGCTTGCAGATGGCTCGGCACATGGGACGTGCACCAAACCTGAACAATGCTCATCTAGCTCTCAGACTATCTAAGATAACGCCCTGTAGGGCACAAATTGAGTGGTACAAGGTACGCTGCGATGAGTCTGGGGATCAACTTGGGTATTGCGACACATTCAAGAAATTTGCAACATCCAGGAGGGAGTCCTTAATGGACATGAACCTGTTTAGACTCGGCGCATTCTGGGATGAGGTCATACGCATGGCAGCACAGAATGAACTCTCGCACGATTTCCACAGCAGGTCCAAGTGGATCAATGCGTCCCAGTTCTACATGCTCCTCGCCAAGCCATTGGAGATCGCACGCTTATGCACAAGGAGAAGGGACATTACATCAAGCATGGAAGGAATAGGAGGTTCGAAATTTTGGAAAGATGGTGGAATCAGAAGGTTGCTGTTGCAGCGCAAGAAAATAACAACAGAAGGAGTAGGAGCCAATATGCCAGCTTCACTCAAAATTCTTTGTTTTGGGCGAGAGTGGAGAGAGCAAAGGACTGGCTCAAGAACACCAAAGAGGAAAAGGACCAGAGTAAGTTGGAACTGCTTTTGGCAAACATTAATGGTTTCGAGGAGTACGCGGAGGAGCTAATTAAGTGGAAGGAGGCGTCCATAGACGTTCTGGCTGAGTACTCAAGTTACAGATCATGGGATAAGGATTCGAAAGCTTTCAAGTTGAGGCTTTCGCAGCCACGTCCTGACTTGTTGGTGTCAGACCCACTCTCACACGCAAGTCCAAAATTCTAACATCCAATTCCGACATGCACAAGGTCATTCGAGCAATTCCGACAGCTTCTGCCATGTGCCATTGTAGATGTGGCGGGGGTTGGTGTTTTTGAGGGAGGCGGAGAAGCAGGAGGTGGAGTACTTACGGGACCAGCTAATGGGGGAGCAGTGGTAGTACGGGTGGGTCAGGGCTCCTGAGGGGCTAGAGTCGTAGGACATCTTCTCGGCATCATGGTTGGAGGGGCTCTGGAAGTAGTAAAGGGGCCAGCATATGGACTGCCGCGGCAATGAGGTAGCGTCGATGCTTGTCACTTCCAACTCCGATTTTGCATGAATTGCGAGAGGCATGGTGGATTTCGGACGAGTCTGCAAGTGCAAAGGGACGAGAAAATATTATGTGGACCTGGACCGCCAAGTCAGCATGATTTTGGATCAATCATCAAGCGCCAAGTGGAGGTGTGGGGGCCTCTAGAGACCGGAGGGACTTCTCACACAACAAATTTTCCTTTTCTTTCCCCTATCACTAGATCTACATGTAAGAGTTTTCCTAATATGGATTATATTAATTAATATTGTAATTTATTGTTTTTACGGTTACCGTAAAACAGGGCTGGTCTAAGGTGAGATAGAATGTTTCTTAATTAGTCTAATATGGGGCTGGCTAGTGTGAGCCGAGTTGAGCTTTGCCCGTAATGAGGGGGCCTGGCTGTAAATTCTATAAATAGTGCTCAAGTCTCTTATCTAACCCTAATTCTCACCTATATCCTCACCTAAGGGGCGTTTACCTAATGCTACACGTGAGGGGGGGCCGCCTCATTGAGCCAGTAATACAGAGGACAATAGAGGAGAAGGACTTGATGCGTTGATCCCCTTTATATGTGAGTAATCCCTTTTTTCTGCTTCCGCTCTATGTTCGATGGATTCAGGTGCGTTAATCTTTCTACTCAATTATGCATGTTCTTGTTCTGGTTATGGAGATCCTAGGGTTGCGCAATTTGCGTCTAACATGTGGTATCAGAGCAACCATAACCCTAGAACTTGAACACAATTGATTTTGCCATAATTTGTACGGATTAGCCCTAATTAGTACGGATCTTGCCCTAATTTGTGTATTTCGAGACTTTTTGTTCAATAAAAATAAAATTAAATCACAAATTCGGATTGGACTCGATGAGACGAGCAAAAAGGTCGGTGGTGCGTCGCCGGAGGAGGCTGCACGCGCCCCCACGAGCGGCCACACGCCGCGCACTTAGGCAGCGCGTGTAGGCATGTGGAGGCTACGTTCGGCGCGTGGCTGGCGGTGTTGGACTCGTATGGTGATTTCCTATCTCGTGGTATATTTATTTTATATATTTGATGGTTTTATGGATGTGAAAATACATACGGAACCCTAAATACGTGTATTGTTAGTGTATTTTTGCGTATTTTTCTTATATTTTTTGTGATTTTGGAAATATAAGTGTTGGGTTACAGGTATGTTATCACATAAACATTATAATGGTGTGATTCATCAATAAAAATTAAACTTTATTGTAAACTGAAAACTGAAACTGGCTTAATGATATACAATCAGTATGGGATAATATTTGAGCTATGTATTGAGCTGATGAGAAACTGTAAATGTTATGAAACTTTTATTGCTCAAGCATACTCCTAGACACGCTGGTAATTTTTGAATGATGGACGTTTTAAGAACTTGTGACCAAACTGATTGTACCGATTAACACATCTGCTGAATGTGGATAATACATGTCAATTAAGTTACTGCATATTATACATGAACTCATCTTGTCACTTGTTAATATCTATCAAGTTGAATATCTTTTTATGGTTAAGGAGTATGACAATATTTATGCAAAAAAATAATATCTACTATTAAATTTTAGATATTTGGTTATGTTTTTTGACTCAATATTATAGACCACTGGTTGATGCAATAATAATTTGTTGCTTAAAATTGGCTAATAAATTAGCTATTGGTCTTGGAGTCAATTTTGTCTTATGAACTCATGAGTGATAATGGATCAGCTGTCAAGCTTGTCGATCTGGTGTACCCTGTATTACTATTGATGTTAATTTGTGAGAGATATTTTAGATCAACATTCTTTTTATGTTGTTCTGGTATTATGTAATTGGGGTGCATAAGAGATGTTTTATTCTCTGTTATGAGAAGTTTCTTGTGTTACTGTGATCAATGATCTCATTGGAATTTGTCTTTCAGGTTCGCTGTATATATATTTATATATATATGTATGATTAATTTTTATTAATTAATAAAGCAATGTAATTAGCATGATATGTGATTTTGGTGATATGCTGCCCCTATCACTAAAGTTAAAATCACATGTATATGGTATATGTGAGGAGTAAAGTTTATATCTCTGGTATGAGAGAATTTCAATGATTCAATTGAGTAGTGATTGTCAAAGTGGCACGCTTAATTGGGTTTGAGAAATTTTGGTCTCGTATGATAATTGTGATGTCTCCTAGTCTAATGCGTAGTCATACTCTCAAAGGAGGTGATTGTGTATTAGTTCATGGAGGGATACATGATAGTGTGGTGGAGGAGTGACTGATTTTAGTGATCCATATGTCCAAAGGTAATGAATTCACAAAAAATTGAAACATATTCTCATAACCCTTATCATGTGAGGAGTGTACAATTGCATGTCATGTATTCTGCCCAAATGTGATTATGTGATTTTGCATGTAACTCTCTGGATGTGTACTTATACGACAAGTTACACAATGCTCACATGATGCTAATTATATACTGCTTGTTTTTCAGTCACCTTTTATGTAAATGGTAATTCCGTCATCATTGAGGTTTTTACTACTTCAAATTTTAAGTTGTGGACATATGATTTGTTGCTTGAGAAAAGAGCAATTGAATTTGCTTACTGTCCATGAATCGTTCCATTCTGGAATACTTGAAAAGAAGTTTGCCTGCGGACTGCATTGCTATAAAATGATGGAAGCCCTAGTTGCTTGAAATTATGTTTTATCTGCTATTGAAATTAGGACACATCTGCAAAGGTTATGTTTAAATCCTAATGACATATACATCTCGTATATGATTAAAAGGTTGTTTCCAAAAATTTTCTATTTAAGGAAAATTACCGAGATAAAGGTCTTAAAAGGTTGTCAGGCTTAACAGTGTCCGTGAGTATTTTGGCAAATATGACAATGCAAAATAGCTTAAAGGGTCATTTGTCAAATACTTGGTAGATTATGGGGTGGTAACTGTCGCGACCCGATCTCGCCGCCCTCGAATCTCTCATTATCGCGAAGAGAGAAAATGGGGAAATGTCGGATTTAGGGGTATTTGATCACGAAAGTTCCCTCACGGCTTGCATTCCAAAAGACGTCATCACCTCGTCTTTTGGATCAAGCCTCTCATGAGTTCCCTCCACGAGATCGCGAGCTCTCCCAAGCTCGTACCCCGCGTGACAGCGGAATGTCGCGATCCATACCCATATAAACGACACACCTAAAAAAGAGAGTCGAATGTGGGTATCGAATTTAAGGGTACTTTTACTATGGTAGCCCTCTTGATAGTACACTTCACCCATTAGGATGTCATCACTTCATCCTTTGGGTTATTCCCACATCAAGTATGCTAAAGCATAGTGAGTTTCATCGAAACTCATACCCCGCGTGACAGCGGATTTATTTATACGATCTACTTATTTATGACAACCTAAAAATAGACGGGAGTCGCCACTAGCCTCATTTTCGGGGGTCGACTAGAAACCCAATCGAGAGTCGGGAGTGTTCCCTCGATTTCTACGCAACCAGATATCTAGGTTCGGGGACTTGGGTTACGCTAATATTGCTATTAGCGCCATTTCGGTACTTAAATAGTATGTTGTGTTTTTTCTAACATGTCCATGCGTTTCTTTTTACATTTTCGGGATCATCAATTCCTAGGCTAAGTGATCATGCGTGGTTGATCATTTTCATGCTATTCTATTTCTAAAAAAAAAATAGAAAGGAAAACAACCAATGAAATTGAAATTGCAAAATGTTAAGTAAGCAATCAAGGAAAAACAGTAAATCTATCAGGCAGTCCTAAAAAAATATAAAAGAAAAAACAATTAAGAAAAATGAGGATAAAAGGAAAACCCGCAACTCGTCGGGCTTTATACAACACAAGGAACCCGAGACATATGTCGGGAGAGAAACGAATATTACAGAATAACGGTCGGAGTGGACATCGACCTCCACCGTCTTCACTTCTTCTCCACTTTTAGGATCCTATTCTAAACCTAACCTAGGAAATCTGGATAATTAGATGCATACAAATGAAAGAAACAATCATCACTTATCAAAACAATCAAAAGCAAGACATTTTTTATGTTCACAAATTGTGACTAAAGTCACGAAATCCCTAAGTCAAGTTCTATGCGGCATCCCAAAGGCACTTACATTATCCTGCATCGCACCTAAGTTATTTATCTAACAATCACATGCGAAGCGTAATTGACATGCATTTAGACCATATGGTCTTGATTCTTAATCAATCCAAACCAATGAGTAAACCGACTAAGGATCACTTATTCAAACACATGCACCATTGAATTCGCTCAACACATGTATTAAAGGGGAACGAAGCAGGCAATATGTAACCCATAGGATATCTAAAACCGTTTTGTAGACCATTGACAAAGGACGTTATTTCATGAAGAAAGCATTTCAAGATTCCTAATGCATGAATTTCTAAAAAATACTAGAATGTGAACTAATCAGTCTATAATAGAACAAGGCAACATGTAACATAGGTGTTTTTCAACATAGTGAATGCAATTGGACACATTTACTATCTCATCTTAAGACTAGCAGCAACTATCCACAGAAAAGACAGCAAACAAACAAAAGATCTTCTCCAGCTTTATCATGTATTTAGGTGAACCCATTTTTATCTGTTAAAAAGTTTAGCTACAACATATTTTTTCCTTCAAAAAGAAGTTTATTATTCAACACAAACAAGGAACAAAATAAGTTTGATCCTAATGTTAAAAATGGAACTGATGGAGGTGGACTAGTCGATAGCTCAAACCGCCACCAGCAATTGGTGGTGGAATATCCAATTGGCGGAAGTGGCCAAGAGTAGAGGTGAAAAGTAGATTTGATACCAAAAGTGATGCCTGGAAGCGAAAACAGATTGTAATCTTTTGAAGACAAACACTGGTTTTACTTATCCCAGCAAGTGGTGGGGGTAGGGCGATGATACCACGCTAATTGGTGCAAAGTGGTGACGAACAGTCTTCAGCAATAAGTCCACAATCACATGTCCTCGGATGCAAGACTATGGTTTGGAAATTAACTCATCCTTTTGAAATCGGAAAATTTTCTAAAATGCCAAATTCAAGCATTTCACCATTGGCCGAGAAAACTTTTCTATTCACTAATTTCCATTGACTGTGCTAAGCAAGATGAAACCAGATATAACGCACCGCACATGCACATGCATACACGACATCTGCACATGTGGGTACATATATGTTGACAAAAGAAAAGTAGAATCTTACTGCAATTCATTCCAAGCAGGACAGAACAGTCACGTCCAATTATTTCAAAAAGAAACTGATGGATGTTACCGCATTAGTTCTCAGACCTGAGATCCCACAAGTTGTTCATACGTTGAATGGAGATTTAGCCATTTTAAATGCCCTGACGCTCAGAAAACATCTTCCAATTGACAAGATATTGATGACTTCTTCTTTAAAAAAGAATGAAAGGCTCCAAGTCGATCTCCCTAAAATAACTGGCTGTTTTAATGGTCCACTTATCACGCTCTGGAAAAGAAACCCTACATCACTCTCATCCAGATGGTATTTTTCTTCGTTACAAAAAATGGTTTAGCATCCATAAAATTTACGAGGAAAAGTATTTGAAGACGACAGGTATAAGAGCATATCAGAACAATCGCAGTTACCTTTTGTCAATGGGTAGTTTATAAACCACGAGAACAGGTCCCACTTCTAGATCTTGGAATTGTTCTGGTTCTCCACTATGCCTTGTTTGTGAAACTTTGATGCTTGATCGAGTGATCTAGTCTTCGTGAACACCAGCAGATCTACTCTTTGGTTCTGCCCTCGGAGCCGAGTTGATGCTTCCAAACTCGGCGCAATTCCGAATCCCTGCACCTCGAGCTCCGGAAGGACGCGATCCGCGACAAGATCGTCAGATTCAGCCGAGAGCACGATCACCAGAGAAAGCGATCGAGAAGGGAGAAGGCAGAATCAATGACCCGAACGGATTCAAAGAGAGAACAAAAATCGAAACCCTAACGGTTCGAGAAAGAGAGAGAGAGAGAGAGAGCTCACCGATTCTGTGAGCTCGATCCCCAGAGATTCGAGTCCGAGAATGGCGAAAGATAAGGCGGATCTCCGGTCGGCTTTAGATCGGGTCAGATCCAGCGAATAGAATCGCCGGCGTCGTCGTCTCCGATCGATCGAAATCGCACGCAAGGCTGGGGAATGGAGCGATGATGATCGATCCTTTTTCCTCTCCTCGATTCCTCTTTCTTCCTCGTGAACTCTCCACCGAACAAGAGACGAAGACCGTCCGCCTTTCCCCCACACCCAGAGAGAGAGAGCGTGAAAAGGAGAGAGAAAACCGTTCCTCTCCGAGCGAGAATCCTCCCCCAGAGCCTCTGTGTGCGAAACCCCCAAGAGAGAGAGAGAGCTTGCGGGCGTCCGAGAGAGAAAGTCCCCGCCTCTGAGAGAAAAATCGATCACCCCCGCGAATCCCCCCAAGAATCCGAGAGCTTTCTCGACCAAAAACCCTCTGAGCGATAAAGAGAGAGAGAGACCGTGTGAGGAGAGAGAGAAACCGTGTGAGGAGAGAGAGTCCCTTCCATGTGGAGAGCGAGAGCCTCCCTTTTATATTTTATAGTTTTCTTTTTTTTTCTCCTTATTTCTTATATTCTTATTTCTTTTTGTTTTCTTTTCATTTTCACTTTCACTTCATTTTTTTTATGCTTTCCTTCATCCATTTTTTTTTTTTTTATCTTTTGGGCTCTTTATTCTTTTTCTCTCTTTTTTTTTTCTCTTATTTCTAATTTTTTTGTCTTTTCATTTCAAACAATTTTTTTTAACTTTTGCAAATTGAATGTTTAAAACGTCGACAAAAATTTCGGGTGTCAACAGTAATTTAATTACTATGCCTGAAAATCCTGACAAAAGATTTACTCGAAATTATTTTGTATCTTACCTAGATTGTTCAAAAGGGTATTGATTTTAAGACCCTAAAAAAGATATAAGAATTATGGTATCACATACTGTAAAGTTTCTACAGTTTGACGATGATAGCCGCTATAAGATTATTAAAGATAATAGTATGATGGGGGTTACTATGTTTTTTTTTTTTGAACAAGAGGAACCAGCTTGCATCGATAGTGCATCGTAAACCCCCCAGTGATGCTAGCAGGGAAACCACCACCCCGGCGTCATGCTTAAGTCATCACACTGCACTTCAGCCTCTCTGCTTCGCAGGGGTTTCGAACCTTGGCCTCCATCGGGGAGAGCCAAGGATCTACCATCCATGCCACCGGTCGGTGGTTAAGGTTACTATATTTTTGTCTTTACTTATACAGATGATTATGAAATCTCTTGTACCATAAGCTAAACTTGTTGAGGTTCAAGGTATTATTCTTGATATAGTTTATAATGAAATTTCTTAAACCTCTCAAGTGCAGAATGAAGTGGTTGTAGCTTTATTAATGAGATTTGTTAGGGAAAGATGATCAGTTATATCATCATACCATATAGTCTATTTGTGAGAGCATGATTACAATATCCACTACGTGGTTGTTTTAGCAACTTATATAAATGTCGTTTCTTGTTCTCAATTAAGTATGTGATTAGATGCCATAAAATGCGGTATACAATTTATGAAACATCATAGTGTTTGGAAACTAACTTACTTGCCTAAATATCATAAGTTCATTAGTTGCAAATTGGCGTACAAAACTAAAAGAATTTCAAAAAAAGATTGTGGAATTTAAAGTCAAATTGGTAATTAAAGTTTTCACTCTGAAAGAGGGGTGGATTGTTTATAGTGAAAAAATAACTATTTCTTTAAAAAATTCTTTCAGAGTAAATACGGCATTAATAGTTTATTTATTTATTTATTTATTTATGGAGTTACGCCAAATAGATACAAAATCTATATTGTGAAATTGGAGAATTTTGCAATAAATGTTTCGAGTAAACCTGTGTGTAGACTGAAAAAGTCTTATTTATAGTCTTAAGCAAGTTTTCAGACAATATTATTAAAGTTTCATAGTGTTGTTATTTTTTGTTCAATTGGGAACAAAGTAATTCTATATACTACAAGGTCAGTGGGAGGAAATTTATTTTTTCTCATACTTTATGTATATAATATTTTGCTTACAAGTTGTGACCTTGAGACATCTTATATATTTTGTACTAAGATTTGTAAGGATTGTTTTTGCCATATTATATTATATTTTAAAAATTATTTTTGTCATATTACATTAGATTTTCTCGGAAGACATTTGCTCATTGTATATTGGAAATATTCAATATACATTATTGCAAGCCAGGAATTGCTCCTGTTGTTAAGGGTGATGGACTAAATCTATATTGAGAAAATCTAATTAAAGGGAGTACCTTGTGTCAGTGTACTTAAAAGTATAATGTATACTCGAATTTGTACTAGACTAAATGTTGTCTTTGTGACGAGACTTCTAGGCAGATATCGGTCAAATCCAGGACATGATCACTGGGTTGCTGTCAAGAAGGTTTTAAGGTACTTAAAGAAGACAAGATACGAATTTATGTTAGTAGAAATTGTAGTAAATAAAGTTCTATGTTATCTTCTACTATGTAAGCAGTGTTGTAACATTCTTTTAAGTTGTTACTTAGGCTTTTAGGCTCCAGAACCTCATGAAAGAGTTGATCGTTTTAACTTTATGAATAGATCCATACGGTTGTATTGAGATAACAAATTTGTAGTATTATTTATTTATTATAGATGTCTCAATGGATCTAAATATATGGTGGTAAATTTTTTTAACCAAAAGCAAACGGTACAGAAATGTGATGTTTTAATATAATATATTTTCACAGATGATGTGATTGCAGATCCACTAACTAAAGGTCTACACCCATGTGTATTTGAGTGACATGTCATTAGTATGGGCCTAGAAGTATCTTTGGATACTGTTGTTTAATGGGAGCAATTTTGGCTTTACTTTGATAAAGCTTTCATCTATGCTCGTTACATTTTGTAACGATTTGATATGTATCAACTTTTGTATTTAATAAAATATTTTTTAATGTATTGTTATTATATTGAATACATATTGATAAAATCTCAAGGAATTGTATAAACCTTGAGTGAAGGCTAGGGGCATCCGGACATCCGGTTATTAGCCTTGTGCATATGTCTTGTGATATATAAAGAAATGTTAACCATAAGGACAAGACATATGTGGGTTCATTAGAACCATAAAGCATTCTCTAGTGGCACAAGTTTTTTGTGACACCTAAGGAAAGAGAATGGTGACTGACAAATGGGATCTCTCTATGAGAGATGTTATCCATTTGCCACACTACCATATTGAATCCATATCAATAAAGCTGAGAGCACCCGTGACCATAGAAGGCTCTGTGTGTATATATGCAGTTGCCACCATGATTCGGTGTTTAAGACTTTATGGAATATGATTGACTATTAAGAATTATCTCTGGACCAATGCGCGGGCATAAGGTATGATTTCAATTAATATAGTCCAAATGGGAGAATGTAAGAGTTTTCCTAATGTAGACTACATTAATTGATATTCTAATTTACTGTTTTTACGGTTACCGTAAAACAAGGCTGGTCTAAGGTGAGATAAAAGGTTTCTTAATTAGTTTAATATGGGGCTGGCTAGTGTGGGCCGAGTTGAGCCTGGCCCGTAATAAGGGGGCCTGGCTGGACACTCTATAAATAGTGCTCAAGTCTCTCCTTTAACCCTAATTCTCACATATATCCTCACCTAAGGGGCGTTTACCTAACGCTACACGTGAGGGAGGCCGCCTCATTAAGCCAGTGTTACGGAGAGCAATAGATGAGAAGGACTTGATGCGTGGATCCCCTTTATATGTAGGTAATCCCTTTTTCTGCTTCCGCTCTATGTTCGATGGATCCAGGTGCGTTAATCTTTCTACTCAATTATGCATATTCTTGTTTTGGTTATGGAGATCTTAGGGTTGCGCAATTTGCATCTAACACTGCACACATTAGCCTGCACGCATTTATTTCACTCTCTCTCTCTTATATCCTCTCTCCTTCCTCCTCTAAAGAAGAAAACGGACTCGGCCACGCTTTCTCTCCCTCTCGTCAATTTAAATTCTCAATCTCTGCTTTTGGCGCTCGCGTTCTCTGGCCTTCGCTCAACATTTCAAGAGAAACACTCTAGCAAAACAAGATCCTCAGGTTATTAGGAAAAATCTTGTCAAGAAATGCATCGAGCTCTTCTTTGAGATTGCGGAGAGCAAGGAAGACTTCAACAAGTTCTATGAGGCATTCTCTAAGAACCTCAAGCTCGGTATCCACAACAAGTTCTACGGGGCATTGTCTAAGAACCTCGAGCTTGGTATCCACGCGGATTCGCCGTGTAAGACGAGGCTTGCTGAGTTGCGGCGGTGCCACTCCACCAAGAATGGCGATGAGATGACCGACCGCAAGGACTAGATCACTGATACATCACCCGCAAGAGCAAGGAGGCTGTTGAGAATTCCCCTTTCCTGGAGAGGCTCAAGAAGAAGCGCTGCGAAGTGCTTTTCATGGTCGATGCCATTAACTGTTACAACTGCTTCCAATTTTTTTTCTTTTTTTTTTTTGTTACGGCTGCTCTTACTGCTATTTTTTTTAGGTCGAACTCTTACTGCTATTTTAAATTCAGTGTTTAGGTCTATCGTAGAACCTTATGTTTTGGGTTTTTGTTTACTTTTCACTCGTCATCGGCTCTTGTAGCGGTAATTCCACCTCTTTTTCACTTTCGATTCTTTCTTTTGTCTCTGTTGTTCTCCTTCGCTGTGCACCTTCATTTTGAACCGGTGGTGCTCCGATATTGCAACTTTTATATCACAGGTTTGATAGTCAGAGATTTCAGTCGTTTGCTATTGTCAAATCCTTGAGGAATACCATCTATGAATGCATCTTTGTTCGTTTTCAAAGAGCAGTACGGTGGTCTGCTTGGACGCCCACTGTCAAAATGGAATTAGATTAGCTCATGTTTGATCACGGCCGGAACTTAAATTTAGAGTTTCCCTTTGGTCAAGAACTCTCGCTCCTTATGTTGAATATAGCTATATACCATGTAACACAAGCTTAACTTCCGTAAGAAGCATCGTATCTCCACTAAGCTTATCATCATTGGTGAAGAAAGTGCGCGTTAGCTTTCACCCTACGAAAGTAAAGAAAAATGCAAACGGGGCTCCGCCCCAATTTGAAATTCAATTTACACAAATATTCCTCACACGCATGAGAATATAATACAAAGTTACTGGAGTTTTAACTGTGTGTTCGGACATCAACTGAATAATCCCAATGCCCTCAACAATTTATCGCCCCAGAAAAACATGATATCCGTATGGCATCTCGAACAGGAAGATAGAAAAACACACACCATCAAGAGCAGAATTTACAAACAACCAGAACAACAAATCTATTTTTTGACCTCACTGATCCGCAGTGGCCGCAGTATCTTCATAGAAAACAAAAAGAAACAACTACAAAATCTTCACTAGTACTTTGATATGCAGCAAAGAGTGAATGAAACCACATTGATGCATCTCTACCATCTTTGTACCAGGGCCAAAAGAAATAATAGATACGATCTATCGTGCTGCTCCCATGGCTGACTTAAAGAAAGCGAGGGCCAGAGACCAAAGCGTCAGAGCAGCAGAGCAGCAACGAATGCAAGGGCAGCAACGAGCTCCGGAGAGCGAAGGCCAGAGAAGGTGAGCGCTGGAAGCAGAGATCATGAATTTGAATTAACGAGAGGGAGAGAGAAAGCGAGTGCGTTCGCATTTCTTCCTCAGAAAGAAAGAAGGAAGAGAGAGAATGGAAGGGAGGGAAAGTGACATAAATGTGGCAGGCTAGTGTGAGTAGGGGTGAGCGGTTCCAGGTTCCTTACAGGTTCCGCCTGGAACCTGGAACCTATCCTCGGATACAGGTTCCTCATTTTGTCATTTATGAGAGAGAATACAAAACAAATAAAACTGAATAGCGACACATGGGACTTTTTTCCATGGCAACTCGTCGACACGCGAGCTGCTCGTCATTGAAGTCCGAACAGTAGCAGCATTGTCGACGGCAAAACAACGATAGCAAAACAACAAGGTCCAGAAAAAGCACTAACAAAAATTTGACATTCAAAAACACTAATCTCAAGTTCAGAGCATTTATGTGGAATAATATCAAGCATCCTCTAAAATCAGCCAACTCATCATCGGCCTACTTTGGAAATGTGACAAAACTTATTAAAAAGCTTCCACAAAGAGACACCAATCTATGGAGAGACTAAATATAGACATGGCATTATTCTAGATCCACACTATACAGTAGAAATCCTAAGAATTCAGCTCTACAGAAGCAATGGCAACAAAAATAAAAGAGGTCTCTAACCCGCAATGCTAAGTCCTGAATAGGTAAAACCACCAATGCACGTAGACATTGGGAGTGTCATTCTATGGTTTTCTATCTACCTGAAAGAATGCCTCGAGAAGGTTGTGTCCTGTCCCAGATGTAGCTACAAAAGCAGCAACAATAGTCCCAGCATAAGACTTTATTCTAGCAACAACAAAAAGTGCTCTGCCAAAAAATCTTGATAACATTGATCTTGACCAGATGGCTGCATAAGGGAGCACATAAAAAAGTAGTTATGCAATTATAATAAACCAAATGGCTACAAAAAACAGAACTAAATACCAATTCAAGAAAGAGAAACAAAGTGAAACATTTTCAAATAATTTCATAATCAAAGAACTCTGAGAGACAACTAAAAGACTACAATTTTGCCAAATCGATCAAAGTGTTCTTTTTTTCCTTTAAACTTTACCTCTTCAAGGAAGGTACTTCATGAGAACATTGCAAGATCTTGCCCCTCCATTAGAGAAATCAAGTTAACAATTGTTAAGTTGTTTCTAATTTTCCACATTGAAAATTAATTCGGAAGCACAACCAGGTTAAGATCAAAGGGATTTCATAAACTTCCACCATAACGTAAAGCATGCTTTACTTCGTTGGTAAACATACTCGACCAAACTCAAAGAATCAGTCAGCTCCAAGTCACCGGTCCTTAAAGTAGTCATCTTTAATGAGAAATGAGTAGATTAAGAATCATCAGTCTAATTTCTCTCAGCCCCATGCCTATCACAAGCATGAAAACAGTAAGACACCTAGTAACTGAGGGGGCAGTGACTCAAATTATTAGAATATTTCATAATAAACACCAGCAAATCTAATTAAGGTCTCAACGGACAGGAGTTGAATACCATATGTAATAGGTGGAGGTGGAGGCAGAGGCGAAGGGGTGTGGAGTTAAGGCTGATTGGGGGGCTGGGCGAGCGGCGAGCTGCGTCGGGGCGGCTGGGCGAGCGAGCAACCTCCACCGATGGGACGAGCGGCATCTAACGGCGGCGTCGACGACAAGCAGCTGAGCGGCAAGGCGAGCGAGGGGTGACGGCATCCAGCGGCGATGTTGAGGGAGGTTTGGCGACGGCGAGCACGCGGCGACAGCGACGAAGACACGAGTCTCACGGCACCAACGGCAGCACGGACGGCGTGGCGCAGACGGCGGCGGTCGCGGCTCAACCCACAGCCAAGGGGGGAAGAGCTTGGTTCTGGCGGAGGCGGTGGCGGTTTGAAGCAACGACGGCCTGGACGACCGAGCGAGGGCGGCAAGAGGTGGTGATGGTGGCTTGGGGACGGTAGTGGTGGCTCACGGCGGCGAGGGGCGGCGCAGACGGTGCGACAGCTCGTCGGGCTCAATGGCGAGACGGCTCGTCGGACGATCGATGGGTGGTGGTGGTTCGGTGGCCAAGAGGTGGTGGTAAGTAAGCAGTGTGGTGGTGGGTGAAGCAACAGCTAGCAAGAGGAAGAAGAAGAAGAAGAAGAAGAAGAAGAAGAAGAAGAGAAGAATGGGGGGTTTCGGCCGAGAGAGGGGGAAAGAGGAGAGAGAGAGAAAGAAAAGAAAAAAGTAGGGGTAGGGGCAGGAAGTGACGTGTGAGAAGGAAAAAGAAGAGAAAAGAAAGAGAGAGAGAAAAAAAAAGAACAGGGAAGGAGGGAAAATTGAGGGGGAAATCACGTGGGGGAAGGGGATAAGGGGAGGGTTAGGGTTTTTTTTTTTTGAACTTGACCAGTTCCAGTTCCGGTTCTGATTCTTGTTCCAGGAATTGGAATCGGAACCGAGAACCGCCGGTTTCTAGAAAAAAGGAACCGGGAACGGAACCGGCCACTTCAGAACCGGGAACCGGAGGACCCTCCTTCAGTTCGGTTCCGGTTCCCGATTCTACCCAGAACTACGCTCACCCCTAAGCATGAGTGTGGGAAGGGAGAAGGACGTCCTCTTTTCTTCTTCAGTGAATGAAGGAGAGAGGATACAAGAGAGAGTGAAATAAATGTGTGCAGGACCAGTGACAAGGGAAGGAAAGGAAAAATTTATTATGGGCGAGAAGTCCTTTGGTCTCCACCGGCCCTACACCTCCACAAGCCAATAAATCGATTTTTTCCTTTTTCTTTTTCCATTTCTAAAGGAAGGGGAGGGTGGAGGGTGATTTCAAGTAAGGAAGTAGGTGACGCCCGGGGAAGAAATGAGATGGTGAAATAAATTAGTGCGGCTAAAAGGTGATTTCGAGAAATAAAGGCATGTAATGCTAAATAATGATAAATTTTAATTAATGTAGAAGATAAAAGATTTATTTAAATAAGTTTACTCCTGTCTCTTGTTAGTCATTAGTTACAAACAAGAATTGGTATCAACACCATGAAATGAATGTTGGCCTCTCCAAATCCAAACAATTTAAAAATGTCATAATCCAGTCTCTTGTTAATTATTAGTTTTATGAACTTTTGTTAAAGTTAAATCGCCCACACATGACTGCGCTAGTTGAGGTATAGCCCCTGATTTGGTACCGGGTTAGGGGTTCGACTCCTTGAGTCGTTAAAGTTAGAAACATGTCTCCAAATGTAGGGTCACATTTCCTTTAAATATGTCTTTCCAATTTCCTATGAATAGATTTATTAAAGTTATTAGTTTAAATTCATTCTAGACTCATTTTGTTATTTATTTAATTGTGATTTTGAATCAAATTAATTTAAAAAATAGTTTATCAGAATTCTCTATTTTTTAAGAAATTGCGTGTTGATATGTCATGTTATGTTGCATCGCATATTGGTGCTACTTAGCCTTTTGCTCCTATTTTGAATGGAATGAATTGTGATTAAAGAAAAATTAAAGAGTAATGACACAAATGATCTTTAAACTTTGGCTCAATATACGTGATCCCTTAACTTGTAATTTGTTAAATATGGTCCATGAATATTAATCTAATATGTGATGCGATTCCTAAACTTGTGATATATATTCAATATGATCCCTAAACTGTATAAAACGTTCAGTGTTGTCCTTCCACTAATTCAAAATCTAGAACAATATTAAATATTTTTATATAATCCAAGAATAAAATTGAACATGTACTAAAAGTTTATGGATCACATTGCACATTAAGCCAAAATTCATGGACCATTTGTGTCATTTTCCCAAAAAAAAACCAATGACATTCATCATTGCTTATGTGGAATTCTTCATCTATGGTGTAATTGTGTTCAATGCAGACAACGCTACTTGAAGGCCAAACCACAGGTACTTCGGTTTGTAAATAAAGTACCCGGGGAAGAGAGCTCTTTTTTGGTTTTGTTTTGTTTTGTAGTGAAATGTAATGACCTGCAGAATAAGGAAATGTCCAATTGGGGAAGCTCCATTTATTGGAGCAACGTTACAGTTGAATTTTTATTCTACTGGGCCCTCCCCAAATAGTGGAATTCTTATAATCCGTCCAAAAAAAGAAAACGTATTTGATTTTTTGGTGTCGGTAAATCTTTTTACCAGCATTTGGTAAGTGGCAGAATAGACCGACCAACCGACGATTGTTTCTCTATGTGACTTTATTAATAACTTGCTAAATTACCACTGACCAAAAAAAAAAAAAAAAATTACTAAATTACCCACTTCGCTCATAGTTTGGCAAATACCGAATCTTTATTGCATAATTTGTTTTTTTTTTTTTTAAGGAATTGCATAATTTGTTGAGATTTCGAAATCATTACCTATTCGCAGACCACCTCCGCCCATCTTTCCAATAGTGACCACCCTCCTCCGTTCGCCTTCTCATTCCTCCTTCCTTCACGTAACCCTCTCTCTCTCGTGATTGAATCCATTCTTAGTTCAACGTATCACCTGGGTTTCTTTGAAGTGCTCTGTTTTCGGTCTGTTGTCTTCGAATTCGTGGAAAAACCTCTGTTTTTGCATGTAGAGGCAAATGCTGGGAGGTAAAATTGCCGGTTAGTGTTTTCCGTGTTTCGGTCCAATTTTGAGTCGTTCGTCGTGAGCTAGATTGGCATTTGATTGACGCTGTCGCGCTGATGAGCAGTTTTTGGGTTTTTTGTAGAGGCTCTTTCTGATTAAAATAAGGTTTCGAACCTTCGTGTGAGAGCTGGGAGGGTCATTTTCGCGAGGTCGGTTCCCATAAATGCCCGTATATCGGTCCCTATGGTTTATTTCTTTGGGGAATTTGGAGAAAGCACCACCCGAATTCTTGAGGGACAAGAAGATGGTGCCTGATTCAGATCCTCCAAGCCTTAGGGATACTGATTCTTTGCATCAGTTTTTTGAATCAAGGTCTGATCTAGAATTTTTCTTTACCCTTTGCCTGCGATGACATCTTAGTTTTAGCTATGCTCCCAAGTGTCTTGTTCCATGACTAAATTCATGTTGCTGACCTATGTTTGTCTAAAATGGCTTGCAGTACGAAGCTTGTGGTTTTGACTGGAGCTGGAATGAGCATGGAGTATGGTATTCCTGATTATAGAAGGTTCTTTTGTTAATGTTTAGAATGATATTTTACATATAGCGGACATTTCAATGGATAGAAGTCACTGATGGGTGGAGATATTTCATTCTGGTTAATTTGAGATATAACAGCCACTCTTCTCATTAATTTGTTTTAAACTAATTATATCAAAGATGGTTTGAGTATGTTTTCATGGCTATTCTATATCTTTTAATTTGGATAATTAAGTGACTGGGAAGAACTGGAAGAGAGATCTTGCTGTGATGCTGCGTCATTTTTCATGCGTAACACTGGTCTTCAAGGAATGCACTCTGCATAACCTTGTGCTATATATCTATTTTCAGCATATGTGATCATGTTTGTATGATTGCACTCTCATGTTAAGCTTTCATGCCGAATGTGACAATTTGTAATTTTGTCTCCATTGTATATATGTTGACTGGTTCTTTCATAGCTAAGACAAACCCTTCCAACTTTATTTGTTTTTTGCAGTCCAAATGGGGCTTATAGCACAGGTTTCAGGCCAATTACCCATCAAGTGATCTGAAGGCATGTGCTGGGATTTGCAGCTTCGCTTTTCTCCCTCCCTCCCTCCCTCTCTCTCTCTCTCTCTCTCTCTCTCTCTCTCTCTCTGTTTATTGATTTCATTATGTAAATAGTAACACTCTGCTTATTATGAAGAGATGAAGCAAATATGGAGGATAAATTTGAAATTGAAGGGTCCTCTAGTACATATATACAAATTTTGGATAAGGAAGAGGCAGAAATAAAATAGGTGGTGAGAATTGGAAGCCATCTCATTTAATTGAAAGAGCATATTCCATAGGGAACATTTTTGTCACGTGAATGTCTTTGGGATACTTCAATTAGAATGTGTCTATGGAAGTAGCATAAAATCAGGATTGGGGTCATGCCTAAGAAAATAAGGGAGGACATTCAAGTAAGTTTGTTGGATTTCGGTTGTTATAAACAATATGATACTATGGAAAGTACAATAATGTGTTGTAGTTAGCTGACTTTGCATATGGAGAAGACCTGTTATCAGTTCTTGCTTTAATAAGATCTTTTCAGTTTCTTCTTGGGGCTTCTCTGTTGTTTTCATCTTTTTAAGTGTCTAACTGTGTCTAAGATCTTCAGCAGCTCTCATTTTTTGACTTTAATTCGATGACAATTCATTGGGAATTTGTTCATTCTAAATGGGCCTGTAGGCGATATTGGGCAAGGAGCTATGCTGGATGGAGAAGTTTTATTGCAGCACAGCTTAGCGCAGCTCATTATGCCCTTGCATTGCTAGAAAAGGCTGGTCAAATAGATTTTATGATTACCCAAAATGTTGACAGGTAAATGTGGAAATTTTATGACATTTTCAGAAATTGGAGGAAAAAGTTTAGATGGGGTGATTGTTTTGCTGTAGTGGGCAGCTGCAATAGAAAGTTCGGATAATGGAAACCATGGTTCAGACAAGAGCTTTGGTATGAAGCGGAGGCCTGATGGTGACATTGAGATAGATGAGAAATTCTGGGAGGAGGATTTTACAGTCCCCTACTTGCCAAAAATATGGTGGGGTGCTTAAACCAGATGTAAGGATCTGTCATCTACATTTTACATTTTTCTTTTGTAGCATTTCTGAGGTAATTAGCTCCTTAATGTTGAATCGAAGGTCAAGTATGTCTTCTTACTTACGTCTATATTATTTGAAAAGGGAAGTTAACGATGTATTACCATGGTCCAAGTATTTTTGCAAAAGCAAATTAGTATGCTCTTTCCCAATTTTTTTGAAAAGATGTTCCTTCAGGTCATATCTAGGAATGAAAAGATTTAATATGAAATAGCCACGGTCTTTCAATGTTTCTTCTCATTTCTTGTCCCTATGTAGGTTTATCTCCTTTTACTAGGGTTTACTTTGCACCACCAAAACAAAAAAAAAAAAAAAAAGGAAAAGAGATTTTTAAATGTGCTTGTTTGGCCACTTTCAAGATGATTTACTGGCATACAATGTGCTGATGGACCTCTTTTATTGTTTTAAAAGTAGGAGTAAACAGAGAAGTAAAGTTTCTATGGCATCTCAGAGAAGTTTGGATGCACTTTGTAGTTGGATTATAGCGTGTATCTGATACTTAGCTGTACTTTATCACGACCTGCATCGTGCATTAATTAAATAAACCGGTACATTTTTTACAATTAGTTTCCGGTAAATTGAATTAATATCACTAAAAACCACTAACTGGTATACATGTGATGAATGAAGGGTAAAACCGTAAATTGGTACATTTGCCAACTGCCGCGTGTCATTTAACTGAGCAATTTAATGGGAAAATTTAACAGAAAGTAGTGGAGGGCAAATTTGTCATGAGTGTACCAATTTAGGGTTTCTAGTGGTCAAATAATTAATTGAGTAAATTTGTCACATATGTATCATTTCAAAGATTTTTCGTGGTATTAAACCTTGTTTATTTTGGTTTGTAAACCTTAGGAAGTTTCGTGAATGTTCTTTGAGAGGTGGCTGCATATCTTTCCTATGAAAAGGCCATCAAAGAACAGAGCAATTGCCCCATGATAACATAGTAATTGACTGTTGACTGCCCTTCATCTTCTTCTCAGAAAGTCATTTACATTCAACTCCTTTTCTTCGCCATATCAGCAAAGAACCATCACTGTGACAAGCAATCCCATCTTAGGCTTTAGTTCACTGGCTCTGTCATATAGCTGCTCTCGACTCTCAGAGCAATCCACTCCCATTTAGACATTTTCACAAACACACCCAAGGCCAGACCTTCATGCTCGAAACTGAGAAGGGAAGATTCAAGCACTCTCCATGGAGGCCGAGTCATCACTGTGCGTGACAAACCCAACTCTCTCTGTTGCCCTTTTATCACCAGATGTAGAAGTGCCTCCTTTCTCACCCAGTTGTGTTTACTGATGTAGGTTCGAGAGCAGCGAGATGCTGGCGAGTTTCCTAGCGTCGACGCCCTTCTTGGAGGAGTCGTGGAGGCTGTGCAGCTTTGCGAACTCCACTGCTCCAAGGAGCTTTGTGGTGGACCAGTGTGGAGAGGTTGGGTACCTGGCGTTCTCCGGCGTCCAGGAGATTGATGCTTCCTATCCGAGCTGTGGGACCCTGATGCCACTGGGCGAGTGTGGATGCAAGGATCTGTTCCCGCTGTTGAGTTGCGACGGCAATAGTGAGGGGACAGTCAAGGTGGACGCTGGATTTGTCCGTCTCTTCTTGGGGTTTTACCAGCAGGAGAATTTCCAAAACCAGGTGCACAGTCGCTTTTGCCTTGTTTGACTTCAACTTAGAAGTTTGACCATACACAACTTTAGTTCATTTCTGGGTAATTCCGTCACATCTTCCATTGCTCAAGGATCATCAACTTTCATGAAATTATGGTTTAGCTTTCAGTCACCTCCTGATAAATTAATCGACCTATGGACATTACCATCTTGTGATTCATAATTTGGATTGTTTAGTCCGGACCTACTACATGTCAATATGACATTTCAAGGGCGCAAAAAGCCGCAGTTTTATTTTATTTTCAAAGCAGAAAAGAACCAAGATAAGGGCGGTTGGCAGGAAATGTATCAACATTTGCATGGCAGAATTATAAGTGTACAGTACTTAATGAGGTGGCGTCTCTGCATTTTCCTTCCTCAGCAGTGCTTGCTTGCAGGGTCTTCTATTCTTCTCCTTTAACAGTGAGTTCATTCCACGCACTTGATAACAAGAAGAAAAGAGTGTTGAGTTTGATAGCATGAGATTGCAACGTTCCTTTTTTAGCAAAGTTAATATTTATTTAATTTAATCTAATGTGATTTAATTTTTTCAAGGCCTTATCTGGAAAAACTCACTGCAAAATACACAAATTCCACAAATCCTCCTTACTAATTTGAATGGATTTGGTAGGATTTAAAATTTACATAGAAAGCAAATTAAGATACTAATTCTTAACCCTTATATGTGAAGGTGATGTGAGGGTGTAATTAATTAAGAACTCTTGAAAATCTATTGGCCATCCCTCATTCTGGAAATCCTGCTGCTGATTTCTTTTCCACTAGAAAGCAAAAAAGCAAATTTATCTGAGAGCAACAAAGATGCATTAACTATCAAGGTTTTCTTCAGAAGAACCATATTTGTTTTGTTTAACTTACTGGTTACAAACAGCTGGACAGTCTTATTGAACTGTGTATGACTGCTGGAATCTGTTTTGAGAGATTAAGCTGGTGCAGTAGATATATACATTGGACAGTTCTTGGACAATACTAAATTACTAATCGAGGTTATTTTTGTTCTTCATTTATCGTATTCCTGGGCCATGTGTTGAAAATCTAGATGTAATCTTTCTACAGAGCCATTATTTCATCGCAGTTTGCAGCAGTAAACTGTCAATATAGTAGTCTCCATAATCCTCTCTTTTTCTTTTTCTTTTTCCTTTTTTTTTTTGGGGGGGGGGGGGGGTTTCAAATGACATTAGTCATCCAGCATATTTGAACTAATCAAATTGCCCTTGGGTCATGCATGTATTAAGTTTTCCTCAATTCTTGCTTATATTCTGAGAGCCAAAAACACAAAACCCTTCAAGCATTGAGCTGCTTCCTGCGTGCAGATTAAGGAATTTCTAGCTAGAGTTAAGGTGATTATCCTCACTGGCCATTCCTTTGGAGCAACAACCGCATCTCTCACTGCTCTTTGGCTCCTCTCCCGTCTACAGCCCGTTGCTTCTCCCATCTCAGTCCTCTGCCTCACCTTCGGCACTCCCTTGCTTGGCAACGAGTCCCTTTGCCAAGCCATTCTCCGAGAAAGATGGGGCGGGAGCTTCTGTCATGTTGTCTCGAAGCATGATCTAGTACCGAAACTGTTCTTTGCTCCACTAACCTCCTTGACTCCTCAACTGCACTTGCTGCTTCAGTTTTGGCAAGTTGCTATGGCTTCACCCATTTTAGACCAGTTTGTTGGAGAACTGCGAAAACAAAATTTCGATGAATTCTTCGGCAACATCAAGGCTTGCATTAAAGATGCTGCACAATCAGAAGGAGCAAAGAATAGCTTGTATTGGCCATTGGGTAGCTACCTATTCTGTTCAGAAGAGGGAGCAATCTGCCTGGATAATGCAACATCTGTTGTTAAGATGATGCATTTGATGCTCGAGATAGTCTCTCCAGCTTCCAGTTTTGAGGATCATCTAAAGTGTTTTCTGGATCATCTGAAGTATAGGTATTATACAACACTACTTTCTTTGCAATTCCGGAAAAGGATAAACATCAATGGCCTCTCCGAGTCAAGCTACGAAGCTGGTGTCTTCTTGGCATCACAATCCTTAGGAATAGATCCACAGGTAATTAAATGCTTCTCAAATCCACACGAGACACTATCTTCTTGGCTTTCTAATACGACTCTAAATAGTCTATCAGTGCCCTTGTTTTGTGGAAGGATTTTCTTGGAGCAGTCACTCTAATATGTGGAGCAGAGCTCTCCTTCACTCTATTCACTCTCTAATCCAAATGCATGCAGAATGACGTAGATTTATACTAAGACATCTTTTTGGTTATCGCTGAATGATAAGTTTTTAGTCTTCACTTTGTGGGTTGTGTTATTATCACTGTGCAGGATAACAATATTTCAGAACCAGCTAAAGATTGCCTGCAGATAGCTCGGCACATGGGACGTGCACCGAACCTGAATAATGCTCATCTAGCTATTAAATTATCTAAGATAACGCCCTGCAGGGCACAACTTGAGTGGTACAAGACACGCTGCGACGAGTCCGTGGATCAACTTGGGTATTACGACACATTCAAGAAAATTGCAGCATCCAGGAGGGAGTCCACAGTCAACATGAACCTGTTCAGACTCGGCGCGTTCTGGGATGAGGTCATACGCATGGCAGAACGGAATGAACTCTCACATGATTTCCACCGCAGGTCCAAGTGGATCAATGCATCCCATTTCTACACGCTCCTCGCTGAGCCATTGGAAATCGCACGGTATTACCGTCGTGATATGCACAAGGAGAAAGGACATTACATCAAGCATGGAAGGAATAGGAGGTTCCAGATTTTGGACAGATGGTGGAATCGAAAGGTTGCTCTTGCGGCACAAGAACTCCAACATAATAACAACAAAATGAGTAGGAGTCGGTATGCAAGCTTGACTCAAGATTCTTTGTTTTGGGCAAAGGTGGAGGAAGCGAAGGACTGGCTCGAGAAGGCAGAAGAGGAAAAGGACCCGAATAAGTTGGAACCACTTTTAAAGAACTTGAACAGTTTTGAAACGTACGCAAAGGAGCTAGATGCGAAGAAGGAGTTGTCTATAGATGTTCTGGCTAAGAAGTCAAGTTACACATTATGGGCTGAGAAATGGGAAGCTTTCAAGTCGAAGTTCCCACAGCCACCTTCTGCGCCTGCTCTGAGTGGAATGGATTGTGATTAAAGAAAAATGGGAAAATTATCTAAGATAACGCCCTGCATGGCACAACTTGAGTGGTACAAGGCACACTGCGACGAGTCCGTGGATCAACTTGGGTATTACGACATTCAAGAAATTTGCAGCATCCACGAGGGAGTCCACAGTCAACATGAACCTGTTCAGACTTGGCACGTTCTGGGATGAGGTCATACGCATGGCAGAACGGAATGAACTCTCACACGATTTCCACTGCAGGTCCAAGTGGATCAATGCATCCCATTTCTACATGCTCCTCGCCGAGCCATTGGAAATTGCACGCTATTTTTATCGTGATATGCACAAGGAGAAGGGACATTACATCAAGATGGAAGGAATAGGAGGTTCCAGATTTTGGACAGATGGTGGAATCGAAAGGTTGCTCTTGCGGCACAAGAACCCCAACAAAATAACAACAAAATGAGTAGGAGTCGGTATGCAAGCTTGACTCAAGATTCTTTGTTTGGGGCAAAGGTGGAGGAAGCGAAGGACTGGCTCGAGAAGGCAGAGAAGGAAAAGGACCCGAATAAGTTGGAACCACTTTTAAAGAACTTGAACAGTTTTGAAACGTACACAAAGGAGCTAGATGCGAAGGAGTTGTCTATAGATGTTCTGGCTAAGAAGTCAAGTTACACATTCTGGGCTGAGAAATGGGAAGCTTTCAAGTCGAAGTTCCCATAGCCACCTTCTGCGCCTGCACTGAGTGGAATGGATTGTGGGATTGTGATTAAAGAAAAATGGGAAAATTCCAAATAAGGGTTTGAAGTGCCTTTATTTATTCAAATAAGGGCCTTAAATGGATCTTGTTTCAAGTAAGGTCCTAACTTTTTGACTGGTAAGGACATTTTAGTCATCTATCTTCTCTCTCTTTTTTTTTGAATTTTTTCCCTTTTACTTTTTTTTTCCTTTTTTATGTTATGTGCACCGGTGATGTCCGTAGATGACTGGCCGAGGGCAATCCTAAGGGAGGCCATCCTCACGGCCATCAGTGAGGCTGGTCCTTGCTAGATCTAGGCGATATGCCTTGTAAGACAATGTGGGGTTGATCACACGAGTCTAAAACATTAAGTGTGTGTGTTTGCTTTGCTTGCACATTTGGTACAAGTATTTGGAGTGTACGAAAGAATTGGGAACTGCCTGGAATCGGACTAAATTGGTCGGTTCTAGGCGATTCCCCAGGGGTCCGGACCAGTTCTTGGTTTCAATAATTGGAACTAGATGACAGGCAGTCTGGTACCCAATTCTAATGTGAAAATGCCCACCCGAACCACCCGGACAGACTACTACTCTATATAAACATTTTCACTTTTATGTTTTGAAATCCAATTGTCAACCCTAGTTTTCTACTGCCTTTCCTAGTTTCCCGGTTATGTTTGTTTCAGCTTAGTTTGTTTACGGAGATTTGTCTTCACATTTCAAATATCAGAACGTTGAGACTTCTGTTTGGTTTTGCGGGCAGATTTCCAACTCTATATCTTAGTCACATTATAATGCTCGATGGTGATGTTAGCCTTTAAACAGAGTGCAATCATCCAACAAACGATGAGTACATGGTCTTCTGTTTGGTCTTCATGTTGTGTGTGTTTTAATTATTACCTTCTGTTTCATTTCCCAAATTTTTATGTTAGCGTTTATAGTTTGTACAGTGTATATTACTTGCTATTCGGTCTTGTATTACACAACATATATGAGTTACTATCGAACTAGACTGGTTCCCTGGATCTACTCGAAAATCAGGTCCGATCGTCGGGTGGATCTATGAACCAATGGGCAATTCTTGGTTCCCATTTTGCCAAACCAGTCCTTAACAAGCGATTCTTGGTTTTAGGGTAGGAATTATCCACCCTCCACCCTGGAATTGATCACCCTAAACAAGTACCAATTGTTACCTGTTACAGTGTGAAGGCTATTATGGTCATTAACACTGATAAAGTTATTACAGTCATTAAGTATTATTTAATAATAAAAGTGTGACATGGAAAACCCTAATCAGTTTTACACATTCTCCTTGTTTTCTTTTATTAATTTTTACATCGCTCTCTTTTCTTCTCCTATATTAATTTCTACATGGTATCAGAGCCACATCAACAAGCATCACTCAACTTAAGCCGATGCTTGCTAGCCCTCTCAAGTTAGATTTGATGCTAATGAGCGTAGTCGGTTCAGATCTGGCCTTGTTGGCTTAGATTCGATGTCGTTTGGCATCTCGCGGTCTTGTTCATCCATTCAAGATTTGACGCTGGTTGAGCTCACGCCCCTCCGTGCAAGCCGATCTGATTGGTGTGGTTCTTTAAGGTTCGCTTGTGTGTTCGTTGTTCTCTAATTTTTTTTTTTAAAAAAAAGAAAAATTGCAGCAACTTGCTTGATGGAGATGCTAATCCTAGTCGCCACGAAATTGATGTTGGATGAGGTGGTTTTTGGTTAGGCATAACCTATGATTTGGGCATTTTGTCTTGATAAAATAAGATGAATTGATTGAAGTATTATGGAGATTTGGATTGTTTGAAACAAATCACGGTAGTTTGTTGAATTGAATTAGTTGGAGGGATTTGAATTTGATTATTGTATTGAAAGTTCTTGCGTTATATTGGTACATATCGAATTATGGCGGAGAATAGAGGTGTAGTAGCTGAGGTTGTGTTTACAACCTCTAGTCATTTGACAGAGAAGATGTTAGAAGGTATCACCAATTTTCAACAATGGAGGAAAATCGTGTTGTAGTGTTGATTAGGAGAGAGCAACAGAATCATCTAACAGCTAAAATATCTGCCTCCGATACAAATTGGGATACTATGGATGTCAAAATTCTTGGTCAAAGGTTGAACTCCATTGAATCTCAAAGTGCAGATTTGGTTACACATATTAATACTATGAAGGAGTTGTGAGATTACTTGAATGTCCTTTATTTTGGACAAAATAATCTTTCGAGGATATATGAAGTGTCTCGGGGATTTTATAAGGCTGATATAAAGGGTCGGCCACTTATTTTGTATTTTGATGATTTCAAACGGATGATGAGGAGTTTAATTCTATACTATCCATTACTTATAATGTCAAGGAAATGCAGGAGCAACGGGAGAAATTGGCTATATTGAGTTTTTTGGGAGGATTAGGGTAAGAGTATGATGCCATTCGTTCCCAAATACTTGAAGGAGATAGGGTGAGTTCACTCACTGAGACATTTACTCATGTTCTAAGGGTCTCACGTTAACCACCTAAGGATGCATTTTCTATAGATGATAACTCAGCCTTGGTAGCTCAAGGAAATCGTGGTGGTAGTCGAGGTCATGGTGGTGGTGGTGGTCGAAGTGGTGGCACTAGCCGTAGTTTTGTTAAAGGCCAACCACCCTCTACTAGCAACACTTATAGTGACATAGGGGGACAACACCAGTTTGGTTCAAACTTGTCATTACTATGATTTACCTGACCATATTTAGAGATTCTATTGTAAGCTTCATGGAAGACCCTCTCAACAGGCTACAATTAATGTTGCTGATGTAGTAAAATCTAGTGCCTCTTCACAATCCATTGCGGGAAGAAAGTTAATCAAAATGTCAGAGGAGGAATTTGTTAGGTATAATCAATTCCACATTTCCCAACCAGTTTCACAATCCTTCACAGCTACTTTTGTTTAGATAAGTAATGCAAAAGCGTGTCTTTCTTTTGCCTTTTGTCCATAGGTCATTGATTTAGGTGCTACCGATCATATGATTGGAGTGTCAGGTATCTTTTCTGACTTTCATGAGTCTATGTTTAATGTTATATTAGCTGATAGTTCTCTATCCACAGTAAAGGGATAGGCGCAGTTCCCCTAACATCCTCCATATCTTTATCTCCAGCCATGTATTTTTCTAGTTTTCTGTTTAACCTTATGTCTATCAATCAGCTTATCAAAGCATATGATTGTTCCGTAACTTTCTATCACAATTCATGTGTTTTTCAGATCTTGAAGACGAGGAAGACAATTGGTAAATGACGTGTCAGGGGGGCTATACTTGATGATACTACAAGTGTTGTTTGTTCCATAGCTTCCCCCACAGTAGATCCATTGTCGCTTGGGCCACCCATCCTTGGAAAGTTTAAAGAAGTTAGATCCCCATCTTCAATCTTTATCTAGTCTTGAGCATGAGTTATGTTAGTTTGGGAAATTGCACCGTATTAGTTATTGTCCAAGAATCAATAAACAGGCTTCTCAACCGTTTATGTTAGTTCATTCTGATATATGGGGTGCTCGTCCTACTCTTTTTAAGTTGGGTTTCAAGACTTCGTTATTTTTGTAGATGACTATTCAAGAGCCACTTGGCTATATCTAATGAAAAGTCATTCTGAGTTATTTTCTATATTTTGTGCAATTATTAGCAAAGTACATATTCAATTTTCATCTCTTGTTCGTATTCTTCAAAGTGATAATGCTAAATAATATTTTTCTAATCATTTTTTTCTGAGTTCATGACCCAACATGACATCCTTCATCAATCTTCTTATTCGGATACACCACATCAAAATGGTGTCGCCGAACGGAAGAACTATCACTTATTAGAAATTGTTCAATCATTGATGTTTGAAATGAAGGTAGACAAATCTTTTTGGGCTGATACTATCATGATCGCATGCTATCTTATCAATCACATGCTATCCTCTGTTCGACAATACTTTTCTTTTTTTTCCTTTGGAATCTTTGTTTCATTTACCACCTCGTATGTTTGGTTGTGTTTGCTATATTCGTAACCATCGTCTAGAGCTTTCCAAACTAAACTCTTAGTCTCTTAAATTCATTTTGGTGGGGATTTCTCGTACACAAAAAGGATATCGTTGTTACTGTCTTTCTTTGCATAAGTATTTCACCATTGAAGATGTTTTATTTTTTGGGTCGAACCAATGGAGCCTCCGATAATGGATGATGATTCATTTACATATGTCATTATGAAACTCACTTCGGATTCTCCTCCAATCCCTCCACCGGTTTAGCATGTATATAATAGACGTCATCATTAGCATGTGGAGCCCCCTACAGATGTACCTTTACTTATTTCGTCTTCTCCGTCTTCTAAGTCTAAGGTAAGCCTATCACATACTAATTTTGATATCCCTATTGCTCATCGCAAAGCGATTTGCAGTTGTACCCAACACCCTATTACACAATTCGTCACCTATTCTGGTCTGTCTGCTTCTTTCCAAGCTAGTCTGGACACTATTGATAAACATCCTACTCTTGAAACTGTTGCCGAAGCATGATCTAGTCAAAGGCTGGAGGATAACTATGGAGGAGGAACTAATGGCATTTAATCAAAACAAGACTTGGGATCTAGTTCCTCTAGTTGAAAGAAAAACTATTATTTGATGTAAATGGGTGTTCACTGTTAAGGTTAATCCTAATGATTCTCTTACTTGCCATAAGACTAGATTTGTTGCTAAATGTTATGCACAAGTTTATGGGGTTGATTATGGTGATACTTTCTCTCCAGCAGCTAAAACGACCTCTAAAATGACCTTTGTTCATCTTTTACTTTCGTTGGTTGCTTCTGCTTGTTGGCATCTTTTTTAGCTTGATGTTCAAAATGCCTTTATTCATGGTGATTTAAATGAATAAGTGTATAGGAGGAGCAACCACCTAGAGTCTGGTCATGTTTGTCGTTTGAAGAAATCTTTAAATGGTTTGAAGCAATTTCCTAGAGCCTGGTTTAAGAGGTTTACAGAAGTGGTGCTCCGTTTGGATTGTTTAGATGTAATGGAGATCATTCTATGTTTTACCGTGTTTTAAAAGCTGGTTGGATATTTCTTGTAGTTTATGTAAATGATAGTCATAATTGGAGATGATTCTACATGGATTGATGAATTGAAATTGCATTTGCAACAACAGTTTCAAACAAAGGATTTGGGATGACTTAGATATCTTTTGAGTATCTAAGTAGCATAGGCAAAGAAAGGTATCCATGTCTCACAACACAAGTATGTTTTGGATTTGCTTAGAGAGACAGGCATGCTAGGAGCAAAACCCCTAGATACACCCATGGAAGCTGGCTCAAAATTAATGGCAAAGAAAGGCGAACTACTGAATGATCTAAAAGGATATTGAAGGCTTGTTGGAAAATTGAATTATCTGACTGTCACTCGACCCAATATTTCCTTTTCTGTGAGTGTTGCGAGTCAATTTATGTTTTCTCCTTGTACCTCTCATTGGAATGTTGTAGTCAGAATTTTGAGATACTTGAAGAAAATTCCAAGTCATGGTTTTTTCTTTAGTGATCATGGTCACGAAGGAGTGGATAGCATTTTCGAATGTTAATTGGGCTAGGTGTCCTACAAATAGAATGTCTACATCAGGTTACTCCACTTTTGTGGAAGGAAACTTAGTATCTTGGAAGAATAAGAAGCAAAATATTGTGGTTAGATCCAATGCAGAATTAGAATATAAAGCTATGGCTCAAGCTACTTATGAATTAATTTGGTTACGTCAGCTATTAGTTGAACCTGGATTCGTAAATCCTGCGCCAATGAAGCTGTGGTGTAATAATCAAGTGGCAATTCATATTGCTTCAAATCCAATATTCCATTAGCGTACCAAGCATATTGAAGTTGATTATCACTTTATTTGTGAGAAGCTTCAGACCGGAGGTTATTCTACTAGTCATGTTAGGACTAGTGAGCAACTTGCTGATATTTTTACCAAGTCTTTAGAAAGTAGTAGGTTTGAGTATATTTATAACAAGCTGGGCATGCTTGATATTTATAGCTTGAGGGAGAGTGTTACAATGTGAAGGTTATTGTGGTTATTAAGTATTATTTAATAATAAAAGTGTGAGACATGAAAAACCCTAATCAGTTTTACACATTCTCATCGTTTCTCCTTTATCAATTTCTACATCGCTCTCTTTTCTTCTCTTGTATTAAATTCTACACTTATAATTTAGCCATAGGCCTTGTAAGACAAGGAAAGCTTTGGATGAGGTATTTTCAAATTTTGTTCAAAAACAAAATTTCAATGAAGAAGTTGTGACATCCTGAATTTTCTGCACTTAATGATAGTATTTAATATGATTTTCTGTAATTATTATAGTTATATTAGTTGGAATGATATGCTCTGAATTTCATAATTTATTGAACTGAGATTTTTCTAATTTTGATATCTTTCATCAATGATTTTAGTAAATTCAAAATATTTTTAGACACATTAGTGTCTAGAATGAATGTCGGTTTCTTGAATTTGTATTTCTCTTCAATTGGCATGCCATTTCTCTTTTCTTTACCAAAATTTTTAACTATGCTTTGGGTTGAGACATTAATTTGGTTGGTTTTTACATCATGAATTACGTAACCTATTTTAACTATAGTTCATTACTTTTTTGGATGACTTATGCCTATGGTCATTAATATTTTGGTGACTCATGCTTATAGTCAATTAATGCATAGAGATTCATGCGCTTGCTCGGCCCAATGAGAATGGTTCATCCTAATCCCTTCCAAAATATCTTCTCGTGTCAAAATTCTATTGGACCATTTGTTGACTAGCTAACTAATTGTCCCTAACATCATTGCACTAGAGTCACATGATACAATTAGGATTGCCACCTAAAAGCCCTAGCTAGGTAATGTAAGTCTTTTCATTGGAGCACTTGTCCCATAATCATTCTACTAGGGACACCTCATGTAAGTTGTAAGTAGACTTGCCACCCAAACTTAAGTTAAGGCAAGTGAGGTTTTTCGTTGGAACATTTAGCTTTGCATTTAACTAAGGCAATCATTGTATAGCCATGGATGAAGACTATAAATAGGGGGCCTTACCCCTTCATTTTAGGCACACATTACTACATCTTCTTACTACTCATATTCTATAGCAAAAGCTCCACTTTCTTGTCTAAATTCACTCCCAACCTTAACCACCCAAGCCATCTTGTGTTTGTAACTCTTTAAGGTAAGTGAAAATCCTAGATGCTAAGTTGGGTTAATTCACTTAGTGCTTTTCATTTGGTTGGTTGATATATGTGAACTTAGTGTAAGTATGTGAAATGGGGATGCAAATTGTTTAATTTATTTCGTAGATTTCGTACATGGTTAGAACATATTTGATTGTTTCTTTTAGGCGTGGTGTTGAAGTGCATGAGAAATGACAAAATATGATAATGAACACGGTGATTGTTATGTTAAGATGAATTGCTTGCAAATAATACTATATGATTAAGAACTTTTGTGACGGGCTATTTACCTCCGAGCGAATTCCCTTGTGTAAGCATTAGGTTAAAACTTTGGAGTCAGCCAGATGTGCTATCATATTTGACAATTCTCTACAATATTGATATGAGATGAAATCCTATTATGACATGGCTCAAGTAGTCATTGTATGACTTGACTTGTTTAGTCAAGGTATGGTATGACATAGCCCTTGTGGTTATAATATGACTTGGCTTGTATAGTAAGGTATGACATGGCTCTTGTAGTCATGGTATGTTGATCATCATGACAATGGTATATCTATCCTCATTGATGTAGATAACACTCATGATGAATGGGCTGAGATGTGGCAAAGGGTATGTATAATTTTGTCCCCCATGTGATGGTGGTGACAATATCATGTTAGTTAAGATGTCTCGCGAATCAAGGTCCTAGCTAGTGACTTGTATGATTTTACTTGTATGTATGTGGTGATGAACTTTAAAACAAGTATGGATTCAATCATATGTGTGCAGTGGTTAACTTCATGACAAGTATAAATGCACCCTTGTATATTCTTGTGTGCGGTGCTAAACCAATGGATGATATTGCTGTATCATGAAATATTATGTCATATGACTTGCTTATGATTGGTTTTACTTGCATTATGGTTAATGGTTTTGTTGGCATATCATGATAGAAAAGGAGAACTTGTTCATGCATGGTTATTTTGTTTGGCTTGAACTCATGTTGTTTATTTGGTGACAAGTTAACTATTAAAACGATATCTTACCTTAGACTTAGAGATTTTATTTATTGATTTTGGCTCACTCCTTATTTTTCAGTGTGTAGGAAAGTCTCTTTGGACATGATGGTGGAAGAGATGAGGTTATGCTTGAGACTGTCAACTTCTAAGTTGGGTGATGGCTCGCTTGTGGATTAGTATGGGATTAGTAGTAGTAGTGGGCCAAAATTGGTTCCCTTTGTCCTCCTTTTGTCTATGGTCATCTATGGGAAGGAGAGGCCTTCACTCTTAAGTTCCGATGGGCCGTTGAAGCCACGGTGTGGCCTCACAAGATCCTTATCTATTAGGATGAGCAAGGTAGAATAGTGATGGGGGACCATTTTGTTGATTTCGATTTTAATCCCAATGGTTGAGTCACTCTTTATCATGTCATGAAGATCATCAAGACTCCAAACATAGGGGGAGAAAAGGCATATGCAACCATACCTACAAGTTTGTGAAAGAAAGGAATGAGACAAGCTCGGTAAGTAAAATCACTAGCCCGAAGATAGGGGATCGGTTACCCTCTAACTTGGCACAAAGACGTGTGAGACGAACATAGACTGCCATAATGTATCGATAGTAAATCAAAAGTAAAGTTAAAGCAACTATTCAACTACATGCAGGAATGTATGTCTTATCATGCAATCATACAAGAAATATGAACATGTGCAGTGTTTCTTTTATCATTATCCATCTCATCATCAAATGGGGTATTCCAACTCAATCAAGACATTCTGACTTAACCAATGCATCCTAGCTCAACTAGGCCATTGCATGTCACAACATCTAGAAAACACCCGACTCAGGGTCCTCTAGGTCAACCAAGTCATTGCCCTTTCGATGGCATTCTGCAACTCTCCTCATGACATTTTGTTACCAAGAGACATCTTGGCTCAATTGGGGCATCGATGCCACCATCAAGTGACATTAAATCTTGTCTTTCTTTATGCGTCCTTGCAAATGAAATATTTATAACAATTCCTGCATTTATCAGTTTTTACTTTTTAATTTAGCCAACATGCACATGGCCTAAAGGTGTGATATGCAACAAGTGTCATGATATACATGATACACATGCGACCATGACATGACTAGGCGTAGGGCGTGGGGCGTGGCTTGTGACCAAAATCGGTTCATGGCCAATCGATAAGCAACTTGCCCATGGCCAGGGACATGAAATGACTTGTACACATCAAAACATTATCAAACCAAAACTCAAGCAAACAACTGTTCGTAAAATTCTAAATGCAAGTGCACATGTCGAACAAGTAATATAATGTTAATAAAAAGTATCGTCCCACGGAGATCGATGATTAATAAACTAATTAAATACTAAAATAAATTAATTCTAAAATTTATCTAACAGATCAAAATATAATTAAGAATAAATTAAAAATGAAATTTATAGACTAAATGCAGTAAATCGATCAGATAAATATGTTAAAGCATCTGATTTCACCATAACCACTAAATATGAATTTCAAATTGTTTTGGGTACAAAAACGATATCAAACATGTGATAGCGGAATTTCCTAATCTATTTACTATTCTATCTCTAGGAATAGCAAACCTACTCAGCTTATTAATTCGCTATATCTCTATATGAATTAAAATAAACACGAGTGCATTAAAAATTATGAATATTCCTAACTTATAATGAGTCTTTTGGATTACCTTATTATCAAAAGCTACACAAATAACGCGGTATATCTCTATCCACGTTTAATTCATGGTTATATATTATAATGAACAATTGTATATTATTATTTCTCAGTCTCAAACATGCATATCAGATCATTCAAGTGATGGCCAGTTACTCAAAAGTATTAAACACAATAATATATAACTCACATAAATGAAATCAATTGTAAAACATAAAAATCATGAAATTTACATTATTATGGTTAGGCTACATGTTAACCCTAACAAAAGAAAATATAAACATAGTATAAGAATAAATAAAAATATAAATCAAACCCAGCATCTTGAATCAAATAATAAGAATTTTGTTACAACTTTTATCTTCTCTTCAAAATACTTGAAAAACCCTCAGAAGAATGAAAAATGATCTAACAAAAATCTAACTGTTCTTTCTCCCTCTCAATATTCTCCTCTTCAAAGGAATATCCCAGATATATATCTTCTAATGCTTACAAATAATATTAGGGAACAAAATCAAGAATTTCCTAATTTGATATCCATCTTCTACTGCTTTTTTTATTTGAATTCTTGATATTTGCCCTTATTTTCTTTATCTTCTCTATATCTCATTATTCTGCATAAATAAAGAAAATTCGAATAACCAAAAGGAAATCCAAATATTTTCTCATATATATTGCATTAATTGTTGCATAAAATAGGTAAAATAACTCTATTTTTATAGAGTTATCAACAACCAAGCTTTGAATGACAAACGGACTACCTAATTTAGTTCTAGGAGTTCCACTTACACTTTACAATCAACGGTGAGGGGCCAGTGAGTGAACGATCGAGGTGAGGGGAAAGGGTGGGTGAGTGGTGGTGGAAAATGGAGGGAGAGGGCATATTTATAATCATTCTTGTAACGACGACCCTCATTAATGTATACTAAATGATCCAATGAAATTTTTACACATTTCCTAACTATTGGTAAGCTATGTAGCATGGACATTTTTCGAAAACCTTCGTGTTGCGTCTGACACTCCGACACGTGTCCGACGCGCTTCGACACATCCCGACACACTTCGACATGCGATTAACAAGTGTCGAAAAATCCGACATGTGGTCAACTATCTCCGACACGCAAGTACAGAATTCCGACACGCGATTCCCACACGCACGAGATCAATTTTAAAAATTTCTAATACTTAAGGGGTCAAAATATAAATATACACAAAATAAAACTAATAAAAGAAGTAATAAAATTGCTATAAATATACACGCACGGGGTCAATTTTTTTCATTTTTTTAGAATTTTTTTATTTTTTTAAAAGTCTTTTACTATGAAAAAAGTAATAAAAAATGCTATATATGATAAATAAATAAATTTAAAATATCATTTTAGCATTTTTCTTTAAACAATGTTTTTATCCTCTAAGTTTTGTGTATTATTGTAACAAATTAAAATAATGAATGATATTATTTAATATTTTTCATGTAAATTAATTCGAGGCTATTATTATTATTATTATTATTAACTTTTGAAACGTGTCAAAATTCTCTATTTTTAAGAAATGACGTGTCGGCGTGTTCTGTCGTGTCGTATCGTATCGTGTGTCTATGTCGATACTATATAGTTGGTAAGAAGTGGCACTCTCACTTGCTTATGAGTTCATCTAGGCTTATAGTGACATTATTTACTGGGCCAATAGTTTCTCTGGTCTTAACATTTAAGAACTTAAGATTTGGTAAATATGAGTATTAGATTATCCTAATTAGGCCTAGGCATAAGTGGTCAAATAAGCTTGGTTTACTTGGTTAGTCTAAGTGAAGATATGGCATGTCTAGGTTCTTAGGGTGATAATCATTTAGTTGGCCATTAATGAAGGGAGAGGGGAGGTGATCCAATAAACTTAGACTTTGGATTAATGTACAACGTGGTTAATGAACTTTTATATATTCAATGCATTTCCTGAACTTTAACTTAATATGTTATGTGATCCCTAAAATTTGATATATATTCACTATAGTCCGTAAATTGTATGAAAATGTTCAAGAATAGAGACAATATTAAACATTTTGATAGAAAACTTCTTTTTGTTTTATTTTGTTGTGTATAGTGTCGAGTAATGCCAAACGGTGTTTCAAGGTCAAATGAAATGAGGAAATGTCAAATTGGGGAGCTGCATTTATTGCAGCAATATTACAGTTGAATTTTTATTCTACTGGGCCCTCCCCAAAAATAGTGGAATTCTATTGGTCAATGCCAAAACAGTATTTGTTTATTTTCGTGTTGGTAAATTTTTTACAAGTGTTGGTAAGTCTATGTAAAATTATTAATAACTTACTAAATTACCTACCTTCACTCATAGTTTTGCAAATAACTAATCTTTATTTCATAGCTTGTTGAGATTTTGAATTCACTATCTTATTCATGCGAAAATTCCGACTTATATCGACTTTAGTCATATTAATTAAAAAGCAGGATGTGGGTGTACATATATATATATATATAGGCTAAATTTTGAGTATATTCTTTTATAATAGAGTTAAATCTGAATTTTTAAGGATGGAAAGCTGTGGAACGTGGCCTCCTGCTGTGAATGGCCCATATTGAACCGGTCGCCGATGCGCTCAATCTCTCTCTCTCTCTCTCTCTGAAAAATTCCGACTCTTCTTGGCAGGCCAACTCTGTCAATCTCTGCAATGGCGATCACCCTCCTCCGTTCACCTCCTCATTCCTCCTTCCTTCACGTAACTCTCTCTCTCTCTCTCTCTCTCTCTCTCTCTCTCTGTGATTGAATCCATACTTGGTTCAACGTATCATCTGGGTTTCTTTGGAGTGCTTTCTTTTCGGTCTGTTGTCTTCGAATTCGTGGAAAAACCTCTTGCTTTTAGATGTGGGTTTGCAGCTTGGCGTCGTTTGTCGGTCCTGCGATTGATCACTCGCGTTTCTGCATGTACAGACTATTACGGGCTTGAGGCAAATGCTGGGAGGTAAAATTGCCGGCAAGTGTTTTCCTTTGTTTCCGTCCGGTTTTGAGTCGTTTGTCGTCAAATAGATTGGCATTTGATTGACGCTGTCGTGCTGATGAGCGGCTTTCGGGTTTTGGTAGAGGCTCTGTTTGATTATAATAAGGTTTCCAACCTTTGCGTGAGAGCTGGGAGAGTCATTTTCGCGAGGTCGGTTCGCATAAATGCCCGCATATCGGTCCCCGGGGTTTCTTCAGGGAATCCGGAGAAAGCGCCTCCCAAATTCTTGAGGGACAAGAAGATGGTGCCTGATTCAGATCCTCCAAGCCTTAAGGATACTGATTCTTTGCATCAGTTTTTTGAATCAAGGTCTGGTCTAAAAAAAATTTACCCTCTGCCTGTGGTGACTTCTTGTTTTATGGTTATGTTCCCAAGTGTCTCGTTCCTCAGTGAGACGTATGTTCCATGACTAGATTCATGTTGCTTATGTATTATCTAAATTGGCTTGCAGTACGAAGCTTGTGGTTCTGACTGGAGCTGGAATGAGCACGGAGTGCGGTATTCCTGATTATAGAAGGTTCTTTAGTTATATTTAGAATGATATTTTACATATACTGGACACTTAAATTGATAGAAATCACTGATGGGTGGAAATATTTCATCCTGGATGATTTGAGATATAACAGCCACTCTTGTTAATTTGTTTTAAAATTATATCAAAGATGGTTTGATTATGTTTTCATGGCTATTCTGTATCTTTTAATTTGGATAATTAAGTGATTGGGAAGAACTAGAAGAGAGATCTTGATGTGATGCTGCATCATTTTTCATGCCTAACACTAGTCTGTAAGTTATGCACTCTGCATAACCTTGTGGTATATAGGTATTTTCAGCATGTGGTCATATTTTTATAATGGCACTCTCATGTTAAGCTTTCATGCTGAATTGTCTCCATTGTATATGTGTTGACTGGTTCTTTCGTAGCTAAGACAAACCCTTCCAACTTTTATTTGTTGTTTGCAGTCCAAATGGGGCTTATAGCACAGGTTTCAGGCCAATTACCCATCAGGTGATCTGAAGGCACGTGCTGGGATTTGCAGCTTCCCTGATTTCCCTTCTTTTCTTTTTTCTTTTTTCGTTTTACTGATTTCATTATGTAAATAGCAACGCTCTGCTTATTATGAAGAGATGAAGCGAAAATGCAGGGACAGTTCTATCAGAAAGCAATTTATGGAGGATAAATTTGAATTTGAAGAGTGTTCTAATACATATATATGCAAATTTTGGATAAGGAAGAGGCAGAAATAAAATATGTGGTGAGAATTGGAAGCCAACTCATTTAATTGAAAGAGCATTTTTCCATTGGAACATTTTTCTCACGTGAATGTTTTGGGATACTCCAATTAGAATGTGTCTATGGAAGTAGCATAAAGTCAGGGTTGGGGCCTAAGAAAATAAGGGAGGGCATTCAGGGAATTAGGTTGGATTGGTGGTTCTTATAAATGATATGATACTATGGAAAGTACAAAAATGTGCTGTAATTGGGTGACTTTGGATATGGAGAAGATTTGTTGTTGGTTCTTGCTTGATAAGATCTTTTCAGCTTCTTCTTGGGGCTTCTCTGTTGTTTTCATCTTTTTAAGTGTGTAACCGTGCCTAAGATCTTTAGCGTCTCTCATTTTTTGACTTTAATTCCATGACAATTCATTAGGAGTTTGTTCGCTCTAAATGGGCCCGTAGGCGATATTGGGCAAGGAGCTATGCTGGATGGAGAAAGTTTACCACAGCACAGCCTAGTGCGGCTCATTATGCCCTTGCATCGCTAGAAAAGGCTGGTCGAATAGATTTTATGATTACCCAAAATGTTGACAGGTAACTGGATGTGGAAATTTTATGACATTTTCAGATATTGGAGGATAAAGTTGGATATTGATAATTCTTCTGAACTTATTTCAGATTGCACCATCGTGCTGGTAGCAATCCACTGGAAATACATGGGACCGTCTATACTGTAATTTGTATAGATTGTGGATTTTCTTTTTGCCGGAATTTGTTCCAAGAAGAGCTGAAGGCTCTCAACCCAAAGGTTGGCTCTTAGTACTTACTTTTTCTAGTGCTTTTCCACTTTCTTCCTTTCTGCTGGATTGAATCCCAGTACATTCATATGGTTCCACTGTGATTTATCTTTCCTTTTTATCCAGTATGTTTGCAACGAGGTTAACAGATGACATTATGTGAAAATTGTAGTTTAGTTGATAATTTAAATGGTCAGTAACTGAGCTGAGGTAATCATTTTGCTGTAGTGGGCAGCTGCAATAGAAAGTTTGGATCATGGAAACCCTGGTTCAGACAAGAGCTTTGGTATGAAGCAGAGGCCCGATGGTGACATTGAGATAGATGAGAAATTCTGGGAGGAGGATTTTACAATCCCTACTTGCCAAAAATGCAGTGGGGTGCTTAAACCAGATGTATGGCTCTTTGTCTACATTTTACATTTTGCTTTTGTAGAATTTCTGAGGTAATTAGCTCCTTAATGGTTGATTGAAGGTCAAGTATGTCTTCTTACTTCTGTCTATACTATTTGAAAAAGGAAATTGTCCATCTATCACTGTGGTCCAAGTATCTTTACAAAAGCAACTTAATATGCTCTTTCCCACTTTTCTTGAAAAATTGCTCCTAGGGGTCATATCTAGGAATGGAAGGATTTAATGTGGAATAGCCATGGTCTTTTGATGTTGTCTTGTTTCTTGTCCCTATGTAGGTTTAACCATTTTACTAAGGTTTACTGTGAACCACAAAAAAGGAAAAGGAAAAGAGATTTTTAGATGTGCTTGTGTGGATGGTTTATAGGCATTTGTTGTGTGGATGGACTTCTTCTATTGTTTCAAAAGTAGGAGTAAACAGAGGAGTAAAGTTTCTGTGGCATCTCGGAGCCATCAGTGCGCTATGGTAGGAAGAATATTATCTATGAGAAGTTTGGACGCACTTTGTAGTCGGATTATAGTGTGTATCTGATACTTAGCAGTACTTTATCAGGACCTGCATCGTGCATTGATTTAATATTTCGTGAAAGAGTAGGAGTTAAGAATTCTATCTAATTCCCATGTTTGCTACTTAGAGGAGAAAACTCCTGTTTAAATTCTCTTTATTACTTTGTCTATGCTCTTATTTACTTGCTTTTCCTTGAAGGTTGTATTTTTTGGTGATAACGTGCCAAAAGATAGGGCTGACAGAGCCATGGAAGCTGCTAGAGAGTGTGATGCTTTTCTGGTCTTAGGATCATCTTTGATGACAATGTCTGCTTACCGCCTCATTAAGTATGTCTTTCATCTTGTGCCTATATTCCATGATTCAGACAATTACCTTTTCCAGGCAGTACATTTTTATGATTGAGTAGTGAAGAACACCATTAATGGTCTTCATGCTTTATCAAGTCATTAGATATTGCTGAAGATGTTGTGCAGGGTGACTATCGTGAATCTGGTGATGGATCTAATGGCACTATCTTATTGCTGCTACATGACTAAATTGTGCAGATGATCATATATTCAGGTCCAATAGTGCTGATAATTCCTGTTGTGGATTGTAGGGATACCAACTAACTCAACCTGTCATGTCATTTTCCCTGTTTAGCCTTTCATTTTGAGGCATTTCTTGTTCTATTTGTGGACATGCATCCTGTAACGCTTGCTTATTTTCCTTTTCCCCTCATTAGGTGTATTTGGGCTCTGTTTTCCAACTGATATGCATGTTTTGTCAAGAATCTTGCTTTGCCTGGCAATAGGAAAGATCCAATTTTATCATTTCCTAATTCTATGGCTTAAGTAGAGTTTGCTTCTTTGGCTAATCGAAGGTTCCCCTTCCCCTCTGATGATAAACAAAAGAAAGCAAGAAGTAATAGTTATAGTTGTAGTGTTATCTTCCAATGTGAAAGGTTCAAATGGTAATTTGTATCTTCACATTTGGGTGACAGAGCCGCTCATGAGTCTGGAGCTGCCACTGCAATTGTTAATGTAGGTGTGACACGGGCAGATGATTTGGTTCCTTTGAAAATAAATGCTCGATTGGGAGAGGTAATCAACTTTTCAACGTGTTACAAATCTAGCATCTCATAACATTACAATGGTGGTTTTGCTGATGTTTCCATACTTTTCTTTCTTGTAGATACTTCCTAGAGTGCTTCATACAGGATCTCTCAGCATCCCTGCTGTTCGATGACAATAAGAAGGTATTGTTTAGCTAACTAGAAAGGATCGTGTCTTTGCTGAATCTGATTTATTATTGGAGCTCATTGCAAAGATGAAGCTAGACACTTGAGCAAATCTTTAGTGTTGCCTCAGTTATTAAGCCCCATGAAACAAATCTTGCCTTAAAGTGAGGTTTACCTGGGTTTGAAGTTGCCTCTGGTTATCTATGACACGGTGTGTGAAATAGGAAGACAGCTTTACTGATGCCTGTCTTTGTTGTTCTTTATACACGGATCATGATATTGTTGAAAGTAGGTTTTTTTTTTTTTTTTTTTTTTTTTTTATCTTGGACGCGTGCCATGAAGAGATGGTGTCTTGGCATATCTCTAAGGAAGAAAGTAAAACGGTGTCTTGATAAATGCAATGTTATTGACTTTACAAGCTTAAGATGAAAATGTGAAACGATTCAAAATGCATTCAAAATCCTAGTCTCTAGGATAATTGTGTTGTCCCCGACAGGTCATGAACACGAATATTTGCTGAAGATGAGTAGATATCAGATTTTTTTTTTTATTTAAGAATTTTGGCGTCAGCATGAGGTAAAACAAGGCCCTTTCGAAGAGAACTCCACAATGTTAATATGTAAAGAGAGACTTTTTGATCTTATGAACCCTCTAATAAGCCTAAAACTGTGGACGGATAGAGCAGAAGCATTGCCTGATGCTCTCAATCTTTTTCAACAGCATTCATGTCATCATCGTGACCTTGTCAATGACTATTTTGCAGGAGGCCAAGAAGGTATGTAGAAGCCACAAGGCAGTGTGTCTGTATGTTCTGTCATGACTGCTTAGTATAATGATTCTTTGAAGTCAAGTCTCTCCTCCATATACACATTAAGCCTAGATGCCATTCATCTGTCTCGTCAAATGGTGAAGTCTGATACTGTCGTGTAGATGTTTATGTGTAACGTAAGGATGCACCGGATGGGTTTCTTTCCAACAAATTAGTTTGAAGCTCTCGTGGAGATGGTTAGAGACTAAATGGGAGACTCAGAAGGGTCATATATCTCTTCATATTATATTTCCAATCACATGCCTTGGCAGTATTTCTACAATTGGGTGATCACATAAACGGCAATTTTGATGACATACGTGTGTTTTTAAAGTCAGCCGTCATATCGATGTGTTTTGTCAGCCGTCCATGAAAACTTCGTCCAGCAGCCGCTAGATCATGCACAGCTAAATCTCTTTGCGTCAGGCTGCTGGAGCATAGCAAAGGCGCATATCATATGATAGTTCTTAACGCTTGAAACTCGCAGGCGTGTCTCCTCTGCCCTAAAACGAAACAGTGAACAATGGTTCGTTTCAAAAAAACATATTAAGTCTTCATTGCGTCATTCACTAAGATGGAGATATAAATCGTTGCCAAAGAAAACTAATGCGGGGAGATGCATTTCCCCCCGCAATCCTTCAACTAAATCAGAGCACAAAACAGTTCCTTTTCACCAAGATGCATATTTGCCGATCGGTTTATTTGGCTGCTTAATCATGCTCTCTCCAGGAAACTTCCAGTACATAGACTCAAGCACCGAGCTCTACATATAGAGCCAAAAGAGATGTGCAACTACATACAAATCATTTTACATGTCAGCAACTACTGGCCAATCCCAGTTCACTCCAGCCACAAACCAAAATGAGCTGCCAGTTAATTCAGCAAAGACAGCAGCCGACAAGACTGGTCGCTAGCTCCTATGCGTCCCCGAATGCCTCGTTAATTTCAGGCATGTGCTTCACAAGTTTATTCCACTGCACAAAGCATAAAGACCAATGTGAGGACGTTGGGTTGAACAAACTGTTCAAATTTCAAGTACTAGTAGCACGCAGGACCAAGAGTTTACCTGATCTATGGGGAGAGAAATACCTGGACAACAGACCAAATCAACAGATATAAAACATTAAGAGAGATCATACTAATTGAAGCAACGAGCAAAAGGTCTGCCAGAGTATTATGACATGGCAATAATAGAATAGCACCAACACCACCAAACGCAACAATGATGTGGAATGCTAAGTTGGTAACAGTTATATACTCCAAATGGCTGACTAGGATAGGCAGAAGCAACGCCAAAATAACAAGTTGCATACATGCGTGAGAACAGAGCAACATTACAGGAACCTTCAGTGTTATCAGAAGACAAAGTTTACTTCAACTAATGAAATCAAAGATGCTGACCTCCATTGGGATAAAAATTTTGCGAGAAACAAGCGAAGCACACATAAAGTAGCAACTTCCAAAACCCAGTGTACCATCCACTGAGCTCCCTCAGGTCCATAAAGGAGAGCCAAATGGCAAGGGAGCGACGAGCCAATCAAATATACACCTTGAACTAGTATGCACTCTAAAAGATCGGACAAGTTTTTCATTTTAATTGATATCGGTATTTCTGAAGCATAGTAACATAGACGGGCTGAAACTAACAAAAGGAAAAGTCATGCCGAGACATCAAGATTACCATGATCCTCCCAAAACCATCATGGAATCCAAACCTTCATCTAACATGCAACACTCACCATGATACTGGTACACAAAGTTCAATACACTCAGCCCAGTTGCAATGCTTCCGACATTTCATCTAGATCGAAAGCCCCTCCAAAAGATGCCAGCAAAAGCGTTCTCAAATTCAAATCGAAAATGGGCATTAGAACCAGAAACCCGACTCAAATTCTCACCACCTCACCCATGATCCCAAAGCTTTCCCCTTTCTCCAACTCCAAAGCTCAGCAGCCAAGCTCACCCGCAGATCACAATGACAAACATACTCCCATCAACCAAGGATTACCAGGAATACATATGCACACACAACATGAGAGCATCCCAAACCCAGAAAAGACCACAGCTACCTGCCCTAAATTCCACATTGCAGAAAGCAAAGCAGAGCAACTCACTGCAGACAACCAAACACAAAGCCTAGAGAGAGAGAGAGAGAGAGTAAAAAAGAGACCTTTTTTGCCCGGAAGGCTCTTGCCGTCCTTGACGTAGAACTCGCGGATGTCGACCACGACCGAGCCGTGCCAGCTCCTGACGGTGAGCCTCCTGTTCTTCGACAGCTGCACAGACAAAGAAACCAAAAACCCCCACCGATCAAAAACCCTAGGATCGCCACAAAAGCCCCACACCAGCACGCGCGTGATCCGCCGCAGAAACTACAGAAGGGGAACCTCGCAGACGATGATGTCGTCGGAGTCGTCGGAATCCTGCCGGGGGGCCTTCCGGGGAGGGGCCTGGCCGCCGTCGGAGTCGCCGCCGCCGTCGGAGGCGGTAGCGTCGTCCTTTCTCTTCCCTTTCTGCGACATCCTTACTTCACTTCCGCTCCGCTGCAAACAGCGCAACCGAGAGAGAGAGAGCGTCCTGTAAATTTTTGTCTTTGGTTTTCTTTTTTTCCCCACGAAATGATCGATTGATAAAGGAAATTGAAACGGAGAGAAGCATCGTCATTTCCCTGAACCACGCTCAGGATTGGTTACCCGAGGAAGGCTTCATGGGGATCAGATGTGGGCCCCTACCTCCCACTAGGGAGGGCCTTTCCCAATTACCATGTAAATACTAAATACTAGGGGCCAGGGCTGCGTAACCGGACCGGTTCTATTTGAGAAGTGTTGTCGGACCGCCCTGAAATCGGTACAGTTCTAGGGTCCCCGGTTCTTATAATTTATAGGAACCGGACCGAATTTAGAAATTTCTTCATGAAGCTTAAAAGCCTTAATTTTTCTCTTGAAATATTTTTCTCCGTCTCTCTCTTTTTCTCTATTCTCTCTAATCTCACTTAGATACTTCACAACTCGTGATTCACCTTTCTCTCCTCGCTCGCTAGCGGCTTACCCTTACTCATTCAAGCCTCACAACCCTACCTCATTTTTGACTTGTCTTTATTCGCTTGTCCTTCTTTATCTTTTACTCTAAATCATTTCGTTATTAATATTATTATGATGTAATACAAAGGAAACTAGAAAAAGAAACAAAAGAAGTATGTTCTCAAAGAGATTTTGGAACCGAATTAAGAAAAAGATAGGTCCAGGGTCAATTTTAAGGTATACATGATAAAATTCAGATTCCAAAAACTATGGACCCATACTAACAAAGTAGATTCCAAATTTCAGATCTTGAACTTACCCACCTCAAAACTAATCCCTTATAGTAAGTACTCATTTTTTCATCAGGTTTCAAAATCATTTATGTAATTTTCCTCATTTTAGTTTTGATTTGAATGGCTGATGGGTTGATGAAAATTTATGTTGACAATCAAGACTTAAATTGAGCTAGCCAAAAAAAGATTTCCCGCTTTTCACATTGATGTTTTAGTAGATAGCACAATCAATTTAAGATTTGTTTGTTTGAGTGAAAAAAAAATCTTTCACAAATTAATTTTCTAAATTTTTACATGTTTGATTTGCTGAAGATGATTAGTTAATGGAAAATTATTGCAGTTAAAGAAAATATCCATATTTAAAATAAGAAAAACGAAGTCTCTACCTGTAAAAAAATATAAATGTTTTTCTTTAAATTGATTTTCATGAATAATATTTCTCTTTTTCATGAAATTTCAAAAAAATTCACAGAAACAAAGACACCCGAGCAAATTTAGAAGCTTCTCTTGTTTTCTGGATAATGCGATCATCTAATTGTTAATAACATTATCCATTAAACATTTTTTAAGATGTCTCATAAAATGAAAGCCATATTTCCAAGCTATCCATCACAAGATATATATCACATTCCAGTGCTCCTTGCATCAAAGTGCTCAAGTCATGAGTTACATCTTACAAAATTTACACAAATCATCATCGACTATCTGAACCCTCATCATAGTTCCAAATGCAAACCTGCGTCGACCGTAGAGCTCTCCGAGCCCGAACGCTTCGAGGGCACATGGCCGAAATGTCTCGACAGGATCAGGCGCGCGACGTTCTCGGCTGCAACGGCGCTCGTCTCCATCGTGCTCGCGGCGTTCTCAAAGGCATTGACGTAGTACAGATGCTGCCCGTCCAGAACGAATGGGGCAAACACTTCAGGAGCCTTGTAACGTGGGTAAGCGCCCCAGTCGATGCGGATCGTGTCCTTCCGAACACTGCAAACAGCAATATCGAGTATTAACATTGGCCTCTCGGTCTGCTTCGTTGTCGAGTTCATAAAGGTGCTGAGTTTTCCTTTTCACTCTCTACAGCGAAGTCTTGCACGACAGTGTATTACTTCCAAAACAAGGCAGCGCATCGGCACCCTGTTCGAACACTTCCTTGGCCTTTCGATAAGTCATTTCTGACTGAAAGGCCAAATCGTAACTCCATCTGAGCAATGAGCAGAAAATTTTTGTAGCTGTGTTGCTCGTGGCCTCCTAAACATGAGATCATCTCTGGAAACGACTTCGAGAATTCGTCGCCTATTAGAGGATCTTTGCATAGATGATGGATCCGACTACCTCTCAGCAAACAAAGCAAACACATCCACCAAGTCCAGCAAAGAACAAATTTAGCTAGTCTACAACACAACACGTGAAAAGAACTTAAACATGTCACCTGAATATCTGATCCAGCAACGTATCTACCATGGCTTCGCGAGAGAAAACCTTGTAAGTCACCTCTTTTTCATCGTGTCGCTTGAGAACTGAGATGCTCAAGAATGGAATGCTGGGATCCTCGATTGTACTGACCAGTTCTGGAATTTCTTCCACAGAGCTTAGCCCAAAGTATGCCTTTTTGCTCACAATGGCATTCCCATTTAAAAGACACAAAAAGGAAAACATGAAACGCAATTAATAACTAAAACGGTAAGTTATGATGAAAGAAGATATAGATAGATGATTGAGACAGTAACAAGCGAAATGCTCACAGGATCCAAAAGACCCCTCACGAAAGTCGCATGAGTGTGCTGTAGCTTCCTTGGAGGTATTGAAAGAGGAGGGTCGAAGCAAATGTCGACCTCGTCCAATGGAATGGCAACCACAGCAACCTCGCACTTATAGCTGTTACCTTCGGAGGAATTGAGCTCATAATAGTTTCCATGATTAGAAATAGACTGTACCGCCTCGCGGAGGTGCAGATCAACATTCGAACGGTTGATTAAACCAGCAGCCATCTGCCAATTTCCTCCTTCGACAGACCATAAGTCACCCCCTGATCCAGCCAAGGAAACAGCACCAGCAAGTCCGCTGATGCTTACGCTTTGACCGTAATTAATCCTTGTGATGATCTACAACATAACAATGCTAGAGGGTCAAAATAATAATATTAAGAAGAAATATGCAGAACGAAACAGATGGTCCACTAGGATACTGAATTTGACATTTCGAGTTCTAATCGTATGTATAGTCTTTACTTCATTAAGATCTGACTAGATATTATATCTCCATCTCCACCCTGAGTTCATTCTCTGGCGATAGCATCCAGCACATATATTGAGTTAAAGCTTGAACAGATCATGTAAATTCGTCAAGCAATGTATTGGTGGCTATGCCAATCTGAATTTTTTATGTTTTCTTTCTTTTCTGGTTCAACTGACCCTCTACTTCAAAGTTTCTGATTGATCAGAGACTATCTCATATAACACAATGTCATGGTTGTCTTGGCAATTGACAGACTATATAGCAAGAGAAGCAATGGCCGTTAGCAATACTGCCAATAAAACCTCATTCAGAAACCAAAAATTATACCACATTTTGCCAGTTTCTTCATGGCTTTGAAACCTAACTAATAGAAACAGCAACATATTCTTCCAAGATGAAAATATTAATGTCAAATATCATACATAAATAACAGAAAGGTTATGTTCACAAAAATTTACAATTGGACATATCATATTCAACGAAAAGCAAAATAAACAGGCCATCGAAAGGGCAGGAAATCATTTTCTTTTATCCATGAAAGTTGAAATGTGACAGTTGAAAATAGCTTCAAAGTAATATAAGCAGGCACTAAAAACTCCCATAAGCATGAGACTCACGGGTTGGAGAGTTTAATATGGTCTAGTCTGTGCATGAATGCTACATAGACTGATAAATGCCGCAATCGTGCATATATATTAGCCATTCAAACAGAACACAACGTATGAAATATCCAGTGCACATAAAGTAATTTAGCATCAAAAGAATTGCAAATACAAATCCATGTACCTAGACCTACAGGGACACTCCAAAGCATACATCTAACAGCCTGCCGCAAAAGTAAAGAGCTGCATCAAGTAAACAGTCGCGTCGAATCTCATTGTATGATGTCACAGTAATCAAAGTCAGTCTACCTAGCAGTCACTCAACCTCTCTGACAAGAAGCAGAATAACTTATGCTCTATCCTAGAAAGACATCCTATTCCAATTCACACTACTTAGATTCCAGATGCAACGGTTACCAAAGTTATCAGTACAAACTTAGGCTGCAGTCACTTCACAAAGCCTTTGTCACTCACAGTTGGATTTTCTTCAAGCCATGACCTAGGAGTATTTCCCAAGAGCTAAGATGACAGACAACAAACAATATCTCTCAACACATCCAGAAACCACCCCAACTTCCCCCACCTTCTCAGGCCAGGGAGGAATCCTGGAGAAATCCAGAATGAGAGGAAAAAACAACAGAAGACTAGCAGCTCTCTCAAACTTATCATCATCATTCACTAGCAAATCTCCATGCCTTCCATTAACAGTTTGAAATACCACAATGATCATGTGCATTCATGACAACATTTTATGCATATTTGCTACTGCAAAATTTGTCAACTTTTCTCTTTAATAGAAAAAGATTTAATTATACAGGTTGGTCATCTGTCTGCAAGCCCATTATATAATCTTAGAAACACTTTTATTCACCCACTGGTGGCCTGGCCTTCCATGAGGCGGCCACTACACCAATATCTGTTCTATCTGTACATGAATGAGCACATACTTTTGGTTGTCGGTTATTCAATCCTTTCTTGTTCTCTTCTTCTGAGTAAAGAAGATTCGCAGCATCTTTGTACGAAGTATGGTTCAGGGAGTAGATATTTGACAATTAAAACATTAGAACTTGCATTGCATTCAAGTGAAGGCACCCATAGGATGAACAAATTTTGAAGTAAGTCGCTACCCAGATCTCGACAGATACATGGAAAAGCACTGCCGTATCAATACAAATCAATTGTGAAATTTATGAGAATTCTTACAGTGATGAGTTCCCTTATCAGCAAGGGAGACAGCCCAATACTGATCAATTCCTCCTCTAAATTATGCCCAGTGAGATCGTAGAGCCCTGCCCATTTGAGCATCTCGTCCACCGTCTCAAAGACGGGTCTTGACTCCGTGCTTTCATAGTACTTCAGGAAGTTATTCACAGTCCTCTGCAACACGGAGATGTAGCTATTTTCATGTGTCATGAAGAAAACAACATCATTATGCAAATTAAGTAAACCAGACACTTAAGAAAAATCAATTCATCATTCAATTTCACTCCACTTCTCCACTCACACACTCTGTTCAGAATGATTAGACAAAATTGATTGATAGAGAGAAACCTGAACGAAGTTGTCCATGCGAATGAGAGAAAACCCATAGCGCCAGAACAAGAGCCCCTTGTTGGCGAACGACACGATCTTGTCAACGACCGGGAGCTTGGAGCTGACCCTCCACGTCTTGAAGACGAAGCTCTTCCCATCCCAAATCCCAAAATCACCATCATCGTCGCGGCCGTCGCTTGCCGACGTGGCATTCGGCCACCTGATCTTCAAGCCGATCAGTCTGGTGTAATTCAGGGCGTGGTAGTTCTTGGGGTGGAGGATCGCCCCGCCGGCCTCGAAACTCTCGCCGCCGACGGCGACCCTCGCCATGCGACCTCCGACGACACCGCGCCGCTCGAAGACGCGGATGGAGATGGAGGCGGACGGGGAGGCATACTCCCGGAGGAAGTGGGCCACCGAGGAGCCGCCGATCCCGCTCCCGACGATGCAGACCGAGAGAGAAGACGACGACGACGACGACGTGAAGGTTGGGAGCCAAAAGAGCAGGACGAAGAGTGCGGCGATGCAGGCGACCATTGTTGCAGCTTGTCGAGCTTGACGTCTCTTGCTCTCTCTTCTTCTTCAAGCTCGGTTTCGGGGCGACGGAGGAGACCGACGAAGGAAGAGGTTGACGGGTTGCTGAGGGGTTCCCGTGGACATGGTGGGTCGAAGACTGTCTGCTCAGGAAACCACGGACGCCGTGGGTTTTGCAGTGTTTCTGCAGGTGGCCAGATGGTTTGGTCGAAGAAAATCTATGCTCCGGAAACCATCGAAGCGCCCATGGCTTCGCGGTGCTTTTACAGGTTGCGCGGTCTTCTCACGACCAGAAACTGTATTATATTATACATACGTTTGCATAATGAGCTCATCGCTCATGCATTTCCCTTTCCTCTAGGTGTTTGGGTCATCCATGAAATCAAGAATGCATGCATATCTCAATAGCCAATCATTGATCCTTTGAATTGTGTCTCCAAAAGCGTATCACTTATATAAAGTGATGAGAAAATATTGAGCACCCTAAAAGGACCATGTCGGTTCTATTATAATTATTCATAATTTGACACGTGTCTTCATTATCTCATATATTAGCCAATTTCAAACCCAGCACGCGAGATGATCTCTTCAGTGTTATTGATAGACAATGAATTGTCACGAACAACATCGAACAAGGATTGATTAGCTGCAATCACAAAATACTAATGAGGTTTGAGAATTAACCAAGAAAAACCAAAGATAAGTTGTCATTAGTTTGGATTTACTTAAAGCGACTCGAGTCCATTTCCAGTTCCAATTCCAATTCCAATTGTTATCGATTGAGAAGATCAATTATTTTCACATCCCTTGATACTAGTTTACATAATAAATTGAAACCACGAGAAAAAAAACTTTGCGATATGCATTTGGAAGGATCTTGAATAGTACAAAGGGTATCTTGGATTTTTTTTTCCCTCTATTTCTTTTTTATAAACCCTCGCTTGATGAAAAATTGAGGCAAATAAATTTTTGAGGGGATTAACATGAAAGATATTCGAAATAGAGCCTTTTTAAGTGTGGGCATGCTTTCTATTTTTTTTCCCCCATGATATTGGAGGACCCTTTGTAGTATTGTGGCCGTACTGTATAATGACATATTAATGTATTGAAAGTATAGATGTTAGGTGCATTTAGCAAGAGAGTATGTATTTGAGATTGGCCCTTTTTAAAAATGTTATAAACGCTTCTATGATGTTTCCCAAATTTTGGGCTTCGCCTGATTTGACAGCTTTATGGCGGATTATATTTCAGTAGCTGGGCTTAGTGCGGAATATGGACTTGGGCTTTGGAGGTTTTTTTTTTTTTTTTGGTGAAAGACTTGGGCTTTGGAGTTGGGGACTAGAGATGTGAAAAATCAAATTAAAAATCGAACCAAATGAAAATTTCCTACATTTTCAATTTGATCCGAATTTCAATTTGAACACTTAAAAAATACCCGATTTTTTTTCCCTTTGATTTACTAAATTAAACCAAACCGAAATAAAAATATCCACCGATTGGTCTGGTTATGCGACTCTTGTAACTCTTTTTGGTGGAGTGAGTTTGAGTAAGGCCAAAAAAAAAAAAAAACTGAAAAACCAAACCAAACTAACCTGGGTTTTTTGTTTGGGTCGCGATTTGGTTCAAAACTAATACACAACAAATCAAATCATCGACACCCCCAATGGTATTACCTTTGGGAATGTGACTGAGATTTGAGTTGGTTTCGAGATAAATTTAAATTCTAGGGTTTGGTTTCAAGATAGAACCAATTATCCCCTGCTCACTATGATAGTATTTCTAACTTCAATGGAGTTTCTTTTTTTTTTTTTTTTTATAGGCAGGAGTGATTCATGCTATTGGACATTAGTTGACAATGGTGATCATACCTTGACAACGGCCACACTAACTTGCAGATGGCTGCAATGAAAGAGGACGGCTGTCTAAGAATTCGCATCGATCGAGACCCCGATATGAGCCAGCAGAAGGGAGATTTGCCGCTTCCATATATTGCTGTTTCAGTAGATAGCACGGCCGGTTTCGAGCTATCAGAAAATGTTGTGCCAGACTACGATTCCGTCCGGAAAATTGGGCACATTTCAGAGCAAACTTAGAAGCTTCTTATCAAATTACGAAATCATATTATCCATTAAACATTTATTGAAGGTGTCTCGTAAAATGAAAACCATATTTCCAAGCTATCCATCACAGGATACATTTCACATTCCAGTGCTCCTTGCGTCCCGACACTTAGGTATGAGTTACACATCATACAGAATTTACACAAGTCATCAAGGTGTATGTGACCCCTCATCAAAGATCCAAATGCAAACCCCCCTCATCGACCGCAGAGCTCTCTGAGCCCGAAAGCTTCAAGGGCACGTGGCCGAAATGTCTTGACAGGATCAGGCGTGCAACGTTCTCAGCTGCAACCGCACTCGTCTCCATCGTGCTCGCAGCGTTCTCAAAGGCATTGACGTAGTACAGATGCTGCTCGTCCAAAATGAATGGTGCAAAAACTTCAGGAGCCTCGTAATGGGGGTAAGCGCCCCAGTCGATGCGGATCGTCTCCTTCCGGACACTGCAAACAGCAATATCAACAGTCAGCATTTGCCCACCAGTCTACTTCGTCATTGAGTCCATAATGATTCTATGTTTTGTTCATCACTTATCTACTGTGTAGTCTTGCACGACAGTGTACTACTTCCAAAACAAGGCAGTGCATCGACACTCTTCAAACACTTCCCAGGACTTTCAATAAGTCATTTCTGACTAAAGGGCCAAATTGCAACTCCATCTGAGAAATGAACAGGAGGTTCTTGTAGCTGTGAGGATACTTGTGGCCTTTTAACATGAGATCATCAATGGAAACAACACCAAGAATTTACAGCCTATTAAAGGGTCTTTGCATAGATGATAGATCTGACTCTCTCTCAACAAACAGAGCAAACGCATCCACCAAGTGGGACGAGGAATATATCTAGCTAGACCACCAAATAACATATAATAATTAGGGCAAAGAACTAAAGTACGTCACCTGAATATCTGATCCAGCAATGTGTCTTCCATGGCTACACGGGAGAAGACCTTGTAAGTCACTTCCTTTTCATTGTGGCGCTTGAGAACTGAAATGCTTGAGAATGGAAGGCCAGGATCCTCGATTGTACCAACCAGGTCTGGAATTTCTTCCACAGAGCCGAGCCCAAAGTATGCCTTTTGCACACATGGCATTCCCATTTAAAACACACAAAAAGGAAAGACAAAAAATGATAAATAACTAAAAGGAGACAAGAAAAAAAAAGGATATAAGTAGAAGATTGAGACGGTAACAAGAAAAATACTCACAGGATTTAAAAGACCCCTCACGAAAGTTGCATGCGTATGCTGCAGCTTCCTTGGAGGAATCGAAATGGGAGGGTCAAAGCGTATGTCCACCTCATCCAAAGGTGTGGCGACAACTGCAACCTCGCACTTATAACTGTTACCTTCGGAGGAGTTGAGCTCATAATAGTTTCCAAGATTAGAAATAGACTGTATCTTCTCATGAAGGTGCAGATCGACATTTGAATGATTGAGTAAACCAGCAGCCATCTGCCAGTTTCCTCCATGGACGGACCATAAGCCACCCCCTGATCCTGCCAAGGAAACAGCCCCAGCAAGTCCGCTGATGCTTACACTCTGACCATAATTAATCCTTGTGATGACCTACAGCATAAAAATGATAGATGGTTAAAAATACAAATAATAAGAAATTATGAAGAACAAAAAAGGTCCACTACTTTACCAAAAAAAAAAAAAAAAGGTCCACTAGGATACTAGGTTTGACACGTCGAGTTTTAATTGTACATAAGTTCTTTACTTCGTGAAGAGTTAACCCAAAATTATATATCCATGTCCTCCCTGAGTTCATTTCATCTATAAGATCAACATGTTCTACTTCTACAGCATGTAATTACTATGAAAATTGAAGCATCTAGCAAATATATCCACTCCAAGCCTGAACTTATCGTGTAAGATCTTTTAGCAAAGTACCGTTGGCTATGCTAATCTGAAATTTTTACATTTTTCTCTCTTTTCTAGTTCAACTGACCCACCTCTGGTTCAAATTTTCTGATTGATCAAAGACTATGTCATATGCCGCAATAGCATTGTCATCTTGGCAATTGATCAAGATTATAGCAAGAGAAGCAAGGGCCATTAGCAATGCTGCTATTAAAAACCTGCCAATTTCTTCATAGCTTTGAAACCCAACTAATAGAAACAGAAACATATTCTTCCACCAATGAGAAAACTTATGTCAAGTTTCATACATAATTAACAGAAAGGCTATATTCATGAACATTAAGAGATGGAAATATTAAACTCCACAAAATACAATATGCCCAGGCCACGCAGGAAACCATTTTCCTTTTACACATGAAAGTTGAAATGCGACAATTGAAAATAGATTCAAAGCCAAAACCATCATAGGCACAAGGCCAGGGCTGGAGAGTTTAATATACTCTAGTATATGCATAAAAAGGCGAACAGACTGATAAATGCCACAAGCATCCATTTATTAGCTGTTCAAACAGGACATTTGTCTGGAACATCCGGTTCTCATAAGATCAATTAACATCAAAAGAATCATGCCTACGTATCCATTTACCTAGACCTGCAGGGTTTGCTCCAAAGCATGCATCTAACTGACCACTGCTAAAGCAGAGCTGCATCAAGTAGAGAGCCGCATTGAATCTCATTTCATAACGTTACTATAATCAAAGTCAGTCTACCTAGCAGTCAGAACCTCCTGGACAAGAAGTAGAATAATTTATGCTCTATACTTGAAAGACTCCTATTTTAATTCACGCTACCTCAATCCCAGATGCACCTGTTACCGAAGTTATCAGTACAGACTCATGCTGCAGTCACTTCAGAATGCCTTTGCTACACACAGTTCGCAGCTGGACTTTCTTCAAGCCAGAAACCAAGGAGTATCTCCAAGAGCAAGGATGATAACGATATAAAATGTCTCTTAACACATCCAAAAACCACCCCCAACTTCCCCCACCCTCCCTGGGCCAGATAGCCATCCAGAAGGAGAGGAAAAAACAAAGAGAAGACTGGAAGCTCTCTCAAACTTTTTTCATTGTCTACCAGTAAATCTCCATGCTTTCCATTAAATGTTTGAAATACCACAGGTTATTATTCACATTCATGGCTTCCTTCTGTGCATTTTTGCTACTGCAAATTAGGCCAACCTTTTCCTTTTGATAAGTAAAGATCTAATAATACAGGTGGGTAGTCTGACAACAAGCATATTACACAATCTAGAAAAATTATTATTCGGCCAATAATGGCCTGGCCTTCCATGAGGCAGCCACCACACCAACATTTGTTCTCTATCTACATGAACAAGCACATACTTTTGGTTGTAGGTTATTCAATCCTTTTTTGTTCTCTTCTGAGTAGAGAAGATTCGCAGCATCTCCGTACAGCATATTGGTTCAGTGAATAGAGATATGAAATTATATATGAAATTACCACCATTACACCATTAATGTTCAGGAGGTCATCAGAACGTGCATTGCATTCACGTAAAGGCATCCATAGGATAAACAAAATTTGAAGTAAGTTGCCAGCCACGTTTCAAGCAGATCCATACTATAGAAGGGAAAGTATTCCATCGTGAAATTTATCAGAATTCTTACTGTGATGAGTTCCCTTATCAGCAAGGGAGACAACCCAGTACTGATTAACTCCTCCTCTAAAGTATGTTCGGTGAGATTGTAGAGCCCTGCCCATTTAAGCATCTCGTCCACTGTCTCAAAAACGGGTCTCGATTCAGTGCTTTCATAGTACTTCAAGAAGTTATTCACAGTCCTCTGCAACATGGAGATGTAGCTATTGTCATGTGTCATAAAGAAAACAACATCATTTTGCAAATTGACTAGATCAGAGACTCAAGCAAAATCAACCCATCATTCAATTTCACTCCACTGCTCCATTGAAACCCTCTGTTCAGAATGGATAGACAAAATCGATTGATAAAGAGAGACCTGAACGAGGTTGTCCATGCGAATGAGAGAAAACCCATAACGCCAGAACAAGAGCGCCGTGTTGGCGAACGACACGATCTTGTCAACGAACGGGAGCTTGGTGCTGACCCTCCACGTCTTGAAGACGAAGCCCTTCCCATCCCAAATCCCGAAATCGCCATCATCGTCGCGGCCGTCGCTAGCCGACGAGGCATTCGGCCACCTGATCTTCAAGCCGATCAATCGGGTGTAATTCAGGGCGTAGTAGTTCTTGGGGTGGAGAATCGACCCGCCGGCCTCGAAGCTGTCGCCGCCGACGTTGACCCTCGCCATGCGGCCCCCGACGACGCCGTGCCGCTCGAAGACGCGGATGGAGATGGAGGCGGACGGGGAGGCGTACTCCCGGAGGAAGTGGGCCACCGAGGAGCCGCCGATTCCGCTCCCCACGATGCAGACCGACACGGACGACCCCGCCGCCGACGACGACGACGTCGTGATGATGGGTAGCCAAAAGAGTAGGACGAAGAGAGTGGCGATGCGGGCGACCATCTTTGCTGCTTGTCAAGATTCCTTCACTTCTCTCGTTCTCTACTCTTCTTCTTCGTTTTCAAGATTCTTGGGAAGAAGAATTCGCAGTTTCTGGGGTGATGAAGGAGGCCCACGAAGGAGGAGAGGTTCATGGGTTACTGAGGGGTCCAGATGGCATGGCGGGTCGAAGAAAGTCTGCTCCGAAAACCCACTGACGCCATGGCTTCCGCCGAGGTTTTCACAGGTTGCCGAATGGCATTGGTCTAAGAAAGTCTACTCCGAATACCCGATTGACGCCATCGCCTGGCTCTGCTTTACAGGCTGCGATCTCCTCAAAAATAGAAGAAGATAAAATAATGAAGTCATCGCTCACGCATTTCCTTTCGCGTTTGGATCGTTCCCGAAATCAAGGATGGATGAGGAAAAAATATTGGGTGACCGTCTCGTTGAAGTGAAATAAAAATAGTCTTACCCTACCGTAAAGATTAGAGTTAGTATCACGAAAAAAATTTAAACCAGTATGATCATGATAAATATACATCGAGTTAATTCTAACTTAGTATTATCAATGATAAATTTAATCTCTGTTAGTTTTCAATTTTACCGTCAAATTACTGAGTTAAATAATAAATATATAACGGTTAATGAGTATATCAATTTGAGATTTTACCATCTATTTGTCATATGTGTACAAATAAATGATAAATTTGTCATACATATACAAATTTGAGATTTTTTATGCTAAAAAAATTAGGTTAAAATAAATTGTTATGATTGTACCAATTTAAGTTTTTTAGTGATCAAAAAATTAATTTAGGATAAATTTACCACGGTTGTACCAACTTGAGATTATTCATGACAGTATCACTCATGAGTTATAATTTTTGGGATATTGTAGCATTAAAACAACTCAATTAAAGGATTGATCAAAAGTCATTACGAATGATTGTTGAAAACGCAAACAACTAATGGCAGCAAACTATTGTTGACGTTGAATGAGGATCGAATCACTAAGATCGTAGAATACCTAAGATTTCAATAACCAATTAGGAGAGACCAAGGACAATATGTTGTTGGCTTGGACTTATTGAATGCAACTTGTGTCCAACTCGACTCGATAAGGGGATCAGCTACTATGTCTAAAGGCACTAGTCATTGAGGTAATGATACATTTATCAATATTTACATGGCAAATTGAAACTCAAGATGCATCTTGAACAATCCCAAACAATGTAAAGGGCATCTTGGGTTTTCTTTTGAGGAGGCAAATTATCCCAAGAAGATGTTCAAGTAGATCCATTTAAGATGTAGAGAGGCATGCTTTGTATTTGTCTTTTTCATAACATTTGAGGTCCGTTTGTAGTATTGTAGCTGAATTGCATATTATGATAGTATAATCTATCATGACCTGAAACCATAGTTGTTACATACATATGGGAAATACATGTGTGTTTGAAAGAACCGCTGCGGACTTTAATTACTTAGCAACTGGGTTTAGTGGGAAATATGGAATTGGGCTTTGGGCTTGAGCCTTGGATTGGTCTGAGTCTGATTCTAAATGAAATTGGGCTATACCAAATGTCGAAGTGTCTTAAGGCTATACATAGGCTATCGGATGAGCTAGAGCTCTCATATCATATGCTCTAACATAATTTATCATTTGTAGGGAAAATCTCATATAAAAACCTAAAATACTATCAGTTTTTCAAATAAATGTATGAGATAGATTTTGTTTTAGATAATCAACTAATGAACAACCCTAGAGAAACTTCAATAGGACTAGGCGAGGTCATCCTTGAAAGTCACAAGTGAGGGTTGACCATGGCCAGATCTAGGTGAGAGTCGCCTTGCTCGTGGCTATTAAGGACTTTGGCAAGGTAACTATCATGGGTCGATTAATTTAGCATTCCCTCATATCGATACAAACTCAACCATAGCCATGGATCTCTTCTCGACTTGACGGTGGAGATTGCATCTTCTCATCCACTCAACTACCCACATTTATCACCGTTAGTTGTATGCCCTAAATCAACCATGTAATAGTTACATGTTAGGGATTTCAGTTGTGTTGTCAAATTAATGGCAAAGACATATTCATTCATTTGTTCAATTATCTATATGAATGATTCCATAAGATCAGTTGTGATTGGACTTATTCTTGAGACGTTAAAAATATGTGTGACAGGTTCACAGTTAGACTGAATATTTAAATTGTTCCTGGTCAATGGATCATTGAGTGGATATTAATAATCTTGTTAAGACCAGTGTGTTCTTAGCTTTACTATTAAGTATTGGATGCTTAAGGTAATGACAATTCACGAGTCATTTGGTATTATGATGCTCGAGTTAGAACACAGGTGCTTGTAATAGACAAGTTCACTGAACGTGACATACATAGAACGACTAGCAACATGGAAGCTTTTACCAGGGTCAATGACTAATTGTTCATGCTCTGGTCTTGTGTAAATGATCCTTAGACCTTAGGCAAAATGTTAACTTGTATGTTAGATGGCTATGGTTCACAAGTACACATATTGGCAACTCATTGATTCGTCTCTATACCTGATAGTCATAACTTGTTCACATATGAAGTTACACGTGTACGCAATATGGAACATGTCTCCTTGTTACATGTAAGGTACAATAATGATGTCTTATGCAATATAATTGTGATGGTGCATTGAAATCCTCGACCAGGGTTGTAACCGAGAATAAATTGTTTATGTCTCGTATAAAATGCATGTCAATTAGGTTTGTGCATATGATCGAATTGGTGACTTGACAAATATTTCATGGTCTTTGTTTGATCGGGATATAGTAAGATAAAGATATTGAATTACACTGTAGTCAGAGATGACAAGTTCATTATGTTCTTAAAGTATTCACATTATCTGGGTAGTCATGAAATATTGCTAAATGTCAATCATGGCTTGTAGGACCTAGAGATTAATTGGGACGATCAATTCTCTTAGGAGTACTAATGTGTTAGTACAAGTCTTACTACCAGCTCAGTGATAAACCTAAGGACACCATAACCAATTCACTCGATCAAACACAGCCCACTCACGAGAGTTGTTATCTTGCTCACCCAACTTTAGGAGGAAGTAGTCAATAACTTATTTGAGAAGTTATAGATTAGCTTTTGAAGGAAGTGATCAATAACTTATTCGAGAAGTTAAAGGCCAGCTTCTGGAAGAAGTAACTTCTGGAAAAAGTAGTCAATAACTTCTTTGAGAGGTTAAAGATTAGCTTCTAGAGGAAGTTAAATGTTGACTTCATCAGGACATTATAAATAGAGCAGAGAGAGGCTGAATGGGTTATGTTAAGTAAAAGAGAGAAAGAGAAAGAGAACTATATGGTTAGTAAATGGTTGCTAACCACGTGCAAAGGATTGTCTCCACAAGATTGTTAGCACAATTATAGTGATGATTACTTGCGAGCTCTTTTCATTCGAGGTGCGTTGGTGGTGTGTCTAAACTAGAGGCCTGACATTTGTAAGGCTCGAATTGAAGAACATTTGAATCAAATCATTTAAAGTGCGTTTCGAGAGGTAATCTGTAAAATCCCCTTTGATATTATGATTTTTGATTAAAATGCTCGAACAACGCCTTTGGAGGAACAAGTATAGTAGAATTTTATCTTTGTTTCTGCTGCGTTTTTGTTTATTTAGCCTGTACATGTTCCGTAAAATCCCAACATTCAGAAGAATGTATAATTACAGTATTGCCTACCCCAGAAGTATTTTAGAATGCTCGAGAAAACCCTAGAACTCGGGAGATAGTCGAAGGTTGCTCATTTATGGATTGGTCATGATCATTCGTATATAAACCCTCTAGATCATGTCACTTCTTGGGACCGTGACACAACCCTTGCCAATGGCCAGGGAGGGCTTGCAAGCCCTTGCCAAGGACTCAATTTTCTTATGCAAACTCCGTCTAATTTAATTAACAGAAAATGTTAAGGTAATTTATATTTTATCTCGATGTTAAGTTTAACTAAAACACTAAAACCACATTGTTTTGATCCGAATCCTAATTTTTACACAAAATCTTAATTGAATTAGGTTAAAAGACAAACATGAAAAGAAAAGCTAAAAATTAAATAAATAAATAAAACCCGGCCCTCAACTTGTGACCATTGCCCATCGATGGTGGGGTATCAATAATGGCTGTCCCTCCTACCTGTATTATTATTATTATTATTATTATTATTATTATTATTATTATTATTATTATTATTATTATTATTATTATTATTATTATTATTATTATTATTATTATTATTATTATTATTATTATTATTATTATTATTATTATTATTATTATTATTATTATTATTATTATTATTATTATTATTATTATTATTATTATTATTATTATTATTATTATTATTATTATTATTATTATTATTATTATTATTATTATTATTATTTCTAAAAAACTTCTAACTTATTTAAATTTTATGTTTGAATTCTCTTTGGACAAAAATGCCCTTGACCACCAAATCGGAATGTGTAGCCGACCGACAAGGTTAGGCTCTTATTTGAAACTATTATAGCCACTTCATACTCTTATTTGAATTTGTCATGGTCACTTCAAGTCACTTTTTTAAAATAAGATTCATTTAATGTCTTTATTTGGAATTTTCCCTTATTTATATGTATCAAAAGACACATTTATTAAACAAGTACAAGCTAACGAAATACTGGAATTAGACAAGTTTTAAGCGAGTTGATCAATAGAAGATGATCATACCTTGACAAATGGCAATATATTATGATAAGTGGCAGCGTGTCATTACAAATGGTAATAGTCCCCACATATTTGTCAAATTGCTCTTTCAAGCCAACAAGTGTTGCGCTTAGTGTTTTCATCGCCGATCATCCCAAGAGGATGGACTCTTAAGTGGAGGTTTTGTCAATAGATCACTCGTCGGGGGTCGACAACTTAAAATGTTTGCTCAAGTGATGTACTTTTCTTTGCACCATTGGTTATAAATCTTCGCCCCTTTAGGTATGACGTGACGCATGATGCACATCCATCAGTTAGCCAACTCTGTTGTTATCAAACCCTTTAAAAGAGGAATTCTTGTTCGGTTCACTACCAGCGTAAAGAATTACTTATATGACAACGATATGTATATTAAGTTTTGTAATCAAATTCTTCCACGTGTCATCTATCAAATGGTAAGTATCTGAATTGTTTCTTACACCGATAGTGGACCTATTAAAATTCCCTCACACCTTCCGAATAAAAATGCTTTTTATTAGCAGAGACAATTTTCTGAATTTAATATATAATGGTCAAACACAAAGAGATTGGACTGTCGCATACCCGGAGGAATTCGTGGCTGGGACGCTCTCTCTCATCTGAGTTCAATTATCGAGTTTGAGTTGACCTTTAACTTCAAGTAGAAATCATTACAACTGTTCGACTTTCGTACCTGTTTATTCAACTATATGTCGGTCGGCCCTTCGGACAGGTGTCAAATTAATTCATATTAAGCCGAAAATAAACAGGTAAATACCATAAAAAATCATATTATACCTATTATGACATAAATACCCCAAATTTATTTTGTATTATAAGAAACACTAAACTTCCTACTATAACACAAATACCGTCAACTCTTTTTTCTGTTGCGAAAAAAATCCAAACTTATATATGTGTATTTATTTTAGTTCCATTAAAAGTATATTTGTCACATTGGTATAAGTTCAGATTTTTTACAATACAAAAAGAAAAAAAAAAAAGTTTCGGACTTTTATGTCATAATGATCAAGTTTAGTAATTTTAGTAACATGAAAAAAAAAGTTTAGAATATTTGTGTTACAGTAAGTATAATTTGGGATTTTCTATGGTATTAACCTAAATAAATATACTTCAATGAATTAAGCTGAAAATATGTTTGCTTTAGTGAATTAAACAAAATGTCCGAAATGCTCGCCACCTTTTAGCATGGACTTACCAACCCTCACATGGTTGAACGCATAATCATTTGATAACCTCGGACTTTCGAACATAAATCTCTATATAATGTCTGCCTCCTTAAGAAAGATTATCTAGCCATGGTTGGCAGGAATCTAAGGAGTTAATCACTGCCTTAAGTAGCAATTAACAAAAGTTATGCACGACCATGAACTTGATGGCGAAGTCAACCGTTCAAAGTCTATAAATTGAAGCAGATGTTGCATGAAAAGACATCGTCATTTCTCATTTCTCATTTGTCAATCTCTCTTATCAATCATATTCATGTCGATCAACACTTTGAATTTGCTCTATGCTGTCTCCACATTGTTCATGTCTATTACCCCAATTTCCGCAGGTAAATCACAGCTGAAATATGTATTTTTATAATTTTGTGATATTTGGCGTGTATTTCGTTTGACCATAGAATGGCGTCGTTGCATGCATGGATGTGCAGTGTTCATCAGCATCAACTGCGGGGCAACAGGCACATTGACAGAGAATTCAATCCAATGGGTTGGTGACGATGCCTACATCAAGACAGGACAGTCTCAAGAAGCCTACGCGCCACCATCCGAGGTCCTAGGCACGTTACGCGCGTTCCCCGCCGGGACGAAGAAGAACTGCTACACCATTGATGTCGATGGCGGCAGCAAAATCCTCGTTCGCACAAGCTTTTACTATGGAGATTACGACAGCCTCAGTTCCCCGCCTACCTTCGACCTTCTGCTCGATGGGAACTATTGGGCGACCGTCAATACATCGACTACAGAGGCCGTCTACGGCCTCTCGTACGAGGCTATTTACACTGTAAAATCAAACGCGACAAGCGTATGCGTCGTGCAGACGCTGCCAAATCAGTTGCCCTTTATAAACTCCCTCGAGATAAGGAGCTTGCTAAGTTCCATGTACAGCCACGTCTACTCGGATCGAGCTTTGCTGTTGGCTACGCGAGTCGCTGCTACTGCGAATGATACTCCTATCAGGTGACTGGTACACCGGTTTTCTATAAATTCTCCAATCATTTACTTGAGATTTCTTTCAGATTTTTTCTATGGACTGTGCATTATCTTTGACAATTCAACTTGTCTGTGCGGTCTGTATTCTTTTCATGGTTGTAAGCATTATTCGATTAGTCTAATTCTAGTGAACTTCAGGCAAAATTTATGAAAAACTCTCAAACAGGGCTGATCAATGCACTTCAAACGCTCGCCTTTGATTCAGGTATCCGAACGATGTTTATGATCGCATATGGAATCCTGCACTTGGGTCACTATCTTTGCATTTTGGATTGAATGTTACTTCAAATAATGCTGGTTCGGTTGATGTTAAAGTCGAGGACAATCCGCCGGAAGCGGTTTTTCAGAATGCAGTGACGACGACGACGCCCACAGGTGGTCCCCTTCAGGCATACATAATGTTGTACTCCTCTGGCCTCAGCCTCACCGAGGCTCCCATCTACATGACCGTCTACTTCTCCGAAGTAGCTCGGCTCGGCTCAAATCAGAAACGGTCCTTTCAGATGTACGTGAACAACAACCCAGTCTCGAATCCCATCATCCCGCCTTACAGAAGCGTAGCAGAATTCTATCTTGCTAACACGACGGCATCCTCGAACACCAACTTCACTCTCAAGCCCACCAAAGATTCGACGCTTTTCCCTCTGATCAACGCATTTGAGCTTTACACCATCAGCAATCCGCTTGCTGCTGGAACCCACACCAAAGACGGTACGGTAGCTTTCAAACCCCTGATGAGCACAAATTTTTCCTCTTTTGTGCAGTTAATTGTTACACAGCCATCATCTCGAACGCTTGATTGAACTGATACCGTGACACATAAACTAGCTGATACCCGAGACTGAGATGGACTAGTTTTCTCTACTTGTGCAGTGGAGGGATTAGCTACATTACAAAGCAGATTCAGTGTACTGCAGCTGTGGACCGGGGACCCGTGTCTACCGTTGGCGTACGCCTGGGATTGGGTCAGTTGCAGCACCGACGCCAGCCCTCGTGTAACAGCATTGTAAATATAACAAGCCGTTGTGTTTCAAACATTTGAGAATGATGACTTGGATAATCTGAACATATGGACAAAAGTTGAGGAATCACTCATACACAGGTCTCTTGGCGGGTTTGGCCTCTCCGGTACACTTCCAGACTTCAGTGTCATGGATGCACTTCAGACAATGTAAGTTCTTGATCCCATGATACGGAACTAATTAGTTTTCAGGGTCTAAATTAAACGTGGAGGCTTTGTTTTCTCGGTTTCAAAACTGCAGCGACATGCATAACAACAGCTTGGACGGCCCCATTCCCGATTTTCTCGGCACGTCACTCGATCTGCAACTATTGTGAGTGTGATGTCTCTACCAAAACACTCCTTTCCTCCTATGCATTTATATTATCCAAAGTGAATTTGTGCCCTCTCCATTTCTCATTCCCTTGCAGGAACTTAGCAGACAACAGGTTCAACAGAACTGTACCTTCTTCCATGTCGAAGAACAGCAAGTTGAAGCTAATGTAAGTAGCCCTTAGAGTGACGGTAATATCACGTGGTATCACATAACCTCAGAGACCAATCTGAGTGGTCTTTTGTATTGGAAAATTTCAAGATCACGTGTTGAACGAGCCTGCTTTGATGCATGATACCGCATCAGTAATACAGTATACCTCATAATATAACCGTAGTCGGTCTGCTTCCTTGACTAACTTGAACTAATTTAATGGTACAGAGTAACTGGCAATTGCCTCAACGGTGCAGCATGCAAAGCTGCAGCTCCAACACCGCCAGCATCCTCTGTAGGCCTTGGTCCAAGCCAGCTCGGATTGGCTCCGTCTTCAGATGGTTCTCCCTCTGCATCAGTTGGCAACAAGATTCCGCTTAAATTGGCAATCATGGTCCAAGTTATTTTCTTTCTTTTCTCTCGTTTGGGGAACGTTTAAATGGGAGGTATCATGTATCGAACTGGAAACAGTGAGCCCCACCGAGTTTTTCTTATTTATCAGATTCTGTAACTGAATGTGCTTCTCACCACTATTGCTTCCTGTCAGATGGTGGGTGTATTTCGACATCATTATCAGAACATGAACATCTTCATTCTCAGAGTGCCCGTGTAAAAAATTTGAACATCATAACAATGCAAGGCACGGTTCTCTCCCTTCAAGAACATGACCGCAACACTATGATACATGGATGGTGACAATTTATATGATGTATAATCGCTGGAACAATTAAACCCCATCGACTGCAGTGTTTGGATGATTTTGTGTAAATCCTTTCGTGATAGCCTCTCCTATAGGACTAAGCATCAATAAAATCCCATGCAATTTTCCTAAGATTCAACAAGTCTCGCAAACCTGTCATGTTATGATAATTAATTCAGCTCTCAACATCAGCAGCAACAGAGATGATGTAAGAATTCTTCCGGACGAGTGCACGAACTCAGAATATGCTCCATGTTCTTCATCTTCTTGATAAAGGTTCTGCCAACATCTCGCTCTTGAATTTTTGTTGGTATTTTCGGAAGCGTGTATTGGTTTGTGGAGTGGATGTGCAAGTGTGAATTGTATTTTGGGAAGAAGGAATATGTGGGACTCTCGAATGAAAAGGGCTAAACAAAGAGACAGAATTTGGAAAACAGTAGTGAAGTGAAGGAGCTATCTAATAGACAGATTTCTACTGTCCAAATGCAAACATCTTCAAGGCTATTTATAGGCCTTTGTTGACCGATATAGTGTCGGAAGATTATTTTCAGGAGCATACGTGGACATTGGCTGTTGCACTTAGGCGATACCAAATGCCGTATTGTGTTGTTCCTCGTAAATATCTAAGAATTCTTTTGGCAACTCCAAGGGGAATTTGACTCAAACTATGAGCCTTGAAAGTAGAATCGTCACATACATGATGTCCAGACGTGTGGCAGTGAGATGTAGTATACTACTAATCAAGCTTCTATAGAGGGAGGCATGAGCTTTTTCTACTTCATTTTCCTTTAGTAGCTTTCCATTTGTCATGAGTGGTGTTGCAACTGCTTTACAATATTTCATCTTAAATTTCTTCAAGAGGTTCTTGGTACATTTCTTTTGCGAGATAAAAACTCCTTCATTTTGGTCAATCTCAATGCTAAGGAAGTAGTACATCAAGCCCAAGCACATCATCTCAAATGTCTTCATCATTTCTTCTTTGAATTCTTGAATCATTTTTTCATTATTCCTTGTATATATGAGATCATCTATATACAAAGAGATAATAAGAGTGTCGAACTTATCTTGATCTTGATGTAGAAAATTGGCTCGCTCATGCTCCTCCCAAATCCTTGCTCAGTGAAGTATACAACAATTCTATTATAACATGCTCATGGTGCTTGCTTTAACCTGTAAAGGGCCTTTCGGAGCTTAAAACCTTTTCTCCTTGGCCCTTGACAGTAAAGCCTTGCAGTTGTTTCATGTAAATGTCTAATTGAAAATATCCATTTAGGAATGATGACTTCACATCTAATAGATGGACTTTCCATTCTTTATGTGCTATTAGGGCTGTGAGTGCTTGAATAGTATCAAGACGAGCAATAGGAGCGAAAGTTTCTATACAGTCAATACCCAACTATTCCATATATCCTTTAGTTACAAGCCTTTCTTTATGCTTTTGAACTGATCCATCTACATTGAGCTTCGTCTTATAGACGCACTTGATGCCAATGATCTCTATCTTCGAGGCGATGGACAAGCTCCCAAGTTTCATTTTTTAAATCATCTTGATCTCTTCCTCCATGGTTTTTACCCAACTTCTTCTTCTTTGGATGCCTCTTTATAGTTTTGTTATAAGGTAGCTAAGTTGCATGTGTCATAGATTTTTCTAAGGGTTTTTACCCTTAGAATAGGAGACTCTAAAGTAAATTCTACTTGTGTCGCACCAAGAGAGAATGGTGGAGTTGCGACGTGAGTTGTGGAATCCAGCACTCCACCTTCTTCTTGTGATGTTGACTCCTCATGTGCTTGTGGTATGTCTGATAAGGTGACATACTTCTTCTCAATCTTCTCTTCTTCCTAGTTCCAGGTGACATTCTCGTCAAACTTGAAGTATCTATGGACCATGATTTTCTTAGTTGATAGGTTGTAGACCTAATAGCCTTTTGATTGATCACTATAGCTAAGGAATATTCCCTTTTTAGTATTTTCATCGAGCTTACTCCTCTTTTGGGTAGGAATGTGGATGTAGCATATGCAACCAAACATCTTCACCGAAGGCTTTTGTCCACTCCATGCTTCGTCTAGAGTTTTATTTTGGACTGTTTTAGTTGGACATCTATTTAACATGTATACAACTGTGTAGAAGTTTTATTTTAGAATGCTTTAGTTAGACACCTGTTTAACATGTATACAACTATGTAGACTGCTTCTGCCTGGAATGTGTTGAGAATGCCTTTCTCCTTTAGCATAGATCTTGCCATCTCCATGACAGTTATATCCTTCCTTTTTGCTACTCTATTTTGCTCTAGGGCATAGCCAACTGTTAATTGATGATGAACTCCTTCATCTTCATAGAATTTATTGAAGTCTCTTGAGTTGTATTATGTGCCTCTATCGCTTCTTAGGACTTCAATTATGTGGCGACTTTGATTCTCGATGTGGTCCTTGAACTTTCTGAAAATAGAGAAAAACCTCCAATTTTTCTCGAAGAAAGTATACCCACGTCATTCTTGTGTAGTCGTCCATGAATAGGATGAATATTTATTTTGATTGAGCGTAAGGGTCCTCAAAGAACCACAAACATCTATATGAACTAATTTCAATGGCTATCTAGCTCTCCATATACCTTTGTTGTTTTCCAAGGAGGCAACTTTCATAAACATCTAAAATTTCTAAAAGGGCTAGAAAGTCTCATCATATTTTTTTGAAGGAGAATTTTTTAACCTAGCAAAGTTGGAGTGGCCAAATCTTCGATACCAGAGCCATGAATCATCAAGCTAAGCTTCCATGGCTATGTCTTTGACATATTTCCATCGAATAGAAAAATTCCTATTCTCCATCTTAACAAAGGCAATAATATTTTATATTTATCATAGATGATGCAGGCATCTCCTCTAACGTATAGGGAATACCCACTTTATTTCATTTAGCCCATGCTTAAGAGATTTTGTCCAAAACTAGGGACTAAATAGACATTATGAATATATTTTGGGCCTTTATTTGTTTCAACATTGATAGTACCTTTTCCTTTTACATCAACTAATGTGTCGTTGCCCAATTTTACTTGGGATTTTACTGACTTATCAATATCAGTAAATATAGATTCATCCCCCATCATATGATTGTTTCACCCACCATCAATGAACCAAGTATCATTTTTCTCATCATTTGCCAATTGACCTACATAGAATGTATTATCTTCCTTTTCTTTTTCTTCAACACAGTTGAATTTATTCATTTTTGAGCGATAACCTTTTTTCTATAGGGCCATATCTTTTACAAAAATGGCGCTATGGTTTATTTTTAAACCAAAAGTCTTTGTCCAAATGATTAGCTCTCTTACAAATAGTACAAGGTGGATATTTTTCCTTATGAGTAGTACACCATCTTTTTCCAAATGATTAGCTCTCTTGCGAATAGTACAAGGTAGATATCTTTCATTGTGAATAGTATCTCCTCCTCTTTTATTTTTCCTTAGGCTTCGTCCACTATTTTTAGATTGATGAGACCGTATATTTTGGACTGGAAAGCACTTTCAACCAAATTTTCATCTTGTGCCATCAATTTTTTTTTTCTATATGCTTCTAGAATACCAATTAATTCACTAACTGTTAAGGTTTTCAAGTCCTTGGATAATTCTATAGCAGTGACAATAGAATTATATTTTCTAGTAAGTGTCACCAAATTTTTTTACTACCCTTGGGTCAGTTATTACATCTCCATAGGCTTTCATTTGGTCAACTAGTTCCTTTAATTTTCCACAATATTCTTGGATAGTCTCATAACTTTTCATTGTAGAATTCTCAAAATCTATTCTCAAAGTTTGAACCCAAATAGTACGTACATTTTCTTATCCTTAGAATTCTTCTTGTGTTATCTCTCAAGCCTTCTTCGCTATGCTCACTCCTATGCTTGGAAATACTCTTTTCGAGAGTGGTTGCTGAATAACACTTAACACCCTTACATCATTTGTAGTTGCTCTTTGGGAACACTTGCATCTCGTTGCAAAGCCTCGTAACCTTTCTCCATGATGTCCTAGAAGTCTTGGACTATCAAGAATAGTCATTTTTATGCTTCAATGGTCATAGTTGTTCCCCTCGTAAATGGAAATGGGAAATGAGGACAAGGTAAATTTGGACATTTAGTTGTTGGATATTTCGGTGGGTACTTTTAGGAATAGGTAGATTGGAAAAACGCATAATACCAACCAAAGACGTGACTTTGATACCATTATTGATATTTGCGGAAGCATGTATTGGTTTGTGGAATGGATGTGGAAGTGTGATTGTATTTTGGGAAGAAGGAATATGTGGGACTCTCGAATGGAGAAGGCTAAAAAGAGAGGGAATTTTATTAAGTGGTTTGGAAAGCAGTGGAATGGAGGACCTTTCTGATAGATAGATTTCTGCTATCCATAAACAAACATCTACAAAGCTATCTATAGGCCTTTGTTGACCAACACAGTGTAGGAAGACTATCTTCAGGAGCATACGTGGACGTCTTCCCTTTCACTGACCCTACCAACTTCTCATTGTAGACTTCTTTCCTTTCACAAATTCTACCTACTTCTCGTGTTTTACATTAGCCATACAACACAACTATTCACTTATAGACCACAATTCATAACTACCAACCATTGCTCTAGAACCTACATTTTTCTAGACAAAAATTAATCAGGATTTTAACAATTTTTAAGGGTTGCTTTCCCATTACTAGACGTCTTGACCAGGTTCTGCCAATACGTATAACACATGTTTCCTCCGACCAAATCGGAGGAAACATGGTCGTTAGGAGGATCAACTGTATAGGTTGAGCTTTGGACCTGAGGGCCCAAACTCAGAACGCCATGCACTGTGATTTTGATCGCAGAGGTCCAGTGCAGCCAGTAAGGGTATCCGAAAGGGGAAGTTGTTGCATAAACGAGGTGTTAGAATTATGTGAAACCCTTGTGCGACCATCATCATCAACTGCATTGTCCTGCGCAACCCGATCCATCACGGAGTATAGACAAGTATTTCATGTCCAAAAAGATCCAAAGGAGTAGAATGACCGAACCACACCGAGCAAGAAAGCTAATTCATTTCGTCCTTGGTTGGGTCATTTGAGCTTCTGGGTTAGCTCAAATTGAACTGAAATGCATTTCATGCTGGACAACATTTAAAAAGGCTAGCATTAATCATATAGCTCCACATACCCAGATCTCTATTCTCGTGCCCCTGTATTATCCAAATCAAGACTAGCATTAATCTTGCAATCTTGTTGTTTTCAATACATAGACGACGAGAGAAGCAACTGAGTAAAACCAATAAAACCTTTTCTTGGGTCCATTTCAAGTTATCAAAATGATGAACTTGGTTCAATTCTGTCGAGTTCAGTTCAAGAAAATTAAAGCACAAAGGGATGAGATCGTGGAATACCAAAGATTTCAAGAACCAATTAGCAGAGATCAAGGACAATCCGTTGTTGGCTTGGACTTAGTAGATGGGAGGATAAGCTACTATGTTTCGAGACATTAGATATGGAGGTGATGATATATTTTACCAAAATCTATGTTGCAAATTGAAACTCGAGATGCATTTTGAACAATCTCAATCGGCATAAAAGGCATCTTGGATGATCTTTTTTCCTTTTTTCTTCTCCATATATCCTCAAGTGATGAAAAATCAATGCAAATTCACTCGCTTCCATTGAACTTTGAGGAGGCAAATTATCACAAGAAGATGTTTGAGTAGAGCCTTTTAAAATGTATAGAGGCATACTTTGTATTTTCTTTTCCATGACATCTGAGGACCCTTTGAAGTATTGTAGCTGTATTGTGTACTATGATTGTATAATCTATCATGAACTGAAACTATAGATTTTACATACATTTGGCAAATACATGTGTCTTTGAGAAAGGTGCTACAGGCTTCAAAAAAGTTTAGCAGCTACGGGCTTCAAGAATATTTAGCAGCTGGCTTTAGTGGGGAATATGGAATTGGGCTATGGGCTAGAGCCTTGGATTGGTCTAAGTCGGACTCTAAACGAAATTGGGCTATTTGATAAGGTGGAGCTCTAGCGCCACGTGTTCAGACATAATTCATCATTTATCTGTATTAAAAGACGTATTTCTTAAACAAACATAATCTGACAAAAAGTTGGAAAAAAACAAATTTTAAGCTGGCTGATCAACGGATAATGATCATATATAACAAATGACAATATATTGTGATAAGTAGCGGCATGCCATTACGAATGGCAACAGTCGTCATGGCTTGTTAAATTGCCTTTACAAGCCAACAAGCGTTGCGCTTAGTGGTTCAATCCCTGATCATCTCAAGAAGATGGACATTAAGTGAAGGTTTTATTGAGAGATCACTCCTCAGGGGTTGACAACTTTTGAAACATTTCACTCAAGTGGCACAAATTTTCATGACACCATTGAGCATAAATCTTCGCTCTTTCCATATGAGGTGGAGCACGGCATATATCCATCAGTTAGCCAATTCCGTTGTTATCAAACCCTTTCTCCTTGTTAGGTCCACCAACAGTATAAAAGTACATGAGAACAACTTGTATGTTTTGAGTTAACTTCATAATCGAATTCCTCCACATATCATCTATCCAATGGTAAGTACGTGAATTACATCTTATACCAATAATGGATCTAATACAATTCCTCCAAAGAAGGCGGAATCAACACCATCCCAATAAAAATGCTTTTTATGTGCAGAGACAATTTTCTGTAATCAATATCTAATGGTCAAACAAAAATAGATTAGAACTGTCACATTCTAGGAGGAATTCGTGGGCAGGACATTCTCATCCGAGTTCGACGATCTAGTTTGATTTGACCTTCAACTTCCAAGTAGAGATCTTTACAACTGTACGATTTTGGTACCGGCTAATTCAACTTATATTTCCGTCGGCCCTTTGGACAGGTGTCCAATTTGTTCGCATTAAGCTGAAAACAAACATGCTTACTCGAATTAATTAGCAAATTGAAAAGAGTTACTGCACGACCATGAACTCGATGGCGGAGTCAAACGTTCAAACTCCATAAATTGAAGTGGATGTTGCCCGAAAAACATTGTCATTTCTCATTTGTCAATCTCTCTTATCAATCATGTTTTTGTCGATCAACACTTTGAATTTGCTCTATGCTCTCTCCACTTTGTTCATGTCAATCACGCCAATTTCCGCAGGTAAATCACAGCTGAAATATGTGATCTCATTCACAGCCTAATGTTAGAATCTTGTAATATCGTTGCATGCATAGATGTGCAGTGTTCATCAGCATCAACTGCGGAGCGACAGGCACATTGACAGAGAATTCAATCCAATGGGTTGGGGACGATGCCTACATCAAGACAGGAAAGCCTCAAAAAGCCTATTTGCCACCATCCGAGGTCCTAGGCACGTTACGCGCGTTCCCCGCTGGGAAGAACTGCTACACCATCGACGTTGGCAGCGGCGGCAAAATCCTCATCCGCGTGAGCTTTTACTATGGAGATTACGACGCCCTCAGCTTGCCGCCAACTTTCGACCTTTTGCTTGATGGGAACCACTGGGCGACTGTCAATACATCGACTGCGGAGGCTGTACTCAACGGCCTGTCTTCCGAGGCTATTTACACAGTAAAATCTAACGCGACAAGCGTATGCGTCGCGCGTCACACAGACACTGCCAAATCATTTGCCCTTTATAAACTCCATCGAGATAAGGAGCTTGCTAAGTTCCATGTACAGCTACGTCGACTCAGATCGAGCTTTGCTGTTGGCCACGCAAGGCGCTACTACGGCAAATGATACTCCTATCAGGTGATGGGTTCACCGGTTTTCTATAAATTCTCCAATTATTTACTCGATATTTCTTTCAGATTTTTCTATGGACTGTACATTATCGTCGACGGTTCAATTTGCTTGTGCAGTCTATGTTCTTTTCATGGTTGTAAGCATTATTCGATTCGTCTAATTCTAGTGAAGTCTGGACAAAATTTATGAAAAACTCAGACTGTGCTGATTAATGCACTTCAAACGCTCCTGTTTGATTCAGGTATCCAGACGATGTTTATGATCGCATATGGGATCCTGCACTCGGATCCCTATCATTTCATTTTGGATAGAATACTACATTAAATGATGCTGGTTCAGTTGCTGTCAAAGTCGAGGACAATCCGCCAGAAGCGGTTTTTCAGAATGCAGTGACGAAGACATTGCCCACGGGTGGTCCCCTTCGGGCATACATAATATTAGGCTCCTCTAGCCTCGGCCTCACCGAGGCTCCAGTCTACTTGACTGCCTACTTCTCCGAAGTAGCACGGTTCGGCTTGAATCAGACACGGTCCTTCCAGATGTACGTGAACAACAACCCAGTCTCGAATCCCATCGTCCCACCTTATGGAAGCGCAACGGCATCCTTGAACACCAACTTCACTCTCAAGCCGACTGCAGATTCGACGCTTTTCCCTCTGATCAACGCGCTTGAGATTTATACCATCAGCGATCCACTCGCTGCTGGAACCAACACCAAAGACAGTAAGGTAGCTTTCGAACCACTGATGAGTACAGATTTTCCTGCTTTGCAGTTACTTGTGACGCAACCTTCATCTCGAACGCTTGTTTGAACCAAGACCGCGACACATAAACTAGCTCATACCCAAGACAGTAATGTACTAATTTTATCTACTTGTGGAGTGGAGGGATTATCTACGCTACAAAGCAGATTCAGTGTACTGCAGCAGTGGACTGGGGACCCGTGTCTACCATCGGCATACGCCTGGGATTGGGTTAGTTGCAGCACCGACGCCAGCCCTCGTGTAAGAGCATTGTGAGTACAACAAGCCTTTGTGTTTCGAATTTTCGAGAATGATGACTTGAGTAATCTGAACAAAAACATATGTACCAAAGTTGAGGAATCACTTATACACAGTCTCTTGGTGGGTTTGGCCTCTTTGTTACACTTCCAGACTTCAGTGTCATGGATGCACTTCAGACAATGTAAGTTCCCGACCCCATGATGTGGAACTAACTAGTTTTGGGTGGCTATAGTAAACATGGAGGCTTCATTTTCTCGGTTTCAAATCTGCAGCGACGTGCACAACAACAGCTTGGATGGCCCTATTCCTGATTTTCTTGGTACATTACCCGATCTGCAACTTAAGTGAGTCCATCATTTCTCTACCAGAGCACTCCTTTTCTCCTATGCATTTGCCTTATCCAAAGTGAATTTGCATCCTCTCCATTTCTTATTCCCTTGCAGGAACTTAGCAGACAACAGGTTCAGCGGAACTGTACCTTCTTCCATATCGAATAACAGCAAGTTGAAGCTAATGTAAGTAGCCCTTAAAGTGACGGATATATTACGTGGCATCACATAGCCTTGCAGATCAATCTGAGTGGTCTTTTGTATTAAAAATTTTAAGATCACGTGTTAAACGAGTTCGCTTTAGTGCGTGATACCACATCGAGTAATACAGTATACCCGTAATATATCCGTTGTTGGTCCTCTTCCTTGACTAACTTGAACTAATTTAATGGTACAGAGTAACTGGCTACTGCCTCAATGGCGTGGCATGCAAAGCCACAGCTCCCTCTTCATCAGTTGGCAACAAGGTTCCGCTTGAATTGGCGATCATGCTCCAAGTTATTTTCTTTCTTTCCGCTCGACCAGGGGATGCTTAAATGGGATGTCCTATACATCGAGCTGTAAACAGCGAGCCTCACCAAAGTTTTTCTTATTTATCAGATTCTGTAACTGAACGTTCTTCTCGCCACTATTGCTTCTTGTCGAGGGTGGGCATATTTGTGCATCGTTATCAGAGCATGAACGTCTTCATTCTTAGAGTGCTTTTGTAAAAAGTTTGAACATCATAACAATGCAAGGCGCGGTTATCTTTTTTTAAGAAGATGACCGCAACACTACGATGCATGGACAGTGATGATTTATATGATGCATAATTGGTGGAATAATTAAACCCTGTCAACTGCATTATTTGGATGATTTCTTGTAAATCCTTTTTTGATAACCTGTCCGATAGGTCTAAGCATCAGTAGAAATCCATGCACTTTTCCTGAGATTCGACAAGTCTCGCAGACTTGTCATGTTATGATAACAAATTCAGTTCTCAACATCAGCACAAACAGAGACGATGTAAGAATTCTTCCAGACTAGTGCATTAACTCAGAACATGCTGCATGTTCTTCATCTTCTTGACAAAGTTTTCCAGCAACAACTTGCTCTTGCTTTCCTATTACTAGACATCTTAACCGAGTTTCGCCAATACTTTCAGGTCATGTTTTCTCTGACCTAATCATAGGAAACTCTTTCAGGTCAAGCCTTTGATCAGTTGTTACAAACTCAGAAGACCATGCACTGTGAATGTGATCGCAGAGGTCCTGTGCAGCCATTAAGGGCATCCGAAAGGGGAAGTTCTTGCATGAACCCCACACAATCACATGGTGTTAGATCATGCGAAACCCATACGCGACCATCATTGTCAGCTGCGATTATCTTGCCCGACCCTATCCAAACCGGACTATGGACAGGTATTTCGTGTCCAAAAAGATCCAAGGATTAGGTTAAGGTGGATCAACCCCGAGAAGGAAAGAATGCGAAACACCATAGCTGAAATTGAACCAATAGTGCATTTTATACCCTATGGCATTTAAAAAAAAAAAATAACTAGCATTAATCATATACCTCAAGATAGCCAGAACTCTATTCTCGTGCCTCTAGATATCCTAAACAAGACTAGCAACTAAGTGGAAGCAATTAAACCTTTATTTTTTATCTAGAGCTACGGTTCGATTCGGTCTAGTTCAACTCAAGAAAATTAAAACACAAAAGGATGTTGGAGTCTTGGGCTTAGAAGTCAGAACCCAATTGAAGGCCCAATGGGGCAAACAGTTCTCTTGCCTTTAATCACACAAGTTAAAAAGGTAATGATGAAAAGGAAAATGCGTCTCGGGGCATCCGAGCGGGTCCCACCACACACGATCCAATATCGGCAGGCAAAAACACATGCTGCAGAAAAAGGCATCGAGCGGTGTGATGTCCCCCACGACCGTCCACCCGGGCCCCACGACCACCTACACATGACTTGATTCTCAAAACAACTAAGGAGGCAGAAGAACGTGAGCACGAACGTGGGGGTGCGCGCGGAGTCGTCGGAGTTGGGTCAATATCGTGTTTGGATCTTTGCCTCTTTCTGCCGACTCCCCAAGTGCAATTTCCACAAGCACTTGCTCCCAATTCGTTTTCAAGCAGCGTGTAAAAGATTGCCAGTTGCTAATTGCCGCCCCGTTAGGGTGATTAAAGTGTTGAAAACGCGCAAAAAAAGTCCAATACCTTCAATTGAAGATCACCAAGAGGAAGCTCAAATTTAAATTCATTACTATATCCAATTGAATCAATTTTCACTTAAAAGATTAAGCAATGAATCATAAGCTTATTTGATACAATGCACTTATATGTACATCATGACATGATGGGCAAACTACATTATTTTGTTTGAAAGGACACTACTTAGATACAAGTCAAATTTGACAAACTTGTGGTTGCGTTTTGATAAACCCGCTCTATATCTTTCGTAATTAAAGAACCTCATTTGTCGGGGTTGAGTGAAAAACGAGCGGAACCATATCTTGCCCAAAACGCAGGGCAGGCGTCCAATTCGAAAGGCCGGCGTGCGAGGCGCGGTGCCATCTTAGAAACGCGTGTTGTCACAGGTCTCTCCAACGTCTGGATGGGTTCATTCAAGACTGTGGATGCTTGACGACTAAGGGGACGTACCGAATATATTCTTGGTTTTCGTTTCTTTGTCATTGTCAATGTGACAAAGAAACTTGATGTTATACGGCTAAATTGTCATCCATGAAAAGAGGCTTGAGCATCAAAAGCGCCACAAAGCACCAGAAGCCATCTTATGAGTTGTTACATCAGATTCTAAAATTAACAATAATTAATAGTCATGGCCATTAAGCAACCCTTGTGTTCTAAAAGTTTGCGCGGAATCAAAATCTTCATGTCCTAGAAGAATTTGGTCTTTCCCGAAACAAGAAAAATTTTGGAATTTTATCTCACAAGATTCTTTCGCTAGTGTCTCGATCATATTTAATTACCGTTAATACACGCAAATAAAATATATATTAATGATAGAGTATATTGAACTTCAAAAAATTCCAATTTGAAAGCAATGTCTACCATCGAAGGAGGCTTGGGGAAGATGTTTACTTCAATGGGTCGATGTCAGCTAAAAATTATAGCGGCCACATGTTGGAGTAATTATCTTGGTGTAGTCAATTTTGAGCATTTATGTATTGCCCTCCACATGCAAACTCCTTGTGATTGGGATGGCTGATGATGGTACTCTTTGATTCCAAAGGGAATAGCCAAAAAAAAAAAAAACTAAATATTTATTAAATTGATACCTAGTCTAATGTCTTGTCATGTAATAGTTCTCCACAGTAATAACATTTCAGATTTTTATTAGACTGGCGATTAATATAAAGAAATACACATTTACCGTGTACTTGGTATTACTTTTAGGAAAGAATCCGATTCTTCAATTGTAATGAGCCATTCTATCGGTATCTTAATATCATCAAATCTAGAAAAAGAAAGAAAAGAAAGGAGTGGTACAAAAAGTATTTCTGCTTTATATGAAAAATAAAAAGGGAAATCATTGATCTAATTTCCAAAATGAAAAAAAAAAAATGGAACCCCGTGACCCGTTGAAACCAATTTCAGACAAGGATGAATTAAAAAATATTTGTTTTTTTCTTTTGGGGGCCCAAAAGGACAAGATTATTAAATATATACATACATAGATACTTGCCACGTTATTGTCTTTTTACTACAGATTTCTTTTGTTTGTTTCTTTAGACAAAAATCTCACGCCTGCGACACGAAGATAGTGGGAGAGTAGTTAGGTGGGACCCGCGCGAATGGCCCGCCAAAATCTAAAGATCGGATCCGCGCGAAAGAAGCGCCATCCAACGGTCGAGAGGGAAGGAGCTCCTCATTCGTACGCACCAATCCAACGACAACTTCCCAAATTCCAAAGTACGACCCCCTTTCTGGCCCAAAAAAAAAAGAAAAGTTGGACCACTTTTTTTTTTATTAATTCTCCTTTAAAAAAAATTAAAATCACTTTTTCAATAACCCATTTCATGTGCGTTGAACAACACTCGATTTATAAAAAAAGTGGCACGTTACCTCCAAAATATAATTTTCACTCTTATCAAATTCCCCTAATGCCGGGTGACCCAAACCCCTTCCTCCTCGTGCAGGTATGATGACGACAAGATATCGAAGTAGGACCCCTTTCTGGCCCCAAAAAAAGAAAAGTTGGACCATTTTTTTTTATTAATTCTCCTTTAAAAAAAATTAAAGTCACTTTTTCAATAACCCATTTCATGTGCGTTGAATAACACTCGATTTATAAAAAAAAGTGGCACGTTACCTCCAAAATATAATTTTCACTCTTATCAAATTCCCCTAATGCCGGGTGACCCAAACCCCTTGCTCCTCTTGCAGGTATGATGACGCCAAGATATTGAAGTAGGACCCCTTTCTGGCCCCAAAAAAAGAAAAGTTGGACCACTTTTTTTTTTTTATTAATTCTCCTTTAAAAAATATTAAAATCACATTTTCAATAACCCATTTCATGTGCGTTGAATAACACTCGATTTATAAAAAAAAAGTGGCACGTTACCTCCAAAATTATAATGACTCAATTCATAATCTAATTTTCGCTCTTATCAAATTCCCCTAATGCCGGGAGACCCAAACCCCTTGCTCCTCTTTACCGTTGGGTTGCAGGTTTGGTGACGACAAGATATCAATATGACAAATCATCTATCGACTTTATCAAAATTTAGGCATATGTTTGATATAAATACGATTTTATTGTAGTTGTTTTGTGCTACAATTGTATTTTGAAACTTTTTCACTTGTTAGGAGGTTCTTAGCTCGTGATAGTTTGTGAGCCGCCAATGGAATATGAATCAAGTGATCTCAAGCCTTCAAGTTGGAAATCAGCTCTCGATACCTTAGCCAATCAGACCAATCTACGAGCTTGATGATCCCATGTTTTTATCGATGTCTAAATCGATGAAACTAAGAATTGACCATCAACACGCCTTGCGATTAATCTGGATGGATTTCAAATTTAGAAATCCGAATTGATAACCTAACCTATGAAATTGGCTCTAGCGCCAGGAATTATGAGCCCTAGACCGGCATAAATGGCATGAAACAAAGGTACTTTTTAAGTTCCGTCTGGGATGAGTCTAGGCAGAAGGGACAAAGATACACCGGATTTAACAGGAGTCGCTGTTTTTCCCCGCTTTTATCACAGAGGGGAAACATCGGCAAGACAACGGTGTCTCCACGACATTGCATGTAATTAGTCTAATCACAGCCGACCCATCACATGCACGGTGCGCCCCCTAGTTTGAGATTAACGTGATGATTCGTGATAGGGTCGGCTCTGGTGGCTGCAGTGAGCCATGGTCCCACTTCGAAAAAACTTATCCAATGATGCGACATGAACAGGTAGATAGCAAGAGAGAAGTGTTAAAAGCACTTTACATAACGAACCGCTAATTATAAAATAATTTAAACTTTCCAAATAATCAATAGTAATAATCTCACAAAGTTTGTATCGGAGTCAAACCATGCCTTCATTTAATAATCTATGTTTTTAAAAGAATTGATGATGATCCCACAAAATTTCATAAAAGATTGTTGTAGAAATCGAGTTTAACGAGGGATTAATGAAGAAAATCAATTTATGTGGGATTACCTTATTATGAGGGAGGGGTTAGTGGAGAAATTGAGTTTAAAAAGGGATTAGTGAAGAAAATTGATTAACATGGAATTAGCCTCATTGACATTTGTGTTGCTTAGTGACTAAATACGTGAAAGGGCATTGATCATAAGGTCACAAGCAATTTTTTATTAGGTTAATACCTGAAAATCTAAAACTAATATACCCGTGAAAAAATACCTTAAACTAATTTTTTAACCAAAAAAAATCTTAAAACGATACACCAGTGATAAATTTATCCCAAATTAATTTTTTAATATCCAAAAATCCCAAACTTAACAAATTTACCCTATATTAGCTTCCATCAAATTTAAACAATAAATTTGTTGACCTTTGTGATGCATGATGACGTAGTATGGTGAGTACCAAGTCCACATGGAAATCCATAGGGTAAACATCACAAGAAATCTCTAATTGTTATGCCTATAACAAATTTAACAATATTTTTGTGATAAATTTAACGGTACACCTATGACAAATTTGGGATTTTTCGTGGTATTATGAATTTTCAAGTGGACTTGCCACGTCAATATAACATGTTGCCATATGTCATCCACATCGGCAAATTTAATAGAAGTCATAGAGGGCAAATTTATTATAAGTGTACGAATTTGGAGTTTTTTATGGTTAAAAAATTAGTTTTTTGTTAATTTATCACAGATGTACCAATTTGGGATTTTGTGGTAAAAAAATTAGTTTAGAGTAGATTCGTCACAAATGTACCAATTTAGAATTTTTTGTGATTAAAAAATTAATTTAAAGTGTATTTGTTATATATGTACCACTTTGGAGTTTTTCGAAGTGTTAATAATTTTTCGTTTAACAACAGTGGCTATTTAGTCTCTTTTTCAATGTGAATAAATAAGTAAATGGATGTGGCTATTGCGTTCGGCACCTCGATGCCCATTCGTTTGTCGAATGCCCAGCCTTAGTAGAAGTGGGTACCGGCACTGGGTGGACGGTCTATTGGTGACTTGACTAAATTAATTCGAGTCATATAATATTGTTAGAGATATTTAGAATATTTCTTATATCTTTCGTGATCATGCTTATATCTTGGAGATTCTATATATCCTTAATTGTACATATCTTGATTGACCATACCTGATTCATGATCACCTTAGATAGTCATCTAATAGAGTATATGAATAGACTCATGTACTCTTCATCAGCTTCATTTGATATACTTAAATTCCTAAATTTTCAATCCCCCACATTTCTTTATCTCAACGACCAAATTGGATATTGGCCAATAGAAAATGGACTATATTTAACATTTCCCCAACTAAAAAAAAAAAAAAAAAGGAAAAGGGCGCCGAATGCGTGTAGACTTTGAGTCAACGCCGTTTGTCTCACCGGCGTAAACAAGGACGGCACGGGATCTACCTATGGCTATAAAGAAAAGACTAAAAGATTGCTAAAATGTCCAATTTATACACACTAATAAAGGTATCCTATGTCCATGTCACCAGGGCTAGCAGAAGAAAGAAGGCTTAATTTATTCTTTGAAAAATGAATAATTTAAAAAATAATTTCCTAAAAAATAATCACTTATATTACTTAAAATAATTAATTGATGGAAAATATATTCACTATAGGTGATAATTTATATCTAAATATTTTCGTAAATGATGATAATATTTTTTTATTCATTTATATTATCAAAGACAAGAGGGATTATTTTAGAAAAATATTTTTAATTTATTCATTAGTTCACCTAACGAACGTACCCAATTTTTTTGTTTTTGTGTGTTTTTCTATGCCCCACCCCTTTCCCTAAAAGAAGGGCCGAGCACGTGCGGGCGCGGGGATAGTGGGGACGTGCAGCGGATCGAGCCATGTAAAAGAACCATGTGCGGGTTCATCGAGAGGGAACGTGCCCTTCTTTTCTAACATCTCTCCCATTAAAAAAATCAGGTGAGGTCTTCTCTGCACCGTCAAACTCCAAATGACTCTTGTTGGCAACCACCCTTTCCTTCCGCTAAAAGTCGTATAATTTCCTCGTACGTATCGACGTCAGATCAGTGACCCCGAAAACGCAATAAAATACGTGTAATTCGAGATCATGTTAACAAGAATCGTTCGTGGAGTTATTAAGCATACTTACATAGGAATCGATTTTGTTTTTGAGGCGTTGATCGAATAGGTCGTAAAACCAATCATGACAATCAATTTGTAATAGTTGTGCGAATCAGATTTATATTGTGTGACATTTTGAATATGGGTTAGTTAAACTTAAGAGTCTCTTCCTTCTTTTTTCCATAAACCCAAAATCTTTTCGTGGTCGAGCTTGAGAATTTGCTTATTGAAATCGAATGGCTCAATACAAAAGCAAGACAAATTTGGATTGGATTGGATTCAACCAGTGTGGGGGATGTTGAGTGCTAATTAACATGTTTTACTCGAATAGTTTTATAGCGGGCTTGGTTCCTTTTTCAATTGTGTGAGCTCTTTTGCTTTAGCAAAAGAAGATGTGCCCCTTTCACGGCTCTCTTAATTAATTCAAAATTACTATCTTTAAATTTTCTTTCTATATATTTATTGGTTTCTCATGAATTCTGAAAAGTGTTGTCACTTAATTCAGTTCCACTACAAAAAAAGAACTTGATTGTCTCGCATAAGGCAATGACAAGTGGAGGTAGATAGAAACATGCGTTCTTCACACGAAATTCTTGAATAGAAGTTAGCTTGATATAAAATTTTCCTTATGGACTGTAGCTTAATTATATGAAATATAAAAAAGGGCATAGATACTAGGATACGAATTATTCCTTATTTTATGCTAAAAGATGAAGTAGACGACACTCGATGAGCTAGACAGAGCTGAGAATAACAAGGACATAAATTTTGTGTTTATCAATTGGAAATTTGGTGGAAACCAAAAGAAAAAAAACAGAGAGAGAAGGAAAATATTCAAGAAATCATGTCTTTATTCGCGCACCTCGAGGATGATACTGTGCCGATGCCCTTTCGCGCCATCGTGCTGCATGCAAAGTGCCTTTTCCTGTGCACGAGTCGATGGCATATGCTTTTTCAAAGAACTATATGAAATGATGGTGTCTTTGACCAAAAATGGTCTATGAGTATCGTCGAATACAAAAGGTTTTGCATTTCCCCATAAATAATTGAGGGGGAATCCACTTATCGGGAACCGACCCTGTGATCCCGACTCTAATCTTTTTGCAAATCAAGAATCGAACCGGTTGATTTCGAAACTGCCGATTCTTGAATCGACCGGTTTCAGTCCATTTCCAAGACCATCACATATTCTTTGACAAAAAAACCAAATCTTATAATTAAATATGCAAGCTGCAACATTCCATTACAAAGATACTTATTGGTGAAGTTGTTATGGTATGGTTTCTTCATGTTGAAGGCCATGTTTTTAATTCTTAATGAATATTAAAAAACAAATTTCTTTCTAATGGAGATTTGAAAATCGGTTCAATTTAGGATTCGAATTGGTTGAACTAGTTTCTAATTAGAACTAGGGGTTCCAGTCTTACAATTAAGATTCAAATCAATACTAACCAATTTTAATTCATAGAATTGAGAACAAAATCGATTCTCCCCAGAACTGGCCTTGACCTTGAACTAGTTGGTTTGCTTAAATTTCTAGATCGAATGAGACCTGTTGCTCACCCTTGAATTGAGTGTTCCTTTATAATATTAATTTTTTGCCACGCATACATGATAACTTGCAATCTTCTAAGTGTGATTTAAAGTGAAATTTATTTCAACAGGTCAATCTTACGAAATGGAGACGTTAGTCGTCGTTGGTTTCTTGCAAAAGATGAATTTCACTTCACTAAGAAACAGAAAACTTTAAAGAAAAAATGCATTACAAAAAAAATGGAAATCTGGTCAACGTGCAGGGGACAAAGCTGAGAACAATGAGGAAACAAAACTGCAGGTCGTTTTTGTTTTCTTCTTTCCTCGTGGTTTTAACTTTGTATAATGCTTTTCTATTAGCCAGGTTTTGGACAATATTCACACTGCAAAACGTTAAGCACAAATGCGGAAGAATTTAATTCTGAACTCCAAAATCTCGAAAACTTGGGATAGAATAGCTTTTGTTTTCCCATCTTTTGGTTCAATTGACATACGATAATTCCAGATAGAATAGATTTTATCATCTCCCACGTGTTGAGACAATGCAAAATCCGGATATGTGAGGATGTTGTTTAGATATAATCTTGATGTAAAGAAATAGCCCACCTAGAAGAAGGGTATAATTAGGATATTGCACAACCAAGATCAATGCTGCCTTGCCACCCCCATCACTGCCTCCAATGACAGCATCACCGGGTACCGCATGAGAGACACCACCATGAAGGTTTATGCTAAAAGATGAAATAGAGGACACTCGATGAGCTGGACAGAGCTGAGAATAACAAGGATATAAACTTTGTGTTTATCAATTGGAAATTTGGTAGAAACCAAAAGAAGGAAAATATTCAAGAAATCCCGTCGCTATAGGCGCATCTCGAGGATATGGCCAGCCGTGCCATCGTGTTGCATGCAAAAGTGCCTTTTCCTGTGCATGAGTCGATGCCCTATGCTTTTTCAAAGCACTATATGAAATGATGGAGTCTTTGACCGAAAATAGCCTATGAATATCGTCGAATACAAAAGGTTTTGCATTTCCCCAGAAATAGTTGAGGGGGAATCCGCCTACCGGGAGCCGTGATCCCGACTCCAATCTTTTTGCAAATTAAGAATCGAACCGGTTGGTTTCGGAACTGCTGGTTCTTGAATCGACCGGTTTCGGTCCATTTCCAAGGCCATTACATATTCTTTGGTAACAAAACCAAATCTTATATTTAAATATGCAAGCTGCAACGTTTCATTACAAAAATACTCATTGGTAATATTGTTATGTTGTGGTTTCTTCATGTCGAAGACCATGTTTTTAATTCTTAATGAATATTAAAAAAAAAAAAAGTCTTTCTAATGGAGGTTTCAAAATCGGTGCAACTTACAAATCGAATTGGTTGAACCGATTTCAAATTAGAACCAGGGATTCCAATCTTGCAATCAAGAATCAAATCAATACTAACCAATTTAAATTCGTAGAATCGAGAACCCAATTGATTCTCCCTAGAACTAGCCTTGGACTAGTCTGTTTGGTTAAATTTCCAAATCAGATTAGACCTATTGCTAACCCTTGAATTAAGCGTTCCTTTATTGTCTTAATTTTTTGCCATGCGTATATGATAACTTGCAATCCTGTAAGTGTGATTTAAAGTGAAATTGATTTCAACAAGTCATTCTTCCGAAATGGACACGTTTATAGTCGTCGTTGATTTCTTTCAAAGATTAATTTCACTTCACTAAGAAACAGAAAACTTCAAAGAAAAAATGCACTCAAAAGTGGAAATCTCGTCAACGTGCAGAAGACAAAGCTGAGAACAATGAGGAAACAAGACTGCAGGTCGTTTTGGTTTTCTTCTTTCCTAGTGGTTTTAATTTTGTATAATGCTTTTATATTAGCCAGGTTTTGGACAACATTCGCACTACAAAACGTTAAGCACAAATGCGGAAAATCTTAATTCTAAACTCCGAAATCTTGAAAACTCGGGATAAAATAGCTCTGTCTTCCCATAAATTTGGTTCGATTGACATACCATAACTCTAGATAGAATAGATTTTACCTTCTCCCGTGTGTTGAGAGGAGGCAAAATCTGGACATGTGAGGATGTTTTTTAGATGCAGTCTTGATATGAAAAAATAAAAATAAAAAAATACCCCACCTAGAAAGAGGGTATAGTTAGGATATTGCACAACCAAGACCGATGCTGCCTCACTAGGTGCCGCATGAGAAACACCACCATGAAGGCCGGTCGTCGCCTACTTCCCCCCTCAACTACTATCGCGACCTTTGCATTCCATCATCGATTGCCAACGACGAGTCAACTCTTTGATTTCCACTTGAAAGGTTGGGGTCGTCTGTCGTCGTCCTCGTCGAGCCTGAGCTCGGCTGGCACAATGGAGACTTGGATCTCAAAAATTTGAGGTTGACCAAGCCATGGATCCAAGATCTAGGGCTTCGATTGAGCGCCACCGAGCCCGAGACGCCGTGCCCACACTCCTTCTCGGCTCGGGCTCGTGTGATACCGTGTCTCCTTTCCCTTAGCGGCAGTGTTGCCGCCCCGCCTGTAATACTAGTTGCCGATGTCATGGTCCATTGGAGGCTGTTGATGCCACGGTCCGTTGCCTGTCTACGCCATGGTCCAATAGATAATATCTATTGATATTCCATAGCATTTTCGGACATCTACCAAGTACTATATTACATATAATAAATTTCCTCTTACTTTTATTTAATACAATCTTATCTTATCTAAAAAAAAGTCAAGACGATCAAATGCAATCTCCTCCGTCGATATGTACATTTACATACTAAACTAGCTGATCATTTTACACACACAACTCCATTATGACAGAAGAGTTCAATATTAACCATGGCATTACTAGTCGTTTATGTAAATTGCTGGGCAGCATGAACATCTCTATCAACGTGATGACAAGATGGATCTCGTACAAATATTTCTTGGCGTGATCATGTGGAACTTTCTTGGTTCAATCTTACCCGATAGATCTAACCTAATTATAGTGCTAATCTATCTCGATTAACATGATCCTGACGACCCATGAGAGGCAATAATGTTCATAATCTATTGCACTACTCAATAACTGGCTAGAAAGGGGCCCACGTCAGCAAGCATGCAACGCCCCCCGTACACGCACATGCACACGTGTGTGGTCATGGCAACTTGGGCAACTGGCGAGAGGACAAACCGCCCAAATTTTTGACAACTTACCCCGTCGCAATCAAGGCATCATGTGTATAAATTTTCAAATTTTCGAAAGGAGAAAGGAAAGAACTACGAGCATATAAATAGATTATTAGTTCTTCCCCTTTCCGCAGGCCGAATTCCCACGCCTCTTACCATCTTAAAGTCAATACGTACTTCTTTCGCCAGTCCCCGCCCGGTAGACACCAACGAGTGGCTGGCTCGCCAAAGCGTAGAGATGATTTCATATGTGATGGTCGAATTTTCTAAAAAGAATTCTCAACTCTAGGTTTAGTATTATTTCTATCTCGAGTTTTATTTTTTTGCCAATCCCCATCCGGTAGACGCCACCAAGGGGCCGGCTCGACAAGGCATGGAGATGACTTCATATGTGACGGCTGAATTCTCTAAGAAAGAGCTCTCAACTTGAGGTTCAGTATAAATTCAATCTCCACGTGTTTTTTTTGTCTACAAAAAGCTCTAATTTTGAGTCTAGACAAATCTATACTGAACTTTTTTTGTCTTAAAAAAACCAACTTAATTTAGTCCTAAATCTACCACGAACTTTTAACTCTAGTCTCAAATTTGTTCATTTTGTCCAAAAATCACTGTTAGTTGTTCCTAATTTTCTTATGAAAGAATGATTTCACTCTAGAGATAATTTTCCACTTCACCTTGTTGATATGGATTTGTTACTGATGTGAAAATATCACATCTAAGTAGTTAATGTCGATTTTTGAACAAAAGGTTAACAGAGGTAGATTCAAAACTAGGTTGAAAGTAAGTGATTTTTTTCTAAGACAAACAAAAAGTTAAAACCATGTATGGGACTAGCATTAAAGTTGGTAATATTTTTAGACAAGAAATAGTATTGGGCAAATTTGGGACTAGACCTATAGTTTGAGTTTTTTTTTTCTTACAAAAAAAAAACTAGGCACAAAATTGGGATTGAATTGATAGTTTAATTTTTTTAAGACAAAAAAGTTCAGGACAAAATTAGGATTGGACCTAAAGTTTGGGGTTTAGTAGGGAATTAGGCCTATATTTGACCTGTAAATTGCCTTATCGCAACATGAATAGCCTAAATTTGATAGGATCAACAGGTAATTTTAGTCCAGTGAAGCTTGTTGAGGACATATACTTCATAATTCCCATTTAAAAATAGCGTTAATGAAGAGTTGATTTCTCTAAGCCTCGATGCTTTGTTGACTTTTGGATAATCCCTGACTTACCTCATGCTCTCGTTACCCTTTTATTTTTCTAAATTATATTGGTTGTTATGACCTTTTATTTTTCTTTATTAGGGAGACAATGAGGAAATCGGTTGTTTTGACTTGATTTGGATAGTCAACGGCACGAAATAAAAGGATCGAGCAAAAACTTTTATAACTGGGTTGTTAGGAGGATTGAGGTGGGTTTGAACATTTTCCATGACCCATTGTGTATTATAGGCTATGAAAAAAAAATCTTGTAAAGAAGAAATCTTTAGTTTGGTGGGAAATGCAACCTGCTTTTTTGGACATTTTTGTCATGATCAGCTTACACGGTATGGCTATAGATTGATTATAGAAGCATTTATAGGAAATGGGTAACTTTGAGACCTTTTCTTTTCAAACATTTGACTCAACTTACCATCCTAAAGTGAAGACATTAAGGTTTATTGATCAACCCTTCAATGAAAAGGAAATCTCGATGGTGCTTGTTTGCACGATAAGTAGGGAGGTGCATGTGGGCAAGAGGAGAAATTGAGATGCAAACAGTAGAAAAAGTGAATTTAAAGAAAAAAAAAACCCATTTATACATAATTGTTTATGTTTGATTTTTATGATGTCCATCGGGCCCGAATGGAAAGACAAATTGATAGAAAATTTCGGGACAAAGGGTGATTAATGGTGAACTTAAATGCATAACTTGTGGAACGAAAATCACGGTAGTCGATTAAGGTGAGTTCATCATCATGATTCACTAATGTTGCGAACTAGCAATTGTTAATTTAAAATGGATAGCTTTACAAAGCAAAGAGAATAACTAGGCAAAGAGAATAAGGAGGAAGCTTTACACGAAAGCCACACCTTGTCATGATTATGTCCGAAGTGCAATATCATGCCAAAGCATCTTTGTCCTTTGCCTTTGCAAAGAGGGGGGGATTAGGTAACTTGAAAAGCGCTTTAAGCACATATACAAAAGGGAGAATATTGGTGTAGCCGAGGCAAGGAATCGAAGGGAGCAAAGAAAATGGGTTTGGGTCTAGAGAGATCACTTTGACCATGTGAGCCTCCAAATGCTGGCCATTGATTCACAACATTATCTCAATTGGACCACTTTTTGCTATAGGATTACTTTTGGGTCAATTTCTGCCTTTTGTTTTTAGGTAGACAATCAGATCTCAGTGATTTTTTAAGAATAAGGACCACACCATGGGGTAATTAATTAAATAAATTACTTTAATTAATTGGTCCTTTATTTATTGTTTTATAAAAAACATTGGTAGGTGAATTGGCCGAGGCTTTGTTGGGAAAGCAAAGGGAGCACAAAGCTGTCAAAGATCCCTCCTTTGTTAATCATTAAACTTTTGGCTAATAATCGTGGGTTTATACATTAATTAAATCGATGAAAGCTGTCATTTTTCTTTTTCACTGGTTGTCGTCGAAAAAAGAGCCCTCACATTAATTACAACATTAATTTACAATCAGTCAATTAATCACAACTATGGATCGTGAGGAGGGAAATCTGAGTATGATCTCCTTCTCTTGATCTTACGTTGGTTTACTGCAATTTTAGTCTTAGACCCCATAAATTAATTTCTATTCCTACGTCATATAGCAAATAAAATTTGAGTAATTTTCACATCATAAATAAATGTCATAGACACTCATAAGAATATATAATCTTATTAAAAAGTGAAACAAAATCAGAGCATTACAATCAATTCCCGAATTGAAATTCAAGCGTGTAAACAAATTTACCGACAAATCCTAAGGGAGAAAAATCAGATTATGCACCCCGAAAATTGGATATGCAACCAATGACAACAACATTAAAGTTCACGAAATTCCTAAATTCGATCATTGCTATGGCTCGCTGCTCTTGCTGGTCCGGCTGGACCCCACACCTAAGCGCCTCCGCAATCCATCCGAGCGGTCAATGTCCCGACCGAACCCGACCGGACTTAACGGTCAAGATCAGCTCGGTTTGCCTTCGACGCCACACCGTCATCCGTGCGGAAATCCTAACCGCGGGCGCACCGCGGGGATTTGTACGCGCGAAGCACCGGATCGCCGCCCGGGGGAAGCAGTTAACAGCTCTCCCCCGTCTTAAAAACGTGACGGAAGATTCGCCTTTCACTTTCCCCGAGGCGCAGAACCGGCGGACCGCAAGTGTCAGAGCCAGCGACAATAAGAGAGAGAAAGAGATAGAAAGAGAGAACACAGAGAGAGAGAGAGGGAGAGAGAGAGAGAGAGAGAGGGAAAGCGCGGCGGAGACGACGGCGGCCGTTGGTGGTGGTGGTGGTGGCGCGAAGGGGAGATGCAGTTAACCGAGGAGGGCGGCCCCGCCGCCGCAGCCACTGGGGAGTCGCCGGCGGTGGTGGTCGTCGGAGTGAGGATGGACGCGGCGAGCCGGGAACTGCTGACCTGGGCTCTGGTCAAGGCGGCTCAGCCCGGCGATCGCGTCGTCGCTCTGCACGTCATCGAGGATGCATCCTCCATTGGTACGGCTTCCCCCTCTGTTGCCTCTCTCTCTCTCTGTCTCTCTCTGTGAGTTTGAGTTTGCTTTGACTTCTTACGGCGGCGTGCGGTGTTTCGGAAGCAGGGACGGCGTCGTTTCTCTCTCTGGTGAAGGCGTTCGATTCCGTGCTGGCGGTTTACGAAGGTTTCTGCCACTTGAAGCAGGTACAGTTTCCATTTCCGTTCGAATTCGAGGAAAATCTTGGCCAATTTATCTGCTTGTTCTGCTTGGGGGCTCGGAAAGTGAGAGCTTGGGTTTGGGTCTCTCTGCTTTGCTTTGTGTAATGCGAAGATATCGCGGTCGCTTTGGACTGTGAGAGTGCTTTTTCACTGCTTTGGTTTACGTTGTCTTCCCCCTATTTTTGTAGGTGGATTTGAAACTTAAGGTATGTAGAGGACCGTCGGTGAGGAAAGTTTTAGTACAGGAAGCGAAATCGTACCCTTCGGCTAAGGTGGTCGTCGGAACCTCCAAGGGTAATCATACTATCCGGTCACCGGCGTCGGTTGCTAAGTACTGCGCGAGGAATTTGCCCAAGAGTTTCTGGGTTTTCGCTGTGGACAATGGCAAATTCATATTCAAGAGAGATGCAGTAACAGATGCACAATGCAGACAAGGTGTGAATTTTCCTTCACTTTCCCCTGTTATTTTCTCTTGATCTAGTGGTTGATTGGGATGCTGATACGTTCGGTAACTTCCACGTGTCTTGAAACAGATAATAACCAGCGCCAGTGTTATGGTCCTGTGAGTCATTGGTCACTGAGCAGGAAAATATCCGATAAAGACGATCAAAGAAGTCACTGTTGTTTGCAGGAGTGTAATTTTTGTTGCGAGAAGAAAGCCTCTGAACAAAACTCTGCAAATTCGGCTGTAGAAGCTATTGGAGATAGCGACACGGGCGTTGACAATTCGATGGCTTTGGTGCCGTTTCAACCAAATGAAGCAGTTTCAAGGTCTAATTCTTCACATGGCCTCAAAAGTGGATGGATGTTCGTTCGGCGCATACTCTTAGGAGGGCAGCGTATAGAGGAATCTGGTGGCAAAAAGATGCCTGTTCAACGGGTATTGAGACGATCAACCACACATTCTTCTGCTGTAGTCCATCCAGATCAAAAGCAGAGCTGTTCTGCTCGAAATCATACTTGCAATTTGGATGGAGAGAATGGAGCAATTGTACCAGTTGGGGAGGCAGCTGCCAGTCCTCCTTCCCCTTGCAGTAGCTCTAAAGAGTTTCCTGAAGAACTTGAGGGCCTTCATGAGAAATATTCGTCTACTTGTAGATTGTTTAACTATGAGGAGCTTCTGGTGGCAACCTCTAACTTCATTCCAGGTACTTCTTTCCCCAAATACTAAAATACTGTGCAAGATTTAATGTGTTAAAATTATGAGCCGTGGATTGACCTACTTTCTTGATTTCAGAGAATATGGTTGGCAAAGGCGGTTGTAGTAAAGTCTATAGAGGATGTCTTCCTGATGGCAAGGAGCTAGCAGTGAAAATGTTGAAGCCATCTGATGGTGTAGTGAAAGATTTTGTCTCAGAGATTGATATCATTACTGATTTGCATCACAACAACATAGTATCCTTATTTGGATTCTGCTTTGAGAGCAACAAATTTGTTCTGGTCTATGATTTTGTACACAGAGGAAGCTTAGAAGAGAACCTCCATGGTATCTATCTGATCCTTCCATCGGTTACAAAATTTCACCTTAGCAACTTTTCTTGACTGCTGGCTGTGTCTTGTTTTAAGGCAATAAGAAGGATCTGCATGCATTTGGTTGGCGAGAGAGGTACAAGGTGGCTGTTGGTGTGGCTGAGGCTCTGGACTATATGCATAATGGCTGTGATCAACCAATAATCCACAAAGATGTGAAATCATCAAACATTCTTCTTTCTGATGATTTTGAGCCTCAGGTGCTGGAAGCAGACTTCTTCATTCTGTCCTATTTTGTATTATTGTCCTCGCTAATGTCTGCTTTGGCCTTTCAGTTGTCAGATTTTGGAATGGCCATTAGGGTTCCAGATCTTTCTACCCAAGTAATCAGCAATGATGTTGCAGGAACTTTTGGGTGTGTATTATGTCCTCTATCCAGCTTCAGCAGTTCCTTTGTCAGTTTTTGTTACCACAATACCTGCAACTCTAGTCATGCTTCCACATGTTGCTAACATACGCTTCTATGGCAGTTATTTGGCTCCAGAGTACTTCATGCACGGCAAAGTGAGTGACCTCATAGATGTTTATGCATTTGGTGTTGTAATCCTTGAGTTGATCTCTGGTAGAAGGCCAATTGATGGTGAATGTCCAAAAGGTCAGGAAAGCCTGGTTATGTGGGTAAGTTGTTATGGTCCAAATGTTGGACAAGACACGTACATACACAAGCTGCTTTGCATTAAAGTCATTATGATTGTATTATGGGAAAATATGTTTGAAGCCTTGAGTTATTACTATAAAGCATGAACGGATTGGAGCACTTTTATACTGACATTTGTATAAGCAGGCCAGTACTTTGGTACTGGAAAAATTGAACTTCCACATCAGGACCTTATTTGATGACACATTGACATTTGTGGAATGGCATGTTGTTAATATGAACATGTGCAACATATCCTTTGCTGATTGCTGCAGCGGACAGGATATATTATATATGTGGTGCTTTTTATGAAAATGCCTGCTGGTAGCAATTATATGAGTGGAGGATTGTTTATGACATGCAGGCAAAGCCTATTTTGAAGGCTGGGAAGGTATCACAGTTGCTTGATCCAAGCTTGGACCGTGATTATGACCCTGAACAGATTGGCAGAATGGTTTTGGCGGCAACCCTTTGTATCAGACGTTCATCCAGATTTCGACCTCAAATAAGCCTTGTAAGCACGGTTATTGTTCTACGGTGACCCCCTCCTTTTCTTCAATGTATCGATGACAATTTCCTAATTGGGGTTTAAATTGATTGCAGATCCTGAAGCTCCTACAAGGTGACGAGGAAGTACGTGAGTGGGCAAGGCAACAAATTAATTCCTCAGAAGAACTTGATGAAATGGATGGGGAAGACTCTCCTGTTAGCATCCAATCACATTTGAATCTTGCATTCCAAGATTTGGAGGATGATTCTCTCTCTGTTAGCAGCACGGATCAAAGCATGTCATCGGAGGATTACTTGCAAGGCAGATGGAGTCGCTCGTCTAGCTTTGACTGACCAGCGGTCGAAGGACATACTCCATTAAGCATGGTTTGGTTGCTGTGTGATTTGTCTTTGTAAATTGATTTGTGTAGTCCTGTTGTCTCAATTTTCCACTGTTAATTTCAGTTATTACTGGGTCTTGGAAGAGAGGATTTCGCAAGTTAGGCCCCCTCCTTGACACCAGTATCACTTTTTAGCTTCTAGTCCCTGTTTTGCCGGGCTGGTTTTGACCTGACCATTGCCCTTGCTTCGGTCCAGTTGCATTGCTAAGATGTAGCTTGAGTAAGGCAATCATCTTTATTCTGGTCCTCCCCGTGGCTAAATGGCATATGCTGATCCTACAATGGATTATTTGGTCAGCTTCTAACGCTAATGATGACACCCTGTTTAATGTAATGTGGTCAGCTAACTAGAGTTGCTAAGGCCTTGTTTGTGGGCAATGGAATTTATTAACTCTCATCATATGCAAGACAGCGGGCCATATAATAGGCGTTGCTTTGCTTCTTTGACAAGCATCATTCTTTATTCCGTCAAGTTAGGATTACCTCATTTTTTTAATTGTACCATTGGGATCATTGGGGCCCGAGGGATAAGAGGTCATATGACAATACGTGAAGACAATCCTAGGTTCCACAGATTGTGAGCTTGACAATGGGAATCCTTGTTCGATGTTGAAATCTTAATTCTAGTCTTGTTTGGACTTTGATATTCCGATGTAACTTGGCTTTGTACAGTAACTGAAAAGCTCCTGAAAGTAGGGTAGCTCAAATTTTGAACTTTTGGTGAGGGCATCATACTCTGTTTGATTTGCCAGCGGTAAAAGCCGATACAATTTGAGTGTAACGGTGGAGACCTTTCTCTTTAATCTATCTCGCATCTAAGTTAACCACTTTATTTTGGACGAAACCCCTCGAGACTTTCATTATATTTTCTTCATTACAAAGTATTTGCTTATCGGTGCCTTTTCTAGACCTAGACACTAGAAATCATCATTTTCACTTTCATTATAATTTCTTTCTTATTCGGTCTAATTCTAAATTTGAGAGTTTGAACCTTCTTAATCTAACTCTTGGACCTAGACGTTCCTCTCTCCCAATTTAGATCGGGGAGTTTAATAATGTTTATGGGAATTTGATATCTTGTGCCTATCCATGTACATGATCTACACCTTTAATTTCAATGATTATCACAAGAGCTTAGGCATTTTGCTGAACTACAAAAAATTACTCTTCCAAAAGTTAGATCTATGTTTATTCAACCTATTTTAGTTATCTCCATATGGCGATGGTGTAGAGGAAGTTGAACTTAGACGGGTAGCCCCGGCTAAAAATGCTATAGCTATTGGACAAGAATTTTCAGCGTATTTTCATCATTGGCGAGGATAAGAAATCCAGTTATTGGCCGCAAATTATTTTGCTTGATAGATCTATTTTTATGGAACAAGTATCTTTTAACCTTGTCAGTACTTTGTTGATTTTCCTTGTTTTTAAAATTTTGTTTTGTTTTGTATTGCTTTGATTTGTTTTGCCATGAAAGCCTATATATTTCTCATGTATTATTTTAAGTAATGATTAAAATTTTCTTTCAAAAAAAGAAAAAAGAAAAAAAGAAAGGCTTCCGCCGGCCCATCCGGAGGCTGGAGCTAGCTTTTTCTTTTTTATGCCCTGATATTTGAAAATCGTAAAAGAGAGTATTTCAAGTTACAGACTTTTATAGACACAAAGAAACTCATTTATTCCACGTACGGGATAGGAATGTTTCAGATATTTCGTGCTAAAATGTCAATTTACGAGAACGCAAGCTTGAAAGAAAGCCAAATTGCAGAGGTTGAGAAATAAATGCAATTCGACATTGTCGTTACGTTTGGACAGACATAAAATGCAAAAGCATACAAAACTGTCGGCCTATCATTAAGGTACAAATCAAAGATGGAACGAGTTCAGTTTTGGGCCGAACTTTGATATTATAAGGGCACGGATGACAAACTATCTAGCTAAAAATTAATTTTTGGAAGAGAATAGATTTTTTTTTTATTTCTATTTCTTGATGAAATTCTGAACAAAAAATTGTATTTGATAACAACAAAAAATTTATATTATTGGAATATAATTTTGTTTGATAACAGGACAAAATTTTTCTTCTCAAGGGCGATGGATGGCGGTGGAGGTGGAGGTGGCAACCAATGGCCAATGATCGGTGGGCGGCGGGCGGATGGCCGATGAGAAGAGTTTTTATTTCTTATTTTTATTTTATATTTTAGATTTCTATTCTAAACCTATTTCTGGAATAATAAAAAAATGAAATAGTTTTAGTAAATATATTTCTATTCGAGAAATAAATTTGGAGTAGAAAAATTATTTCGGAATAGAAATTTTGGTTTATTGTGTATCCCTAAGTGTTCATTCGAAGAATTTGAGATTGCCGCCAGCATCCACCACTGTTACGAAATAGGGCAGAGAGTGATGAAAAGCAGCAACGGCTCTAGTTGTCGCCCATAGACCACTTCTTTGAAAATTTAACCTAGAATTAAAACCTTCATTGGTTTGCTCAACCTCAAGTTCTAGTTCCAAACTCTTTCATCTGAAATCGTATAGAGAGATTTGCTCTGATTCGATATATCACGTTTTCATTATCTTCAGTGATGATTAGGTCATCAATATAGATCAGTATCATTGAAAGCCTTTTGCCTTCTTCCTTCACAAACTGGCTTAGGTCTACTAGTGCTAGTATGTGGTCACTTTGCACAAAAAATCATGTGATGTCCCTATGCCTTGTTTTAAATAAAGTGTTTTATTGAATTCGTAGAAATAACTTGGATGAGTCTTATTCTTAAAATTGTTCTATGGCGTCATATATATTCATTGATTTAACTCTCTACATAGGAAGACATTCTTCACATCACTGTGTCATAACTATATGACTTATTGCCAATTAGACATGTTAAAATGGGTCTTACACCCATTTCTTAACCCATATTTGATTGGTTGAATTATTATATTGATTAATTATACTCGGCAAATGAGTCATAAGTGAGTTTAGGATGGTAAAAATTAAAATAATATGACTACTGTTAAATGAGTTTATAACTTATTTAGACCTAACCCACATTTATGATTCTTTCTTCACTCTCTCCCGCACTTCTTCTTATGCTTGCTCACTCCACGCTCTCATCTCAGTTTGGATGTGGGTTTTCCTCGATAAGGTTAAATATAGAAGTATTTTAGCAATATGAGTTAAGTTGAATATGCTTTACAAAATTTATATTACATGGAAATAAGTATATTTGAGTTGGACTATTTTCGATCTAACCAACTTGTTTGATAGGTCTATTGCCAATGCTAGTAAAGATTTAAACTATAGTAACATTTGCCACTAGACTAAAGGTTTTGCCATACTCTAGCTTGCACAAGTGTGGCGCAGAACATGCTGTTAGAGAAAAAGAAATATGAAAGAAGGGAAACCATGCATTTCACTTTTATTTATTTATTTTTCTTTTTAATCCGTAGACTATGCCTTTTTAAATTGGATTAAAGGAAAAGATGGAAAAACATATATAAAAAGAAAATATTATATAGGCCAGACGGCGTTGAGAAGATGCAAGAGTATTAGTAAAGATAAAGAAGTCGGACTCGACGAGAATGGTCGGGAGGAGAACGACAATTGCTCCACTTAGCGGGGCATCCTGGTCAAAGTCGTCTGTTGACTCTCTCCAGCTCGTGCCTCAAGCCGTAAGCATGAATTGAAGGCCCAATGAGGCGTCCCCACGAGCGATTTTAATATCTGGCCCTTTTAATGGGTGAGATGTAGCAGAAGGCATCACCTTTATTCTTGTCTTCCCCATGGCTAAATAGTATATGCTGATCCTACATTGGATCATTTGGTCAGCTTTTTAAGTATTTTTGTGCTGAGCTTCAAACAGCTAACTAGAGTTGCACATGGAATTTTTTAACTTTCATCATTTGCAAGTCAGTGGGGGGCATATGATATGCGTTGCTTTGCTTCTTTGACAAGCATTATTCTTTACTTCCAAGGGTCTATAATTCGTGTCCCTCTCCTTTGGAATTCCTTCAAGTTATGATTACTTTCTCTTTTCCTGTACCATTGGAGCCTAAAGTATTAGAGGTCATGACAATACGTGAAGACAATCCTTGGTTCCACAGATCGTAAGCATGACAATGCGAATCCTTGCTTGATGCTGAAATCTTAACCCAAGTCTCATTTTGACTTGGAAATTCGGATGCAACTCGGCTTCTTACAGTAACTATAAAGCTCCTGGGACTAGGTTTGGTCAATTTTTGGGAGTAACAGTGGAGACCTTTCTCATTAGTCCATCTTGATATAAGTTAACCACTTGAGGAAACTCATTAATATTTTATTTATTTTGTGAAAGATGAATGATTTGAAAAATATTCTTTTTTTTTTAAAAATGATTGTTTATATCTATCACAAAAATGAATGAACGAGAATATTCTCATTATCTATGAAAATATTTAGACAAAATTATTATCGATAATGAAAACTCTTTTAACTAAGCGATATAAAATTTTTGTTTAGAAAAATACTTTGCCAATGATTCATTTTTCATAAAATAACGGAGTCTAGCACTTTAAAATATGTTTTCTCTGTCAAAAAGTAGTATTTGCTTATCCATGCCTTTTCTAGACCTTGAGTCTTGACACTAGAAATTATCATTTTCCCTGGCGTTGAACAGAGGAAAAACTGCTTCTGCTGGCCCATCTGGAGCTAGCCTTTCCTCTTTATCCCCCAATACTTGGAAATCGAAAAAAGAAAGTATTTTAAGTTACGGACTACTATGGACACAAAAAGATCTCATATATTTCACGTATTGGCTAGGAATGTTTCAGATATTTCGTGCTAAAATGTCAAATTACGAGAACGCGAGCTTAAAAGAGATCCAAATTGCAAAGGTTGAAAATTAAATGCAATTCGACATTATTGTTACGTTGGACAGGCGTAAGGAAAAGAATGCAAAATCATATAAAACTGTTGGCCCATCATTAAAGTACAAATAAAAAATGAAGCGAGTTTAGTTTTGGGCCGAACTTCGATCTTGTAAGTGTTCATTCGAAGAATCCGAGAAAGCAGCTCAAAATAGGACAGCAACCACTTCTGTTACGAAATAGGGCAGAGTTTGATAAAAAGCAGCAACAGCTCTGGCTGTCGCGCCCACACCACTTCTTCGAAAAATTAAAACTAGAATTAAAACCGGTATTTAAAAATAATATTAAAAAATTTTAAAAAATTTCTTTTGTTTGGCGATAAACGAAAAACCTGAGCAAGCTCTTTTTCCATCGTGTTTTTCCATATTGGTTCAGTAGGTTTTCATGAGCTGGCTCTGTTGGAATTTCCTATAATATGGGCTTACATTAATTAATTGATTTTGTATTTTAAATAATCGGGTTAATGGATATTCCAATATTTATTGAACCCTAAAGTGATCTGATTGAATTTGGTATTGGCATCTATTGTTAACGGGCCTAGTTGAGCAGCAAAGTGTAGGCAATTGTGTTTGACTGAAGCCCGTAATGGGAATGGCCTAGTTGACACGCTATTGATTAGGGTTTGCTAGGTCCCCTCTCAAGCCTATAAAAGGGTAGGTTATACCTATCAGTTGCTTTAATCCCATTGAAATCTGCTATATCGAAATAGGACATAGAGAGAAAGATATGGTATTCTGATAGATCCCTGATTATCAGAGTGATCTAGTTTTCTTCTGAAACGATGGCTCAAACAGGTACGCTTTAATTCCGCTGTATTTATTGATCTTGGTGTTTTACAATCATGTATGGATCCGTTTGTTTTTAATTGATTAATTGTTTATGACAATAAATTTTCTACAGGCTCTTTATCAGTAATTCCATCTGATTTGACCTATTTGTGCGCTTAAAGAATTTGGAGAACTAAAACATTTTTGGGGACTCATCCCAAATTTCTCTAAAGATCTCATGCATGCTTTCGTTGACATATGTATGAACCTTCATTGGTTTGCTCAACCTCGAGTCCAAGGAAGTGTTTTCGTTCTCCGAACTCCTTCATCTAAAACTGCACAAAGAGGTTGGCTCCGATTCAATATATCTCGTTTTCATTATCTTCATTGATGATTAGGTCATCAACACAGATTAGTATCATTGCAAGCCTTCTGCCTTCTTCCTTCACAAACTGGCTTGTGCCTACTGGCGCTAGTGAGTAGTCACTTTGCACCAGAATTCATGTGATGTTCTTGTACCTTATTTTAAATAAAGCATTTTATTGAATTTTTAGCCATAACCCGGATGAATCTTACTTTTAAAACCGTTTTGCTGCTTCATATATATTTCTCGATTTAAATCTCTACATAGGAAGACATTCTTTACATCCACGTGTCATAACTTTATGACTTATTGCCAAGTAGATATGTTCAAATAGGTCATACACCCATTTCTTAATTCATATTTGATGGACAAAGTTATTATATGGGTTAATTATATTTAGTGGATAAGTCATAAATGAGTTTGGGATAGTAAAATTTAACATAACATGAATATTAAATGGGTTCACAACTTACTTAGACCTAATCCATATCTATGATTCTTTCACTCTCTCTCTCCCTCACTTCATCTTGTGTTTGCTCACTCCATGCTCTTATTTTAATTTGGATATGAGTTTCTAAGATGAAGTTAAATATACAAGTATTTTAGTAATATGGGTGAGTCGGATATAGTTTACTAAATTTGTGTTACATGGAAATGAGTCCATTTGAGTCGGATCATTTTTGATCTGACCCACTTATTTGATAGATCAATTGCCAGTCCTAGTAAGATTTAAACTATAGTAACCTTTGTCGCTAGACTAAATGTTTTGCCATACCCTAGCTTGCACAACTATGGCATAGAACACTCTGTCAGAGAAAAATAAATTTGAAAGAAGGGAAACTATGTATATAGTCTTTTTTTTTCTTTTTTTTTTTAAAAATTCATAGACGCTTTCTTTTTTAATTGGATCAGAAGAAAAGATGGAAAAAATATAAATATATAAAATCTTATATAGGTCAGAGGGTGTTTTTTTTTTTTTTTTTGAGCAAGAGGTCAGAGGGTGTTAAGAATATGCAAAAGTATTAGTAGAGATGGAGAAGTCGTACTTGACGAGGATAGTTGGGAGGACAACGACAGTTGCTCCAATTAGCGGGGCATCCTGGTCAGAGTCGTCTTTTGACTCTCCAGCTGGTGCCTCAAGCCGTAAGCATGAATTGAAGGCGGCCCAATGAGGTGTCCCCAAGAGCGACCTTTTCTTTTCGGCTTTTTTAACGGGTAAAAGGGACAAGAAGTATGGCCGGCCGAAAGATTCGATTGCAAGCGTTTCACACCTACGGCCAAAATGTTTGGATGAAGTCATAATTACTTTGTATTACCTGGACTCGAAAGTTCAAAGATTGATGATTTCATACTGTTGCAGCCCTATTGAAATTTTAACAATTAAAAAGTCTCTTCATATTAAAAATATTACAATTGAATATAGCAACACAACATAATTTATTTAGAGGTTCACTCAAAACACGATTTAAATTTTTAATATCAGAAATAACCAACCCTATCGATTTTTTTTTTTTTTTTGGCATTTAGTACGTCCAACTTGTTTTTGGAGAACGATACAAAGAAATGATGGGTTTTAACATATTTGATTTTTATAAGTTATTTTTGGCTATATCTAGCATATATTTGTGCTATATTTGATCAAGGGAGAATGAAAAAGGAGAGAAAACAACTGACATTTTAAAATTTTCCACTTAAATGTCCATTCATGACATACCCTTAGTGTCCATCAAGTGGATAAAATACCAAAAAGACGAAAAAATTGAAAAGTAAATTAAATGAAGAAAAGGCAGCATGAATTTCTAAACTTAATATTCAATTTAACAGGTACGTACGATATAAAAAATTAGAGAAAGAAGAGTTTGTAAATTATATACATATTTGGAAATTTCATTTCATTTTTAGTTTAGAATATGCGAATATTCAAAAGTTCAATGTTCTTTAAGTATATTTTCAGTTGAACGTTTTCAATAATTAAGCTTTAACTTGAAACTATCTTTCCGAATCTATTGTTTGAGATTAGCTGTATGTTTGAGATAAATAGTTATCAAAGTAAGAGTAACAACAAGAACCATAAAACTTAGTTAGCTCATTTATTTTTTTTAATTATATATAATCCTGAAGTATTAGGAAATATAACAAGACATGTTTCAAATAACTATAATTTTTTTTCTAAATTAAATGGATTTGTTTGTCCATTTCATTATCTGTGCACTAAATGATTAAAATAATTTATATTTTAGTTTATCTAGTATAATGCCATATATCTTTAGTTTATTCCATTTCACTTTATTTTTGGTTGACATGAAAATCTTTTATCCGGTGCAACTTTCGCAGTTCGCATAATTATATTGCTTATGCGAAGTTAGAAAAAATCAAAATCTTTTATCTATAAAGCAAAACCTAATTTTTTTAAAATATATTTTTTTTAAGATATGTCTTATATCAGATTTGGTATGAATATCAATCACCATATATGAATCTCTAGATTCCAATTTATGGCAATGAGCCAAACAGGGAATTCTTTGAGGGCATATAACTATTTTTATATAAATTGCATCCGTTTGGATAAGTTTTTTATGTCATTCGGAAAGTTTTTAAATTAAATTCCATGAATATGTCTTTCGGGGATACTGCACTTCTGTACAATTCTTCAGAGTTCTTCATTTTCTGCTTTTGGGGATGAGGCGTGAGTTTTTTGGGACCCATTTGGGAGTCACTAATCTCTGATCCAAGGCGGGTTATCTACATTTATTAGTTATCGAGGAATTTGATGGAAAGCATATCTACTGATTAGTTAGGCATAAATTTTTTTAAGACTCGATTATATTTTTATAATAAATTTTAGAACTTGATCATATTTTTTAAAATTTTTAAAATTTAATTACACTTTTTTCTTAAGTACAGTGCATACCATCATTTCATTTTTTTTTTAAATAATTACGAATATCACTCTCTCTATGCTAAATTTCAACATTGTAGTGACATTAGTAGCCTACCACCTAGCCATGTTAACTAGTTGTCATGTAGCCTGCCATATCAGCCTCTTTAGCTGTGCCTACACCATAGCCACGTTAGCCTATATCGGAAAGCCTCACACATCAATTGATTATCTCTTCGGCAGACCAAACTGTTCACAAAGCTTGTTAGGACCTGTATTCTACCATCGGTTAATTAGGGTTGCGTGACAACCTTATTTCTGTTCCCCATATAATTTTTCTATTCTAGATTTATTTTTGAAATAAAAATTCGTTAAATAAAATTATTTTATTTTTCTAATTTATTATTCCAAAAATAGGTTTAGAATAGAAATCATAAATAATTTTTTTTTTACTTTTTTATTTCTGGAACATAAATGAGAAATAAAAATTCTTCTCATCGTATGCTCCATCCGTTGTTGCCAACCACCGTCCGTCGGTCACCGGCATTGTCGCTGTCGCCGTCGTCGCCGTACCGCCACGCACAATGCATTTACTCACGGTCACGGCCATTGGTCGTCGACTACTTTGTGTCTTTATCAAACAAATTTCTATTTTTAGAGTAGAAATTTTATATCGTTATCAAACGGTTATTTTTATTTAAAACTCATTTGGAATTTAGAAATAGAAAAATCTTTTTTTTTTTTCCGAAATCTATTTCTGGCGAATATGGTTATCATTCGTGCCCTTAGACTACCAATTCTTCACTAAGACACGTCGCATTTTTCAAATCTTTCTTCCATATTATAGTTACTTTTTTAGGAATGTTAGTGATAATTAAGATATTTTTTTTTTTTATATCTCTCGATATTGTGCTTATATCTCATTTTAATATGCATATCTCTAACTAGTTATAATTAAAATCAAAATATTTTGTTACTTTAAATATTTACCTAATAAAGTTTATAAAGAGGCTCAAGTATTCTTCATGAGGAGACGCGCGCGCGCGCGCGCGCCTGTGTTACACAATTCTCTTTTCCATATATATATTTTTTTACCTTGGTAAATTTGCACAGTTTTCATAGCACATGGTGCCCTTAAACAAAACCTCCTACCCTTTTGTTATAATATTCCAAGAAAAATGCAAGGAAAGAGACTTTGGCCCTTTTCGCGATTGGCACTTCTATAAATCCTCCGGAGGTCACACTTGAAAGCAAGAGAAAAAAACTCAAGAGAGAAGAGTCATACATTTCTCTTAAAACTGATGTCCATTGGGAGGATGAAGAGAAAAAGGGACTCATCGTCGGGTGGAGGTGATGGTGGTGAGACATCAAAGGCTGAATTTGAAGTTTTCTTGAGTTTTAGAGGCCCAGATACAGGCGTGACTTTTACAGATTGCCTCTATCACTCCATGGTTAGAGCTTGCATTTGCGTGTTTAGAGATGCTGAAGAGATTAGAATAGGTGAAGAGATTGGAGGAGAGCTTCTATGGACAATCAACTCGTCTAAAATCTATATGCCAATCTTCTCCAGAAATTATGCTTCTAGTGCATGGTGTCTTCGTGAACTTGCATACATGTTGGAGTGCTGGAGAAATAGAACAAATGACAAAATGATCATTCCCATTTTCTATGATGTGGATCCCGATGACGTGAACCCGATGACGTGAAGCAGAAAACTGGATTGTACTTTGAAGCTCTGGAAAAGCATGGAGACAAGTTCGGCTGCGATCAAGTGCAGTGTTGGAAGAAGGCTCTCACAGAGATTGCTCGCATCAAGGGATGGCACTTGAAGGGTTTAATAGTCATGTTACACTTTTAATTTATATTTATCGAGCCTTTCTATCTGTACAAATTGTCTTACCAAGTCCTAACATTAAATTCAATTCGGTCCAATGCATCTGATGTGGATGTCAAACTTCCTCGGAGTATGAGATGAACAATATTTTTCAAGGTCCAAACTGAAGTGCACGTTAGCAAAGAAAGAGATTATCAGAGACGAAGATGATTTTTTATTTTATTTATTTTATTTTATTTTATACATTTCCACGTGTCCACATTCACAAAATGTTGAGCATTGTCCACGCTTGCGTAAGTTGAATTTGGCGCTATGTAATGCTGGAGAGATTTGATTAGACAACTTGTACTAGTATAAGAACTAAATTAGAAAAAACAAAAGTATAAGGATTTGGTAAGAAAAAGCATGAAAGTATTTCCAAAGTTAATAATAACAAGTGCCCTATAATATACTACGCAAGAAGTTCTAGAACTTTGAAATATAGAGAATTACTATGAATGATTGAATGCAGTCCATTTCAATTTTAATGAATATGATTTACAACAAGTAAGTCGGTAACTTGTTAGCTGAAATAAATTACCTCACATTATGGTAAGGTCACCTCAACATAAAGCCTCCAATCATAGCGGTATTTGAGGTAAAAAAAAATAAGGAAAATATTAATTTCGCCATTAACGAAGAGTTAAGTCATTTTTGAGATTCAAAGAATATATATGTTCAGTCAAGAAAAACATGTATTTTGTTTCCTTTTCCTTGGGAAAATAATCCTTTATTAGGTCAAACCTTGCAAATGCACAAATAGACCGAGTTTTGTGTTATTAATATTCCTCAACTTGATTTTCCATCAACTATCTGTCTCAAGATCTTTGTCTAATATGGTAGACATGGTAAAATCATCAATCATATTATTGATGAGGTTTTGACCAAGCTAATGAAAGGAAAGAGAAATCTCCTTGATCATATAGTTGGATTTCATGATCATGGGGAAGCCATCATCAACATTTTAGACGAAGATTCTCGTGATATTCTTTGCCTAGTAATCCATGGAATGGGCGGCATTGGTAAGACAACTCTTGCTTGGGTTGTCTTTAACCAAATCTCTAATCAATTTCATGGTTGTAGCTTCCTCCCCGATGTTCGTGAATTTGTAGAAGGTGGTAAAATTGTTGAGTTGCAGTAGAAGTTACTATCAGAAATCCTCCACCTCAAATCTATACAGGTGTATGATTTTAGTGTGGGTATTAGCATGATTAAAGAAAGATTCCATGAAAAGAAAATTCTCATTGTTCTTGACAATGTGGATAAGTGGGACCAGTTAATGAAATTAGCAGGAAATTGTGATTGGTTTGGCCCTAGAAGTAGAATCATTATTACAACTAGGAACATCAATTTTTTGCCTATTGAGGAAGAGGAGAACCAAGAAAATAATGTCTTTCATATCTATGAGATGAGGGAATTAGATCCTTGCTATGCCCTTCAACTTTTCAGTAAGCACGCCTTCAGAAGGGACTCGCCTCCAGCTGACTATGTAGATATTTCACATGAAATTGTTGCCAAAACAGGGGGACTTCCTTTGGCTCTCGAGGTTATTGGTTCCTCACTTTGCTTCAAAAGAAAATCGATTTGGAAGGAAACTCTAAAGAAGTTAGATCTTGTCCCCAAGCAAGAAGTCCTTAACAAATTAAAGATAAGTTATGACATGTTAGAGGATGATCACAGAGAAATTTTTCTTGACATTGCATGTTACTTCATTGGTGAAGAAGCAATCTATCCATATTATATGTGGAAAGCTTTCGAATTTTACCCAAAATGTGCAATTCTTGTCCTTACACGAATGTCTTTAATCAAGATTGTGGATGACGATAGATTGTGGATGCATAATCAATTAAGAGATCTTGGAAGGGAGATTGTTTGCCAAGAAGATGTCAAAATGCTTGAAAATCGCAGTAGGTTGTGGCTTCCCAAGAATGTCTTGGATGTTGTTCAGACGAGGAAGGTACGTAAGTTTAGTTGCCGTTTTCTTATTAAAAAAATAAACACGCAATGCAATTTGCCCGAGTTACGCTGAATTATTTCTTTCTTCTATCTTTCCTTTTGATCCCCTTTTGTTCCGTTAATACATAAAAGCAGGCGCCTCCCCACTCGAGGGTGGAGTCGAAAGCATGCATACTTGCATATCACCACATTTGTGCAATATAAGGTATATGCGCTTTTGTTACTCACTTCAATGTCGACTTGTGCTTTTTCTATTCATCAGGGAACAACCAACGTGGTGGCCCTCAGAATGACACGAGTTTTTGAAGAGCACAACTTTACAAGTGAAGGCTTTTCAAAGCTTCCCAATTTAAGGCTATTGGAATTAGAAGGGGTGGGATTTGTGGGTGATTTTAGAAACATTTTCTCGAAGGTTACCTAGTTGTCTTGGCGTTTTTGCCCTCCGGAGTTCCATGCGACTAATCTATGTTTCAACAACTTAGCAGTGCTCAAGCTTTCATATAGTGACATTAGTGAAGATTGGGCTGGATGGGGACCATGCCTGGTAATAAATCATTTGACACAAATTTTCATTGTGACTTTCTAACTAGCCTTAATAGTTACCTTCCTTCGGATGCTAATTCTTAGTCGTTTTACAGGCGAATAAGAACTTGAAAGTTATACATCTCACCAAGTGCACAACCTTAAGAAGGACTCCTGACTTCTCTAATTGCTCAAATTTGAAGATATTGGTGATTAAAGATTGTATGTACTGGCTAGTTGTCAATAGCTCTATCTCTAAACTAAAGTTCCTGAAGTACTTGGAAGTCTCTGGGTATTCTCACTGGATCCCAGAGGCGTGTGAAGAAAAAGACTTAGACTTGTTTGCGGTATCTTTCATATTGGGTGGTCTAAAATCCCTCTCAACACTAAAGATAGAGGGGATGCATGTCCGAGAACTTCACCATTCGATTGGAGAGCTTGTGGGTTTGAAGTATTTGTCTTTAGTAGGTTGTAGAATGCTTAGAAAGCTTCCAAACTCCATTGGAAACTTGAAATCATTACTTGAATTGAATTTGGATGACACGGGAGTCACAAAATTACCAGATTTTGTTGGACATCTCAAAATGTTGAGAAAAATGAGCCTGGCAAGGACTCGGTTAAAGGAGTTACCAAACTCAATAGGAGGGCTAGAATCATTGCTCGAGTTAGTTCTGGATTAGACAGATGTTCCAGAATTACCTGTTTCTATTGGAAATCTCAAAAGAGAAGTGGAAATCTCAAAAGATTGGAGCTTCTCCATCTATCCCGGAGTGAATTAAGAGAGCTATCAAGGGCAATATGGATGCTAGAGAATCTCAAAGTGTTGGACGCAAGAGGTTGTAAAAATTTGGCGAGAGAAATTCCAAGTGAAATAGGGGGACTATCTTTTTTGAGAATGCTAGACTTATCATGGACCAAGATTAGGAGATTGCCTGCAGCAATGGAACATCTTTCTTGTCTCCAAGAACTACATTTGCAAAGCTGTGATGAGTTGGAAGGGCTGCCAGAACTTCCTAGGAGTTTAACAATGTTAGTATTTTCATCTAAACTATCATGGATAGTTCCTGACCTCTCAAACTTGACAAACTTAGTATGTTTGGATATATGTGGCAGCACTTATCAGTCCCCCAAATTCACACAAGGATATCCAAAGGTAGAGTGGATCGGGAGATTACATAAACTGGAGTTCTTGAAACTATCTTATACAGATCTCACATTTCCTGCGACTGCAATTGACTTGGCTCTTCTTTCTCGGCTTCAGGTTCTTTGCATGTGTTGTGTAGACACTCGAGTAATAACAAGACTCCCTTCCTCTCTCATATCATTGCGGTTAGGAGATGTTAAGTCACTGATAGGAAGGCCCCTTTTTTCCAACCAAAGAAATTTGTACAAATTAATACTCTCTAGATGTTGTTTAAGAGAGATTCAGTTTGATGGCGTCCATTGGCAGCTAGAGAATCTCCGTGTTTTGTTGATGGTCCAATGTAATTCACTTGTGAGGCTCTCTAGTTTGTCAACATTAAATGGGCTTCGGTGCCTGTATGTGGAATATTGCCCGCAGCTAATCGAGATCCAGGGGCTGGGTGAATTAAAATTGCTGGAATATTTGTTAATTAACAAATGTGACTCCATGGAACAATTACCTGATCTATCAAAGTTATAGAACCCGACGAGTCTGATTGCCTCAAATTGTGAGTCACTGCAAGGTTTGCCTAATCTGCGTCTACCCGACATGTGTGATCTCACAATCCAAGGATGCCGGAGGTTAGATGACTTTTTTGGCCCTTATGAGTTTTACAAACAAAGGGTGAATACTTGGTGGTATTTCTGAGCAATGCAGCTTCCTACAGCAATCTCTAGAAAGAATAATCTCATTTAAGTCCAAAGATAATGTATTTTGAGTTGTAATGTGTTCGTAGGGCCTTCTGATGTGCGAAAGTTTGCATGTCCTTTTAGAAGTTTGATTAGGTTGTATCCGATCTGTGATGCACATGTTCATCTATTCGAAAGAATTGAAGCACTGATAGCCTCGATCAATTCCCTAGATGTTTAAAAATTCGAACTTTGTGTGCCTTTGTTATCTTATATGTGCTTTGCCTTGGTCAAGTTGTCTGCATGCCAATCACTACAGTTCAAAGCCATTATTCTGGCGCTTCAAATTTTGCTTACTGATACCTTATACCTCTCTAATTGGTCCAAAATATGGCCCGATTTTAGCAAAGCCGCTCTCTACAAGGATTTCCTTCGAACAACTATCGTTAAGTTAAAGTAAGAAAGTTATGTATTGATAGATGGTTCGGGATGTCGACCATTGATTGTATCTGGTCCGTGTGAAGTTATTGAGTTTACCTTGAGGGCTGTTTCCTATGAAGGCATTGTAAAAACAAAATCGGCATGTTTCCTAGAGAAGAATTGCCTTATTGGATCAGTAAAATATTGATCATTTGGCAAGGTTAACCCTCACTTGATATGAAAGGGAAATTATCAAACAAGTCATCAACCTATCAGATTAATGTTAATTCAATTCTAAACTTTTTAAATTAGTTAATTTTTTTTTTTTGGTAAGGTAAGGGTTTAATTTAGTTAATTTAGGCCTAAATTTTTCAATAATTTGTTAATGCAGTCATTTTGATCGATTTTGACCGAAAATTACTAGCATAACTCAATAGGAGGGTTAGAGTCATTGCTTGAGTTAGTTTTGGATTAGACACATATTCTAGAATTGCTTGCTTTTATTGGAAATCTCAAAAGGTTGGAGCTTCTCCATCTATTTTGGAGTCAAATACAAGAGCTATCAAGGGGCATAGCAATGCTGGAGAATCTTAAAGAGTTGCACACCAGAGGTTGTCAAAATCTGGAAGGGGAAATACCTAGCAAAATTGGGGAACTATCCTTTTTGAGAATTCTAGACATATCATGGACCAATGTTAGAAGATTGCCCACATCTATGAAGCAACTTTCTTATCTCCATAAAGCATTTTTGCAAGGCCGTGATTCATCTGAATCATCACAGACAGTTCCCGACCTCTCAAACTTGACCAATTTAGTTCCTTTGGACATATGTGGTGGCACTTATCGGTCCTCTGAATTCACAGAAGGAAATCCAAAGATAGAGTGGTTCGAGAGGTTATTTAAACCGAAGGCCTTGAAAGTATCTTATGCAAATCTCACATTTCTTGTAGCTGCAATTAACTTGGCTCTTCTTTCTTGCCTTCTGTTACTTCGCATATCTTGTGTGGACCCTTAAGCTTTGATGAGCCTCCCTTCCAGTCTTGGAGAATTGTGGTTAGGAGATGCAAGTCGCTGATAGGAAGGCCGCTCTTTTCCAACCTGAGAAATTTGTAAAAATTACCACTCTTTAGATGTTATCTAAGAGAGATTCAGTTTGATTGCGTCTTTTGGCAGCCTGAGAATCTTCGTTTTTTGGCTGTGGTCCTTAGCAATTCGCTTGTGAGGCTTTCAAGTTTGTCGACGTTAAAGGGGCTTTTGAAACTATATGTGGAATATTGCACGTAGCTAATCAACATCCGGGGGGTGGGTGAATTTTTTTTTTTTTTGGGTCGAAATAAGTAGCTTTCATTACTTGCTAAAAAACAGATAACAAGTAGATTCAACATCTAAGCATAGGATTAAGCGAAGGGGGTGAGAAGGATTATTAATCCAACTCGGTGGGAGGGAGCCAGTTCAGTGGGCCCTCACTACCCAATTGGTCGCTTGGTTGGCTTCTCTGAGCTGAAAGATAAGTCAGGCTTGAGGATGAAGGCTCAATAGAAAAGTGCAATCGCTTATGAGGGACTTGGCTACCCACGGTGCTTCCCTTTGTTCCATAATGCTTTCAACAGCCACTGTGCATGACAATGTTTCTTGGTTGGGGAAGAGTTTTTTTTTTTTTTCAAAAATAGTTATTTTTTATTTATATTCTAGGGAACAATTTTTGAGTAAAATAAGGTGTTTTGTAACTACACAAAATTTCTACTCTAGAAATAGAAAAAAAAAGAAATAGAAATGCTTTTGGTACAAAACAATTTCTTTTTTGTATTTATTCGTTTTTTATTCTTGTTTACTGATCGTTGACCGCCGACCGCCGGCCGCCATCGCTGCACGACCACCAGCCGTCGATGGTTGTGCAGCAGTGGTGGTCAACGGCGGCTGGCAGACGGTGGTGGAGGCCGGTGGTCGGTGGCAGTTGGCGGTGGCTCCGGACGGTTGGAGGTGGCCATGGCAAGAGAGAGGAACAAAAGAAAAATAAAAAAGAAAATTGGCTTATTTCTAGAAATTGTTCTTGGGAACAAGAAGTTACTTTTTTTTGTTTCTTGTTTCTATTCTAAAACTGTTCCCGGGAACAAAAAAATAGAGAAATTGTTCCCAGAAACAAAAGCTTTATCAAACGGATTTCTGTTCTTTTTTTTGTTCCGGGAAATAAAAGAATCGAAATTGGGAGAAACATAAATGTTACCATGCAAACCTTAAGGGTCTGTTTGTTTAAAATTGTTTCTATTCCTCAGAACAAAAATTTATGTTATTGTGTTTTGGAGAACAAAAAAAATAAAAAATAGAAACGTGTTTGGTAAAACTTTTGTTCCCAGAAACAAAAAATCTATTTTTTTTGTTTCCGGGAATAGATTTGGAACATAAACAAGAAGTAAAAAAAAGTAACTTCTTATTCCTGGAAACAATTCCAAGAATCAATTTTTCTCTCTTTTTTTTTTTTTTTATTCTTCCTTTTGGCCGGTTGCCTACCTCGGCCATGGCCGGCGACCTCGCCAAAGCATCACCGATCCCCAATGACGCCAAGCCTCGCTGGGCCACCGCCAGGTCAGCGTCGCCTAGTGGTGGCCCGATGAGGCTGACTTCGCGCCGACTAGGTGAGGCTCACTTGGCCACCAAGGCCACCGGTGAGGCTTGGCCTCACCTAGATCTGGCGAGGCTGAGCCTTGCGATGGCCTAGCGAGGCTCTGGCGAGCTCGCTGGCCCTTACAGTGGCCTGGCAAGGCTTTGGAGAGCTCGTTGGACCTCGTCTAGTCGGTCGCTGGCCGCCGCTGTGGCTTGACCAGCCACAAAGGAGGAAGAAGGAAAAAAATAAAAAATAAAGAAGAAAAAAAAGAAAAATATAATAAAAATATTGAATAATTAAAAGAAATAACAAAATTATATAAGTTTACCAAACACATTTTTTATTCCTAGAATAGAAATTTTTTGCAATTACCAAACGTGTTCTTATACTCAGAAATTATTCCTGGGAACATAAAAAAAAAAAAAAAAACTATTTCTCATAAAAAATTGTTCACCAGAACAGAAATGTTACCATACATGCCCTAAATTATCTAAGGTAAAGAGAATGTACAGTTTAGAAACTGAACTGAACTCAATTCGTGGGGTTCGTGTGTCCAACATCTTCTTCAACCAGAGCAGCCCCTCTCTCACGGCTAAGGATTTTGCTACCAGAGTCGAAGTAGTGTGGATCAGCTTCGCAAGATCATCAACGAGAATGCCATGCTCGTTTCTACAGATCACAGCCACCGATCCAGTCATGGATGAGCTACACCAAGAGCTGTCCACGTTTATTTTCCAAATTTGGTTCTTCATGTGTGTCCATGCTTCGGGATGTGAATGTTTGCTGATGTTCGGGTCTTCTTCGTGCAGGTGCCATTTTAGGTAGAGACGGGATTCTAGGGTAGCTTCTTCTAGGATCGATCTTGGTTGTGGCGGTTGAGCTTGGAAGACCATAGCATTCCTTGCCTTCCAAAATTTGCCACAATACTCTAGCAACGAAAGCTTTCTCCTAGTAGTTGGCCTTTGAGGTAAGAGTATCCAGCACCCATTTGTCTATGTGTGTGATTTTCATTGAGGAGATGTCTATTGCTAATATGGGGTTTGACCACACGTCTCTAGTCTAGTTGCACAGTAGGAAGAGGTGTTCCACCGTCTTCAGTTGTTGGTTGCATATTGCCCAAATAGGCTCAAGTACCATCATCCTCTTGAATAAACACTCCTTGGTAGGCAATGCATTGTTACATATGCTCCATATAAGAAATTTGATTTTAGGATATGTTTTTAGCTTCCATATTTCAATCCATAAGGCTTTCGGGATTTGGTATGACGTAGATAGTTGGGCCTGTGGATGACACTTGTTCTGATTTCTGACTCTATTGTATCCACTCTTTATCTTATATTCTCCCGAATTGTTTGTTGCCATAGCAACTTGTCATGTCCTAGGTTCAGGTGAAGGGGAGTAGCTAAAATTTCTGTAATTACTCTATCCTCGTACAATAGCTGAAGTTTCTGTTCATCCCATTTGCCTGCTAAAAAATCTATTAGTTCGACAACAAACTGAGAGTCGTTTTGATTTGGAGGGCCTCTTATCTTACCTGAGGGTAGCCATGTGTCCTCTCTAATTCTAACATTTTTCCCATCACCAATTTCCCATCTTATATTTGGTTCAATAACATCCCGACCCACTAGGAGGCTTTGCCATCTTCAAGAAGGACTATGGCTTTTTTTTGCATTCAAGAAGTTGTTTCTGGAAAAGTATAGGCTCTTCAAAACTTTGCTCCATAGGGTATCCGGGGCATTGATCATCCTCCAGGCTTGTTTCCCTAACATGGCCTTGTTAAAATCTGCAAGATCTCTAAACCCAAGTCCTCCACAATCCTTCCTAGTTTTCAGCACTTCCCAACTTTTCCAGTGAACGCCTTTCTTTTTAGCACTTTGTTTGTCACGCCTCGGATCCTTGAGCGCTTGCACATCCCTCAGTGGTCAATAAAATTGCAACGTCCCAGGAAGCGTCCCCGACCCATTCATTTTATTGCATATGCGAAAGCGAAACGATAACCCCTGATAGAAACCAACATGGGATAAAAAAGCAGGAAACAATTTCACAAACCAAAACACTTTTATAAACACCCCGATTTATATACAAAGATCTATAACCAAAAGTCTATTCCAAAAAGATCAACCCTCAAAAGGAAACTGTCCTACAGTCCACTAGTTGGACACGTTTATCGACCCTTCGAACTCCATAGGCTCTGGGGACGCCAAGTCCACCATAACACCATCATGATGGTTAGTTGTACCCTCGCCAAATGCAGCGTCTACTATTGTAGCCGGGTCCTCAAAACCTTGGAGGGGGCCAACTCTATATTCATTGAGCCTGCGGCGAAACCATGCCTTAAATTGATGGGGGTACCCTTTTAGGTAGGCCCTCATCGACCCAGATGGTGGTCACTACAAGCTCGTAGACCCAGACCCCGTGGCCTCTGGGAACAGGGAAATCAATCACCAGCTTGGTAACCCTCTGACGTTGACCATAACGAATTGGTGGGGCCGCCATCTAAGGACCTACAAAGAATTGAGCCCACGACGAGGGAAGACAATGTCTCAGCAAGTTCACCCTCTAAATTCCGACTAGGAAGGAAATACACCTAGAGGCAGTCTATGCAAACAAGACAAATGACTTACCTCACCTCAGTTTTCTCCTGCACATCAGTACAATTCATATACTCAATCAATCAATCCATCAATTCAATCAATTCAATTGATCACTTCCCAATTCGATTATTGCTCACACAAGCATGATCTACCGACGCACATCAGTCTTCTAGCGTAGCCATGGATTATTGCTCTCACAAGCTAACAAAGATTATTGCTCACACAAACTGACATAGATTATTGTTCACACAAGCTGATACCTATTATTGCTCTCACAAGCTGATATAGCCTTTAAAACCATTTTCGGTGTCAAAACCCGACACCCGGGATTTTCCTAATTAAATATCAAAATCTCACAATTTTGGAATAAATATCCAAAATTACAATTACTACTCAATTTACACAATTTAGCATTCAGTTGTATAAACTGAGCACACCACTGCAATCGACACGAAATTCTGATCACCAGCTATCTTGGTATAATTTCTAGAAAATATTAAATAATTAAATAAATACCAAAATTAATTAAATAAATATCAGTAAATCCAATAAATGCAAACTTAGGCTAGAAATGCTAATCTAACCACCTAAATAGGCCTAGAAAATTTTCGAACCTATATAGATAAATAGTACAACATCTTTAGCCCTCAATTAAATTGTTTTAACCACTTAGCATACACAATTAAATAATTAAATCACTAATCCAATCTAACTAATCACATAATCCCTAATTAGCCTAAACTAATAACCCCTTAAGCATCATTAACTCCCTAAGTAGAGTTTAGCAAGGAAACTCATGGGTTTAGCGATTCGATGGGTTCACGGCGACGGCGACGCGAAGGCAGGCAACAACCAAGCCTACGGTGACACCAACGGAGGTCCGGATGGGCCTAAAAATGGGTCTAGAAATCTCGGCTCTTGTTGGAACTTCTGCTTTTGTTCTTGGGCTGCAGGGATCGGTTAAAGGGGCAGCTTGCACGGGAAAGGGGCACGGCAGGACAGCAGTGGTAGTGATGGACCAAGCGGTCGACTTCGGCCACTGGACGGCAACGTACGACATGGCTTCCAGGCGACTTCGACGACTGGACTATGGCGCACGGACGTGCGGACGAGTGGGACGCGAGCAGCAACGGTGCGGCTTGCAGGCATGCTCGGGCGGCGTTCAACGGGTCCAACGGCGGCAGGGGAGGTGGTCAACGGTTTAGGGGAGGGAGCTAGCTGTTCTCTGGTTTCTTGAGCTCCAAAATGGGACAACAATGAAGAAAGGAGCTACTGAAGGAAGAAGAAGGTGGCTGCTACAAAAGGGGACCCCAAATGGCCTCCAAGTCTTCAACACATGTCCAATTCACTTGTCACTTGCCCCCACCATGCTTAGCCATATCCACAACCCATTTCTCTCTCTCTCAAAATTTCCTTAGCAAGCTAAGATGGCTGCCCAAATGTTGCATCCCCTTGGCCTACAAATTTGTACATTTCCCTCTTCAATTTCATTCTATTCTTCCAATCAATCCAATTGAAGCCCAAAAAATTTAGCCAAGGTACCCTCATCACAATCCATATTTTTCTTTGCCTAAAGATCCCACTTGACGGCAAAAAATGCGACCAAAAACGGCCCCTATGATTTTCCTAGTTCAAAACGGCCTAACTTTAAATTTTCACCAAAAATCTCGATTTGCAGAAAAATCTTCGGAGAACGAGTCGACCTTCCTAAAATAAATCGTGGTATGACAGACTTTCAATTTATGAAATCAGGTTCAAATTCGTGGTTAATTTCAACCGGACACAATTTTAGCGTGACCTAACCTATCGGTTAACTTTTAGGAATTTTTAGTGCAATTGACCCCTGGTTGATTATTTTCGAGCCATATTGTACATTTTCAACACATTGGCGACTCTCAGTTGTCGTGAAAATTTCGAGGTTTCGAATACAGACACATGGTACCAAAATGACAAAAAAACGATCTAGTGCCGATCAACACGAATTTTGTAATTAGGTGGAATCATCCACACTTAATCACATGGCTCTGTTGAATCGGCCTATCTCTGGTCTCTAATTGATTTTTAACTGTGTCATAATGACCCTTACAGATTAGCACGGTTGAGCAGTCAATTCTTGGTCGAATTCTCAAGTCTATTACGTTTAGATTCCTTAACGGCTTCACCTAGACTAGTTATCCCATGAGTGATTAGCTCAGGGAAAAGAACTATAGGCGCGTCAATGAAAAGCCCAACTTATTCAATTGAAAATAAAATCAGAAATTCGGGATGTCACATTGTTTCCACCAGAAATTCGAAATTCGTCGCTCAATTGCTTTACAAATGGATATGGGGATTTTAAAGATTGACATGGTGTATTGCGGTAATGCTTGGATGATCCAAGAAAATTTCTTTCCCCGCCTTTGATATCAACTTTTCTTTCCAACCCTCCAGTTTGCTATCCACCTTTGCTAGGACCCAAGCAAACAGTTGTTTTTTAGTATGGCCCCAATCGGAAGGTATCCCTAGGTACTCCCCTGCTTTCTCCATTATTGGAACTCTCAGTTCAGCCGCTAGATTTGCTTTTTAGTTGTAGGGGCAATCGTTCCCAAAGAAAATACTTTACTTGTTGAGGTTTATAGCTTGAACTGTGGCAAAATAGTATTGATTAAGAAGATTTGCCAGATTTTGAGCTTCCACTATCGAGCCCTTTCAGAAAAATATGGCATCATCCACAAATAAGAGATGTGATAGTATAGGATAGGCGAGGTTCAAAGGGATACCCTAGATGGTTTTGTCTTTGATGGCTTTCGGCATAAGTGAGGATAGGGCATTTGCCATAATGATGAAAAGATAGGTGGGTGAATTGGAATCGCTGGAATATTCATTAATTAGGAAATGTGACTCCATGGGATGGTTACCTAATCTATCGAAGTTATAGAAGTTGACAAGGTTGATCATCTCAGACTGAGTCGCTGCAAAGTTTGCTTGATCTACCTCTACCAAATGGGAGTGATGTTGCCACTGAAGGATGCCCGACCTTAAATGACTTTTTTGGGCCTCACTATCTTTACAGACAATGCATTAATACTTAAGAGTCATACTGCTGAGTATGGCACTATCTATAGCAATCTCTAGACAGAATCATGGCGTTCCTTACATTCTATGCCATTATCTTGATCTTTGCTTTGCCTTGTTCAAGTTGTTTGCTTTCTTGTCTCCGCAGTTCAAAGCAACTATTCTGGCACTTCTTATTCTGCTTACAAATATCTTGTACCTCTCTAATTGGTTCCAATCATGGCCCGATTTTAGGAAAGCCATTCACTACAAGGATTCTTACAACCAACTGCCATCAAGTTGAGGTAAGCAAGTCATGTCTCTTCTTGTCACCTATTGTAATATACTGGGCAGTTAGTCGATTACTGTATCAATAGATCGTTCTTGATGTCAATCATCAGTTGCATTTGGTTCTTGTGAAGCTAACAAGTTTGCCTATGGCTGAAAATGCCTTTGAAGACTGTTCCATTCAAAATTTAGCATGTTTCCTAGATAAGAATTGCAACATTCCATCGGTAACATATCAATGAGAGTTTGGCTGTTTGTCTGATTTAAGTTAGAATACGTTAAATCTCGGGGCACACATTTCTCACCGTGCGTTCCTTGCATGCCATGTAGAGCTGAATGAGGACCTTTACCCTTTCTTGTGCAAAAGGATGTACTCTCCTTACAAAGCTCTAGCGGGACTTGATATTGAGATAGAGATGTAAGCCCATTGACCGTGACGCGCTTTGATTCTTTTTATTTTCAGAAACGCCCTTGCTTTACCTTTGAGATTGTGCTTATGGCAGCTAATTGTGAAGTATAATGGCTAGGTAGGGAGAGAGCTGTATTCACCATCAGGTGAATGTCTACCATTTTGAGTATGCAAATAGGAATGCTTGAAGGTCGTCTTTTTAGAAGATCATTAGGCAAAGTCTTTATTTGCCATGTCTAATAGATACACTGGAGAAATATGCAAAAAATGAAATGTTATTGATCCAGGAAAGTAACCTTGATTCCTCAAGATATAGAAAAATCTGACACACCAGAGTAGGAATAAACTGAAATGTAATGGACTAACAGATTAATGAATGTTGAAGAGATGACACTTATCTGTAGGGTGTCTAAACTCAATGACCAAGTAAAAATTATAATAGAATCTAGGTTTTCCTTATATCTAAGGATATTCTAATCAAAATGAAAATTATATCTCATAATAGAGACACCATCCTAATCATATCTAATATAAAATAAATAGCAAAATAACAACTACTCAACCATTTTTTTTTTAATTCTTAATTTTTATTTTGAGAGAACAAACTTCATAAAATCTTTTGTTGGCTGTCCAACATCAGTTTCCTCAACTTGAGAAAAATTAACCTCGAATTAATATTTGGATGTGCTAATCCACCTAAAATGGACTAACTTAACAGCCATGAGGGGGTGAATTGGTTGATATTGCGGCTTTTAAAAATTCGTTCGTGCAAAACCACGTATAGAGGATAAAACAACATTTGTAGACAAAATATGGCATGCAGATCAAATATCTTATATCATTAGAAATGTGAAGGGAGTAAGGGATAGAAAAGTTTGCAAAAGCACTGTTCACAGTGATCACGGCAATGCTCTCTCAAACAATACACTTGGATTACACAAAGAATTCCCCTCTGCCCTCTTCAATGCTCACTTTGCCACATGTTGGAGACTTCAGATGGGTCAAGGTGGTCATTGCATGAGCTGTTGTTCACAGCTCAAAATAGTTACATCACAAGTAGGATTATCGGCATTCTATAGGGCTAGATTTGATGGGCTTTGATATAACTTTAGATATGATAACTTTTTATCTTATCTGATATTTGGATTGACGTGAAATCTAGATATAGCCTATATATAATTCGGATAAAAAATCAAACATAAAAATTTTATAAGAAAAAGAAAAGAAAAGTAAATTTTAGAATCTGAGCAAAAGCTTCTGTTATCCCTGTAGCCTTTGCCCTCTCTTCCCATCATCTCTCAGCCTCTTCTTCTTCGACCAATTTCTGCTTTGTTCATATTCACAACTCAACCAACACCACACGAAGACAAGAAAGTCTCTCAAAAATCCCCGAAACCCGCTCTGCTTCATCCCGAGTGGTGATCAAGGTTTTGATTATGGTCTGAATTTTAGACGCCTACGAGTTCAGGTCTACATTGCATGTATACACAATCCTCGCTCTCTATGGCTTCCACATGTACCTGGAATTGGAGCTCGTGCTCGCCATCTACATTCCCCCGGCTTGTGCCGCCCTAGGGCTTGACTTCGAGTGGCAATTCGATGAACCCTGCCTCAGACCCTTGCGGCAGGACTTCTGGGCCAGCGGAGAAACCTTATGATCAACAGCATTCTCCGGTCCAACCTGTATGACCCAGTGCAGCAATGCTCGCACCCCTTGTCCAAGGTGGTGGCGAGCGTAGGCGATGAGTCGTGAATAGTTTTCACCACTTCCATGATTTACTTTTAATGTAATCTTATAAATCAAACACTAATTTGAATAATATTTATTTAAATCCATGTGAGATCTAGACGTTAATAAACGTTGGATGAGATATTTAAAATCTTCAACAAGTCTTCTTAGGTGGTCTGGCACACAAAAGCCACCGCCCCCTCCTCTCTTCTCATCGGAAAGTCTCCATTGAAGTTTACTTTCGGCAGTCCGGGCTCCGGGGGACTCCAAAACAGGTTCGACCCAGTAAGTGTCTGCTGGGTTTTCCAAGATTGTTGACCCCGGACTCCAAAACAGGTGCTCAATTGACTCTAGGCCTCCATGGCGTGGCTCGACTTTGCTAGACGCTACGCAAGCTTGCCCTCACCAATGGCTGGTCAAGGTTCGATGATTGGCTTGAGGAGCAAGGGAAGAAAAAATAAAGAAAAAGAAAAAAAGGTAAAAAAATAACGAATATTAAAACATTATAAAAATTTATCAACGTCAGTGCTGACCATATTACGTAGGACGTCCAGCGTCCATGTTGGTGATTTTTAGGCAAAATTGACCGAATTGACTAGATTGATACAAATGCAAAATGTTTAAAACTCAATCGACAAAAAAAAAAAAGGTTTAGAGCTGAACTAATATAATTGCAATAAATCTATGACCTTTTAGTAATTTTTCCTTTATACTTTATGACTTGAGGATGCTATCACGTCATATTTTTCTAATATTCCCATAATTTTCGTGGTTGGTTGTACCTTATAGTATCTCTTCAACAATGATAATTCTCTTGTATATCCTTGTAGCCAATAGTCACTAGCATTCTTTCAGAATGATAAGTCATCTCAAATTATCACAAGTTCAAAATGTCCAAGTGTTCTTAATTTTTCATGGGAAATCATGAACTGCATCGTAAATTCCTTTTTTTTTTTTTTTTCTATCTTTCATTAATTTATCTTAACGGTCATGACTTTGCTGGGGAGTTCGTAAATTTGAGTGTGCAAATATGGTTAGTAGGAAATATAAGTTCTTACAAACTTTAAAATGTTTAAGATGTGAAAGTTAGGAGATCATCACTCCAAACAACGACCGATACAAAGGAACAACTGATATTGTAAAGGTGCAAGGATGAATTAACCGTCAAGTTTGTATATCGACTTTAGTTATCACGAAATTATATGCAAATATCCACGCATCATGTGTGCCTATACTAGGTAAAACTGGGGGGAAAAGCAAAGAGATTGAGTTATAATATTGTTTTGATGCTTGGGAGAGATGACTATAAAATATTAAAGAAAAGGGTCTAAAAAATCCTAAATCTATTGCACGAGTGCTAATTTAGTCTTAAACCTTTTTAACTTAGTGCCATTCAGTCATTGCGGCTATTTTTTGGTTGGACATTGTTGACGTGGATGTCGGCCAAGTTTTCTAACACTTTTCCCTAATATATGATATTGGTCTAAAAATCTATTTTTATGCATCATTCACTACAAATAAAAAAAGGATATAGATGAAAAAGAATAATTCTTTTAATAATAAACTAATCCCTCGAAATCGCTTCATATTCAAACGGACAGATTTGGGGAGATTTTAGAAAGCAATACGACTCCACCAATCCTTCATAGTCTTTTCTTATTTTCTTCCTTCATCTCTTTCCCAAAATAAGGGAATCTGAGAATTGCTAGAAGAGACGATTTGCAAAGGGCAACGAGTCATTGGGATAACTACCTTCCCAAGAATCTTAAAATAGGTTGATCACGAAAGCAGTGCGATAAAGAAGAGAAGGACTTGACCACCTCCTTGTCTTCAATGTATTGCTTACAATTTTCCTAACTTATATTAATTGCAGATCCTAAAGCTCGTACAAGGTGACGAGGAAGTACTTGAGTGGGCAATGCAACAAATTAATTCCTCAGAAGAACTTGATGAAATGGACGGGGAAGACTCTCCCGTTAGCATCCAATCGCATTTGAATCTTGCATTCCAAGATTTGGAGAACGATTCTCTCTCTCTTAGCAGCACGGATCAAAGCGTGTCAGCGGAGGATTACTTGCAGAGCAGATGGAGTCGCTCGTCTAGCTTCGACTGACCACCGGTCGAAGGACATACTCCATTGAGCATGGTTTGGTTGCTGTGTGATTTGTCTTTGTAAATTGATTTGTGTAGTCCTGTTGTCTCAATTTTCCACTGTTAATTTCAGTTATTACTGGATCTTGGAAGAGAGGTTTTCGCAAGTTAGGCCCCCTCCTTGACAACAGTATCACTTTTTAGTTTCTAGTCCCTGTGTTGCCAGGCTGGTTTTGACCTGACCATTGGCCTTGGTTCGGTCCAGTTGCATTGCTAAGATGTAGCATAAGTCAGGCATCATCTTTATTCTTGTCCTCCCCATGGCTAAATAATATATGCCGATCCTACAATGGATAATCTGGTCAGCTTTTTAAGTGTTTTTGTGCTAAGCTTCTTTTTTTTTGGTCGAAAATTTTTGTGCTAAGCTTCAAACGGCTAAAGATGACACCCCGTTTCATGTAATGTAGTCAGCTAACTAGAGTTACTAAGATCTTGTTTGTGGGCAATGGAATTCATTAAATTTCATCATTTGCAAGACAGTGGGGCATATAATATGCGTTGCTTTGCTTCTTTGACAAGCATTATTAATTACTTAGTATTACCTCCTTTTTTTCTCTGTACCTTTGGGGCCTAAGGGATAAGAGCCACTCCTTTTTATTTTTATTTTTTATTTATGAAGCATTGGGGCCAAGAGGGCATGGCAATACGTGAAGACAATCCTAGGTTCCACAGATTGTTAACATGACAATGCGAATCCTCTGCTCGATGCCAAAATCTTGATTCAAGTCTCATCTCAACTTTGAAATTCGGAGGCAATTCGGCTTCTTACGGTAACTGAAAAGCTCCTGGAACTGGGGGAGCTTAAATTTGGAACTTTCGGTTAGGGCATTCTATGTTTGATTTGCCGACGGTAATTTGAGAAGAAGCCGATGCAGTTCGGGAGTCACAGAGGTGACCTATCTTATTAATCTATCTCGCACTAAAGTTAATCACTTTATTTTGGACGGAACTCATTAAGACTTTCATTATATTTTCTATGTCAAAAAGTAATTGCTAATCCATGCCTTTTCTAGACCTTGAGTATGGACACTGGAAATCATTTACATTATATTTTCTCTTCTCCTGGTCTAATTCTGAATCTGAGAGTTTGAAATCTCTTATTCTAGTTCTAAATCTAGAAGTTCTTCTCTCCCAATTTAGATATGGAAGTTTAATAATGTTTTCAAGGATTCGATATCCCCATGTTTTATCTGTGTACAGGTCCTCCATTTCTAGTTTTATCACAAGAGCTCTAACGTTTGGCTAAGCTACAAAAAATTGCTCTTTCAAAAGTTAGATCTATGACTATTCAACTTATTTTGATTATCTTTGTATGGCGGTTATGTAGAGGAAGTTGAACTTAGGTGCATAATGCGAACTAGCAACGTTGTAGTTATTAGAGAAGAAATTTCTGATGTATCCTTGTCACTGATAATGAAACGAGATCGAATTATTGGCTGTCAATTATTTTATTTGTTCTTATGAAATGAATATATACTTAACCCAGTGCTGTATTGATCATCCTTGTATCTTGATTTAGCTTTATTATGTACTTCTCATATATCCTTTTGAATAATGAATACAATTTTTTTTACAAAAAAAATGCTTCTGCTGTCTCATCTGGAGCTAGCTTTTTCTTTTTATGCCCCAATATTTGGAAATTGAAAAAGAGAGTATTTTTAAGTTATAGACTCTTATGGATACCCAAAAAGAAAAAAAAAAAATCTCATATATTTCATGTATTGGCTAGGAATATCACAGATATTTCGCCATAAAATGTCAAATGACGAGAACGCAACCTTGAAAGAAAGCCAAATTGCAAAGGTTGAGAAATAAATGCAATTCGACATTGTTGTTGCGTTTGGACAGACAAAAGGAAAGAAATGCGAAAGCGTATAAAACTGTTCGGCCCATCATTAAGAGGTACAAATTAAAAGGGAAGCGAGTTTAGTTTTGGGCCGAACTTCGATCTTGTAAGTGTTCATTCGAAGAATCCGAGACAGCAGCTCGGAATGAAACAGCAACTACTGCCGTTATGAAATAGGGTCGAAGGTGTTGAAAAGCAGCAATAGCTCTGGTTGTCGCGCACACACCACGTCTTCGAAAAATCAAAACTAAAATTAAAACTTATAATATTAAAAAATTGAAAAATTTTCTTTTGTTTGACAACATACGAAAAACGTTTTTTTTGAGGACATACGAAAAACTTGAGCTGGCTCTCTGTCCATTGTGTTTTCCTATGCTGTTTCTAAGGGTTTTCATTTTCATGAGCTGACTGTTTGTCTGTAATTCCTTCTTATTCGACCTATTTGACGGCTTAAGGAGCATGGAGAACCAAAACATTTCAAGATCCCAAATTTCTCTAGGAGATTTCGTGCATAATTTTGTGGACATATAGATAAACTTTCATTGGTTTGCTCAACCTCAAGTCTTACGAAGTGTTTTAGTTCTCCAAGCTCATTTGTTTGAAACTGCACAAAGAGATTGGCTTTGATTAGATATCTCATTTTCATCATATTCGATGATGATTAGGTCATCAACACCGGTCAGTACTATTGCAAGCCTATTGAATTCTCCCTTCACAAACTAGAGTCTATTGGCGCTACTGAGCAGCCACTTTGCACCAGAAATTCTGCAAGCTTCTTGTACCACGTTCTTGGGGCCTTTTTTAAACGATAAAGCATTCTATTTTGATGGATTTATGAGGTGGGCTTAAGGCCCATCCGCTCAAGTTGGGCCCAAAAAGGCCCGGCCCACGGGAATAGGGCCCGTGGATGGGGGAAGGTATAAAAGGGAGGAGAGAGAGAGAGAAGACACCTGTTGGAAAAACAAACGTACGCTTCCTCTCTCCCGCGCATTCTCTCTCAACTCCAAAAAGAAGAAAAACGCTTAAGGCGTCCCGTCTTCCCTTCAAGGCAAATTGGCATCATCGGATCAGAATTTCTTCCTCGGTCTTTGGCATTAGTGTTTAATCTGTGGCTAACAAGGTACGCTCGAATCCGTGGTGTGCTTTACGATCGGTGATACGTGTTTTCCCGGGCTTCGTCTTCCGCATTGATTTAGGGGTTCGATTTAGTGTCGAATCCGGTTTTCGGGGATCCGTTATTCCCAACATTGGTATCAGAGCCCTAGTTCACGTTTTTCCCGATCAATTTGATGTTTTTGATTGATTTTTTCCGTGAAAGAACTTCGGCCGTACGGATCGGGGCAAAAATCCCGACACCCGAGTGCAATTTCGGCCATTTTTCTGAGTTTTCTTAAGTCGAAATCGTTTTCTAAACACATGGGGAGAAATGCGACGTCGAGATGAGTCCGGCGACATGTCGCACGCCTCCGTACGACGCCGCACGCGCCTACACGCGCGGCCAGAAGGCGCTGCGCGTGGGCGCCACGCGCCTACACGCGCGGCCAGAAGGCGCTGCGCGTGGGCGCCACACGCCCGGAGGCGTTGGATCGCCAAGCGCGTGCGGCACACGCGCCGGTCGGCGAACCGGCGCGTGCACGCCGCTGGTGGGCGAACCGGCATGCGCCGGTCCGCGGACCGACGTGTGCTGACGTCACGCGATGACGTCATCGTGACGTCATCCAACGGTCGGTAACCGCTCGAATGACGTCACCGATGACGTCATCGCCGACGATGTTTCGCCGGACGGTCACCGGCCGGCGACCCGACCCGACCGGCGACCTGACCCGACTCGCGGATGCAGGCTCGCACCCGACACGTGCCGGATGACGTCTGCGTGACGTCATCCCTCGCACGCGCGAGGCACGTGCGGTCGGTCCGCACGAGTGGTCCGATCGGCCCGTCCGGTCCGACCGGTTCGACCGTCGCGACCGGTCCGACCCGCGCCCGTTGACCCGACCCGTTGACCGTTGATCGACGACCGTTGACCCGGAAAAAAAAAAAAGTAATTTGTTTCTTTTTTCAGTCATGCCTATGTGGGTTATAAGTAATCCATTTTTTTTTTTTAAATTCTGCATTTGTTGCATGAATTTTGGAAAATTATGTATTTTCCCTTATATTTATTATGGATTATAAGTGATCCATGTTTTTTTAGTTCTGCATTTGTTGCAGGAAAGGATACCTGCAATCCCGAGAACGGACGAGGGAAATGCAAGACTTAAGAAGCTGATGACAGAGTTAGCTGATTATCGGTGGCATGATGGTGATTTAGTATCACATGTGGTCAGGGTCAATCAGATGATACAGGAAATCATCTGGAATGGTTATCTTATGCCGGATTTTGAGAAGGTGTCGGCTTTGATGAACACTCTTCTACCTGAATGGCAAGCAGTGTTAGATCGGCTATGGGAGGTCAACGTGGTCCCGGGTTATAGGAGGCTGGTGGAAGCTTTTGTAAGAGAGCACTATAGGATTGAGTTGATCAAAGCTTCAACCCTTAGATTGAGCGCCACATGGCGCCGAGAGAATGCGCCTTGGAGGCGACATGAAAGCTCTCCAAAAGTTTTTCCATGGTTGGCAAATGTGCCTTCAAATTTCTCAGATATTATGGTTGATAGATTAGAAGGGACATTCCCTATTTATTTCTTTGATTAATTATGTAATGTTTACTACCTGATTGTTGTTGATGTAGGAACCAATATATTAGTTGTATCATGTGAAAGCATTGTTATTTTATTGGATGTTAAGATTTTATTTGCTTTCTGCTATTGCTGGTTGCTGTGGGTAATTAGCTGTGGGTAGTAATAGAAGTTTAATGTAACTTCATAGAATTGACTTTGCATAAGAAAATTATAATAATAATAATTTTGAGTTAGGATTTTTGGAGGATGATTGGAAACATAGTGACATTTTGATTATGAAGCCTTATTTGAAATTATTCATTAATATGATGGGTCTATGCAAATAGGGATGCATAAATGGTAGGCATTAATTATTCGTGCATGTATGTCTGATGTGTTCAGAACGATGGTTCAGCAACTAAGAATGTAATTGCTGATATAAACGGCAACAATTGTGAAATATTGAATAAGAAGATTCAATATGTGCTGGAAAAGTAATAAGCACTAAAAGCTCTTAACCATGTTATGGAAGATCTTAAGGATGCCATGCGCCACCTTGAGCTAGTATAGGACCGCCTAACGGTATTTGAGCCGAAAATAGACATTTCCTATGCTGGTTCTAGCTCAGAAAGGGCTTTATGCTCTAAGCGCAAGCGTATTGATTCGTTCAATATGTGGGAATGCAAATGATCAAGTCCTTATTGCAAGAAATCAAGAGTTAACCAACACAAGAGAGGAAAACGTCCTCAAGAGAAGAAAAATGTCAAGGGTGAGGTGTTACAATTGTGACAAGAAGGGTCACTATGCTCGCAAATTGTCGTGAGCCAAATAAGCTATACACCTCTTGTACATTTGAGAACTTTGCTTATGTGTCAAGTTCTGCATTATAGGTTGAATCCAATCCTTTGTGGAATGTAGATTCAGGAGCGACAGACCATGTAGCAAAGGATAGAGGATCCTTCGTGGAATTCCGACGTTACCAACTGGAACTAAGTGGATCTATATTGGAAATAACTCCAGAGCTGAAGTTAAAGGGATTGGCACCTGCCAATTGAACATGCAAGGTGGACGCATCTTGATGTTCTATATGCTCTGGAGATTCGTCGAAATTTAGTGTCTGTCTTAATGTTGGTTAAGCTTGGTTTTGGTATGAACTTCCATAATAAAGGTGTCGATTTTTGTTTAAATACAAACTACTATGGTTGTGGTCACTTACTGAATGGTTTTATTGTACTAAATGTTGACTGTGATGATGTCAATATGTTATTCCCTTGTTTCACGTCTTCTACCTTATATGATAATGATGTGGATATGGTGGCATGCTAGACTTGGTCATATGGGCCAATAACATATGAATAGACTAGCCATAGAGGGCTTGTTGGGCAACATTGAAAAAGTCGATTTGTCCATATGTGAGCATTGCCTAGTAGGGAAAACAACAAGGAAACCATTTAGAAAAGATAAAAGAGCTTAATTTCCTCTGCATTTAATCCATTTGGGCGTCTGTGGTTCAATGAATGTGAGAGGAAGGCAATGGGCTGTTTATTTCATCACTTTTTTTTTTTTTATAGATGATTATACTCGAGTCGGATATGTCTATTTGATTTCTCATAAATCTGAAGCATAAGTTGTTTCAGAAGGTTTATGAACCTAGTAGAAAATCAATTAGACAGGAAAATAAAGGTATTTAGATCCGATCGAGGTCGAGAATATTTATCTGATGAGTTCAGAAAATTATGTGATGAAAAAGGAATAGAAAACAGTTATCTATTCCAAACTCTCCTTAACAAAATGGTGTTGCGGAGAGAAGAAATAGAACCCTACTGGAATGGTTAGGTCCAAGATGGCGCATGCTAACTTACCTATCACTTTTTGGAGTGATGTGTTGTTAACTGCTGCCTATATACTTAACCGGGTGCCTTCCAAATCAGTTATTTCCACTTCATATGAGTTATGGACAGTTAGAAAACCGGACTTAAGTTTTCGTAAGCCATTGAGTTGTACTGCCTATACTCATGAGTCCTCTCACAAGTTTGGGAAATTGGGTCCCGAAGGAAAGAATAGTATTTTAATGAGATACTCCGAACACTCAAAAGGGTATGTGTTCATAGGTGAGCAGGAAAGTGTGAATATAACTGAATTTGAATCACGGGATGTCACATTCTTAGTAGATGAATTTACTAAGAGGGGCGAAATAAGGGAAAATAACTCCCTATTTGAAACCTTGGATTAAGATAATGATGTCAGTGGAGTTTGTCCAAGTGGGAGTAATATGAGATGTAATGAATTGAATTCAACTCATTCTCAATTGCAACCACCTGATGTGACGACATCATCATTACCTAATCCAAGTGGGAGCATGATGGGGAATGATGTGCTAAGTGTATAATCTCCCATACGGTGAACAAGTTGCCAAAGTATTCCCCGTCAACGTTTTGACATTGAAAGGGAAACTTTTATGGTTGCTCCACAAGATGAGGATGAGCCAAGAAATATTAATAAGGCTCTAAATTGCCCTAATAAGGAAAAATGGATTCATGCAATGAAAGAGGAGATGGAGTTAATGAAGTCAAACCAAGTCTGGGAACTGGTTGATCTTCCAAAAGGGACGCAGAGCTATTGGGAACAAGTGGGTTCTCAAAATAAAGCGAAAGGTTGATGGCTCAATAGAAAGGCATAAGGCTCGCCTTGTGGCGAAGAGGTATAATCAACGGGAAGAAATTGATTATGAATATACATTTTCTCCTGTAGTGAGATTTACCTCGATTCGCATTATTCTGGCAATAATGGCAAGTATGGATCTTGAGTTACATCAAATGGATGTAAAGACTGCTTTCCTCAATGGAGAATTAGAGGAAGAAATATATGGAACAACCTGTTGGTTTCATAGTGAAAGGCCAAGAAGAAAATGTATGTCGACTTTGGGGGTCGATATATGGCCTTAAGCAGTCGTCAAGACAATGATATATACGTTTTCATAATGCCATAATGGCATATGATTTTACAATGATTGACGAGGATCATTGTGTATATATCAAAAGATCTAAGGATCAATTTGTGATCATATCATTATATGTTAATGATATACTGATTGCCGGAAGCAATATGGAGTTGGTTAATACTATCAAGAGATGGTTGTCTTCTAACTTTGAAATGAAGGATATGGGTGAGGCTGCATACATTCTTGGAGTTAAGATTTCAAGAGATCGTTTGAAGAGATCGTTGTCTCTTTCGCAAGAAACATATATAAACAATGTTTTTGAACGATTTCGTATGCAAGACTGTAAACCCATAGACACTCATATTGCAAAAGGTGAAGGATTGAGCCATAGATTGTGTCCAAGGACTCCACAAGAGAAGGAACAAATGAAACATGTTCCTTATGCTAGTGCTGTTGGAAGCTTGATGTACATTATGATGTGTACAAGACCTGACATATGTTTTGCAATTGGAATGGTGAGTAGTTACCAATCCAATCCAGGTCAAGCACATTGGAAAGCCGTTAAGAGAATACTAAGGTATCTAAAGGGGACTGTTGATTATACGTTGAGTTATTAAGGAAAGGATCTGCAACTCAAAGGCTATTGTGATACTGATTGGGGAGGAGATTTAGATGAAAGAAAATCTACCTCTGGGTTTGTTTTCTTACCGAATAATGGCACCATATGTTGGAGCAGTGAGAAACAAAAGTGTATAACCTTGTCCACGATGTAAGTTGAGTTCGTGGCATTATCAGCAGCAGTGTAAGAAAGTGTTTGGCTTAAGAGATTTTTTGAATAATTTAGGTGTTATTGGAAGTGCTGTAGATTAATTGTTGGTTAACTGTGATAGCCAAGCAGCAAAACGTATACCAAAGATCCAAAATATCATGGCAAGACCAAACATATAGATACCAAGTATAATCTTGTCAAGGATATGGTTGCACGAAAAGATGTGAACTTAAAGTACATACTACGCATAGAATGGTAGCAGATCCTATGATAAAGCCAATACCTAGATATGTGTTTTGTGGCCATATGAAATCTCTAGGATTACGCAGAGACTGATGTACTGAATATTGTAATTTCCCTAAGTGTTCACAATTTGATGAATTTGTGTTTTCATCATTAATGTCTATGAATCTTTGTTTGATCTTTATGCATCTTAATGCTTAGTGCATTACTTTAAGTTGAGAAGTATGTCGGACAGATATAAGATTAGCCCACTCACACGGGTAAGCGCCTCTATTTACTATGTGATAAATAGAGATGAGACTGTTTTTAAGCTTATTATCTATGTGATAATCGAGAGCTCAAGCTTAAAACACGTATGTCGCCTTAACTAGGTGTTAAGATGAGGACATAATACTTACTATGTCTGAAAGTAAAATACCCCACATATTTTACTTTATCTGTCTAAGATGCCAGATGTGAGTTCTGATGAATTTTGTGAATGAGTAGATATGTGAACTCAAGTTAGACATTGGGTATGTTTGAACTATCATCTGTACGGTATTGAAAGGTGTAGACATACGCTCCATGGGAAAGGAGTTAATACCGTAATACGTATTTCATTCTACGTATGCATGAGACGACCAATAATAGTGACAAAAGTTTGATCTCAACTTTTATGTCGTGTGAGACTCTTGAGGAAGAGAGTTCCTCAATTTCTTAGTCCCCTCATGACTCTTACTTATTCTCAAGATTTCTATTTAGTGTTTGCTATCTTAGGATGTTGCCAATGGTCATGAGTGATTCGATCTAATGGGGCATTTCTAGAAAAGCAAGCTGGACTGAAATTGAGAGTTTGAAGGAAAGAGGAATATCGATTTTGGAGAATCACATTGTAGTTTTGTATTCACCGGTTAACCAATTATGACTGTCTTTGTGATAATCATAATTGTGAATACAATATATATATCATTGTTTAAAAGAGATCAAGAGAGATATAAATGTGATCGATCGATCTAGGGAACTGCATACTAAATCTACTCGGATGTGATACCTATTATGAGCTGCTATATATTCCTAACAGATGTATGGCAACGAGCTCTCAAAGTATGCTGGTCGCACGGATTAGTCACCGGTATAAATGTTGAAGAGAGGAAAAGAGGATTCTGTTCGGCCCACCATGTTAAGTGAGAGTCTATAATGGATTTTTCTCTGATGGGGATGAGTAGGGCTTCTCCGCCCATGTTGGTTTTGGACCACCATGTGCAAGTGGGAGATGATAGATTTATGAGGTGGGCTTAAGGCCCATCCACTCAAGTTGGGCCCAAAAAGGCCCGGCCCACGGGAATAGGGCCCGTGGATGGGGGAAGGTATAAAAGGGAGGAGAGAGAGAGAGAGAAGACACCTGTTGGAAAAACAAACGTACGCTTCCTCTCTCCCGCGCATTCTCTCTCAACTCCAAAAAGAAGAAAAACGCTTAAGGCGTCCCGTCTTCCCTTCAAGGCAAATTGGCATCATCGGATCAGAATTTCTTCCTCGGTCTTTGGCATTGGTGTTTAATCTGTGGCTAACAAGGTACGCTCGAATCCGTGGTGTGCTTTACGATCGGTGATACGTGTTTTCCCGGGCTTCGTCTTCCGCATTGATTTAGGGGTTCGATTTAGTGTCGAATTCGGTTTTCGGGGATCCGTTATTCCCAACATATTTAATTTGTGGAATTAACTTGGATGAGTCTTACTCTTGAAACCGTCTAGCTGCTGCATATATTTATTTATTTATTTATATTTCGCGATTTAACTTCTAATCTATTTGTCATAACTTTTGTGACTTGCTTGCTACTAGTGCTAGTAGACTTGGACTATAGTTACCTTTGTCTTCAGCTAAAGTTTTCACCATATTCTAGCCGATACTTCTGACAAAATTTTTCAAGCAACTAAGCGTGCCTTATAATTGGAGTATTAGCATAAAATTTTATCTGCTAAGTCAAGACTTGTGTGGTACAGTTGGTAGTGGCAATATCATACCAACATGGATGCTAACAAGTTGAGAAAGTGCAAGATAAAAACTGGTGAGGTGCTCTAACTTTTTGCAGTGACTATTGAAGATGAGTTGTTATAGTGCATTGAGAGTGCAAAGATGGCCAAGGAGGTGTAGAATGCTTTGATGGTGTTGTTCGTGAGGACGAACTATGCCAAATTCCAATGGTTGGAGAATGAGATACTCTCAATCTCAAAATCAAATATGACGGTGAGTAAACTTTTCTCCAAAGTTAAATCTTTTTGTGAAGAAATTTCAAAGTTGAATCTTCATAATACTTTGGCACTACAAAGTACAAAGATTTGAAAAGTAGCTCAGCATGATCGCTAAATCCACATTGAGAAATGAGCAATTCGTGAGGGAAAGTATTAAAGAAAAGTCACGTCATCTCTTTTTACTAGAATTCTAGATTTTGCTTGGCTACCCTATTTCAGATATATTTTATAGAACAGTGTAGAATTGCATGGCTAATAGATTCATCACATGTAGGATTATCAATCTTCTATTATGTTGGATTTGATGGGCCGGATAAAACCCCAGATATGATCATTTGTATCCTAGTCGATGTTTGGAGTGACGCGATACCCCGAAACCCACTCTGCTTCACCCCGAGTGGTGATCAAGTTTTTATTACGGTCTCAATTTTTCACGCCTATGATTACAGGTCTAGATTGCATATATACACAATCCTCGCTCTCTATGGCTTCTACATGTACTGGGAATTGGAGCTCGTGCTCGCCATCTACGTCGCCCTGGCTTTGTGCCACCCTAGGGCTTGACCTCGAGCGGCAATTTGATGAACCCTACCTCAGGCCCTCACCGCAGGACTTCTGGGCCAGCGGTGGAATCTTATGATCAACAGCATTCTCCGGTCCACGGTGTATGACTCGGTGCAGCATTGCTCGCACTCCTTGTCCAATGGTGGTGGCAAGCCTAGGCGATAAGTCGAATAGTTTTCATGACTTCTATCGTTTAATTTTAATGCAATCTTGCAAATCAAACAATCATTTGAATATTATTTATTTAAATCAATGTTATATCTGGACATTAATAAATATTGGATGGAATATTTAAAATCATTGACAAGTCTTCTCAGGTGGTTTCGGCACACAAAAGCCGCCGGGCCCCTCCTCTCTTCTCATCATAATGGCTCCATCGAAGTTTGCTTTCAGCAGGCTGGTCTCCGGGGGACTCCAAAACGGGTTCGACCCAATAAGCGTCTGCTGGGTTTTTGAAGATTGTAAACCCTAAGCTCCAAAACAGTGCTCGATTGACTCTAGGACTCCATCCTTGCACAGGGTACAATAATGGCGAGTGTCAACTTTGCTAGAGGCTAGGCAAGCTCACCCTCGCCAATGGCTAACTGAGCTCCAACAACGGGCAGAGGAAGAAGGGAGAAAAAAAACAGAGAAAGAAAACAAAGAAAAATAATATTAAAAAAATATTAAAATATTATGAAAAATTGTTAATGTCAACGCTGATCAGGCTATATAAAAAGGCTAGCGAAAAAGTCGGCGATTTTCTATCAAAATTGGTCGAATGGATTGAACCGATACATATGTAAAATATTTAAGACTCAATTAACAATAACATAATTGCAATAGATTTATGATTTTTTTTGGTAATTTTCACTTAATATTTTATGACTTTAGGATGCTATCACATAGTATTTTTCTAATTTTCTATGGTTGGTTGTACCTTATAGTATCTCTTCAACAATGATGATTCTCTTGTATATCTATGTAGTCAATAGTTACTGGCATTCTTTTAAAATGATAGGTCATCTTGAATTATCGCAAGTTCAAAACGTCCGGGTGTTCTTAATTTTTCGTGGGAAATCGTGAATTGCATCGTAAATTTCTTTTTTCCATCTTTCGTTGACTTATCTTAACCATCATCACTTTGCTTTGGAGTTTGTAAATTTGAGTGTGCAAATATGGTTAGCACTCACAAACTTCAAAATGTTCAAGATGTGAAAGTTGAGAGATCGTCACTCCAAACAATGACGATGCAAAAAAAGAACAATTGATATTGTAAAGTTACAGGGATGAATTAACCGTCAAGTTTGTAAATCGGCTCTAGTTATCACGAAATTATATATAAATATTCATGCATCACGTGTGCCTATACTTGGTAAAAGAGGGGAAGAAAAAGCAAAGAGTTGAAGAGATTGAGTTATAATATTGTTTTGGTGCTTGAGAGAGATGAATCTAAAATATTAGATTTAGAAAAGTCATAAATCGATTTTAATCGTGTCAATTTAATCCTAAACCTAATTGTATCAATTTAGTCATAAATTTTTTGATCTGGAACTAATTCAAGCTAATTTTGGTCAGATATTGTTGATGTGGATGCTAGTCATGAATAAATTAGCACCATCGAAATAGGCTTATGATTTTTCTGACATTTTTTCTCAACAAATTATGTTGATCTAAACATATTTTTTTACACATCTTTCACTACAAATTAAATAAGGATATAAATGAAAAAGAATAATGTTTTTTTAGTAAAAAGCTAATCCCTTGAAATCGCCTTTTTTCTTTTGTAGGTAAAATCGCCTCAAATTCAAACGGACAGATTTGGGAAGGTTTTAGGAAGCAATATGATTCCACAATCCTTCTTAGTATTTTCTTATTGATAAATGATTGTGTGACAGTATTTAATGTATTGTGAGAATAATACTTTATTCTAGACAACAAAAAATCAAATTACAAATAATTATATATTTTTGTGGAACCCACTTTTTCAAGAATTTGTTGCTATAATAAATTATTATTCTCACAGTATTCCAAATACTATTATGCTAGCAAAGCCCTTTCTCATTTTCTTCCATCTCTTTCCTTAAAAAAAGAACATCTAAAAATTGCTAGAAGAGGTGATTTGCAAAGGACAATGAGTGATTATTGGAAAAATTACCAAAGAAGTCATAAACCTATTGTAATTTTTTCAATTCAGTCATAAACCATTTTTTTGTCAATTCAATAATAAACATTTTATAATTATGAAAATTTAGTTTATTCATCAATTTTGATCGGTCTTAACATGGACAATATGTTAATGATATTTTTTTTTCAAATTTGTTATTAATTTTTTTTCTTTTCTTTTTCTTTATCTTTCTTTTTTTCTCCTTCTTCATCCTCCCTCTGGCCGACAACGAGAGGCAAGCGTCGACAAGGCGACAAGGCCACGACTTGCTCATGGCTGGTGAGGCTCGCCCAAGCAAGAGGTCATGTGAGGTCTTGCCCTTCGAGTGGCCTCTAGTGAGGCACCACCTTCAATAGATCCAAAGAGATCGAGCCTCGTCCAACCATTGGCAGCCTTGCCAAAGGCCACGGGAGGCCCAATGCCGACGAGGGATTGTTGACCCACTTGGCGACCGGCTGGAGGAAGGCAGAGGAAGTGAAGAAAAAAAGAAAAAAGAAATTAAATTATTAAATTATTAAATTATTATTTAAATATTGTACATGTCATTATTAGCCGGAAAAACTGAATTCACACAATTACAAAAGATTTGGGACTGAGTTAAAAGAATTGCAATATATTAAAGATTTTTTTGGTAATTTTCCCGATAACTACCTACCCAAGAAATATTCATCTTGTGGGGAGTCTTAAAATGACTTAATCACAAGAGTACGATAAAGAAGAGAGGGACGTGACGAGGCCTTTGTCTGGAAGAGGGCCGGGGAGTCGAGATACTTATGTCGCGAAAAGGAGATGGCGGAGATTGTGCCGTGTGAACGAAACGTTGAAATAAGTTACCGCGGAACCGGCAAGACAAAAAAGAAGTGGGGCTTGACACAAGGACTTCGGACCCCTTGAGAACAACCCTCGTTCCAATCGGAGGGGCTCTCCTTAATCAAGTCGTCCTTTCACCGTCTCCCAACTTTGAAGCCATTGGCTTGACTTAAAAAGGCGTCGCTCTTCTTTCCAACGCGTGCAGAAAAGGAACCAGCTTGGAAATGGCCCTTACGATGAGCCGTGTCCGCAAGAGCCACCTCTTTCTTTTCGGCCTCTTTTTCTTCTTCTACAGGGGAGAAAAAGACACGAAGGGACTGACAAGTCTGACATTCGGGCGGGGTCACATTTATTTCGTATCATCTGTTGCTCGAAGGCCCAACATTGGCGTGCCTATAGTGGCCAATCTCTAAAATTTTAGTAATATATTAAGTATAAATTTTAAACAAACTTATTCTCTGAGTGCTAATACAAAGGAAAATTTTTGATATTTTAAAAATACAATGCTGAAATAACCATTAAATTTATCATATACAAAGAAAGATATTGATATTATAAAGTACAAGGATAATGTAACAGTCAAGTTTATATCTTAAGTTTAGCTAATGTGATATTATATATGAAAATCAATGCATCGCATGGGCATGATACTAATTAATAGAGAAAAGAAAACTGAAGAGGTGAAAAGAGTGATTTATTATGGTGTTTCGATGCAAGCGAGTCATGCATTAAAAAGAACAAATTATGACCAAAATATCTTGTTTATCCATCTTACACTATAAATAAAATTGGAGTATAAATGGGACAGAATAAATTCTTTGTGTAAATAATACATTAATTCCTTCATGTTTATCGGATGTTTGGAAGAGCATTTGGGCAAAGTCTTTGCATAAATGCAGAGGACTTTTAGGTTTAATGATTTTCACTAAATATAAAAAGTGTATAGAAAAAACAAAAAACAAAGAATCAGTGACGGTGGTCCAATAAAAAAAAAGGAAGAGAAAAGAAACAGCGACAGTTGTAACTCGGGCGAAAAACATATTGCGACAATGGCCCCAGCTCCGGCGGTGACCGATGCCTCGGTCTTGTGACCTCAGGCGAGCTAAATTGGGACCATAAGGCCTCTGATGTCCCGCACCAATGGTTCGCTAAGATTGCACGATCCTAGGTGAGCCAATGTCGAAGTCATGTGACCTAGGTGACGGGCCGCCAATGCTGACCACTGGGGCTCTAACCTTATGTGCTCTAGACGAGCTGATGCTAGAGTTGCATGACTCCAGGTGACAGTGTCTTGTGACCTTAGGCAAGCAAAATCTGGACAAAAGGTGAGTATCGCGAATATTAAATCTATGAAACTGCAGCCACTTCCTCCGTAAATCCAGATTTGCAAAATTGAGGTCAGCATGACCCTTGGCAATGGCAGCTAAAACGCGACCGTCAACCATTTTCGCTTGAAGTCGTGTAGCCTCATGTAAGGTGCGGTCGTGCAACCTAAGCCTCCTTCGGCGACTATCAGCGACAATTTGGACCAATATGGTTTGGGAGACGATTGAGTGCAAAACAAGAATTCGAAAGTGTTAATAAAGACAAGATTGGAATGGAAAAATTCATTAACTCTAGCTTCTAGTGTTTCGAAAATACTGGAATGCCAATGCTGGTACGAACTGGCTTTGAGATAAAAGTTTTTAGAAATGTGTCGCCTTTGCCAAACCAGCTTTCAAATTATTTGAACAAACACATTTGCATTTGGTGAAAGGTTTTCAAGAACTCAAAGTTCCTCAACAAAGTATTACCAAAGCTACTCTTAGAAGGATATCTTGGGAGAGACTTATGAACCAATGTATTCCTCCAATCCTTCCCAGCCTTTTCTTGTTTTCCTTCCATCCAAAATGCAATTGATTTTTAGATGATTTGCATTGGGCAAAGAGTGACAGCGATAATTAGCCGAAAAGAACTCTCTTAAATGAAAACTTATAATAAGTTACCATGAAAGCAATGACATAAAGAAGTGGGACTAGACAAGAAATTGGTGGGGGAGGAAAAACAACCATGGACAAGGACTTCGCACAGTGCCCATTGACTAGGGATACTTGGCCGACAAGTCGATTAATAGATACTGTGCGAAGCACAAGTCGACTTAGTAGGAATCTTTTAAAGTTCCGTCTCCTCACTTAGGCATGGGCAGCTACTATACCGGCTTATCCGATGGTAGCCTCTCCAAAAAGAGGATGTGCAGTCTACATTTCCCATCAAAGACCCCTCGATTTCTTCCACACCTAGGAGGAAATATCCTCGAATTTTACATTTCAGAGTTCAGACAAAATAATTTAAAGACTTACTTAGGTCCGTGGACAAGGACTTGGTGGGGAAGGAAAAAGGACCCCGGACCCTGGAGAACAATAGTTATTCCCATTCTAGTGCATCTTGGTCAAGTCGTCTCCAACGGCAACGGATGGCCCCGGCAATTGAGTTGAGCCTTGACTTAAAGGCGCCCTCTTCTTTTTGGCTTGACAAAATTGAGTTCCTCGGAGATGTCGGCCATAGCCAACTTTCTTTTTGGCTTTTTCTTTTTTCCTAATTAAAAAGGACAACGAAGGATGACCAAATTCTTGTATCCGTAACAAAAATATTTGGATGGAGTTATAACTATTTCTCATTATTCACGATTGAAATATCGAAGTTAAACAGCCCATTATTATAGCTTTACCAAGATGCTGACTGAAGTCTCTTCATAAGAGATAAGTCGTAGTCAAACAGTGCAGTTATAAATTATTTCGAGATTTATTCACAAGGTGAACTAAATTCTTAATCTCGTGAATAATGGTGATTTCTTCACCCCTTAAACAGCCGCCCCGATATTTTTTATTGCCTCTTTTGATAAGTGAGAATAATTCACCATAGTGACTTGCTAATCCAAGGACGTGTTGCTTGTGCATATATTTTCTATGAGGAAGATATGGAAAGTCTCATCATATTTTTAACTTATCTTTAACACCGTTGATTCTCTAAATCTCTCAGTTTGTGCATATATCTCCTATGACTATGCATATCCATGATTGGTTATAATTCATTCTACAATGTTTTACCTTGTATATTCATTTCATTGAGCCTTAAATAGGTCATTAACTTCCATCGTGAGACACAATATACATATAGAAATTACACAATTTTCCTCTACATACATATTGAGGCTTACCACCAAGCGATTAGCCTTGCATTGCAACCATCTCTGCCAATTGTTGCGTAGCCTACACACGTTAACCGGTCCCCTCTTCAGGAGACCAAACCGTTCACATAGCTTGTTGGACCTATTCTCTACCATCGGTTGATCATACTACTGATTCTTCACTAAGACACATCATGTTTTTTGGATCTTTTTTGCAAATTACAGTAACTTCTTTGGGGATGTTAAGTAACATATTTTCTTTAGTTCTCCATATCTCTCTCTATTGTGCTTATATCTCATTTTATTATGCATATCTATATTATAATATCTTGTTATCTTAAATATTCATTTTCTAAAATTTGTAAATATACTCGTGTATTCTTCATCAAGAGGGACAATTTATATACATATATAATATCAGAAAATACAAAATTCTCTTTATCACATATTTCTTATCTTGGTAGATTTGCACAGTTTTCATAGCAAAAATAAACCCACATGAAAAATGTGTTGGACATGGTACCCTTAAACAAAACCTCCTACCCTTTTGTTATAATATTCCAAGAAAAATGCAAGGAAAGAACCTCGGGCCCCTTGCGCCATTGGCACTTCTATAAATCCTCTCGAGGTCACACTTGAAAGCAAGGAAAAAAAAAAACTCAGAGAGAAGAATCATCATACATTTCTCTTGAAACTGAGGTTCTGTTGGAGGATGAAGAGAAAGAGGGACTCATCATCGGCTGGAGGTGATGGTAGTGAGACATTAGGGGCTGAATTTGAAGTTTTCTTGAGTTTTAGAGGTCCAGACACGGGCCGGACTTTTACAGATTGCCTCTATCACTCCATGGTTAGAGCTTGGATTCGCGTGTTTAGAGATGCCGAAGAGATCAGAATAGGTGAAGAGATAGGAGGAGAGCTTCTGCGTGCAATCAACTCGTCTAAAATTTATATGCCAATCTTCTCTAGAAATTATGCTTCTAGTGCATGGTGTCTTCGTGAACTTGCGTACATGGTGGAGTGTTGGCGAAATAGAACAAATGAGAAAATGATCATTCCCATTTTCTATGATGTGGATCCCGATGATGTGAAGCTGAAAACTGGATTGTACTTTGAAGCTCTGGAAAGGCATGGAGACAAGTTTGGTTGCGATCGAGTGCAGCGTTGGAAGGAAGCTCTCATTGAGGTTGCTCGCATCAAGGGATGGCACTTGAGGGATCAAGGGTAAGGTTAATTAGAGTAATGGTACACTTTTAATTCAATTTAATCGAGCCTTTCTATCTGTACGAATTGTCTAACCAAGTCCTAACAGTAAATTCAATTCGATCAAATGCATCTGATGGGGGTGTTGAACTACCCATAATGTGAGATGAACAATATTTTTCAAGGTCCAAACTAAAGAAAAAGATTATTAGAGGACCAGGATGATTTTTTGTTCTATTTTATACAATTCCACGATTCCACATTCACAAAATGTTGTCTATGTCATACCTGGGCATTTTCCGTGCCTGCGTAAGTTAAATGTGACGCTATGTAATGCTGGAGAGATTTGATTAGACAACCTGTGCTAGTAGAAGAACTAAATTAGAAAAATCAAAAGTATAAGGATTTGGCAAGAAAAATCATGAAAGTATTTCCAAAGTTAATAATAACAAGCACCCTATAATATACAACGCAAGAAGTTCTATAACTTTGAAATATAGAAATTGACTATAAATGAAGTCCACTTTAATTTTAATGAAAATGATGGACAACAAGTAAGTCGGTAAATTGTTAGCTGAAATAAATTACCTCACATTATGGTAAGGTCGCCTCAACATAGAAGCCTCCAATCACAGTGGTGTTGGAGGTAAAAAAATTCAGGAAAATACAGGGCGTGCATTATAATCATTTTTTTTTTCTGTTTATCTATTTTTCTGTTCTAACGGTTTGATATGCAATTTCATTTTTCTATTTCTAGAACAAATTTCTAATCCAAAAATAGATTTGGAATAGAAATCAAAAGTAAAAACTTTCTACTTTTTTAATTCTAGAACAAAAGTAAGAAATAAAAACTCCCATCATTGCTACTAGCCGGTTGCCTACCCATCACAACCCACTGGCCACCCATCATCGGTTTGCCGCAATCTGCCACCACTGCTCGGGAAAGAGAAATTTTGTCTCATAGTCAAACGAATTTTTACTCCGAGAATAACAATTTTATGTGGTTGTCAAATATGTATTTTCACTCAGAAACTTGTCTAGAGAATAACAATAGAAAGCTCTATTTCTACCCAAAAATTGATTCCTAGAACATAATGATTATCATTTGCAATTATTTCCCCATTAAAGAAGAGTCTAGCCATTTTAAAGATTTTCAGAAATTTGTGTGATCAAGAAAAATGTGTTTTGTTTCCTTCCCCTTAGGAAAATAATCCTTTATCAGGTTAACCTTGCAAATGCACATATAGATAGAGTTTTGTGTTATTAACATTCCTCAACTTGTTATTCCATTAACTATCTATCTCAAGACCTTTGTCTAATATGGCAGGCATGGTAAAATCATCAATCTTATTATTGATGAGGTTTTGACCAATCTAATGAGAGGAAAGAGAAATCTCCCTGATCATATAGTTGGAATTCATGATCATGTGGAAGCCATCATCAACATTTTAGATGAAGGTTCTCGTGATATTCTCTGCCTAGTAATCCATGGAATGGGGGGTATCGGTAAGACAACTCTCGCTGGGATTGTCTTTAACCAAATCTCTAATCAATTTCATGGTTGTAGCTTTCTCTCCAATATTCGTGAATTTGCAGATGGTGGTAAAATTGTTGAATTGCAGCAGAAGTTACTATCAGAAATCCTCCACCTCAAATCTATAGAGGTGTATGATTTTAGGATGGGTACCAGCATGATTAAAGAAAGATTTCATGAAAAGAAAATTCTTGTTGTTCTTGACGATGTGGATAAGTGGGACCAATCAATGAAATTAGTAGGAAATTGTGATTGGTTTGGCCCTGGAAGTAGAATCATTATTACAACAAGGGACATCAATTTTTTGCCTATCGAAGAAGAGGAGAACCAAGAAAATAATGTCTTTTATATTTATGAAATGAGGGAATTGGATCCTTGTCATGCCCTTCAGCTTTTTAGTAAGCATGCCTTCAAAAAAGACTCCCCTCCAGCTGACTACATAGATGTTTCACATGAAATTATCACAAAAGCAGGGGGACTTCCTTTAGCTCTCGAGGTTATCGGTTCCTCACTTTGCTGCAAAAGAAAACCAATTTGGAAGGAAACTTTGAAGAAGTTAGATCTTGTCCCCAAGCAGGAAGTCCTCAACAAACTAAAGATAAGTTATGACATGTTAGAGGATGATCAGAGAGAAATTTTTCTTGATATTGCATGTTACTTTATTGGTGAAGAAGCAATCTATCCATATTATATGTGGAAAGCTTCCGAGTATTATCCAAAATGTGCAATACTCGTCCTCACACGAATGTCTTTAATCAAGATTGTGGATGATGATAGATTGTGGATGCATAATCAATTACGAGATCTTGGAAGAGAGATTGTTCGCCAAGAAGATGTCAAAATGCCTGAGAACCGTAGTAGGCTGTGGCTTCCCAAGAATGCCTTGGACGTTGTTCAAAATAGGAAGGTATGTAAGTTCTGGTTACCATTTTCTTCTAACAAACCAACACGCAATGCAATTAGCCTAAGTAACTCGGAATCATTTCTTTCTTCTATCCTTCCCTTATTCCCCCTCTGTTTTGTCAATACACAAAAGCAAGCATCTCCACACGCGAGGGTGGACTTGAAAGCATGCAAACTTGCATATCACCGTGATTGTGCAATTTGATGTTGGCTTGTGCTTTCTCTGTCACTAGGGAACAAACAATGTGGTGGCCCTCAAATTGACACCAATTTTTGAAGAGCACAGCTTCACAAGTGAAGGCTTTTCAAAGCTTCCCAATTTAAGGTTATTGGAATTAGAAGGGGTGGGTTTTGTGGGTGACTTTAGAAATATTTTCTCGAAGGTTGCCTGGCTCTCGTGGTGCTTTTGTCCTCTTGAGTTCCGTGCAACTAATCTATGTTTCAATAACTTAGCAGTGCTCAAGCTTTCGAATAGCGACATAAGTGAAGACTGGGCTGGATGGGGACCTTGTCTGGTACTAAGTCATTTAATACACACAATTTCATTGTGGCTTTCTAACTGACCTTAATATTTACCTTCCTTCGAGCGCTAATTCTTAGTCGTTTTACAGGCGAACAAGAACTTGAAAGTCATACATCTCACTAAGTGCACAACCATAAGAAGAACTCCTGACTTCTCTAATTGCTCAAATTTGAAGATATTGGTGATTAAAGATTGTACGCACTTGCTAGTTGTCGATAGCTCTATCTCTAAACTAGAGCTCCTAAAGTACTTGGAAGTCTCCGGGTATTCTCACTGGATCCCAGAGGCGTGTGAAGAAAAAGACTTAGACTTATTTGCGGTATCTTCTGTGTTGGGTGGTCTAAAATCCCTCTCAACACTAAAGATAGAACGGATGTGTGTTCGAGAACTTCACCATTCGATTGGAGAGCTTGTAGGCTTGAAGTGTTTGTCTTTAGTTGGTTGTAGAATGCTTAGAAAGCTTCCAAACTCCATCGGAAACATGAGATCACTACTTGAGTTGGATTTGGATGACACGGGAATCATAGAGCTACCTAATTCCATTGGAGATCTCAAGATGTTGAAGAAAATGAGCCTGGCAATGACTCGGTTAGAGGAGATACCGAACTCAATAGGAGGCCTAGAGTCGTTGCTTGAGTTAGTTTTGGATCAAACACATATTCTAGAATTGCCTGCTTCTATTGGAAATCTCACAAGGTTGGAGCTTCTCCATCTATCTTGGAGTCAAATAAGAGAGCTATCAAGGGGCATATGGATGCTTGTGAATCTTGAAGAGTTGGACGCCAGAGGTTGTCAAAATCTAGAAGGGGAAATACCAAGTGAAATTAGGGAATTGTCCTTTTTGAGAATGCTAGACTTATCATGGACCAAAGTTAGGAGATTGCCGACAGCTATGAAGCAACTTTCTTGTCTCCATGAACTATTTTTGCAAGGCTGTGATGAGCTCGAATGGCTGCCAGAACTTCCTCCGAGTTTAACAATGTTGGAGTTTTCATCTAAATCATCACAGACAATTCCTGACCTCTCAAACCTAACCAATTTAGTTCGTTTGGACATATTTCGTGGCATTTATCAGTCCTCTGAATTCACAGAAGGAAATCCAAAGATAGAGTGGATCCAGAGCTTATCTAAACTAGAGGCCTTGAAACTATCTTATGTAGATCTCATGTTTCCTACAACTGTGATTAACTTGGCTCTTCTTTCTCGACTTCAATTACTATGCATATGTTGTGCGGACCCTCAAGCTCTAACGAGGCTCCCTTCCAGTCTTGGAGAATTGTGGTTAGGAGATGTAAAGTCGCCAATAGGAAGGTCACTATTTTCCAACCTAAGAAACTTGTACAAATTAACACTCTCTAGATGTTGTCTAAGAGAGATTCAGTTTGATGGCATCTTTCAGCAGCTAGAGAATCTCCGTCGTTTGATTGTGGTCCATTGCAATTCGCTTGTGAGTCTCTCAAGTTTGTCGACATTAAAGGGACTTTCAAGACTTTATGTGGAATATTGCCCACAGCTAATCAAAATCGAGGGGGTTGGTGAATTGGAATCACTGGAATTTTTGTTAATTAGGAAATGTGACTCCATGGAACAGTTACCTGATCTATTGAAGTTACAAAAGCTGACAAGGTTGATCATCTCAGATTGTGAGTCGCTACAAAGTTTGCCTGATCTACCTCTACCCAATGAGTGTGATGTCACCATTGAAGGATGTAAGAGGTTAAATGACTTTTTTGGGCCTTATGATCTTTACAGACAAAGAGTGAATACTTAATAGTCATACTGTTGAGTATGCCGCTATCTATAGCAATCTCTAGACAGAACCATCTCGTTCCTTACATTGTAAGTCCAAAGTTTATGCACTTTGAGTTGCGATGTATGTCTTCCCATGCACAAATGTGTACATTTAAAAGTTCGATTACGATATATCTAATGTGCATGTTCTCCTTAAGTTTTTAAAGAATTGAAGCACCAGCAGCTTTGATAAGTTCCCCAAATCTTTACAAATTCGAACTTTCTATGCCTTTGTTATCTTGATCTCTGCTTTAACTTGTTCTAGTTGTTTGCTTCCTTGTCTCCGTAGTTCAATGCAACTATTCTGGCACTTCTTATTATGCTTGCAAATATCTCATACCTCTCTAATTGGTTCAAATCGTGGCCTGATTCTAGGCAAGCCGTTCTCTACAAGGATTCTTACAGCCAGCCGTCATCAACTTGAGGTAAGCAAGTCATAGTCTCTTCTCGTCACCTATTTTCATATATTATTTTCATATATTGGACAGTTAGTCGATTACTGTATCGACAGATCATTCTTGATGTCAAATCATCTATTGTATTTGATTCGTGTGCAGCTAACAAGTTTGCCTATGGCTGAAATTGCCTTTGAAGACTGTTCCATTCCAAATTTAGCCTGTTTCCTAGAGAAGAATCGCAACAATTCATCAGTACCATATCAATGAGAGTTTGGCTGTTCGTCTGATTTAAGTTTAAAAACGTTAAAAATCTTGGGGCACACATTGCTTACCGCTCGTTCCATGCATGCCATGTCGATCTGGATGAGGACCTTCAGCCATTCCTCGTGCATAAGGATCTACTCTCCTTACAATTCTCTTGCAGGACCTAGGCCATTTGGTTTAACTTTGAAGAGATGGTTTTGTATTTCTCCAATTTTTTTTTTTGAACGAAAGGACATTTGATTAAAATAATAAGTGTCTGAATAACTCATTTTGGTGTCCATTTTGCAAAGTAATTTGAAGTTTAAAAAAAAAAAAAAAACAGAAGTAAAAAATGAAGGAAAGCAGGTCTGCGCAAGCAATGGCAGAGGGAGGGGGGCTGGGCGAGCTTCGCCTGCACTGACCGCAAGCCGGCATCGACGGCAACCGAAGGCGACCGTCGACCGTCACCGGCGTCGACCACAGGCTCCACCGGCGATTTGCAACGTCGATCTAGGGTTTTTTGTGGACGCACGATGACAAGATTTGCAACCATGGCATCTGCAACCTCAGCGAGGTGAAGAGGACGTGATTACAGATCTGGAGGCTTCACCCCTAAGCCATATGGTGATTTGCAACCTCCGCTAGGTGAAAAGGCTTCGCCCTTCGACCGTCTGCAACTCAGGCGACGGTCGCCGAGGATGCGCGACGCCGAGGTCGCACGGCTGCCGTCGAAGGGCAGATCTGGGTCGCTCGACCCTCGACCTCCTCGACCCATAGCAGCTCCGGCGAGCGGCTCCACGACACGTGCGACCCTCGACCTCGACCTCGACCTCGACCTCGACGACAGGCGACCTCGAGCAGGTCCTCTCCGGCGGGGATGCGCGACGCTGACGTCACACGGCCGCAGTCGAAGGGACAGATCTGGGTCGCTCGACCCTCGACCTCCTCGAACAATAGCAGCTCCCGCGAGCGGCTCGACGACGCATGCGCTCCTCGATCTCGACCTTGACGACGGGCGACCTCAACCACGACCTCTCCTCAATGACGAACCAGAGAGCCCAAGGAAGAAGATGAACAGTACTTTTCAGGCATAAGGGGAACGCACTTAATATTTTAGCATTTGGAAAATGTTGAAATCCAAAACTTAAAGCAGACTGGTTGGAGTGGTGCTGCAGAATAGCCGCTGCTGTTTGTTTCGGTGCTGGCCTTGATTCCTGCCGATTGTCTCGTTCTTTCATTTTGGGCGATGACGTTTTGTTTGGTTTTGGCTGCAATTGCCTTTGTTTGGCTGACTGATCGCCTTCTTTTGTTTTTTGTCTTTTGTTTTTTGTCTGTTCACGTTTTGTGACTTGTTGGCTTCTCTTCTTTGTTCTCTCCACACCCGTCCATTCATTATGCCTCCGTTTATCATGTGTGTTTGTTTCGGTGCCGTTTTTGATGTAATTAATAGTTTTAGCTTAATATAATTACCTTTCATAAAAAAATAAAAAATAAAAACTTAAAGCAGATCCCTATATATTTGGGCTTGGCATTTTGCCTCTCTCAAAAGCATTTGCCAAATGCCCATTGACTTAAGATGCGCTTAGATTCTTTTTATTTTCGGTAATGCGTTTGCTTTACCTTCAACGTTGTCCTTATGGCAGCTAATTCGGAAGTATAATGCCTAGGTATCATTGTCAGGTAGGTAGCTGTACTGACCATCAGGTGAATGTCTACCATTTTGAGTATGCAAATAGGAATGCTTGAAGGTTGTCTTTTCAGAGGATCATTTGGCAGGGTCTTTATTTGTCATGTCCAATGGATACGCTAGAGAAATATGCATAAAATGATATGATAGTGATCCCAGGTAAGTAACCTTGATTCCTCATGGAATGGAAAAATCTGACCCACCAAAGAAGCATGAATAAACTGAATATAATTGACTGCGAAATTAATATAATATTGAAGAGATGACACTTTTTGGTAGGGTGTCTAAACTCGATGACAAAGTAAAAATTATTATGGAAACTAGATCTTGCTTGCATCTAAGGATATTCTACTCCAAATTAAAAATAATACCTCATAATAGAGACAACAACCCTAATCATATCTAATATAAAATAAATAGCAAGATAACAACTAAATCAACTAAATTTTTTTATTTTTTATTTTGAAAGATCAATTTTCTTCATGGAATCTCTTGTTCCCTGTGTCCTACATCAATTCCCCCAACTAGAGAAAAACTAAGACCTGGAATTAATATTTGGATATGATAATGCATATGAAATGTACTAAGTTAACAACCATGAGGGGGTGAATTGGTTGAAATTTGATTTTCAAAAACTCTTTCTTGCAAAACAACGTCCAGATGATAAAACAACATTTGTAGACAAAATATGGTACGCACATCAAATATTAAGTACATCAATAGAAATGCAAAGTGATGAGGGCTAGAAGAGTTTGCAAAAGCATTCTCCATGGATTCCAAGGCCTAAAATTGGCTTCAAATCACCAATTAGAACTTCCAATTTGAATCAAATTGATCTAGAGCGAGGTTTTTATTTTCAGGGGCGTGGAGTGTAATCCATTGAACCTGTAGGCTGGTCATGACATCATTTCCATTCACAATGACCACACAATTAGATTTCTTTAGATTTGTGCCACTCGACAAGCAATGTAGTGTGATGACACTCGCTCTGTTATCTTGGGAAGAATCCTGGCCAGAAACAAATCCTGGAAAAATCGGTGAGCTAGCCAAGGGGTAACAGCTCGTTTCACTAGAAAATGCAGTGGCTAACTTTGATATCGGGCAGTGCTGACTCAGTAATATCAAAGGCTACATCGCGGAGAACTGTAAGTCTAGTTGCAACTGGAGGGAAATAATGAACTGAAAAATATAGCTTGGTTCATATTTTATATTCATATCCTCAATGAAAAGCCGCAGATTTCTCTTTGAAAACTTTGAGCAGATCCGCAATGGTCATGACGATTTTGTCAGCTTCGTCTCTCGCGTGAACAGTAACCTGGAGGATAACCACGCCAGACAAACAAGCTACCATGAGATAACACAATGGACAAACATTGCTAAAGCAAAACCAATTTTTTCCCTAGGAAACCATATACTGAAATGTAAAGTCCAATGGCCTTCCAACCTGTCAACTCTTGGGTCTGTCACAAAAAATGTGATACCGTGCAGTCCATAATAAACATAAAACTGAATGGTCTCTTTGAGATTAATTGCTAATTTGTATTTTTTAGTCCTATATGTCTGAGAAGGCAACGGACATGTTCAGGGCCAAAGCAAAAGTGAATTGCAAGAAAATTATATGTCAAGATAACAAGCTCAATGTTTGGAATATGAATGATTTTAACATATTGAAAAGCAAATGCTAATAAAATTGGAAATTCAACCATCCAGGTCTTAGAGGAAACCCAAGAATGATTTTGGAGAAGTTTTTGTGGATACGAGAAATGATTAGTTGACAGAAAACCAGTAGCATCATTGCTCGATAAGGTAACCTAATTTTCAGGGGGCACGCTTGTCCAAACCATGTCTGCACCAATAAGACTTTACACTAATTAATGATATCGAATACCTGTCCAGTGCCTGCAGCCTCCTCGCCAACGACAAGTATGTAATTGTATTGCGCCGATCGAGCTTCACTTACCTGCAGGCAGAGACGGATATGACTACTGGTGGCCAGAATATTAGAAGAACAGAGGATATCGGAAGAAGAATTAAAAGGAAGAAATGGAGTCAAAATAAATCAGGAAATGTTCGGCAAGAGTTATTATCCCTTTTTATAGACCAGGATACCACATGGACAGCTTTGTCAAGCTCTAATTCCTTCAACCACAGCGGCATACGGTGATGGAAATGTGTTCCCATTGCCATCACAAATTATTATGAAATGTGTGCATTTTAGTATCAAATTAGTAGATGGTTCCAATGCTCTCATGAATAGAACTTGCTTGTGCACATTCACAATCCAAAATAAGGCAGTTGCTCCTCTCCATTTTACCCAATCATCTTCCCTATATTTCATACCGATCTAATGTTAAGAGGAGAAACCACTGTCAGAACTATCATAGCTAGCCAGTTGAGGAGCAGAAAAGATATTGTACAGAAGGCGACAGATCCGAGTTCAATGTTCAAAAGTAAGTTACGAGTCTGTAAGGCTCAGCCATGGAAATAGGACAGTCCGGACATCTGAAATAGTCATAAAAGGAGTGCTTGGCGTACCTTTTCCTGAATCTTTCTATCAGTTTCATCAAAATCAACATAATAACCAGCATCATGAATTTGATCCCGCACCTGCAAGGATACATTTTAAAAATAAGCAATACTTTTTCCTGATTTCTTCAAGAACCTAGACTTTTGGCTGATGATTAGGAAACAGAGGGTCCAACAAGAGTTTACCAAGTATTTACTAGCCAAACATGACATCATACACAACTCAGAAAAATAAATGTTATCCACACATGGGTCCTCAATGACCAAGAAAAACCGCAGTAGTGTATATGTTGAATAAGAACACTTTGTAGCAGATGCAAAGAAACATTTGAAGCAACGTGATATCACAACCTGTGACATATATAGAACTTTCAAATAGCATCAGATAGAGAACACAAATATTATTCAAACTGGCTTTAATTTCATTGTAATGTTGTGAAATTTTTTCCCTTCCCCTATTTTTCCCAATAGAATATTGTATGCTGCAATAGCAACAGATTAGATAAACACCAGCAGCAGATCTGTGCTATATGACACAATTAGAGGCCAGCAAGTAGCACAAATCAGAGACACATTCATACACTTTCACAGACATTCACATAATTTAATCTATAAGAAGCCAGGGGCCTTTAGGTAAATTGCCTTCAGAGAATAAGATCGAGACTTCTCCGACACAGGGAAAACGGTTGCTTGACGCGGACTAAGCCAGAAGGGCCATTTCCCCTGGTAATGCTCCAATAGTATGGCAAACATGCGCTCAACAGAACCAAGGACAGCTCGGTGTATCATAACAGGAGTCTCAGACTTGCTTTCATCTTCTGCTGAGTAAGACAACCCGAACCGAACAGGAAGCTGGAAATCCAACTGCAATCACAAAGAATCATCAGTCACCCACATCCGTGAGAAATATCACTGAACAAGCAATAAAGGTGCGTATCAGTGACCTGCAATGTAGCACACTGAAATTTCCTATTAAAGGCATCAGAAACGGTGACGTCTATCTTTGGTCCATAAAATGCACCCTCCCCTTCATCTTTCTGCAAAATGTGAACTACCAATCAGTGCTGCAAGTAAAAATAGATAGGAAAATTCTATGTATAATAGCGTCACAAAGAAGATATATGTTACAAGAGCAGAATAGTTTTAAACTGTGTAAGGTCCTGCCAGTGGATGTAGTTTTCTGCATCTCAAGGATAGATTTAGAAAGGGGTATAGGGGCAGTAAGGCTGCATATCCTTGAAGCATTAATTGTGCAAGAATCATATGGGAAAAAAACAAAACAAGGATAAAGAATTGAATGTTTGAAGAGATTATGCAATGCCGCAGATTAAAAGCAGTAAAACATGAACTATGCAAATTTAGTGAAGAAAACACAGCGTATAACCTCTAGCTACCTCGACATCACAACAAATGAAACTGGTGACATGTTGTCTTTTAACTTGATTACAGATAAAAAGCCATGAGATTACCTGCCACCGCTTCCCAAACTCATTCAAAGCTTCAGTAAGGGCAGACTCAGCTTTCTCCCATGTTCTTTCATCTCCTATGTAATTCTCAGGTCTCTACACAACAAAACATGTCAGACTTAATATATCATCACTTGCACATACTGGTGGACACAACAGACTTACAAAACGATGGTAGACAAGAAAAAAACAACACAACAGCATCCCAGATGCCAGTTAACAGGTAAAGTGCAGAATTTACATTTAAATTACCGAGAGGGTAACTGATGTAGCTGGGGATGTAAAGAGTTGGCAAAAGGGCCAAAATTAAATGCTGGTATTGAGACAAATTAAAGCTGGAACGTAAGTGCAATCTGCTAGAGGTTAGAGAAGCCAATATTATCCCTTGAATGTAGAAAAGGTAATAACCATGTGGCCTAAAGACCTAAGTAATAACCAAGTGACTTAAAGACCTAAATATACTAGGGTTTAAGATGATCTCAACCCTTGAGTGAACATAAGCTTATAATCTCAACCACCCAACCTCAAAAGTCACATGACTATCACATGAGCACTCATTAATCTAAAAATGTTAAAAAGACTAAAAATGAATTGTATGACTTAAAATATTTTCTACCTCATTCTCCTAGGATTTGAAGAATCAGCCACGGAAGTCAAAACTTTAATGACTTCAGCATACGTCTCTAGATCAATCCTCTTGATCTCCTTCAGCTGATTTATCTGACCATTTCACTACGAAATTTATGTCCATGATCTTAACCAGAGACAGGTGTCATGCTCTATAAAATGGTGGAAAAAAGTGGCCTTTTTCTTGTCCACAATGAAACAGTTAAAATCCCAGGACATCTCTGTACTTACAAACAGGAAAGAAAGTTTCAATGGACTTATAGCAAAGCAAATAAATAACGTTAAGACTTGCAATAAAAAAGACTGAAGTGCTTTGTTTTTAATAGAAATGTCCCTTTTTGCATCTTTTAGTAGGAAACACACAATCCTCCAAAAGTGGCCTTGTATGTTTGACCAGTAAAATTAAAAGTATTAGCTCCATATTATTGCTCAATCAGTCAATCAAATGGAAATTTCAGAGACCACTATGCAGGCAATTGGGTAACTAGCCATCCTAGCTCCTTCTAACAATTTTACTCATATATGTCAGAAACTACACATCACCATACACTGAAACAGTCTTGAGGACTTCTGCACAAAGTGTCAATTGAAATGAGTTCAACCGAATAAGACGATATATCAAAAACTTCAACACTACATATCATCATAAGCGGAAACGGTCCAAGAAAAACAATATAAAAAAGGGATTGATAAAATGACCTAATAAGGAGGAAATATCTTACTGTAGACAAGTTGAGGTCAAAAGTGAGCCCAAATACTCCATATACATCTCTGACAAACTCTAAGAATGCCCTAACTTCGTCTTTTATCTGCATTTACAAGAAGCAAGAATTAAGCCAGGAAAATGCACCAAAGGGTCTAGCAAATTTATGTTAAGCGACATCTCTATCACCTGTGACTCCCTGCAAAAGATATGAGCGCCATCCTGCACCAGAAGATAGAGAAAACTTTTAGACTGAGAATCACAGGTAGGCTAGTACGATAGATTAAATATATTTGTTCAGCATCTTTCCTTTACACAACATTATCATACCCTAAAAGATAGAACTGCAGAAACTCGACAAAGCAAGGATAGGAATCACACTAAACTGATTAAGCCTAAAATTTAAAATTGCTGGAAAATATATAAATAAATACCTGCTGAAATCTCCTGACCCTTGTCAATCCAGTAAGAGCATCACTAGCCTCTTTACGATGCAAGACACCAAATTCAGCAAATCTAAGAGGAAGTTCTGCCAAAAAACAATAAAAATCAAATTGAGAATAATGTCAAAACAACTAAATAAAACTAAACAAGTAAAAACCTCAATGTAGCAAATCTTCACCTAGTCAACAATAGAAATTGCAAGAGTGAGAGAGAGAGAGAGAGACAGAGAGACAGAGAGACAGCAGAAACAACATGAGCAACCTATAAACAGAGCAGTAGAAAGAGGAATTTGCAGCAACAAGACAACTTGAACCTTAGTCAATGACATAAGTAAAAAAAACCTACAATACAAAGAAAGCAAAAAGGTAAAGAAAACTAGTCTTTGTTTCCTAATGTATGGTTTGCAATTGCCAAAGATTAATTCTTCACATTTGCATAAAAGACTTAGATATTTATAATGTATGCTACCATTTCACCCATGCAAACCAATTTCACCTTGAGGTGCATACCTTTTATCTCATTGGGAGGTAAAGAGACTGCTTAGCTTTAGAAGATAAAGCTCATAAGGGACCGAAAACAATACATTCAAAGCAATGCCTTCAATCAAAATAGAAGATGGAAAATTAAGTAGACACTTGGTGCCTCTAGCAACTAGCAGCACATCATCTCACCTTTGTATGAACGGACTCTATGTTTAAACATCAAGCAGTGGCCAGGGCAATTCATTGGTTTCAATGCAAATTCTTGATTTTCAATCTGCACAACAAAGGAAAAGATTATTATTAAACTATTCAACTAGCTAGATTAAGCCACGAGGAATGTTGATGGAATTATCGTATGTCGACAACAAAGATAGAGGGTTGAAAAGCCATAAACAGCTTAGTGACAGCACATCTCTCACTGCCATCAAATTGCTCATTGTTATTTCAAGGTAATCATAGCATCATGAAGAAAGTCCAGATCAACTGGCACCTGTCAAACAACCACTTCAGATAGGAAGGGGTATAACTCCTTATTTACAGTTAACAGAGCCTACTTTGGTAAAAGTTTGCATCATTATGCCAACAAATGTGATCCTCTGTGGAATAAAATCATGATACGGAACCAGAGAAGCGAGATCGTCTCATGAAAATGGAGCTATAAGTAGATTCAGGCAAGATGGAAGGATTTTTTAACTGGTTAGTATAATTTTAGGCATTGAGTAGTGAGAGACGTAGTGCTGCAACAGCTCAATGAATCGTGCACTGTCATGCCTTTCAGAGAGTATTCCTGGAAGTTAGCAGACTTGTGGTGTATCGGAATGCTTGTGAGCAAGCAATGCGCTACCTCAAGGAATATATTGTCTCAAGAAATAGCTCTGAGGGAAGGGAAGAGGTCGAGATTGAAGTTATAATGTTTCAGATGGCTTTTTGTTCATTCTAAAACATAAAATAAGCTATAAAAGCCCCTTGCGGTAAGAACTAATTCTCTGGTACATAGCAGATTCTATATCAACGTATTGGATCATGGGAGCTTCATAGGATCGAGATATTTGGCTTGGCAGGATATAACAGTCCCCTTCAGTAAGTGAGAATTTCTCTGCAGAGTACCTTTCTCGAATTTGCTAGGTCAAGAGCAGACGGGATTTACTTACAGTGTCTTTCTTGAAGGGCCTATTTTTCAAGTGTAAAATTGATCAGGAAGAGAACGCTATGTAGGATGCTTTCTCTACAAGTCAGCGTTCCCTGTTTCTCAAAGAAGTATAAGCCTCACCTCAAGAATGAACATGTTCTCCTTGTATTTCCCAGCATGACCAGATGTTTCAAAAACTCGCATATTAAAAATGTTGGGTGTCACCACCTGCACATGAACTGATCGATCAGTGGATCATAGTATTTAAGATGGAGTAACGTAGCCAAACACCAGGCCAACAACCTCCTCCAACCCCCTCTTCCAATATTGATCTCTTATAAATTCAACGAGCCGGTTGTAGATTCGAGTCCCATGCGGGAGGAAGAAGTAGCTTCCGGGACTGAAACCGATAACACGCGAGGCATCAGGAGCAGAGGAAAGCAATGTAAATTACAGCTTCTCGAAAAACGTGAAGGGTTTGCTTACCTGTCTGGGTGGGGAAAGAACAGCTCCTGTTCAGCACCTAAGGATGTATGGTCAGCTACGACGTCCTCGGGACTTGGCGTCTCGTCCCCGTCTAAGACGGTGGGACACGACGCGGCGGTCGTGTGCGCGAGGAATGTGAGAGGCGCTGAAACAGCGGCCGAGCTCATCTTGCCGAGGAAGAAGACACAGAGAAGAGAAGATACAAACTTTACGGGAAGAACGTTTGGTTTTTGCATTCTGTACTTTAAAGATCCACTCTGTCTCTCTCTCTTTTCTCTCTGTCTGTCTCTCCTCTCTCTCTCTCTCTCTCTCTCTCTCTCTCTCTCCTTACCTCCCTCAACTTTTCTGCAGCCTCCACGTTCCAGGAGCACTGCCTTAAAGAGAGGAAAACACATCCACATGCATGCCTCGGGCACTGTGAAGTTCAAGACTAAGCCCTTCCCTTACCTCCCTCAACTTTTCTGCAGCCTCCACGGTCCAGGAGCACTGCCTTAAAGAGAGGAAAACACATCCACATGCATGCCTCGGGCACTGTGAAGTTCAGGACTAAGCCCTTCACGTGAATTTTAAACAGCGAAATTCAATTTAGGAATCATTAAATTATGAAATTATATGGAGCGTTAATTTAGGGTGTGATGACACTTAAAATTTAGCCAAAAGATTTTATTTACATATATTCAAAAAAATATATGTACCTTATTTTTTTATTAAAAAAATTAAATAATGTACATTGTGACATATTTTCCTTAAGTTTTTGTTTATGATACTAAAAAATCTATAATTTATATCTGTGTAATATACTTATTCTCTATCATTGAAAAAGTAAAAAATTTTGAAATTTTTTATTGCGTTGATGTTGCTTACTATGTAGACGGGACACTAGCGATACGACACGATACAACACGCGACAAGTCATTTCTCAAAAAGTAGAGGATTTCGACACATTCCGACACATTAAATATTAAATAAATATTTTTATTTTTAATTAATTTGATTCAAATTCACAAATAAATAAATAAAGAGTTTATAATGAATTTATACTAATAATATTAATAAATCTTACACTTTTTTTTATTTCATTATCCCAAATTTATATTTATTTTTCGAAATCCCCCTCCCCCTAAATTTACTTTTATTTTTTAATCTCATTTATTTATTTTTCTGATTAAAAAAAAATTCCCATGAGAGTCCACCCAACTCTCTTCTTTTCCTTATCCATTTCCCCCCACCCCCAAATTTATTTTCCTTTCCCTCCCACAATCGTCCATTTCCCCCGGCCATTTCCCCCATCTGTCCGTCACTTTCCCTCCCCCCAAAATAGGTGCCCATAGACCCCCACTTTTAAAATTACTTTTGAGTTTCTCAGAAATCCTAGCTCCTTTACTCCTCCTCCTCGCCGCTCGCGACCCTTCCTCTTCTCCTCCTCCCTCCTTTCCGCTCGCCGCACGACCTCCTTCCTCGCCGGTCGCCGCTCCTCGCCGCACGCACGACCCCCTTCCTCACCGCTCGCCGCTCGCTGCTCCTCGCCGCACGCACGACCCCCTTCCTCGCCGCTCGCCACTCGCCGCACGACTGCCTTCCTCTCCTCTTCCTCTCACCTTTGGTCCTTTCTCCCTCGCAGCTGCAGCCTCGTCGGATCCGTCACAGCATCACAGGGTCGGCCCTCGCCTCAGTCTATGCTCGGCTGTCTCTCGCCGTCGTTCGCGGTCTACTCCCTCCCGGACATGCGTGTCGAAACGTGTCGGGCAAAGGTTGACCACGTGTCAAAAAACCCGACACGGAAGCACGGGCCTTTGAGAAAATTCCGATATCGGCAGAGGGAAAGAGACGTCGAAATTGGAAACCTGACTAGCAATTAGATGGCGAAGAGATAAACTCCGTCTTCTTTAATTATTACAGATAGGCTGGCGTACTCCCCTAGTCATTGAAGAGAGAGAGAGAGAGAGAGAGAGAGAGATGGATCAAGATTCATCTGCTTGTTCATTATCTTCTTTTTCTTTTGTCTGAACATTATCATCGTCTAAGTTCCTCAGGAAGGGGATAAAAACACAGAGCACCCAGGTGGTTTTTTTTTTTTTTTTCACTGTCTCGTTGCTCTATTCCCTTTTATTCAACGGATTATGCTACAGATTTTCATTGTTGGAATATTGACGAATAATAAATATATTATATATATAAAAGTTTGATATTTTTATATCATAAAAAAAAGTTTGAGTAAATATGTCATAGTAAGTATAGTTTTAGCTTTTTAATGTTGTAAAGAAAAATTCAGGATGAATTTGTCCCAACAAATACCGATTAGCACTTTTAATGGCCTTTTTCCCTATATATTACTTGGGCATTTAGTACCTGTTGACACCTAAATTTTGGCGACTCATTTAGTCATTTATCGCCTTAAAAAATTAGGGATTAATTTTATCCCTAAAAAAAATATTAATTACATAGCATATATTTAGGTGTATTTATTTTTAATTTGTATTTTTTTACATTTATTTATTGGACTGATGGCAGATGGGTCGAATTAGTGGTTTTGGGTTTTAAATTAGCAGGCTGAGCTAAACCCACGAAAGGAGAAAATTAACCCAAGCCCGTCGTTATGTTTATGATGATTTTTGGAAATTAAAAAGATCGTATTGTAATCTTATCTCTATCAATAGATAATGAAATCGGGGGAAAATATTCATGAGATAGAAGGATTTTGTGATTCGGAGGTTATACGCAATTTTCAAAATATTCTACGAAGATCGCATTATATTTGTCTATAAAAGGAGACAGTGTATGGCAGAGAAAAGGGGGGGCTTTTTGTAGGTTTCTCTTCGTCGAAAGGAAAGAAGAGAAAAGGGTCGAGTCAAGGGAAAAGAGAGAAACAAAGGAGAGGGGTTTCGGTTCTTTGGGAAAGGAAAGGGAGAAAAAAAGCCAGCAGAAAGTACAGAGAAAGCTGTAGCAAGTGACGTGAGAGAGAGAGAGAGAGAGAGAGAGAAAGGGGCACGCATCGTCTTCTTCGCGGAGACCCCGACGCGCCGGCCGTGCGTTGCACCGGCACCGCGACGCCAGCCTCCACCGCGCCTCCGCCACCGTTGCGCCGGCCACCGATCGCCCCCGCTCGTCACTAGTCGTCACCCACGCCATCACACAGACTCGCGACCAGAACCGAGCTCGAGCCGGTCGCCGCACCTCCGAAACCCGCGACCTGCAGATCTCTCGCTCGCCATCACCGAGCACCACCGACGCTGCTCCTGCTCCGTTCGCCTCTGCTCCCGCATCGCCGCGCCACAGCCGATCTCCGCTGCGCCAATCGCCACCGCAGCTAGTCCACCGATGCCAGCAGACCGCCCTCGCAATCCGCGATCACCGCCGTTTCAGGACCAGCGAACCCCCCACGTTGCCGCTGCTACCTGCTTCTGCAGCAGATCCCGCATCCTGCAGCAAAGTCCGAGTCGCCCCGCTGCACCTCCAGCCCGTGCCAACCCGCGACACCATCGTTGTCCCAATCTCGCCGATCTGCAGCACCAGAAGTCCCAGCGACCTCTGCCGTCCTTCCCCGACGCTAGCCGCCGCCGCCGTGCCGCTGTTCCTGCCGCGACCCGACGCCGCCAGAGCCCACATCGCTGTTGCTCGCGTCTCCTCGGTGCCCGACAGCAAGCCCCGCGCCCTGCGACGCCCCCTCGCCGGTGCCCTGCTTCGCCGAAGTCCGTTCGTCGCCGATCCTCGCGCCACCTCTGCCCCGACGCCCAACAGCTCCGCTCCAGGCCTCCTTCGAGCGAAGCTACCTGCTGCTCCACCCGCGCCGCTCCGACCAGCGACCCGTCGCCTGCAGCTCGCCTCCAGCGACCTGCTGTTGCTGCCGGTCCGCCCGGTGTCCGACGTCCCCCTGCTCGTTGCTGGTCCTCCTCGCCAGAGCTCCGACGACTGCAACCTCCGACGGTGACCCACCACGAGGCTGCCAAGTCGTGGGTGAAAAGCAATAAAGAAAGAAGGAAAATCAGATTAGGTGGTTTTATTTCTTTATTATTATTATTATTTTTATCTTGTCTTTTAGTAGAATTATTCTTGATGTATGGTTGAATTCCCAACATGAAATAATCCCTCAAGCTAGGGATTGCCAGTCCGATTTTCGCGCCACCAAATCCGATCATAATCCCTTATAAAATCGACAATCTAATCTCAAAATTCGAGATTTGATTAGTGATTTAATTTAAAATTAGCCAACCCGATCTCAAATGCAAAGATATGATTAATCAATTTTGGATATCAATCTCATCTTGTTTGATTTGATTGTCGTCAAGTTGATTGAGTCAATCGAATTTTTTAAAAGAAAAATCCAAAAAATATTTGAGTCAAAATTAGATTTGCTTTAGAATATTTCTTGTTTAGAGTTAACATTGCAATCTTATTTCGAATTTTAAATAAGAAAAAAAAAATCTGAATAAGGATTAGGTTTGTTTCTATTATCTTGCATATTTAGGATTGCAATTTTATTTCGAATTTTTAAATAAAAAATCCAAAAAAGAAAGTGCATTCATTTAGGTTGTTAGTTTTTTATTTGAATTGCATGTTAATTATGCATTAGTTTTACTTTCGAAATTAATATAAAAACACAAAAAATCATCATGCATACGTCATGTAGAATTAAGGCATCCTCAGCACGTCATGACATATTAGGATAAAATTGCATATTAAGTTTAGATTGATTTTTGCATCTTAGGTTAGAGCCTACTAGGTTAAGACAGTATCTTAGGATTTAGTCTGACCCAATCCCTAATATAAGCTAGATAGAATTTTAATCTAGATAGTTATGTTTTGCATTTCATAAAAAAATAAAATAAAATTTAAAATTTGTTTTAGAATAAATTAGTTGCAATTTCTAGGATATATTGCATTTTTTTAGAATAGAAAAATCATGTGCACGTCATATAGAATTAGGTCCATAAAATGCACGTCATTTAGTGATTATTGTTAGGTTCATTTCTAATTAGAAATTGACCGTCATCAGATTATGTCATTTAATAAATATTGCGTGACATATAGCTCACATGTCATTTTAATTGAAATAATTTTGTACGTCATTGCATTGCATCGCATGTCATTAGAATTAAGTCATTTGGGTAAATTTAAATTGCATATTTAATTATTACATTTCTTTATAATAGACTGCATGCTTATTTATGTCATATAGTTTAGGTTATGTTGCCATGCTATATCATTTCTTGTTAAATTAATAGCATTGCATATTGACTATATTTTCACTTAATAAGTGAAAACAAAAAGAAAGAAATTGCGTGTTAATTAGAAACCATATCTAGGATTGTTGATGTGGATTTTAATTTAATACTGCAGATGCTTTCTTTTCGTTGCTTTGAGGTAAGTTCTACATCATTTAATTGTTTTCTTGGGTGTTAAATTGGTGGTTTGCACACCTTCATGAACACCTCACATGTTAAAGAAATAGATTTAAAATCGATCAAAATTGCTTGCCAAACATTTTTCAAAATAAAAAGGAAGGTACCAAAAGGGCGTTAGAGAAATATAACGTAACAAAGTCCCCGTACTCTTAGTCTCTGGTTTATAGAAGTAGAGTAAATCTCTCGTTACTTTACTAGGGTTTCTAATCGACCCATCAAAAATATATTAGTGGCGACTCCTAGTTAAAATTTAATTGCATGTTAACAATTCAAATCTAAGTTGCGAATTGGTATGGGCTTGGGAGAGCCCGAGTTAAGTCTAGGCTTAACAATCCATTAGCCAAACTATAGGTGATTCACACCTGAAAATTTTGGGTCGCAATAGTATCTTTTTTTTTTTTTTTTTTTTTTTGTTGCTTAGTTTTCTTGAAATCTACTTTCCAAACCAATAAAAAGGGGAAGGGCCAAAGACTTTAATGTGATTAGCCAAGCCTCAAGAGACTAGATTGGTCGGATTGATCAAATCAAAGCCAAAATCACAAAATTGAATTAAATTGGGCACTCCTGAACAAGAAAATGACCAAAATTAAGGGAATTTATTGCAAAATTGGGCAGAGCGACTTGCAAAGTCTGGTCAGGGGATTAAAGAAGTACACATCAACTTTCCAATTGAACAATATTTTGGCATGAAGCACTTAAAGTGGTTGCTAAAATCCAATCCTGTTGGAGAAGCAACGAGAAGCAATTTCGTGGGCCCATCATATCTTTGTTGTGTTTGGTGCCCAACTACCATCTGTGGAAAGATTCTGTGCGGAATGGCCGGGGGGGGGGGGGGGGCGGTCGGCGAATATTTCGAGACTCCCCCAAAGTTCCATGCTCAGCCGCTTTCACCGATGCAATCCCCAATCTTGCTCTCGGCGGCTAATCCTCCCGCCGCCGCCAGGCTTGATTGCGACTAGCCCATCCCCGCGGCCTCGAGCTCTGGCCCCGATAACCCCGTTCGTCAGCTCGTTAGCGGGTTGAGCAGTCCTAGAGCGGAGCGATATATCGCTTCTCCTTGCTTTGGAGTCGACCGAGTAATGGATGCTTTGAAGGTTGAGAGCCTGATTTGGTGGTTGCATCGTACCTCTCTTAGGCCTTATCCCGTCGGGATCGACTTTTAGCATCCAACAACTAAACTTTGATTCTAAACATAAGACTTTTTTGGCTCAGTTTCTAATGCACAAGATCCTTATGAAGGCTGAATGCAGAGCATATTATCGGGATAAGTAGCTATCTTATCATTCTAAGATATCTAATACTCTTAAAATCGGGAACTGGACCAATACTAATTAGTTCTAGTAAATTGGAATCGAAAATCGGACCAGTTCTCATGAAAAATACTAGTTTTGGGCTGGTTCGATTCAATTTCGGACAATTCCCTATTCATTTACACATCCCTAGTTGCTAGTGCTAGAAAGAGTTGAATTGTAGTGACTTTTGCCACTATGCTAAAGGTATCACTATATTCTAGCTTTTTTTTTAAGAGAATACTCGAGCAATAAAACGTGCCTTATAATTGGAGTACGAGCATACAATTCAACCTTCTAGGTCCAAACTTGTGAGATATTATTGGCAGCAACAATTTCACACCACTAGAGATGTTAAAATAGGTCTTAAACACATATCTAACCCATTTAAATAATAAATTTGTCGAAGTGTCGTGTTGCGTGTCCATGCTACTTAGGCTGTGACTCCGCATGTGCCCTTCGTGAGGTTTTGTCGAGTAGCTTCCGCGATTGGGAATCGAGTGGTGTCGTGTGGGATGTTCTTGCATTTGCTTATTCAAGAGCCGGGATGGTGCATGACGCCCTCTTTGTCCTTGCCAAGATGAAGGATTAGAGATTGCAAGCTTCTATAACGACATATAACAGTCTATTCCATAACTTGAGGCACACTGATATCATGTGGGGTGTATATAATGAGATCAAAGCGAGTGGTGTCACTCACAGTGAATACACTCATTCCATTATTTTGGATGGCCTTTGTGGACAGTCGAGATTTCAAGATGCGGTGAAATTCTTCTGGGAAACTAATGAGATGGAATTTGGGCCCTCGGTTGCGTCGTTTAATACCCTCATGTCAAGGTTTTGTAAATTGGGTTTTCTGGATGTTGCCCAGTCATTCTTTTGTCCGATGCTCAAGTTTGGACTGCCACCCGATACATACACTTACAATATCCTCATCCATGGTTTGATGTTGATCCCAGGTAAGTAACCTTGATTCCTCAAGGAATAGAAAAATACCAGAGAACCATGAATAAACTGAAATATAATTGACTGCAAAATTAATCTAATATTGAAGAGATGACACTTTATCTGTAGGGTGTCTAAACCCAATGACCAAGTAAAAATTATAATGGAAACTAGATCTTGCTTGCATGTAAGGTTATTCTACTTCAAATTAAAAACTAATACCTCATAATAGAGACAACAACCCTAATTATATCTAATATAAAATAAATAGCAAGATAACAACTAAATCGACTAATTTTTTTTTTTTTTTATATTTCGAAAGATCAATCTTCTTCATAGGATCTCTTGTTGCCTGTCCTACATCAGTTCCCTCAACCAGAGAAAAACGTAGACCCGGAATTAATATTTGTATATGATAAATGCACATGAAACGGACTTAGTTAACGACCATGGGGGAATGTGAATTGGTTGTTATATGATTTTCAAAAACTCTTTCCTGCAAAAGAACGTACAGATGACAAAACAATATTTGTAGACAAAATATGGTATGCAGATCAAATATCAAGTATATCAATGGAAATGTAAAGAGATGAGGCTAGAAAAGTTTGCAAAAGCATTCTCTATGGATTCCACGGCCTAAAATTGGCTTCAAATCACCAATTAGAACTTGAATTTGAATCAAATTGATCTAGAGCAAGGCTTTGATTTTCAGGGGCGCGGAGTGAAACCATTGAATCTGTAGGCTGGTCATGACATCTTTCCAATTCACAATGACCACGCAATTAGAAAATCTTTAGACATGTGCCACCAACAAGCAAAAGAGTGTCGATCACCTGGCCGAAAACAAATCCTAGGAAAAATTGGCGAGCTGGCTGACGGGTAACAGCTCGTTTCACTAGAAAATGCACCGGCTAACTTTGATATCGGGTAGTGCTGACTCAGTAATATCCCAGGCTACATAGCAGAGAACTGTAAATCTAGGTGCAACTGGAGGGAAATAATGAGCTGAAAACTGCAGCTTGGACGACCACAATAAGCTGCTCCCCCGAGACATGAGAATATAGCAAATCACCCCATAAATGTAAACAGAAAGGAAATCCATCACCATTCTGATTTAACATTATTTCTCCATTCCAATCAGGACAAACAACCGGCAATCAATCATAAAAAGCTGATGTGGAATTGGAATAAGATACATTCACACTTCTGGTTCATACTTTAAATTCGTATCCCTAAGTGAAAAGCTGCCATTTCCTCCTCAAATAATTTGAGCAGATCCTCAACCCTCATGAAAATTTTGTCAGATTTGTCTCTCCTGTGAACAGTAACCTGGAGGATAACCACACCAGACAAACAAGTTACCATGAGATAACACAATGGACATTTATTGCTATAGCAAAACCAATTTCTTCACTAGGAAACCATAGACTGAAATGTAAAGCCTAATGGCTTTCCAACCTCTCTACTCTTGGGTCTGTCACAAAACATGCGATACCGTGCAGTCCATCAAAAACATAAAACTGAATGGTCTCTTTGAGATAAATTGCTAATTTATAATCGATAGTCCTTCATGTCTGAGAAGGCAAGGGACATGTTCAGGGCCTAAGCAAATGGAAGTGAATTGCCAGAACATTATATGTTTAGATAACAAGCTCAATGTTTGGAATATGAATGATTTTAACATATTGAAAAGCAAATTCTAATAAAAATGGATATTCGACCCATCTAGGTCTTAGAGAAACCCCAGGAATGATTTCGGAGAAGTTCCCATGGGATATGAGAAATGATTAGTTGACAGAAAACCAGTAGCATCATTACTTGATGAGGTAAACTAATTTTCAGGGGACAACCATGTACAAAGCATCTCTGCACCAATTAGACTTTACACTAAGTAATGATATTGAATACCCGTCCAGTGCCAGTAAAAATGGATATTCAACCCATCCAGGTCTTAGAGAAACCCAGAGAATGATTTCGGGGAAGTTTCCACGGGATATGAGAAATGATCAGTTGACAGAAAACCAGTAGCATCATTACTTGATAAGGTAACCTAATTTTCAGGGGGCGACCTTGTCCAAAGCATGTCTGCACTAATAAGACTTTACATTAATTAATGATATTCAATACCTGTCCAGTGCCTGCGGCCTCCTCGCCAACGACAATGATGTAATTGTATTGCATAGATTGAGCTTTCCTTACCTGCAGGCAGAGACAAATATGACTACAGGTGGCCAGAATATGAGAAGAACAGAGGATATTGGAGGGAAGAAGTTGAAAGGAAGAAATGGAGTCAAAATAAATCAGGACATTTATGGCAAGATATAGCTATTATCCCTTTTTCTAGACCAGCTACCGCATGGGACAGCTTTTGTCAAGCTCTTATTCCTTCAACTACGGCGGCATAAGGTGATGGAAATGTGTTCCCATTGCCGTCACAAATTATCATGAAATGTGCGCATTTTAGTATCAAATTGGTATATGGTTGGAATGCCCTCATGAATAGAACTTGCTTGCCCGTGTACAGCAGTTGTGACAAATATGCATTAGAGTAGCTCTCCATCATGAAGCACATCTCACAATCCAAAATAAGGCAGTTGTCCCTCTCCATTTTACACAATCATCTTCCCTATATTTCATACTGATCTAACCTTAGTGTAGAACCCCCTGTCAGAACTGTCATGGCTTTCCAGTTCAGGTGCAGAAAAGATAATATAGAAAAGGCGACAGATCTGAGTTCACTGTTCAAAAATAAGTTACAAGTCTGCAAGGCTCAGCCATGGAAATAGGACAGTCCGGACATCTGAAGTAGTCATGAAAGGAGTGCTTGGTGTACCTTTTCCTGAATCTTTCTATCAGTCTCATCAAAATCAACATAATAACCAGCATCATGAATTTGATTCCGCACCTGCAAGGATACAATTTAAAAATAAGCAATATTTTTCCTGATTACTTCAAGAACCTTGACTTCTGGCTGATGATTAGGAAACAGAAGAGGGTCCAACAAGAGTTTATAAAGTATATACTAGCCAAACATGATATCATACACGACTCAGAAAAACAAATGTTATCCACACATGGGTCCTCAATGACCAAGAAAAATCGCAGTAGTGTATATGTTGAATTAGAGCACTTCGTAGCAGATGCAAAAAAAAATTTGAAGCAACATGATATCTCAACCTGTGACATATATAGAACTTTCAAATAGCATCAGATAGAGAACACAAATATTATTCGAACTGGCTTTAATTTCATTGTAATGTTGTGAAATTTTTTCCCTTCCCCTATTTTTCCCAATAGAATATTGTGTGCTGCAATAGCAACAGATTAGATAAACACCAGCACCAGATCTGTGCTATATGACACGACTAGAGGCCAGCAAGTAGCACAAATCAGAGACACATTCATACGCTTTCACAGACATTCACATTATTTCACCTATAAGAAGCCAAGGGCCTTTAGGTAAATTGCCTTCAGAGAATAAGATCGAGGCTTCTCCGACACAGGGAAAACGGTTGCTTGATGCGGACTAAGCCAGAAGGGCCATTTCCCCTGGTAATGCTCCAATAGTATGGCAAACATGCGCTCAACAGAACCAAGGACAGCTCGGTGTATCATAACAGGAGTCTCAGACTTGCTTTCATCTTCTGCTGAGTAAGACAACCCAAACCGAACAGGAAGCTGGAAATCCAACTGCAATCACAAGGAATCATCAGTCACCCACACCCGTGAGAAATATCACTGAACAAGCAATAAAGGTGCGTATCAGTGACCTGCAATGTAGCACACTGAAATTTCCTATTAAAGGCATCAGAAACGGTGACGTCTATCTTTGGTCCATAAAATGCACCCTCCCCTTCATCTTTCTGCAAAATGTGAACTACCAATCAGTGCTGCAAGTAAAAATAGATAGGAAAATTCTATGTATAATAGCGTCACAAAGAAGATATATGTTACAAGAGCAGAATAGTTTTAAACTGTGCAAGGTCCTGCCAGTGGATGTAGTTTTCTGCATCTCAAGGATAGATTTAGAAAGGGGTATAGGGGCAGTAAGGCTGCATATCCTTGAAGCGTTAATTGTGCAAGAGTCATACGGGAAAACAACAAAACAAGGATATAGAATCGAATGCTTGAAGAGATTATGCAATGCCTCAGATTAAAAGCAGTAAAACTTAAACTATGCAAATTTGGTGAAGAAAACACTGAGTATAACCTCTAGCTACCTTGACATCACAACAAATGAAACTGGTGACATGTTGTCTTCTAACTTGATTACAGATAAAAAGCCACAAGATTACCTGCCACCGCTTCCCAAACTCATTCAAAGCTTCAGTAAGGGCAGACTCAGCTTTCTCCCATGTTCTTTCATCTCCTATGTAATTTTCAGGTCTCTACACAACAAAACATGTCAGACTTAATGTATCATCACTTGCACATACAGGTGGACACAACAGACTTACAAAATGATGGTAGACAAGAAAAAACAACACAACAGCATCCCACACGCCAGTTAACAGGTAAAGTGCAGAGTTTACATTTAAGTTATCGAGAGGGTAACTGATGTAGCTGAGGATGTAAAGAGTTGGCAAAAGGGCCAATAACAAATGCTGGTATAGAGACAAATTAAAGTTGGAACATAAGCGCGATCTGCTAGAGGTTGGAGAAGCCGATATTATCCCTTGAATGTAGAAAAAGTAATAGTCATGCGACCTAAAGACCTAAGTAATAACCAAGTGACTTAAAGATCTAAATATACTAGGGTTTAAGATGATCTCAACCCTTGAGTGAACAAAAGCTTATAATCTCAACCACCCAACCTCAAAAGTCACATGACTATCACATGAGCACTCATTAATCTAAAAACATTAAAAAGACTAAAAATGAATTGTATGACTTAAAATATTTCCTACATCATTCTCCTAGGATTTGAAGAATCAACCACGGTAGTCAAATCTTTGATGACTTCAGCATATGTCTCTAGATCAATCCTCTCGATCTCCTTTAGGTGATTCATCCAACCATTTCACCAGGAAATTTATGTCCATGATCTTAACAAGAGACAGGTGTCATGCTCTATAAAATGGTGGAAAAAAGTGGCCTTTTTCTTGTCCACAATGAAACAGTTAAAATCCCAGGACATCTCTGTACTTATGAACAGGAAAGAAAGTATCAATGGACTTATAGCAAAGCAAATAAATAACGTTAAGACTTGCAAAAAAAAGGACTGAAGTGCTTTATTTTTAACAGAAATGTCCCCTTTTGCAACTTTTAGTAGGAAACACGCAATCCTCCAAAAGTAGCCTTGTATGTTTGCCCAGGAAAATTAAAAGTATTAGTTCCATATTATTGCTCAACCAGTCAATCAAATGGAAATTTCAGAGACCACTATGCAGGCAATTGGGTAACTAGCCATCCTAGCTCCTTCTAACAATTTTACTCATATATATCAGAAACTACACATCACCATACACTGAAACAGTCTGAGGAATTCTGCACAAAGTGTCAATTGAAAGGAGTTCAACCGAATAAGACGATATATCAAAAACTTCAACACTATATATCATCATAAGCTGAAACGGTCCAAGAAAAACAATATAAAAAAAGGGATTGATAAAATGACCTAATAAGGAGGAGATATCTTACTGTAGACAAGTTGAGGTCAAAAGTGAGCCCAAATACTCCATATACATCCCTGACAAACTCTAAGAATGCCCTAACTTCGTCTTTTATCTGCATTTACAAGAAGCAAGAATTATGCCAGGAAAATGCACCAAAGGGTCTAGCAAATTTATGTTAAGCAACATCGCTATCACCTGTGACTCCCTGCAAAAGATATGAGCGCCATCCTGCACCAGAAGATAGAGAAAACTTTTAGACTGAGAATCACAGGTAGGCTAGTACGATAGATTAAATATATTTGTTCAGCATCTTTCCTTTACACAACATTATCATACCCTAAAAGATAGAACTGCAGAAACTCGACAAAGCAAGGGTAGGAATCACACTAAACTGATTAAGCCCAAAATTTAAAATTGCTGGAAAATATATAAATAAATACCTGCTGAAATCTCCTGACCCTTGTCAATCCAGTAAGAGCATCACTAGCCTCATTACGATGCAAGACACCAAATTCAGCAAATCTAAGAGGAAGTTCTGCCAAAAAACAATAAAAATCAAAATGAGAATAATGTCAAAACAACTAAATAAAAATAAACAAATAAAAACCTCAATGCAGCAAATCTTCACCTAGTCAACAATAGAAATTGTGAGAGAGAGAGAGAGAGAGAGAGCAGAAACAACATGAGCAACCTATAAACAGAGCAGTAGAAAGAGGAATTTGCAGCAACAAGACAACTTGAACCTTAGTCAATGACATAAGGGATAAAAACCTACAATACAAAGAAAGCAAAAAGGTAAAGAAAACTAGTCTTTGTTTCCTAATGTATGGTTTGCAATTGCCAAAGATTTAAGTCTTCACATTCACATAAAAGACTTAGATATTTATAATGTATGCTACCTTTTCACCCACGCAAACCAATTTCACCTTAAGGTGCATACCTTTTATCTCATTGGGAGGTAAAGAGACTGCTTAGCTTGAGAAGATAAAGCTCATAAGGGACCGAAAACAATATAGTCAAAGCAATGCCTTAAATCAAAATAGAAGATGGAAAATTAAGTAGACACTCGGTGTCTCTAGCAACTAGCAGCACATCATCTCACCTTTGTATGAACGAAATTTATGTTTAAACATCAAGCAGTGGCCGGGGCAATTCATTGGTTTCAATGCAAATTCTTGATTTTCAATCTGCACAACAAAGGAAAAGAGTTATTATTAAACTATTCAACTAGCTAGATTAAGCCATGAGGAATGTTGACGGAATTATCGTATGTCAACAACAAAGATAGAGGGTTGAAAAGCCATAAACAGCTTAGTGACAGCACATCTCTCGCTGCCATCAAATTATTCATTGTTATCTCAAGGAAATCATAGCATCATGAAGAAAGTCCAGATCAATTGGCATCAGTCAAACAATCACTTCAGATAGGAAGGGGTATAACTCCTTAGTTACAGTTAACAGAGCCTAATTTGGTAACAGTTTGCATCATTATGTCAACAAATGTGACCCTCCGTGGAAGAAAATCATGATACAGAACCAGAGAACCGAGATTGTCTCACGAAAATGGAGCTATAAGTAGATTCAGGCAAGATGGAAGGATTTTTTAACTGGTTAGTATAATGGTAGGCATTGAGTAGTGAGAGAAGTAGCGCCGCAACAGCTCAATGAATCGTGCACTGTCATGCCTTTCGGAGAGTATTCCTGGAAGTTAGCAGACTTGTAGTGTATCAGAATGCCTGTGAGCAAGCAATGGCGCTACCTCACGGAATACATTGTCTCAAGAAATAGCTCTGAGGGAAGGGAAGAGGTCGAGATTGAAGTTATAATGTTTCAGATGGCTTTTTGTTCATTCTAAATTATAAAACAAACTATAAAAGCCCCTTGCGGTAAGAACTAGTTCTCTGGTACATAGCAGATTCTATATCAACGTATTGGATCACGGAAGCTTCACAGGATCGAGATATTTGGGCTTGACAGGATATAAAAGTCCCCTTCAGTAAGTGAGAATTTCTCTACAGAGTACCTTTCTTGAATTTGTGGCTAGGTCAAGAGCAGACAGGGTTTACTTAAAGTGTCTTTCTTGAAGGGCCTATTTTTCAAGAGTACAATTGATCAGGAAGAGAACGCTACGAAGGATGCTTTCTCTACAAGTCAGCGTTCCCTGTTTCCCAAGGTAGTATAAAACTCACCTCAAGAACGAACATGTTCTCCTTGTATTTCGCAGCATGACCAGATGTTTCAAACACCCGCATATTAAACATATTAGGGGTCAGCACCTGTACATGAACTGATCGATGAGTGGATCGTAGCGTTTAAGATGAAGTAACGTAATTAAACACCAGGCCAACAACCTCTTCGAACCCCCTCTTCCAATATTGACCTCTTATAAATTCCACGAATCGATTGTAGATTCGAGTCCCGTGCGGAAGGAAGAAGTAGCTTCCGGGACTGAAAGCGACAACACACGAGGCATCAGGAGCAGAGGAAAGCAATGTAGGTTACAGCTTTTCAGCTAAAATGGCGGGGGGTTGCTTACCTGTCTGGGTGCGATAAGAACAGCTCCTGTCCAGCACCTAAGGATGTATGGTCAGCTACGACGTCCTCCGGACTCGGCGTTTCGTCCCCGTCCGACACAGCGAGACATGACGCGGTGGTCGTGTGAGCCGAAACATTAGCCGAGCTCATCTTGCTGAGGAAGAAAACACAGAGAAGAAAAGACGTAAACCCTGACTCAAGAAGCAACGAACAAGGCCTTGAAGAACGTTTCTTTTTTCACTTTCTGGATGTTGAAGATGGCAAGACGCACAGTGTCTCTATCTTTAATTCCTCTGTCTGTCTGTCTGTCTGTCTCTCTCTCTCTCTCTAAATATTTTCTGTGAAAGCTACCGATTGCGCCACCTTAAAAGAGAGAAACGCGTCGTCGGTAATGCGCATGCGCAAAGAGACAAGCCGAAGATAGGAGAGGAGCGCGCGCACATGCATGCCTCGGTAAGCGGGCTTGAACAAGCCCTTCATTTATCTAACCGGAGTAATTTTTCGAAGCTGCGGCATAAATTCAAAGTAACATGTAAATTTTGAGCCACAAAGCCCGATTTAGGAATTATCAAGGTATGGGAATTATATAGAATGATAATTTAGGGTGTATTGACATTTAAATTTTATTTACGTATGATTGAAAAAAATTATAACTTGTTTTTTTTATAAAAAAAATATCTTTATTAGGAAAAAAACTACAAATAAAAGTACCTAAACAATGCTTATTGTGATATATTTACTCCAAAATTTTTATCTGCGACACAAAAAAAACCAAAACTTGTACCCATATAACACATTCACCTTTCGTCATTAAAAAAGTAAAAATCTTAGAAAAATTTCAATAAAATTTTTTATTGTTTCGTTGTGTCCTTAAAAAGTAAAAGTCTCAGCTATCTCCTCGAAATTTATTTTAATTAAGATGGGTTTATTCTTGTTATAAATTGGACAAGAAAGAGAAAATTCCGATATTTGAAGGGAAAGAGAAGTCGAAATTGGTAAACCTGACCAGCAATTAGATGGCGAAGAGATGAATTCCGTCATTTCAATTATTACGGGTGGCTTGGAAGATACAGGCACGCGTAGTCCTGTAGTCAAACTCCGGTACTACATACGAAATCAGTGGGAGAGAGATGGATCGAGGTTCATCTGTACATACGCTGCATGTTCATGCGAAATCAATGGAGAGAGAGAGAGAGAGAGGCATCAAGATTCATCTGCATGTTCATTATCTTCTTTTTCTTCTCTATGAACATCATCATCTCTGGAGAAGTTTATGTAGGAAAGGGCAAAAAAAAAAAACACACACACACACACACACACAAACACACACAACATCCGAGTGGATTTTTTTTTTTTCACTGTCTCTTTGCTCTGTTCCCTTTTATTTAATGGACTATGTTACAAATTTTCATTGATGGAATATTGACGAATAGTACATGTATCATAGTAAGCATAGTTTTGGACTTTTGGTATCACAAAAAAAGTTCAAGCAAAAGTGTCACAACGAATATCATTTATTGCTATTAATGGCCTTTTTCCCTGTATATTATTTGGCCATTTAGTACCCTTATTTTTAATATGATTAGTTCTTTCCAGTAAAGAAAAAGGGATGAGGCCCAAGGATCTAAAAGTGGCTAGCCAAACCTCAGGAAGTTAGATTGAAATTGAACTTCGGCTAGGTCAAATTGACCAAATCAAGTCAAAATCACCAAATTGAATTGAATTGGGCATATTTGGATAAAAAAAAAAGGGCCAAATTTGAGGGACTTTTTGCAAAATTGGGCAAAGCAACTTGCAAAGTCTTGTAAGGGGATTAAAGAACTACACATTAGCTTTCCAGTTGATCAATATTTTGGCCAAATTAATAGATTAAAGCACTTAAAGTGATTGCTAGAATCCAATGCTGTTTGGGAAACAAGTCGAAGTTGCTAAGCAACTTCGCGCCCAATTAGCAAAACCGGCAAAACCGGCCAAAAATTGCGGTGGAAACTGAGGTTCTGTGTGGATTTGCGAGAAACGAAAAGATAAGACTAATGCGGGTCCAGAGAATTGGGTAGTTTTTGTATATTTTTATTTATTCTACACATTGCGAAATGAAGAGTACAATATCCTACACAATATATATATATATATCGACACTCAAGGTGAGAAAGCGACGGGCAAGGGTGGTCGGCGAGTAGTTCAAAACTCCCCCCAATGTTCCATGCTTGGTCACGTTCACGAACGCAATCCCCTTCGTCTCACCGCTAATGGTTCGTTCGTTTCATAGAAAATTTTACGTTTTCAAAAAATATTTTCTAGGAAGTCATTTTTTTGGAAAATGACTATATTTTCCGATGTTCGGCTGAAACCTAAACTTTGAGTGGAAAATAGTTTCCACCGTTCGTTAGCTAATTTAATTGTTTGGGAAAAATCATCAAAAAAATTAAATTTTAATATTTTTAATTAACCGAAAAATTAGTTTTATTTTTTATATTTTTAAAAATGAATTTTTAATTATTTGTATTTTTAAAAAAATCGAAATTTTTATTATTTATTATTTTTTTCTTTTTTTTTTTTTTCTTTTTTTCCTTTTTTTTTTTTTCCTTCCTCATTCCTCCTCCTTCTTCCTACTCTTTCCTCCACTGCCATATGCCTGACAATGCTTGGCTGCTCGACGGCCAACTAAGATGCAATCGCTAGATCCAACGAGCTCGAGGCTCGGCTGATCCAAGTGAGCCGCAAGCTTCGGGTTAGCCGCGAGCTCCGCTACCAGATTCGGCAAACTCGCGGCTCACCAAGGCCTGACGAACCTCTGGTAAGCTCGAGGCTCAACCAATCCAGGTGAGCCACGAGCTTATTAGATTTGCCCGGATTGGGAGCCTGAGCTTCGCAGATTCGGCGAATCTCTGGTGAGCTCGGGCAAGGCCCGAGCCCTACCCAACTCACTGGAACTAGCGAGGCCCTTGCTCCGCCCCAGGTCGGCGAGACTCAAGCTCGCTGGGCTCGGGTGAGCTCAGCTTCGCTAGATTGGGCTAGGCGAAGCCTCACCGAGGCTCGAGTTGGCTCACGGCCGATCGCCGGTCGCTGGCAGCAGCAAGCCAAGGCCAAGAAAGAAGATGAAAGGGAAAAAAAATAGATTTAAAAAAAAAAAAAAGAGAAAAAGAGAAAGAAAGCATAAAAATAAAACGAAAATGTATTTGGTTAAAAGAAGTATGGTGGAAGAAGTTATGGAAAAAGTTTTATACTTTTGAAAAGTGAAAGACATTTTCTTCACTTTTAAAAGTTGCTTTTTCCAATGATGGAAAACGTTTTCTTGGAAGTCATTTTCCATGAAACGAACGGACTCTCCTGTCATCTTCTCCATGCGGCCCTTGCTCTCGGCGGCTAATCCCTCCGCCACCGCTGCGAGGCTTGACTGTGATGACAAGCCTATCCCCGTGGCCTCAAGCTCCGGGCCTGGTGACCCTGTTCGTCAACTACTTAGGGGGTTGAGCGGTCCCAAAGTGGAGGGATTCATCGCTTCTCCTCGCTTTGCGGCCGTGGCTTCCAAGTTGAATCAGTTTCAAGTCGACTAAGTAATGGGTGCTTTGAAGGTTAAAAGCCCGATTTGGCGATTGCGTGGGACCTCTCTTAGGCCTTACTCTATTGAACGGCTTTTAATATTTAACTAAACCCTCATTCCAAATATATGGCTTTCTAGCAAATATCCTTATGAAGGCGAGTGCAAGTATACTATCAAGATAAAGAGTTATTTTACCATTCTAAGATCTCTATATTTGGAACTGGAAACCAAACAAATATTCACCGGTTCTAGTAAATTGGAACTGGGAACCAGACTAGTTCCCATGAGAAATGCCGGTTTTGCGTCAATCTAGTCCAATTCTAGACGGTTCTCAATTCCTTTACACACCACTAGTTACCGGTGCTAGAAAGACTTGGACTATAGTAACCTTTGCCACCGTACTAAGGTTATAGCCATACTCTAACTTGTATTTCTAAAAGAATCCTCGAGCAACGAAGTGTGCCTTATAATTGGAGTATCGGCATACAATTTAACCTTCTGGGTCAAGACTCATGAGATAACGTTGGCAGCGACAATGTCACACCAACATGAATGTTGACAACTTGAGAAAGTGAAAGATATCAGCCACTAAGGATTTTGCAATGACTACAGAAGATGAGTTGTTATAAAATACAAACGAAAGAAATAGTCTAGTATTGGGCATTATAATCAAGTTACAACGATGAGATATATCGAGTTCAGTAAGTGGCAGTCGAGAAGCTCTTCAAGCATTAATGCACCACTCTGCAGTACGCGGAAATCGAATCTGCCAGTAACGTGATACGGGCCCAATTGATGGAATCGACGAATAGGTTAGGGTCCTTGAGTTTGGTGCTTCCGATTGTGCAAGTGGTTAGCGAGCTTGCCCTTGATGTACCGTAGATACTGAATTTGCCGATGAAGCCATGGCAGCTTCAACGCCACCCCCTTGCGCTCGAGAAAATATTAGGTATCTAAATGACAGACATGCTAATTTTGCACTAATCCATTCAACATCCGTCACGTGTTTTGAGATCCACTTGTAAGATATCCTTGTATTCCCTCTCTCTTCGATCGATGTTTTTACTTTTTTCTTTTTTAACTTTTTTCTTATTCTTCTTCATCCTCCGTCGTCGAGCTCAAGCTTCATCGTCCAACTTTGTATCTAAGCTCCAGTGAACTCTAGATTTGTGATTTCGAGCTTAGCACGACCTCGAATCAACAAATTCGAGTTCGACCAGGGTGGGCGTAGGCAACGGAGAAGGCAGAGGCGGCTAGGGGTGATCGGGTCCAGGGTGGGTAGGGTCTAGACCTGGACCCTGTTCCCGACCCTGTTATAACCGGTTCTCTTTTTTTGGACTCTGTTCCCTACCCTGTTTGCATTGGACCCTGTTCCCGGCCCACCATGTTTTTCCGATCCGGGAACAGGGTTAACCCTGTTTTTATTGGAACCTGTTTTGCAACCGCACATCTATACGATTTCGAATTTTATTTTAATACATGAGAAAATAATATAATTCTTCTAATTTATATTGGAATATTAAACGTAATTAATAAGTAAATTTCTATTTCATTTCGTATGCATTAGCCAAATCCAAAATGATTTTAGGTCACGACAGCTTGACGATTCCACCGGGGTTTTATTTTTGGGATCACTCGGCAGGAGGCCTTCTTCATTCCTTGGAAAAAAGAAACACAAAAAAAAAAGGGAATGAAAGGCTTGAGAGTCAAGTTCAAGGTCGGGAGGCGAGGAGACGTGGGCGCGTAGAGAGGGACGTGAGGGAGACGTGACAAGCTAGCGGGAGAAAAAGAAAAAAGAAGAAACAAACAACGGTGTCTTGTTCATCTTCTTCACGGGCTTCCTCCGCACGCCACAACCGCCAACCGTTGCGCCTACGTCGCCGCGGCCGCACCACCGCGCCACCCGCCGGAGCCCCCTCACCCGCGAGCTCGCACCGCCACTTGTCGCCCCTGCTGTGGCCGCAACGACCCGACACCTCTGACACCCGAAGCTCCGTCGCCGTCGCCCTTATCCCTGTGAAGCCGCCACTGCACCAGCACCATCGCTCGGCTCCTCGCTACACCAGCAACCAGTGGAGCTGCAAGGTTGACAAGAAGGCGTACAACCCAGTTCTCAAACAGGGGAACAAATTAGGGTTTGGACTACCGGTTCTCAAACTGGTTCCCAAACCGGTCCGGTCGATCCGGTTCCCGGGTGGGTAATCCCTCGAAACCGGTTCCCGGACCGGTTCAAACCGGTTCTGAATTTTGGGAACCGGTTCCCGGACCGGTTTCAACGGGAACCGGTTCCCGACCTTGTTTTCCGGGTGGGCCGGTCCGGGAACCGGGTTTACCCGGTCCGGTTGCACACCCCTAGAGGCGGCAACATGATTCGTCGACGCGGTGGAGGGCCTCCACCTCCTGGCCGACCCGAGCGTCGACGTGGAGGGCGGGAGAGGAGTTGGGTAGGAGGCAGCAGCGCTGGAGGTCGAAGAAGAAGCGGGCAAAGATGGATGCAGAGATGGAGGCGAATTGCAAGAGAGCATTTTGAAAAAAAAAGAGAATGGGTCTGTTTTCGCAGAAGAGAGGGGAGAGAGAAAAGAGGAAGAAGAAGAGACAAAAAGGAAAAAACGGTCAGTGGAGAGAGGAGATGCAAGGTTATCTAGGGTGCGTTTGTTTGCATTTCTGTTTAAAAATTGTTCCAGGAAATAGAAATAGAAAAAAGTGTTTCTATTCCGGGAAACAATTTTTGAACAAAAAAACGCGTTTGGTAAACTTGTTCCGGGAATAAAAAAATAAATAGAAACACGTTTGGTAAATTTGTATAATTTTTTTATTTCTTTTATTTTTATTTTATTTTTTATTTTTTTTCTTATTTTTCCTTTTTTTCTTTTTTTTTTTTTCCTTTTTTCTTCTTTTAGCCGATCACGGCCTTGGCCATGGCCGGCGACCGGCCGACGAGGGCCAGCGGCCTCGCCTAGCCACGGCGAGGCTCGCCGGGCCACCGCCAGGCGATGCCGACTCGCCCAAATCTGGCGAGATCGAACTCGCCCAGCCCGGCGCAAGGTCGGCCTCGCCTTGGCTGGGCGAGCTCGAGCTCGCCTAGATCCGACAAGGCCGAGCTTGCCGGGGGCCGGTGAGCCTCGCCGTGGCTGGGCGAGGCCGCCGGCCCTCGTCAGCCGGTCGCCGGCCATGGCCGAGGCCAACGACCGGCGAAAGAAAAAAGAAGAAGAAAATAAGAAGAAAAAGAAGAAGAAAATAAAAAAGTATTTCTAAGTTTTGTTTCAGAAATAAGAAACACAAATTTGTTGTTTCTTATTTCTGTTCCTTTTTTGTTCCCATGAACAAAAAAAATAGAAAAAGTGTTCAAAAACAAAAAAAAAGAAATACAAACAAATAGACCCCTAACAGCTAGGCCCTAATTAAATAATGCAAAGCTGACGTGCGTATGACCTCTCCCTTGGACACCTAATACTCGATGCAAAATGTCCTGCATTGTTAGCCTCCTGCCCGGCTTCTTTCGGGAGATTATAGCTAGACTAGCTTTGCTTATTTTAATCGGATAATGAAAATTTTTCATAAATAATTATATTTTCATCATTTACGGAAATATTTAAATATAAATTATTATTGAAAATGAAAGTATAAATATAATGCTTTATATTTACTTATTTTCATATTAATTAGTTATTTCAAATAATATAATCATTATTTTTAAAAAAATTATTTTTCAAAATTTCCGTTTGCCTGCCCTTTCTTTGCCCTTCGTTAACATTGCAACTCGTAAAACCCGGACAAAAATCTTCGCCGCGCCAAGCAAGTGTGGCAATCCCTCTGTGCGTACTTCGAAGCTGCCAAAGTTCCATGCTCGCCCGCGTTCGCCGATGCTAACCCCTTCGCCTCCCCTCTAATTCTCTGGTCCTCTTCGCCACACGGTCCTTGCTCTCGGCTGCTAAGCCCTCCACCGCCGCTGCCGTGCTCGACTGTGGCAACGACCACTCTCCTATCCCCACTGCCTCAAGCCATGACGACCCTTTCCGTGAAGTCATTGCTAGGTTGAGGAGTTCGGGAGTGGAGGGTTTCCTCGCTTCTCCACGCCTCGGGGCTGTAGTATTGAAGTCATTGCAACTTAAATGTACAGTACTATACATCTTTATTTGCCTCGTTGACTACTCGTCAAATTTGCAATGAGAAGGGCCGTGACGCACTCGAGTTTTGGCATCGATTTAACAACAGTAACCAAAGCGATGACATTTCCCACGGCCTGACTGCATTGCGTATTTATGATCCGCATGACGATGAATGACATCCGGACACAAAGTGCCAATGCTCATGTCACCGATAAACCAGGTAAACTTACAACTTAGTACCTTATCATGGTTCAGATAGTTTCGTGGTGGCTGTCGGCGAAGTGCTTCCAACTACTCATACTGGTCCCGGTCTTACAGATCGAAACGTTTTGGTACTCCCAAATGAGAAGAGTCTGCTCTCTACTTCTAACTCACTTAGGATTATTCTTCTCATTTTCAGTTTCATGGATTTGTTTTTTTTGTATCGAGGACTTGAAGACACATCGGGTTTTGATATCGGGGAGTAATCATCGCGGTTTTTCTTAGGGTGTATCAGTTTATATATATTTTATATATATGTGGCTTCATTTCATCTATAAGCTTAAATTTTTGGATTATCAGAACTTATTAAATGAATTGTCATTTTCAATCTGATTTGCACGTGAGAAATAGTATTAGAATATTTCACATTGCTCGTCTAAATCTTTAAAAATTAAAACTTTTTGTGACTTTGTTATCTCGACTATCTCGATATCTATGCTACCTTGCTCAAGTTGTTTACGTGCCAGTCACCGCAGTTCAAAGCAACTATTTTGGTGCTTCTAATTCTGCTTACGAAAACCTTATACCTCGCCAATTGGTTCGAATAATGGCCTGATTTAGGAAAACCGCTCTCTACAAGGAGATTTCTTACAAACAATTGTCAAGTTGAAGTAATAAAGTCATATCTCTTCTTGTCATCTATTGTCATTTATTGGGTAAGTTAATCTTTGACTACATTGACGGACCGTCTGGGATGTTGACCATCAATTGTATTTGGCGACACTACTAATTTTGCTAATGGCTAAAAATGGAGAATATTGTCTAAAAAGTTATAAATTTATTGTACTTTTACCAATTCAGTCTTAAACTTTTTTGGACAAATTTAAAAGTTATTTTGAGTTTATTTATATATTTTTTATTTTTTATTTTCTTTTTTGTTTTTGTTTAAAGAGTTGGCAGAGCCATTGAGTCTTAGGTGAGGGCCATGAAGCCCTCGCTGGGCGAGAGCGAGAATCATGGCCATCATCGAATTTGGCAAGGGCTTGTGAGCCCTAGTTATAGCCGATGAGGGCTTATCGACCCTCACTTGGGGGTTGGCCCTCAATTAGTGGTTGGTGAAGGTTGCCGGCCCTAACTTGGCCAATAGCCCCACTAGTCCTTTAAACCAAATAAATAAATAAATAAATAATTTGAAAAAGTTAAAATATTATTAGAAATTATCAACAACAATGCCACGCAGAAGATGATCGACATTCACATCAGTGATTTTCAGCTAAAATTTGTCGATAACTTCAATAAGTAAAATTGTACGATTTATGATTGAATTGATATTAATGTAAAAGATTTAACACTTTTTGGACAATCTTTTGTTGAAAATGCCTTTGAAGACTGTGTCACACAAAGATGATGGAAAAACAAATGAACATTTTTCCTAGAGAAGAATCACCGCATTCAATTAGTAAAATTTTGATCATTTGGCAAGTTCATCCCTTGCTTGATATAGAGGGAAAATTATCAAATAAGTCATAAACTTATTGTACTAATGTCAATTCAATCCTAAATTTTTTGATTTGGTAGATTTCGTTCTAAATCCTTCAATGATTAGTCAATATAGTCTTTTCAATTGATTTGGTTGAAAATTACTAACATGACAGTTGTTGATCATTCTATGTGACATAGATGAGGAGCCGACACTGATATAGACAATTTTTGTAATTTTTTCCTTTTTTTTTGTGGCGAGGGCATCCCGACCCTCACTTTGGCTAGGAACTTGGTGAGCATTGTCAAGGCCACAAACTGATGGAGGGACACAGGTAGGAAAGACAAAAGGAAAATAATGAAAAGAAAAGACAAAGAAGAAGAAAAGGATTGAAATAATTTAAAAAGAAATTGTAAAAATGATTCCTTTGCTATTTCTAACTAAATTTGGCTAAAATAACTATATTAACAAATCATCAAAAAATTTATGATTAAATTAATCAAATTAAAAAATTTAAGATTATACTAATATGTATGGATTTTTTTTTATAATTGCCCTTGATATATATATATATATATATATATATATATATTAAGTATGTAATTATATGCTGAAAATGTTCTAAATAATAACATTAAGTAATAATACATATTTTGACTTTTAGTACTTTTAAGGTTTCACGTTTTTAAATTAACTATATATATATATATATATATATATATATATATATATATATTTTATTTCCATCCTCCATCTCCATCGCCTTTATTTACTTTTCCCTTTCGTTTCCCTCGCAAGCTCGTGAAGCCAAACAGCACCATCGTCGCCTGATGCCTGATGCAAAGAGTCCTGGACCGTTCGCCTCCTCTGCCCGACTATAGCTAGAGTAGTTTTGCTTATTTTCGTTTATAAAAGAGGATTTTCATCATTTATGAAAATATATAAATAGAAAATTATTGTTAATAATAAAAATGTTTTTTCGTATTAATTAATTATTTTACATAATATAATCATTATTTCAAAAAAATTAAATTTTCAAATTTTTGATTTGCCTTCCCTTTTCTTTGCCCTTCGTTAACCTTGCAACTCGTAAACCCGGACAAAAACCTTCCCGGCTTCGCCAAGCAAGAGCAAGTCCCCTCTGCGCAGAACTTCCGAACTCTCCAAGTTCCATGCTCGCCCGCGTTCGCCGATGCAATCCCCTTCGACTCCCGGCTAGTTCTCCAATCCTCTTCTCCATGACGTCCTTGCTCTCGGCGGCTATGCCCTCCGCCACCGCCGCCGCCGCCGTGCTCGACCGCGGCGGCGACCACGACCCTGTCCCCGCCGCCTCGAGCCCCGACGACCCTTTTCGTGAAGTCATTGCTGGGTTGAGGAGTTCGGGAGTGGAGGGTTTCCTCGCTTCTCCTCGCTTCGGGGCCGTAGTGTCGAAGTTGAATGGGTTCCAGGTCGACCGGGTGGTGGGTGCTCTGCAGGCCGAGAGCCCGGACTCGGCCGTCGCTTTCTTCGACGTTTTGAGGAACGGGTACGGGTTCCGGCATTCGAGGTTCTCTTGGTTGCTGGTCTCGCATGTCTTGGCTGGGAAGTGGGAGCTGGGGCGGTTGCGTTGGGTTCTTCAGCAAATAGTGGAGGAAGAAGGTAAATTTTGAGTAACAAAGGGCTTTCTCATGTTGTGGGTTTCTGTTTGGTTCTGCTGAGCCGCGCGATGCTCTTGAAAGTTTTGTTTTTGGGCAAGATATATGGGCTACCAAGTGCCCTTTTCTGTTTCGTGCCGACTGAGGAACCAATTCGAGATTTTGCAGATTTTGGGTGATGTTTTGTTTGTAGTTTAGCTTCCTATGGAGCTTGAACTAGTTGTAGGTCTATAGGATTTCTCATGTCGTTGCTTTTGATTCTGTGTAGGCTCTGGCTCCGCACCTGCCCTTTGTGAGGTTTTGTTGAGTAGCTTCCGCGATTGGGAATCGAGTGGCGTCGTGTGGGATGTTCTTGCCTTTGCTTATTCAAGAGCCAGGATGGTGCATGACGCCCTCTTTGTCCTTGCCAAGATGAAGGATTCGAGATTGCGAGCTTCTACAACGACATATAATAGTCTATTGCATAACTTGAGGCACACTGATATCATGTGGGATGTATATAATGAGATCAAAGCGAGTGGCGTCCCTCACAGTGAATACACTCATTCCATTATTTTGGATGGCCTCTGCGGGCAGTCGAGATTTCAAGATGCGGTTAAATTCTTCTGGGAGACTAATAAGATGGAATTTGGGCCCTCGGTTGTGTCGTTTAATACCCTCATGTCAAGGTTTTGTAAATTGGGTTTTCTGGATGTTGCTCAGTCATTCTTTTGTACGATGCTCAAGTTTGGACTGCCACCTGATACATACACTTACAATATCCTCATCCATGGTTTATGTGTAGCAGGTTCCATGGAAGAGGCAATAGAATTTGCAAATGATATGGAGAAGAATGGATTGGGTCCTGATGTTGTGACATTCAATATTCTTGCTAAAGGATTTCATCTCCTGGGTCTAATGAGTGGGGCTGGGAACGTCCTTAAGAACATGCTGCTCAAAGGGTTGCATCCTGATCAAGTAACGTACACCATTCTTATATGCGGACATTGTCAGGCGGGTAATATAGATGAAGGCTTGAAGCTTAGGGAGGAGATGCTTTCACTGAATTTGCCATTGAATTGCATCTCATACACAGTACTGCTCAGCAGCCTGTGCAAAAGTGATCGAGTTGTTGAAGCATTGAACTTGCTCTATGAAATGGAAGCTACTGGTGTGCGACCAGATGTAGTGACATATTCTATCCTCATCCATTCACTTTGCAAGCAAGGAGAAGTTCAAAAAGCTATTATGGTTTATCGGGACATGATATCAAAGAGGATCTTTCCAAATTCCTTTACACAAACTTCCATTCTGCTGGGAATGTGTCAAAGGAGGACTATAAAAGAGGCTAGGATGTATTTCGATGCTCTCACCAGAAGCAATTTGACAGATTGTGTTGTTTGGTATAACATTATGATTGATCAGTATGCAAAATGTGGAAAAATTGGAGAAGCTGTGGATCTCTACAAACAGATTGTTACAAAGGGGATCACTCCTAGTACTGTAACTTTTAACTCTCTCATTTATGGATTCTGCAAACAAAGAAAACTTGACGAGGCTAGGTGGTGGTTGGATGCTATGAAGTTATATGGACTGATACCTAGCGCCATAACTTATACTATTCTTATGAATGCATTTTGTGAAGAACGTAATATGAAGAGCATGCTGGCATTGTTTCATGAGATGGAAACAAAAGCTGTAGTTCCAACACATGTCACGTACACGGTGATCATTAAAGGACTTTGCAGGCAATGGAAGCTGCAAGAGGCTGTGCAAATCCTCAATGACATGTATGCTAAGGGCTTAAGACCTGACCAAGTCACCTATAATACCATTATTCAGAGCTTCTGCAAAGCAAGAAACCTGGAAAATGCATTTCGGTTGCACACTGAGATGTTAGCGCGTGACCTTGTGCCCACTCCAGTTACTTATAATCTACTTATAAATGGACTTTGTGTATATGGTGAATTAACAGATGCTGATAGCTTGCTTATTTCTCTTCAAGACAGAAATGTGAACCTGACAAAGGTTGCTTATACCACCATCATCAAAGCACATTGTGCAAAGGGTGATGTGCAAAGAGCAATTTTTTACTTCGGTCAAATGATGGAGAAGAGATTTGAAATATCAATTAGAGATTATAGTGCTGTAATTAATAGATTATGCAAACGGTCCTTACTTACTGAAGTTAAGTTTTTTTTCCTCATGATGTTATATGATGGCATATATCCAGATCATCAGATATGTGAAGCAATGCTCAATGCTTTTCATGAGGGTGGGGATCTTCAATCGTACTTCCAACTTCTGGGCAAGATGATTAAATTTGGCTTGCTCCTAGATTAAGCATGGGGATTTAACTATTGATGCCCCTCATGGGAAGGAAAGCTGTGTGTTCATGTAGAAATTGACATAACAGGTATGAATCTACTGTATTGGTGGCATCATCTTTTCTTTATCACAGCACTAGAACTTCAAAAAGTGCAGTGGATTTTTCTTATGTTTGCTTTACCATTTTATCCTTGTGTATGTGACTGAGTACCGTGGAATGAATCTAACTTCTGCTTGTCTAATATTCACAGTATGGTATTTCCTCAGATTTTATGCATTCTGAACACTGATTTATTAATGGAGCTGGTTGCCATCATTGAACTCTTCAACTGCACTCCCTGGTGATCAGACATGGTTCGTCTTATTGATTAATCTGTGTGGAATATGCTCCATTCCAATGTTTCTGTTGAATGTCCACATCAGGTATGAGTTGACGTCATGCCTAGTTGTATAGTACATTTAAGATGCAATTGTGTTTTACCTGAACATGGGTTAAATTGTCGTTTGTTTGTTTGGTGTATTGTTGAGATTGAATAGTTGAGAACAGGTTTCTAATTGTGGGTTTTATCACATTTGTTTCAGCCATTTTGGAATGGATTTGTAGGCATGATTAAATCATTCTTGAGCTTACTGTGCAATTTATTACTTTTATGGGAATGTACTCTTTAACTATTCCTGGCATAATGTATGTAGTTGACACTGGAAGAGAAAAGGTGAAGAGCTACAACTTTTCCAATGGGATAAAGACGTATAAGATACAATGGATAAGTAAAGCATCAGCTGCCCAGTGTGCTGGAAGAGCTGGAAGAACTGGTCCTGGTCATTGCTACTGTCTCCACTCTTCTCCAGTCCTTATTAAAACATATTTTGTGACTTCTTGGCTGAAATATCTAAATACCTGTTGACGGGGTTGTCGTTCTTATGAAATCTATGGGTATCCATAAGGTAGGTCCTATGCAATCCTGCTCTGCTAGATAATAATATGATTTTCATGATGAAGTACAATGATTTGTACCTCTGCATTGTGAATGTCCATGCAGGACCTTTATCTCGTGCAGCATCGCTAAATAAAACTGCCTCTGCGAGGTGTTGCTGCATGCCCCTTTTTATTTATGCTTGTGTTTATTAAGTACACCGTTTATTCATGATTACACTCCTTAAGCTGCTACATCTATGATGGTCATTTCTTTTTTTAACCTCACCATTGGGTCTTTGATTATTTAGTGTCAGGCTTCAGATTGATTGCTTGTATTCTTTGCTTATTTAGGTTGCAAATTTTCCATTTGCAACACAGCCTGAAGCAACAGCCTTGCTTGAAGCAGAGTGCAGCCTGAAGGCTCTTGAAGCACTTGACAGTAATGGGAAACTGACATCCTTTGGGAAAGCCATGGCTCATTATCCAATGAGTTCCGCCATTCGAGGATGCTCCTAACTGTCATTTAAATCATGAAGATGGTTGATAATTGAGCTTGGGTAAGTGGACTTAGTGTCTGGTGACTGAAGGGATTTTGGTAGTTTTCTAGTGTCTCATCAAGATGGAAATGTGAACTTGACAAAAGTTGCTTGTACCACCCAATATTGAAAACACATCGTGCAAAGGGCAATGTTTCAAAGAGCCATTTCTTCTTCTGTGAAATGGTAGAGAAGGGATACTGAATATCAATGAGATAGTGCTGTTCATTAATAGATTGTGCAAAAGGGTCCTTCCTTTCTTGCTGAAATCTAAATTTTCTTTCCAATCAAGTGTTATGATGTCCTACCTCCATGTTAACCAATATGTGACCCAATGCTTGATGTTTACCATGAACACTGCCACTGAAAATCAGTTTTGCGACTTGTGGGCAAGATGATTAAATTTGGCCTACTTGCAGATTAATCGTGGGGACTCCATCTTTGATGCCCTGAAGCTCTTTGCTTGTATAAGCTTGGGTAAGAGGTACAAATTCAGTCTGTTCATGCATCATATCTCTGTCTTTTCTTAGAGCACTAGTACTTGGAATGAATCTAACTTCTGCAGTCTAATTCTTGTCATGCATTCTTAGGTCATGGTTTCATGTTCGTGAAGAACTCATTAATACAGTTCTATTGATTCTGCTGCCTTGGATCATTCCTTGAACTGCATTTTTGTGATGATCAGACTTGGTATTCCTTATTGGTCAATTGGTGTGGAACTCACTTTTTCTAAATGACTCTTAAGTAATTACTCACGACGAGTTCAACTTCATGTAAATGCAAGTGTGAGGAAGTTTAGCTGGAAAATCAGTCGAATTGGTTTAGTTGTCTGTTTGGAGTGCTATTAAGAATATAAACTCAGTTTTGGATTTTAGTTCAGCTCTCTCATTTCATCCAGTTTGGATGAGGTGCAATTATGGCCAAGTTGTTGAACATTTGTTAAATAACGAGGTGCAATTATTGCAAAGTTGTTGAACCATTGTTTTTGATTCTGACTAATGAGACCCTAATCTTAGGTGAATGCTCAAATTCTTTGTAAAAGTGCATCAATTATCCTCGCAAGCTACATTAGCCACCTTTATTATTCTTATTCTAATCTTAGGTGAATGCTCAAACTCTTCGTCGTCATTGTTGTGGTCATCGTCGTCGTCAACGACTTCTCTTTTTCCTTAACCTTGTCTTTGTACATGAGATGTCTATGCCCTAGATTGGCATTGTGCATGACTAAACATTACAATTCTCTGCTGCTTAACTACATTACCAAATGCACCCATGGTAGAGTTTTCATTGTAATTTCTGTGAAGTTCATGTGTAATCATTAATGTACTTTTCAGATGTTTGGCTACTTTGTTTTTGAAACTATCTGACGGATCCACATAAAAGGAAATGAAAATGATTTCACCTGAATTGTCACTCTTTTGTCTGCTGCAGAGTCTTCTCCCTTGAGATATTGTCATTGCCAGATGGCTCATTCTATGTAGCATCAGGCACTCATGATATCGACGCCACCATTCCTTGAATCACTAAACAATGCTAATTTGTGGGTTATATATCTGCAGCATCCGTCACCCGTGTTGCAGTTTGGTGCATTGTTGGGAGGGGAATGACCCTTCTGCTGTTCTCTGTTGCCGGCTGCAAAAGCAACGTGGTCTCCTCCTTTGAATCTGTTGGTGCCCTTCTTTCGATATGATACATGAGGATGCACTTATGAGAACATGGGCATTAAATGCCTGCAAAGCGAAGATAGCCTACGACTTATCTAAGCCAAACAAGGCATACTAGCAGTTTGAATATCACCCTTATTTCCTGTTTATTACTACTCTGTAACTGGGTAGACAGTTTATTTAGTCTTGCTCAGCATAGGAAAACAAACTGTCCACTAAGCGCAAATAACGGAAGCTAATCTTTTGTACTTGCTTCTTTGGTATAAGATGAAATAGAGAGGTGACGCTATTTTGCTCCGCCAGATGCGCCGAGAGTTCTCTATTTTGACAAAAGCTTAAGAGCCTTGTCCGGAGAGCTCGAGGCCACCGCTTTATCTCAAATCAATCTTCTGAAGATTCCAAGTATCTTATACATCAGTCGATCAAGATCTGTGTTAGTAAGATATGAGAAGGTTATTATATAATTTGGGATACGAAGCTGGGTATATATCATGATTTTTTGTTAAAAGTACGTCAAAAGAGTTCGGCAAACTATATTGGAATCGCAAAATGACGTTATTATATTTTTACATGAATTGTATAGTAAACAAGTGAAGCCTACATATTACAAATAGGGTTATTTGAATTATGTACTTTAATAAAAGTGTCTTATCAAATAAGTGAATTTCGTTACTAATATATACTTTTCATTGAGAAATCACTAGTGCATTGCATTTATTTACGTAAATAATATGAAATTAAAAGGAAACCATATTTCGGGTATGTAAATGATTTTTAACATGTTATAATTAAAGAAAAAGCCATCAAATAAACTCATAATTGGAGTACAAAGTATTTCTATTGAGTTCAATACACCATATTTTTTCACACGTATAATTCGGTACCCCCAAAGGTACGAAGTCTTTTTCATTAAGTTCACCAAGCCAAGTGTTTAGGATACGAAAGTTTTTTTCCCTTTCTTTTTATTTTTTTTTTTTAAATCACGGGCTTGGAGACGTGTACATTATAAAAGCATTGTACTAATAAAGAGATCAAGAACACCCAAAGATGCAAATTTATCAGGGCATTGCTTCTCGCAAATCTCCTGAAATTCAAATCCATGAGGGAAAAGTTGATGAATATTATTCGTATTGAGAAAGTAAATCTCCTGAATATTTTTTTTTTCTTTCTTACCAAAAAAAAAAAAAAGTAAAGTAGAGAGAGAGAGAGAGAGAGAGAGAGAGAGAGAGAGAAGAGCATTCATCGCCTCCAAAATGAAAGAGAAGGGGCCTCTCACAAAAGCCCGCAAGCGAAAATCTCTGTGTTGTCTTGAAGCCTCTTGATCTAGTGGGCCTCTACAGTCGCCCAACCCAACAATGGCAAATGCCTCCTCCTCTTCTTTGTTGTTGAACTCTCTCCCTCTCGGCACAGCTCGGCTCCCCCGCCCACCTTAGCTCCCTGCGCCCATCTGGGTAGTCGTCGGCCGTCCGGCGAACTCGTGGGTCATTCGCCGCCGCCACCTTGCTGCGAAGGTCCTCGACCTGTCGTTGCCGGCGCGTTCTCTCTGTCTCTCTCTGTCTCTCTCTCTCTCTCTCGGGTGCGTGAGTGGGAGTGCCGCCGCCCGTGTCTGAATCTCTCTCCCTGTGTACGTGCTCATTTGGGCAGGTGGGTTCGGCGACTGCTCTGAGGCTGTTCACGTGTGATGTCTTTCTTTCTGTTATCCTTGAAGAATGTTTAGCTGGGAGGGTTTAGGGTTTATGCTTTGTGAGTTTTGTCGTTTCGAATTTGTTGATCACCCATCTTTTGTGATCGTGAATTGCAATGCTTTTTGAGAAATGGGTATTTGCTGACGTCTCTTCTTGTGAATCAAATATAAGGAATGGATACTGTCTCTTTATAGAATTACATGCTTTCGTAGTGAGCCGCCGGCTAATTAGTTCTACTTACCCCATGATATGATCTGTATTGCTGAATTTGATCCCTTTTCTAGTTGATTTTTCTGCTGAATTTAGTTTAGTGGTTAGCTGATCTTCCAAGGTTTCGTATGTTGTTCCCTGCTTTGGACTGGCAGAAATCTAGCATCTTAATTAGCAGAATTGCCCAAATGAAGTAGGTCCGTGAGGATCTTGATTTTTGCGAGTGACTGTTTAGACTGAACGGTTGCTCAGGTGTGTGAGCATTGTGAGTTCCTCTTTTATTTTATGAAAGTCTGGTTTTGAATCTCTCCGGCTGTTTGCTCTTTTGCTTCGTTCTGGTTTGTTACCTGTTCACAATCCAATATTAAGGAAGGCGAAAAAATTTATTTCTTTGCCATTATTGCCATGTCTTGTTTTTTCTTGAACCCATTTTGCTTCAGCTTTTTTATGTTGAATAGGTTATTCCACAGGGAGTGTTATGTGAAGCTTGTAATTCTTGTTCGTGACACAGATAATAGGAAAACAAATGAGATGGAAACTTCTTTCTGCAGTCTTTTCTGTTGTTAATAATAGCTGCAGAATCAATCTTTGGGTAATGATAGTTTGTCTGCAGACGTCCATAGAATACGACCCAAGAATTACCAGTGCTTGCATATCATTCGACAATTTTTCATTTTTGACACTGAAATCTGGCAGGGGAAAAAAATGACAACTGAGCAAAATGAAGATAAGCAAGCTTCTAGCCCCTCGGCCATTGGCTTGAAAGAAATGGTGGAAGAACAGTATCGGAAGATAAAAGAGAATGCAGAAACATACCCTTACGTCTGGGCTTCATATATTCTAGTTTATGGAGGATTCACTCTTTGGACAACTTATAGGTGGAGAAAGCTTCGGAGAACTGAGGACAGAGTTCGAGTCCTTCAAGAAAGACTTCGCAAGCTCGTCAAAGCTGAAGAATCAGCCGGCCCTGTTTCATCCGTGCAAAAAGGTCAGCAATCTTCTGTTGCATCAGTTGAGAAGGGCTCTTCATTGGGTGGAACAACAACACCTTCAGCTACTAAACAAGGTCCCCAGTAGATCTGCTTTCAGCGAAAAGTTGAATGAAATGCTCTCAAGTTAGGATCGACTAATGAGAGCTTCATTTTTGGGACAGGGAAATTGCTCATCATTCCTCAGGCTGTCTTGGGAATGTTTTCTCATCTTGCCTAAAAACGACATTTGAGTACTTGGCAATGATGTTTTCTGTAACAGGACGTGAGAGCTGATTGTGTACTTGAAAAGCATGCGGCTAGAGAAAGGAAAATATTTTAGGGGTGAATTGGAGCTTAGATTGGTGTACTTGTTTCTTGTGGGTTATTATAATTTTTCAAACGTAGGCGTTTCAGAACACCACTCGAATCAACAGCCTTGTTACGATAGGGAGACAAGGCAGATCACTTTTGTCTAAGACAACCAAGATGAAGAGCTGACCACATTGCAATGCCGACAAAAAGTAATTGTTATCTATGAATGTGTCAATCTTGTGTGTTATTGTGTTATAACTTTACCATGCTATTATGTTTTTTTATTAGTTTTGGGAGTATTGATGATCCAAACGAGTGAACGTTTGAAGTATATATACGCTCTATATATCCATGAGCCCCAGTCTTACAACCTTAGATCTTTCATGATCGATTTAATGGTGGATATACAATCTATCAATCTTCTTAACCAAACAAACACAGACTTATATAGAGATGTATATAAGTGTACAATCCTCATATTGCCTATTGAAACATTCAGGAACACCCGCAAATGCGAGACACAAGCAGCCTCTAAGCACTCATTAGTCGTCATGACTTCATCCTGGCCGGTTCGTGCATGGGCTTTTTCTCCTTGTTCTGATTGCTTTCTGCCACTTCCTAACCTTATATACTAGCTTATCCTCTTTCCAATACCCTCTTGTAATAGCTGCCGGGGAAAAAAGAACGAAGAGATCTTTTTCGGTTGTGTTTCTAGTATATACTTAGTTGGAGAAACTGTCTAATCAATGCAAATATTAGTAAACTTTTGACGGAATTTTGGTTAACCTCCATTCTAGAGAGAGCTCACATTCATAATTCGATCAGATGAATCCCTCGTGAGCCTCACCTCATCAAATAGTGCATGCGAGGTGGACTCACATGCATCTGGTGCAGCTAAGATTTGTCCCTTCTAGGAGGCTCATAGGTGATTGGATAGACCAACAACTTACATGAGTTCTCATCGAATCCAATTGACCTATAATTTCTATTAAATAAGTTGGTGGGGAGTCTGGGATTTCAGCACCCAAGCTTTGGGTGGGAAGACTACAGGCTAAGAAAATCATCCACGAACGCACGTCACATCTAGGCCTCACCTCCAACCTCAGGACTCTCTCCCCTCTTTTTCACCAACTTTCTCTTGGCCGTCAACCACTCCTGTTACCATTCTTCCCTTTTTCTTCTCCTTCAACACTCATTTAGTCGGTCCTTCGCCGCCATAACCACCTCTCATCAAGCTTCCAACACCACAGCCACCACTTACCACTGAGCTGCCCCTCCAACTACGCCGTCTCCGGCAACCAAACAACCCCATCAACGCCTTAACCGAACTAAAACAGACTTATGTAGGGATGTATATAAGTGTACAATCCTCATATTGCCTATCGAAACATTCAGGAACACCCACAAATCCGAGGCAGAAGTAGCCTCTAAACGCTCATTAGTTATGTAGCATTGACACAAACATATGACACGATACGTGATACGCGTAACATGTCATTTCTTAAACAATAGAGAATTCGACACGTTATATATTAAATATATTTTTATATATAAATATATAAATAAATAATAATAATAAGAGCTTCGAATCAATTTACACTAAAAATATTAATTCAACATTTGTTAATATCATTTATTATTTTAATTTGACAAATTCAATTGCATTCCATTACAATAATATATAAAACTTAGGGGGAAAAAACATTATTTAAAGGAAAATGCTATAATTGTATTTTTAAATTTATTTATTTATCATATGTGGTATTTTTTTATTACTTCTTTCATGGTAAAAGACTTTTAAAAAAGTTAAAATAATTCTAAAAAAACAAAATTGAAAAAAAAAAAAAATGAGGCATGGTCGTGACTGGGCGCCACTGCCAGTACCCTCATCAACGGCTGGGTGGTAGTGGCATGCCTAGCCACTGTTGAAGGGGGCTGGTGACCTCGCCGACCTTAGGCAACAGAGGGAGGGCAACCTTTGCCAACCCAAGTGAGGCCCGGGCAAGGCTCGCCCATATCTAGGCAATATGTGGCTAGGGCCTACGAGGATCGCCTAGATTTGGGCAACACTAACCCTCGCCCGTGCCCGGCGAGCCTCTGCAACCCTAGGCGAGGCCTCATTGGCCCCAAGCGAGGGTTGGCAACCCTCATTGGGCTCGAGCGAGGCGCGGCGTTGCCCAAATGTGGGCAAGTCATGCCCAGGCCTTGGCCTCACCCGGGTCGACGAAGGCCCCCCCCCCCCCCGCCGCCTATGGCCAAAGAGGTCATTGGTCCCCTTCAACGTTAACGGTGGCCGTAGCACCTAACCATCAACCCTACCTCTTTTTTTTTTTTTTTTTTTTGTTCATATATATATATTTTGACTCTTTAAGTATTGAAAATTTTTAAAATTGACTCGTGCGTGTCGGATTTTTTGACACTTGTTGACCATGTGTTAGAACGTGTTGGAGCGTGTTGGAGTGTCGAACACGACATGAAAGCTCTCATAGAGTGTTGGTGCTACATATCTCATTAGTGGCCTGGGCTTCATCCTGGCCGGTTCGTGCATGGGCTTTTTCTCCTCGTTCTGATTGCTTTCTGCCACTTGCTAACTTTATATACTAGCTTATTCTCTTTCCAATACCCTCTTGTAATAGCTGCCGGGGAAAAAAGAACGATGAGATCTTTTTCGGTTGTGTTTCTAATGACAGACAGTAAATACTTAGTTGGAGAAACTGTTTAATCAATGCAAATATTAGGAAACTTTGACAGAATTGTGGTAACAATTTAGAGCTTTGTGAGGGTGCCGAGCCTCCATTCTAGGGAGAGCTCACATTCATAATTCGATCAGATGAATCCCTCGTGTGCCTCACCTCATCAAATAGTGCGTGCGAGATGGACTCACATGCATCTGTTGCAGCTAAGATTTGTCCCTTCTAGGAGACTCATAGGTGATTGGATAGACCCACAACTTACATGAGTTTTCATCGAATCCAATTGACCTATAATTTCTCTTAAATAAGTTGGTGGGGAGTCTGGGATTCCAGTAGGGCTGAGCACGGTTCCCGGGTTACCCGGGAACCGGAACCGAACCGGAGGAGGGTCCGGTTCGGTTCCCGGTTCCAAGGGGGACCGGTTCCGGTTCCGGTTCCTTTTTTCTAGGAACCGGAACCGGAACCGGAACCGATTTCGGAACCGGAACCTGTTTCGGAACCGGAACCGGAACCGGTTATTTAGGGCAGAAAAAGCTCGACCTTGGATGTTCTAGTGACTTGTATGTGATGTTCTAGTTGAATTTTGGCTTCGGCCTCTAAATGAAAGTTGTAAAGGACTCCGGAACCGGTTATTTAGGGCAGAAAAAGCTCGACCTTGGATGTTCTAGTGACTTGTATGTGATGTTCTAGTTGAATTTTGGCTTCGGCCTCTAAATGAAAGTTGTAAAGGACTTCTTGGAGTATAACATACTCAAATTTGGGACAAAACAAACAAGTATAAGTGAGTGAAATCGTTATTCTTTGGGAAGACTGGATCTGGAGATTTTGGGACCGACCCTTGATGAATGCATGGACTGTAAGGCAACCTTTTTGTCGAAATTTCACTTCGGTTTCTTAACAAAAGTTGTAAAGGACATCCTGAGGTACCACATATAAAAAATTTAGAGAAAAAAAAACAAATATAGGTAGGTGAAATGGTGGTCCTTTGGAGATGGTTAGATCTGGAATTACGGTACTATGAACAGGGATTTTAACCGTCCATATTTAATTATCTAGGACGAATTTGACTTCGATGTTTTCATGAAGTATCTACCTTATGGTCTTGGTTATCACATAGTCGAATTTCATAATTTTTTAAGGTCATTTGGGTATTTAATCGGAAATGTTTCTAAAACTGTGCAATCTGATGTGTTCGGATCTTGTAAGTTGCAATGCGTGGACTATATCATTTTTTATGAGGTTCTTTTGGAAATGTGTTCTGCATGAAATATCTCTCTTCATGTCTTCCCTACAACATATTTAAATTTCGTAATTTTTGTAGTTCATTTGCCTATTTAACCAAAAAAATTTCAAAAATTGTGCAAGTAGAGAATAGGAAAAGTAAATCGATTTTATCTTTTAATCCAGAACGAATTGGACTACGATTTCTTCATGAAACTTGTACCTCTAGGTCTTAAATACAACGTGTCCAAATTTCAGAATTTTCTGAGTTCATTTAAGGGTTTAATCGAAATTGTTTTCAAAACTTGTACCTCTAGACATTCTTGTTCTAGTGGTGTTTTATTTCTACTTTCTAGTTTGCTATTTGTTTTGAAATTTCTAATTACATTCTATTATTGTTGTGCAGTGCGAAGTTAATGTATCAAGATAACATGTCAATGGGAAGTTACCATGTAGTATACACGTACATTATAATTTTTTTTTTTTTTTCTTGCGTGCGCATACGTTATATTTTTTTTTAACGTGTGCGTATGTTATAGTTTTTTTTTTTTTTTTTTGGTAACGTGCGCGTACGTTATAGTTTTTTTGGTAACGTCGTATACGTTATAGTTTTTTTTTTGGTAACGTGCGCATATATTATAGTTCAAATCTGAAAAAAAAAAAAAAAAAAAAAAAAAAAAAACTGGAACCGGCTTGGGCAACCCGACGGGGTGGGTTCTAGTTCTCGATTCCCACGCGGGTAGGTTAGGGTTCCTCATTTTGAGGAACCTGTACCCGAGGGTAGGTTCCAGGTTCCAGACGGAATCGAACCGGAACCTGGAACCGCTCACCCCTAGATTCCAGCACCCAAGCTTTGGGTGGGAAGACTACAGGCTAAGAAAATCGTACACGAACGCACATCACATCTAGGCCTCACCTCCATCCTCAGGACTCTCTCCCCTCTTTTTCACCAACTTTCTCTTGGCCGTCAACCACTCCTGTTACCATTCTTCCTTTTTTTTTTCCCCCTTTTTCTTCTCCTTCAACACTCATTTAGGTGGTCCTTCGCCGCCATAACCACCTCTCATTAAGCTTTTAACACCACAGCCACCACTTACCACTGAGCTGCCCCTCCAACTACACCGTCTCCGGCAACCAAACAACCCCATCAACGCCTTCGGCTTGCAACATATCACACCACACTTTGAGACAATGAATTGTTTGATTACTTCACTAAAATATTCTTATTGGACCCCACCTTGCCCCTCAAAACTGAGGGATTAAATTGGATCGAACATGTTTGAGGGGCGCACACAGTGGTACAAATGAAGGTGGTCTCATCGAGAACAATTTTCAGCAGCAAAGAAAGAAAAAGAATGATTCCAGTGGCTCTGTCGAGGTCGTATCTCAGAGGTGAGAATGAAAAATAAAAAATGATTCAAGTGATTCCGTTGAGAACTATTCAGCAATGAAGAACGAAAAGGGGTGATTCTCTATTCAATAACACAAACTATCAAGTTAATATACATTGAATGTGACGCTGCATATTCACCTAAAAGAAAAGGAAATTCAAAGGGAAAACAAGTGAAAAATTCAATAAAGGAAATTAGAGTTCTTTTTTTTTTTTGGGTCGGCCCTACTCTACTCTTATCTGGCATGAGAGCCAAAACCCACACCTAATATTAAATCATCCCCACCCCAACTCCCCTAAGAAGGTGGGGATTCGAACCCCAGGGAAGGGGGGCCAAATCTCCTGCTATATTTTCTGTTAGTTTCATATCAGGATAACATGTACTCCAACCTTGAGATTCAATGCATTCAATGTCTGCAGGTACTTGCAACTCCCTCCAAATATCTCCATCTTCCTTTTTCCCAAATTCAATCATCAAATTATCAATTCATAGCAACCGCAATAACCAATGTCCTGGAGCACTTTGACTTGGCAACTTAGAAAGGACATGAGATATTGGCTGCGCCAGAATAATAGCGTTGCAATACACCAGGACTCAATCATGGACAAACCCTCAATTGTCTAAAAAATTCTATGATCATGAGGGAAGACTATGATAATGGGAAAGAGAGTAAGAAGGCACCTCAACATTGTCAAAATTGCCGTGATATGGCGGTATTTTATCATCATTCTGGAATGTCTTCTATTTTGCAGATAACAGAGCAACTTCAGATGCGGGCAGCTGAAAATAGATTCTCCAAAGTATTCCAGATATATTGCCAGATCTTGTGCCTCCAAGAAACTGTCCGATGTTCTGAGAGGATATAAGGACTACGGGCATCACATGCCCCATCTGTTTCCCAATACCTTATTTGCTCAAGTTGCGCGCAGGCAAAGCAGATGGACAGAAAGCTTAGTTTTAGACAGCCTTGCATCAGAGACTTGGTCCCCAGGCAACTGCTCCTTAACATCATCAGAAGCTAATAGCTTATGCTATAGAAGCTTTAGAGTTCACCTGCCCGTTATCTTCCATGACACAAGTCAGCAACTGCTGTCTCTTCTGTTCCTGAATACTCCTCCGGTTTGATTCAAGTATGATAAGAAGAGCAGTAATATCAGCTGGGCTTACTCCACCAACTCTGCTTGCTTGTCCAATATTCTGTGGCCTTACCTGCCAGCATAAGAATTGATATAAGGAAAAATTACTTATTGTTCAATGCATTATTATTTCTTTAAACAAACTTGGAAATGACATATGGTATCCTGAAACCAGAACCAGAAAGTTTTGAGTTGCTAAGAGTTCATATAAAGTGAAATGACAGGTTTCAGACCCCAACAATTGATAGTCTCCTGATAGGGTAGTTCCAGGATGGACTCAATATCCTACCACCTTAGAACTGTTCACTCTTGTTCCCAATTCCGATATGTCAAACGAATTGTTTGACTGTATTTATTCAAGAATCTTTATCCTAATTTTATGTGACAGCAATTTGGTACATATGTAACTCAAACTGCAATAACTAATGGATGCAGCACAAAGAAAGCTCTTGCAACTAATTGAACATAAAATAAGGAAATTTCAAGAGACAAAAGGAAAGAACCCCACAGAGAATGAGCCAAAAGAGCACGGGTTGCTAGTTTGAAATCACAATGCACAGCAAATCTAATTGACTAGTTCATCAATTCTAATGCATTGTTAATCTAACCAGAAACTGAATGTGCTCTTGCATGCATGCATGGGTATCATTGGCCCACCTAAACAGCATATACTCTTGCATGCACGCATTTCTTCCATCACCAGATAAATTGGTATAATACTAAACCTCCGGGTATACAATGTTAATGATATGCCCCAGTTAATAATCCATAAAGAAGTCAATTGAAATAATAAAGTAGAGAAAATTGGACCTTGGAGAGTTTCTCCCTTGCTTCAAGAGACAAAGTAGTCATAGCATAGTAATCCAAGTCATCAGGAAGTGGTCTATGTTGTTGATGAACCATCTGCAAGCCAAATGAATGTGAGAGAGAGAGAGAGCCCCCTTTTTAGGGGAAGGGGGGGGGGGCGTTGGGGCGTGTTGGTGGTGTGTGAGGGAGCATGCCAGAGCAGGTCTAGGGGGAAAGATGGACTATAAACTAAAACTATTGAAACGACTAGGGTCCCAAAATAAAAAAAGATATCAAGGGTTATCCACCTGCTGGAGTTGACTTTTTTGGCGCAAAATGAATCCCTCATATTTGGTATCAATGTCGACACATTCTTTCTCCATTCTGGAAAGTTTTTTATTGCCAAAACCATGCAGGTCGAGGACTTTGTATTGTATGTGTGGCTTCTTGAGAAGACTCTCGAGACTTGAAAAATCCTTCACTGGCTGACCAGACAAGCGGGTAACATCAGCTGCCAAATCTCCTCCTGGGAAGTAAGAATTAGAAGGGGAAAACGAAGTCATCTATTACATTTTGACTATGAATCCACAAACTCATGAACTTGTAAATGTTCAAAATGTGAAGATGGGGATACACTATGATACTAGAAGCCAGATCTAAATAGTGATATAGGACAGAGCACTAAGAAGCTAGTTACACACTATGAAGACCATCACGCTTACAGAATACCAGCTTCCTGATTAAAATCATAATCAGTGTGTACATGGTCTGCATTTTTCCCGACCCATTCTATAGTCTCCACAAATAGCTTGAGCGCACCTTTATGCATGCAATCCATCCATCAATTCATATACACAAGCAGATTCTACATGCATGCTCATGAACCAAATCAGAAGGGTCTAAGTAAGCAACGCTTAGCTCATATCTTACTTCTTTAGGCTACATTTGGAAGCTAGGAGGGAGAGAAAACGTCCACTAGTTTAAATTTTCCCTCTTCTATCTACTTGCAAGAATTTGAAAATTTTTCAAAACTATCCACTGAAATTTTCGTCACTTCCATTTTCCCAAATTCTCAGACATGGCATTAAAGAAACAAGCAAAGCAATCATCATGGTCACGGTGTTAACCATCATAATGGAGGTTGCAAAAATATGGCCAAAGTTTGAGTTTTCCCGTTTAGTTGTCACTTTCAGAACACAATTTTTGCAACGTGCAATGGCCAATGATAGTGCATTATCATTGAATCAGACAGGTCCCTGTCCTTTGTCAAAAAAGACAAAATATCAGAGGAGGGTTTTTACAAGAGTTAATTTGCAACAATATCCCTTCCTACGTTAGTTATGCTTTGTTTTGGGAAGGCGATGGGAGAGGTATAGGAATTTGGGGAAAATTTGTGCTTTTCATAAGTGAAAGGAAAATATATATATTTTAAAAAAGGCCCAATTTTCTACAACCTTCACATTCATCCCTCTCCCAAACAAAAGCATTAAGATGCTCCACTGTTAAAGGAAAAGTAGTAGGATCCTTAAGTCCCTTCGTTAATACTGAAATACAGACAGACACTGCCCTTGGGAAAAACATGTACCTGATATCCTGACTCTTTTAAGCCGCTCTTTTTCCTCTGAAATTCGAGCTTGCTTCTCTTGGTAAAGTTTCCAGCGTCTATCATCTATTAACCCTATCTCCCGTCCCAAAGGAGTAAGACGACTATCGGCATTATCTGCTCGAAGAAGCAACCGGTGTTCTGAACGGCTAAATAGAGAAAAACATAGAAATTAAAATAAGAACAAAAATTGGGGGATATAATCCTATCAAGAAACTCATTACCAAATCTATTGTGTGAACTGCAGAAAAATTGGACACGGTAATTAATATATACAAGGACTACATATGCAGGTTGAATGGAAAGTTTCCAGCTCTAAGTAATGTACAGACACATCAATAAATAATTGTAATTTTACTCCTGCACATTTAACATGTCTGTAATCGAAATTAGATTCCTGAAGCAGAGATGTAATGCATTGGGTGCAAGAGAAAGATATTATCTCCTAGACATGCAAGAGATTGCATATACTCAGCATTACTTTTCAAGAATAAAAAGAGAATTTCACTTCTTGCTAATGAATTTCTTAATTCTATGCATCAACAGGTTAGTAAACAATGAGAATGAAACTCCACAGTGTCAGTAAAAATCTGTGTTCAATGAGAAAAACCGAAAAAAGCCATGTTGAGAATTTGCATATTTGCTAAAGAACTTTTATATTAGCTGTAATCGTGACTCCATTCAATTTAACAAAGACTAGACTGGTGACATATGATACCAAATAAAGGAGAAATTAGGGAAAAAAAATGAAAAAGAATCATCAAACCAACATAATATACCTCGTCAGCATTCGATATGGCTCTCTAAGGTCTTTGGTGACAAGATCATCAATTAAGGTCCCAATGAAACTACTTTCTCGCTCAAGCACAATGAGGGTTTTCCCATCTGAAAATCTAGCGGCATTGATTCCGGATATGATGCCCTGAAAATTAATCTAACTAAAGTTAACAAAGGGTCTAGCTAAATATTATCCAGGACTAGCAAAAATATCATGTAAAATGAGACTAGAGATAGATAGCAAAAGTTGTTAAAACTGAAACACTGCATTCAAGTACTTAAACCGTAGACCTTGATAACTGAATATTTTTCAGAGTAAGATTTAGGGTTGAAAAGCCAATCACCTGTGCAGCAGCTTCTTCATAGCCTGTTGTTCCATTTATTTGACCAGAGAAGAAAAGTCCCTCGATATTTTTGGTCATCAGAGACCTAGAACATTGATGAGCGGGTAAGTAATCGTATTCTACAGCATAAGCTGGCCTTAGCATTGAACAATTCTCGAGTCCAGGTAAAGTTCTCAGGAGAGGCAACTGCAGCTGCTCTGGTAAACCAGTCGAGAATCCCTGTCAGAGAAAGTCTGTCTTCATCATTGTCATTATCTTTAAATAAAAGATACAAGAAAAATAATCACAGGAGCAGAGAGGGACAATAGATTTGAGATTACTAGATACTTGAATCTACTTCCTGTCCAGTTACTATTTCACTTAAGACCATAAGATCTATCCCATGTATAATCAGCTTTGATTATCTAAAAGGGTAAAGGTACAGCCTTGTTTGTTTTTTGGCTGAAAATCATAGAAGCTTTCTCAGTACAAGTCAAATCGGCCCATCGTATCTTCTCAAACTAAAGCATAGCACAAGTTCCTGATGAATGAAAATGGGATAGCAATATACTGTCATATGGTACAGCATCATAGATGAACCATATGAGACAGTTCTGAGGGAGATATTGTGCTTAACATTGAGGATTTCCTCCCATGGAAGCCACATAATATGCATATCCATTGTGCATCTCTATCTGGTGATACTATCTAGATTGTTAAGATGATGCCCCCTTAGTGTCCACAACCTGGAAAATCCTATCACCACGTGGAAATCTCCTATGCACCCTGATCTGATGGAATAACTTTCTAAGGTGCAACAAGAACAGTGGCGGTGACACGAGGGGTTAATTGAACATCTGCAGATTGCTCATGCAATACATCAATCAAGTCCATATATTTTACAAATTACAAGTGCATACTCGAGCTAGAGAGGATTATAATCAGCAAAACCATGGAGCCACTTGCATTTGCTCAAAATTCAAAGAAGGCCAGCTAAGGAAAAGATATCCAAAGAAAGAATAGGCACATTCTCAAGCTACACCAATCCTATCCATTTCACTGCTTTATGGAGAAAGATAGTAAAAAAAACTTACCTGCACATAGAGTTCTGGCACAGTACGACCCTCTGGTTCAAGAAAAATTTGATGAGACTCTTTATCTTTGAATCTAACAATCTGCAAAGAAAATCATTTTCTATAAACGAGCCCCCAAATATCACATAGGAGATGCCACTATGTCAACATCCCACCAGTTGTGAACACTATGCATATTCCACTCATTGAAATCAGCATTCTATTGAATGTTTTGAAATCTAAAAGGGAGGAATTTCATGGAAATGTTAAAATTCTATTAAACGAAGGTTTAGAATTTATTAACTAATAAAAGAGTAGGAGTAAAACAAAGAGATCATTGAATATAGAACTAACAGGGGCCCTTTTTGGCTGATATAGCAAGTAGGCTTTACTGTACAGAACTTGCTATCAAAAAAAGCATTAGATGAATCACGCTAGGGGAGCAAGCCCTATAAGGATACCAATGAAGCATGAGAGAAGATAGGTGAAAAGCAGACAGAAAATCCACTTTAACAACAGACCAGTTCTAAGTTTGTACACACTTCAAAAATTGCTAGTCCTTCACTATAATATCACTATGCCAGCATAATGGTCTGGGTCTACAGATTCTTAAGAAAGAAAATTGGAAAAGGAAACTGTGGAAGGAAACTGAGAGAATGATATGCTGAACATTTGAAGGAACTCAGAAAGATGTCCATGTAACACTATTCTGCTGCTTCAAAACCTCCTATTTTGCCAAAGATGTGCACCAAATGACAAATAAAATTGATCTGCCACTGGGTTAGCATTACTTTCTGAGAAAATGCCTCATATATTTGGTTATTGGAGAAATTTGCACAAGTAGAGGCATCCAAAGCACAAGCCCCTAGCAAAAGTTCATTTTCAATAAGAAAAAAATGGAATTGCCAGACTGAAATGTAAGCAAAACTCAAAGAAAACAGATACCGAAGGCATACTAAAGGTGCTAGCTAGCCTGCTAGATGTTACCAAGGCTTAGACAGTAGTGCCAGAAAACTGGCGAAGTGTACTGTAGGTTTATTTTGGTTAAAAATGCACTCCACAATTATGCAACTAGGCTACCCATCAAAGAGCAGGCAGGAAAATCAAAATATCAAATAATAAGGAGGGCAAGGAACAGCAAAATGTATCTTGTCTTACCTTATCTTCTATTGAAGGGCAATATCTAGGTCCTTTAGCTTCGACCCATCCACCATAAGTAGGGGTTTCATGCAAATTCTCTTCAATTAGCTGGTGTGTGCTCTTTGTTGTTCGCGTGAGATAGCAGCACATTTGTTCTCTTTCAATATGAAATTCAGGGTCAAAGCTGAACCAGCTGATCTGTTAGCAGTTAGTCCCCAATAAAGTACAATATTAGTGAACAGATGATAAAGGTGACAAATGCATGGGAAAAGAAGAAATAGATTTTTGCTATTCTCTGCAGGATTGCAGTATATCTTATCTTTATCTATTAACCTGCAATTTCTAAGATGAACTCAACTCAGGTTAAGGAACATCCTATAGCTGCTGAATAGTAATTAATAAGAGACTAAGATCAGTCTTTTATCTATGTATTCTACATTGTATCTCAGGATAAGGAACATCCCAAAGCTGCTGAATAGTAACTGGAAAGAGACTTAAATCAGTCTTTTGTTATCATGTCTGCCACACTGAAGCTGTATCCCACAACAAGAACTGTGCATTACTTGCAAGAGTATACATTATTTGATATCTAATCCAACATAAGACAATGAATGAAATACCTCTTCATCCCCATGCTGGGGTTCCAGTCCAGAAAAATCTACAGTACGAGAGTCCACACGTGCTGGAGTTCCAGTTTTTAATCTATCAGTTTCAAATCCGAGATGCTGCAAATTCTCGGTGAGCCCATGTGAAGCTGACTCACCAGCTCTTCCGGCAGACATACAGGTTCTACCAACCCAAATTTTACCACTCATGAAAGTGCCAGTTGTGAGGACCACAGAGGGTGCATAAAAATTCATCCCAAAAAATGTACGAACACCTTCCACATTGTCATTCTTCCCAAGCAAGACATCCGTCACCATTGCCTCTCTAATAGAAAGATTCGGAGTGCTGAAAATTCATAACATTAGTCAATGACAAGAAGAACAGAAGAGTGATGTAAATGTCCCAAGAAAATAGCAACCATTTTAAAACCAAACTCAAACATCATAGCTTTAGATAATTAAAATAGATGCCATGAGTACATGTACTTAAATAATTGTGAGAAGACTTATCTACCTATTTGCCAAAATGAAAAATTTGTGAGCAACAACGTTGATTTCACAATTCGAACCTTTGAAGACAAGCACATGTCACCCCATGATTGCACATGTATACATACACAACAAAAGATCTTTTTGAGTTGTAGATTAAGTAAAGATTTTGTTAGAACCATAGAAGAACGGGAAGACAAAAGGAGGTGGCGTATCTGTGTATAGAGCAGTAGTACTACAAATTGTGATTACACTTTTTCTATGTGGATGTATGGCAAAAACATGGTAGGAACAAGAATTGAAAAGGACCCGAAGAGGAAAAGAAGGGACTTGCCTTTCCACTATCTTTTTCATTTCGATAGCATATTCCCTTTTATCAGTCTGAGCCCGCAATGCACGAACAGCAGGACCTCTAGACATGTTGAGAACACGCTTTTGCAAATAGCACCTAAAGCATAACACGGAAAGTGAAAGTCGTCAAAGAACAAAGCAAGGAAGGAATCAAAATCAATCAAAATGGATCTGCATATGAACAAAGCACTTAGCTTAAGAGGCTCAGCTTAAGAGGGTCATGCACAAAATTTGATATAATGCAGTTAATAGCTAATCAGGAAGATAGAACACAGAAAGGCTACTATTTCAGACAAGGCCAGATTGAATAGAACACAAAATTAACTTTTGATTAGGCACTACAGGAAAGGAAAAAAATGATAATAAGACAAACAAGTATTAATTTGATGTCCGGCCATACAAATTGTAGAAATCATAAGATTGTCCAAACAGTCCAAGTGACTTTACTACTGCATCTAGATTCATCTTTTTGATCCCCAAGTATTCCCAAGGAGGCTGCAGTCAAAATTAAGCATCCTCTTTACTCAAGGCAATGACCATGCTTATTGTTGAAATTTGACATCCACGAGATTGCCTTCCTTGTACTTGTTCAACAGTGAGAAGCGTCATAGTTTTGTGTGTGTGTGCGTGAGAGAGAGAGAGAGAGAGAGAGAGAGAGAGAGAGAGAGAGAGGGAGGGAGGGAGGGAGGGAGGGAGGGATGTATGTATCTGCACTAGCATGCAGTATCTGCAGTAGCGGCTAGGCCAGCTGGCTGAGAGCCTCACTAGCCTATAACCCCTACATTGCATGCAGAACTTTTCAATCAAATGTCAGATTTCCAGAATGCAGTTCAGACAGATTTTTTTCTCCCCCATGCTTGAAAGACAAATGTATCGCGAGTACCCATGACGACTATAACATACCTGTCAGCAACCTTGCCAATATCTCCCCCAAGTGCATCCACTTCATGTACCAGTTGGGATTTAGCAGGGCCACCAACAGCAGGATTGCATGGCTGGAAAAAACTGCTATCAGAATAACTTCTAGATGAAATGCTTGACAAGTCATTGAAACACTTGCCAAAACAGTGAAATACTGATAACTGAGCATTCTCTCTCAAGTCTTGTTCCCTGCTCATTCAAGCCTTACAAGGCCAACTATTATGGGGTCAAGAGGAATTGGTAGATGTCATCCCAACCAAGGACAACGGATTTAAAGATGCAAAAATAGTTCCATTCTAGTTTAGCAAAATTGCACATGAAAAAAGAGATATTGGTTCGCATAGAAACTAGAAATCCTTTCACCCTTTCGAGCATGAAAATCAGTACTTATCTGCAAAGTGTAGGCATTATAGAAAAGAAATTCATGTAATAAGGTAATTTTCCCAGTTTGAAGTACATAACAATTAAAGAAGACAAAGCACTAACCTGCCATGCGATGCGATCAATATTTAGTGTCAGGAGGAGAGTTCTTGCCCCCAACCTTGCAGATGCAAGAGCGGCTTCGCAGCCTGCATGTCCTCCTCCTACTACAATGACATCATACTTCTCATCCGCTGCATCAATGTGATTATTCCATCCTGCCAATGATTCAATGATCATATCATCTTTAAATTAAGATATTCCTATGACTGCATTATTAGCTTGACATTACCATTTGCTAAGTTAGAACAATAACGCTGAAGCTATAAATGCAACAACCAAGACTTATTACAGGGATGTTATAAAAACAGGAAGAAGCTAGGAATCATACTGTAAAGAACAATCAAAGGCCTGCTGCAAAAGCTTTTAGTGAAACTTTGAGCATAAACACATTTCACGCTTATAATTCATGAAAAGACATAGAAGCATAATCAAAACATTTAGCAAAAAACAAAAAAAAATTAAATTTTCTTTTTTCTGCTACAATTGAATAAAGAGTTACAGTAACACAATGTTAGTATTCTCATTTAGCACTAAGACTGCCGTAGACAATTGCAATCCTCCCTGCTTTGGCCAAAAAAAAAAAAAAACGATACAAGAAGAAGCTCTGATTCGACTAGAGAAGCCCCTCTGTGTAATATAATATGCAAGAAACCCTCCGTTTCTTTATCTCCTTCTTAAAGTTGCCACTTCCCTATTTGATTTTGCAACAGGCCAATAAAAACTGCACTTCATAACTAAAAATTAGTTGATAAGACAAATTGATTATGGATCGCTAAGGAACTGGGTCTTAACCTATTCTTAGACAATCCTGTACATCTCATAACCGATTAAGATGAACTAAAATCTTTCACTTACTGCTTTTCCTCTAGAGCATCCAAAATCACATTCATTGATGATTCCATAAATGGTTGGTTCCATATATGAGTTTCAGCGACAACCTCAGTCTAACCACAAATAGGGTCAGCAGTAAATTATGTCAGACTAGAAGCAAATGGCAACACTGAGCTGCTACTTACCAAGTGGAAGGGAGAGTGGGGGAAGAACACGAATATGCTGCTAAAGGGGATTGAAAGAACCATGAAAAAATGATACCACTGCAGTCTGATGAAGAAAAGCAGCTACGCATTACAAGTCACTTCTAGTCCAAATCTCTAAGAATTCCTGAATAATTCGATGTGAAGAACCACTCAATTCAGCCAACACAAATTCTGTTCCCAGGAAACATCACGATTTATCCAATTTCTCAGGACCAAAGCAGAGCAACACCTCAACATCAGCCAAGAAAGCTACAACCCGATATTTCAAAATCCGAAATTGGCACCACGCACGCGCCCACCAGAATTTCCAACCGACAATGGTCAGTTAAAACGGCCGGCATCAGTACCTGGAGAATCGGAAGCGGCGGAGACGGAGAACCGGCGGGTGCTGCCGCCGAAGAACGCGAAGCCCCGGCCGTGCTTGCGGCGGAACGGGACGCGAGCGGCGCTCGGACGAGAAAGGAAAGGACGGCCGGAGAAGAGGGGCCTGGGAAGAGAGAAGGAAGAGAGGGTGCAGCGGCAAGCGAGCAGAGCTCGAGAGAGGCCGTGCGGAGACAAACCCGCCATCGCCCCGACGCTCTTAGAGAGAGAATTCGAGCGGTCTGCGCAGTTGCATTTGCAGCAGAGCAACGGGAGCGTCTGAAACGGTGGCCAGAAGAAGGGACGACGACGACGGAGAAGGAGAAGGAGAGCGAACCAGCGCTTTTAGCGACTGCGGTCTTATCTTGCGGTGGCAACCGGAAATTGGTCGGACAGGGGACTATGAAAGTTTCGGTTTTTATGTTGTTCTCTTTGGGACAAATGAAAATAGATTCATTGTGGAAATAAGAACATGTCCATGATGCCTTAATTGAGCTATTTTATTCTGTTCCAACTTTTATTCTGGCTAAGAATCGTTGCCCTTGAATTCTACTTGCGAGATTGTTAAGTTGGAATTGCATCGAAAACCCATTAAATTGAACTTCAAAAGTACAACATTATAATAAGGAAACATTAAAGAGCTGGGTAAATGGAATAATTGAGCTCTTTTATCTTGTTATGATGTTTATCGAGTAAGAATTGTTGCCCTTGAATGCTATGTGCGAGATTGTTAAGTTGGAATTGCATCGAAAACCCATTAACTCGAACTTCAAAAGTACGACATTATAATAAGGAATTATTAAAGAGCTAGGTAAATAAAATAGTTGAGCTTTTCTATCTTGTTCCGACTTTTACCCTAGCTAAGAATTGTTGTCCTTGAATTCTATGAGCGAGATTGTTAAGTCGAAGTTGCATCGGAAACCCATGAAATCAAACTTCAAAAGTACAAGGAAATATAAAAGAGCTAGGCAAATGGAGTATTGACTTGGAATTTAAAACGTAATAACCCCTTTTCAAAAAAGAAAAAAAAAAGAAATTAAAAGGCATCTCATTTTGTCTAATCAATCAGCCAACATAATTTAAGCAAGTTATACGAGCCATTTTCTAGAATTAAAGGCATTTAAAGATATATATATATATAAGAGAAAATAAAATCAAGGAGTTGAAAAATTGAACTTATTTTGTTGAGTCTTTAGGTGTCGATCTGATGTATTTCCAAATTGAACTTGTTCTATATCCTTCTAATTTTTTTTAATTAATCTTTGTCGCATTAAGTTATTCACTAGATTTCACTTGCTTATCAATTAGAATTACTTGTTTGGATCAAATCATATGTAACTTTTCCGTATGAACTTTTCAAGAAGCTCTTCGATGAAGAGATGGTATTTACTAGTTAAATATCTTAGAAACTGTACGTCTCTTGTTACGAGGGTTAGGAGATGATTCTTTTAGTAGTTTGGAGTTTAATGAAATTTTTCTAAATTAAAATGCCTGGTCCGAGTTGGAAATATAGTCCGTGCCAAATCACAAGCAGGCCTAATACAATCGACCGCGATGGCGACCCCTTTCAATGGGATGCAGCCAAAACAACCGAGATAAAGGAAGCATAGTCCATTGCAATTTCGATTTACATCTCGATTTGATTTTTACTATCCCCGGTCATTAAATTATTTGGGTAATTATAAGCACACCCCGTGTATACAGTCCGAATACTTACATTTTAAACAGATTTTTTTTTGGTGCTATGTACAAACTTTGTATGCTCGTCTTCATTTATAAGTATGTAGGCGTTTGTTTAGCTCTCTCCCAACATTTTGGTATTTTCTCAACGAGTCCTCTCTCTCTGTGCTGTTGCATGCTCAGTTTGTCCATTTCCTTCTCGTCTCATCCTTCCTGTTAAAAACCACCATCACTCTCTGCTCATAACCACGCTTACATTTCACAGAAAAGGAGGATCACAGCCAAAACCCCATCCATTTCTGATGGCTGTTGATGCTAGGAATTATGTATATGAATTATGCGATTCTTGGGGGTTCTTGGCAAAATCGAATTAGATTTTGTTTTCAGGGTTTCCATCAGTTTTGATTTGGCCTACTAAAATGCAAAGCTCTTCTGGATGCAAATTGTAAAGAGATCATCACACTTTGCCCAGCCTAAAGAATAAATGTGAAAATGCATTCATGCACTCTAAAGCTTGCTAGAAAGTAGCAAAAGCATATGGGCACCACCTCACTTCTTATGCAGGTCATTCTTCTAAATTCAAATGTCCCTTTCAACTATTTTGCAAATAAAATTAATGTCATACCAGTAAATGTAGCAATGACTAAGTCATCTCTAAAGTGAAACAAGGCTCTCTACAACCGTGACCAAATCGCATTGCGGCGATAGTGGAAGATCTGTGTATTGGTCCGTGATTGGATTCCAAGAAACTTTTTGATCATCTATCTCCATCAGAAGCTCGCCATTCCTCATGAAGCCATGAACTTCTGTTAATAGTCCACAAACCTTAAGAGAATACAACTTAGTCCAAGACTCGTGCCCGCTGTAATCCCTCAAAATCCAAACGGAACAAATGGAATACGGTTCAGAATACACAGCCGTGTCCCTGAAATTGTTGAACACAGCCAGCGAGTCATCTAATACTGCCAGATGTACCATAGCGTCTTCATGAAAAGTTTCCCGCAGAGTCATTTCATCAATCACCTCATCTGCAAGGTCGAACGAGACTATTGATCCGTGCCAACCCCTGCTCTGCGGATCACCGTTCTTGTAAACAAACCAGTACAGCTTTCCATTCAAGAAGACCGAGGACTGGTCAGGGCAGAAAGCAGGAACCTCACACTCCAAACTTCTCCACGAATCCGTACGGAGTGAATAAATCTCAACTCGATTTATATCATCCTGACAATAAAGAATCCTCAGAATCTTATAATCATTCGACCTAGCATCGAAGCCAAACCCAAGAGCTTCATTATAAGTCTCCAAATGGCGGGGCCAAACCACCTTGTGCTTTCTGGTGAATAAATTCCACAAACACATCGTCCGATCACGAGTATCTCCGATAACATCCGTGAAGCAGATCAAGCCATTACACGAACCGACAAGACTGTAATCGTTGACAGGATCAACAGAGGGAATTTCGATCGGCGACCGGGAATGCAGAGCGAGAGACTCATTGGGAAACAGAGAGCACAGGCGCTGGTCAGGATCGTACCAATTTAGGCACGCGAGATACCGATGAGAGGCATTGAGAGCGGAGTGGTTCAGGTGGAGGGCCACGAAACAAGGATCGTCGATGGTGGAACGCCATGACCGGCAAACGCACCTGAATCGGAGGAGGGATCCCACCGGCAACCGCTTCAGGATCTCCACGACCACGTCTTGAGGGAGCTTCGGGCCGTCGTCATCGTCGGAACTCATGAGGCTGAGAAGAAGGGGGAGTAGGAAAGCCGGTTAAAATTTTGCCGCAGCAGTTCCCTTTTACCTCCCTCTCTCTGTTTGCCACGTGATAGCCACGTGACATAGCACAATATTTTTCTTTATTTTTTCTTTTAATATCACCCTCTCTTTCCATATATATATATAAAAGCACCAAGCGTAGCTAGCTTAGATACAAGCCCCGGATGTCTTCCCCACAACACAGGCAGCACGTGCATGAAAACTAATTAACATATAAGAGATTATTAATCTTCATCATTCCTCAAAACTTAAAATTCTTTTTTTCCCGCTTATACAATGTCATAGAAGAAGCAATAAGTAAAGAGTAAAAATCATATCAAAAAGCTCTTAAAAAGTTAATAAGAGACACTGCTGGTAGGGGTTATAACATTTCAAGTCTTTTTTAGTTGGGTTTCATTATAGTTTGAGTAAAAAGCTAAAAAAAAAAAAAATGAGAATCGTGATAAAAAAAATATTGAGGAAAACATAAGAAGTGAAAGAATTTCGCCACTTTCTTTAGTAACTACACACATCATCCTCAGGATGGGAGGGGCCTAGTTGGTTACATATCTCTTTTGAGACGTGGATGTAGGGGTTTAGACCCAACTTTTGGAAATCAAGAGGCTAGAAAACCATAATAATAATAATAATAATAATACACAATTAGACTCCATCCATTTCCTTTAAGAATTACAAATATCTTAATCGTACATAACAATTTTGATAGATACATGTGCAATGTGATTGTCAATGCCGTAACAATATATTTAAATTCTTAAAGTACATAAAATTAACGTGATAATGTATTTGATATGTACTTTGAAGCCCACATATCTAATTCATTAAATAAAGGAAAACTGCAATTCTTTCTTTAAATGAGTTTATACATTGCGTCATCAACTTCATGAAACATGAGGGTCATTGGGTGGAATATTCCCACAAGCAGCCCAACGGGACAGAGGCAATAGTTATAAGCTGCACTCAAACAAGCACAAACTATGCAAATCTAAAGCATCATATCAAACATCTCGTTCTATCTAATCAATCGGCCAACATAATTTAAACAAGTTAAGTGGGCCATTTTCTAAAATTGAGGGCGTTTAAAGTAAAAAAAGAAAAAGAGAAAAAAAAATCAAGGAGTTGACAAATTGAACTTATTTTGTTTAGTCTTTGGTGCCAATTTGATGTATTTTCCGAATTGAACCTGTTCTATATTCATTTTTTTTTCCTATATTTTCGCTGCATTAAACTATTCACCAGATTTCACTTACACATCAATTAGAATTACTGGTTTAGATAGAACAATATGTAACTTTTTCACATTAACTTTTCAAGGAGCCCTTTGATGGAAGGATAATATTCACCAGTTAAATGTCTTGAAAATTGTACGTCTCTTTTTATAGGGGCTTCACAAGTGATTCTTTTAATAGTTTGGATGAAATTTCTCTAAATCAAAATGCCCATTCCAAGTTGAAATATAATCCATGCCGAACAACAAGCAGACCTAATACAATTGACTGTAAGGGCAATTCTTTTCAATGGGACGACAATCAAAACAACTGAGACGAAGGTAAAATAGTCCATTGTGATTTCGATTTGATTTTTACTATTCCTGATCATTAATTTATTTAGATAATTGTAAGAACAACGTGTATACAGTCCGAATACCTACATTTTAAACAGATTTTTCGTGCTGTGTACACGTTTCTATGCTCGTCTGAATTTATAAGTATGTAGGCGTTTATTTTAGCTCTATGTGCTATTGCATCTCTCAGTTTGTCCATTTGCTCCTCGTCTCATCCTTCCTGTTAAAAACCACCATCACTTCTCATAACCACGCTTACATTTCACAGAAAAAAGGAGGATGAGAGCCAAAACCCCATCGATTTCTGATGGCTGTCGATGCTAGCTCCGGCCATCTCGATCCCTTCGCTCTCCATCACTTCTTTATAGATTTCGTTTCTCAGGGCCTGGATCGGTTTTGATATGGGCTACTGAAATTGTAGAGTTCTTCCGAGTGCGAAATTTAAAAAGAGAACACGCCTAGTCTATACAGAGAAACTCAAAATGTGAAAATGCACATATGCAGTCTGAAAGTACCAATGGGAGATGGTGCACCACCATCTCTTTCAACTCTCTTGCAATCAGGATCAATGTCATACCGGGATAAGCAGCACCAGAAGCAGCGACCAAGTTGTCTCTCTAAAGTTAAAGAAGGTCAGCACATCGAAATGCGCTGATAGTGGAAGATTCGTGTATTGGCCTGTGATCGGATCCGAAGAAACTCGTTCATCATCCGCGCTGATAGTGGAAGATGCGTGTATTGGCCTGTGATCGGATCCCAAGAAACTCGTTCATCATCCATTTCCATCAGGATCTTACCATTCCTCACGAAACCATGAAAATTCATTACTAGCCCACGCACCTCGAAACTATAAGCTTAGTCCAAGACTCGGCCACGTACTCCGTCATAACCCAAACAGAACAAGAATGCACACGGTCCGCGAGATGAATAAACACGGCCAGAAAGTCATTTAATACCGTGAGATGTGCCACCAAATTGCCATTGTCTTCGCGAAACATCTCTTCCATATCATCAAACACCTCAGCCTGCGAGGTCGAACCAGAGTATCGACTCGCATCCGCCCTCCTTCCGTGGATCGTCGTGCTCGAAAAGATGCCAGTGCAGATTCCCACTGAAGAAGAATGAGGATCGGAAGCCGTAGAAAGCAGGAACCTCAACTTCTCCAAGAATGCGAGTAAATCTCGACTCGATTTATATCATCTGGACAATAGAGAATTCTCACAACCTTATAATCATTAGACCTATCGAAACCAAACCCTAGAGCTTCAGGAGTAGTTGCCATGCAGAAAAGGCCCGGATGGGGCATTCGAACCGCCTTGTGCTTTCTGGTGAACAGATTCCACACGTACATCGTCTCATCACAGCCATCCTTGGAGAGTTCAGTGAAGCAGATCAAGCCATTACATGAACCGACGAGAGCGTAACCGTTGATGGGATTGACGAAGGGGATTTCGATCTGCGACCGGGAATGCAGCGCGAGGGACTCGCTGGGGAACAGAGAGCAGCAGCGCTCGTCGGGATCGCACCAATCCACGCACACGAGGTACCGGCTGGAGGCGTCAAGAGCGGAGTGGCTCGAGTGGAGGCCCATGTAGCGAGGGTTGTCGATGGTGGACCGCCATGACCGGCAGACGCTCCGGAATCGGAGGAGGGATCTCACCGGCAAACGGAGCTTCAGGCTGCCACCGCCGCCGCCGCGGTACTCATGATGGTTTTGGGCGGCGAGGTAGAAGAGCCGGAGAGACGTAGCAGATTTTTCCACGTGACTTGACACGTGAAAGCTAATTAACATATGAAAGATTATCAATCCTCACCGTTTCTCAAAACTTGAAGTTCTTTTTTTTTCCTGCTTATACTATTTCATGGAAGAAGCGAATAAGTAAAGAGTGTAAAAATCACATCAAAAGGCTCTTAGAAAAAGGTAAGAGACATTGCCAGTAGGGGGTAATAACATTCCCAAGCCCAATCGACCCAAACTAAACGTTTCAGGTTTTTTGTTTTTAGTTGGGTTTCGTTCCAGTTTGTGTAAAAAGTTTAAAAAAGAATGAGTATCCTGATTAAAAACATTAAGAAAAACATGAGAAGTGAAACAATTTCAGCACTTTCTCTAGTAACTGCATAGTTCATCCATCGGATAGGAGGGATCTAGTTGATTACGCATATTTTTTGAGACGTGGATGTAGGAGTTTGGACTTAACTTTTGGGGATCAAGGGTGGTCTCAACTAGAAAACCATAATAATAGTAGTAGCAGCAATAGTAAAACACAATCAAACTCCATTCACTTTGTTTAATAATTACAAATATCTTAATCATACATAACAATTTTGGTTCCTACATGTCATTAGCAATGTCACAACAACATATCTGAAACATTAAAGTACTTATTCGATATGTACTTTGAGACTTGCGTATCTAATTCATTAAGTAGAGGAGAACTGCACTTCTCTTTCCAAATAAGTTTTTAAATTGCATCACCAACTTCATGAAACAAGGGGGTCATTATGAGGAATATTCCCACAAGCAGCCCACTAGGATAGAGACAACAACTCAAACAAGCACAAACCACGCAAATCTAATGCGTTATATCAAGCAGATGCTAAACTACACAGATTTCAAGTTTGATTCATCTAAGAATGTCCTCTTGAAAATAGACGGACTTCAAATCGATGTTCAACTTTAACTTCGATCAATCTAAGTACATCCTCACAGAAGTAGCTGCCTGACCATGAAGCATAATATTGCTTGCCTTCCAAATAAACTATATGCTAGCCACTCCCCATTTGCAAGAGCCAGTTGAACTCAGATTGCCAATCACTGGAATTCCTGTCAATAAAGAAGTGCTCCAGAACCTTGCAGCAGACTTCGAAAGGAAAACTGTAATTCGAAGTCACTTTTCTGGACTTCTATTGGAGACTTCTATGATGCAGATCAAACCATCACACGAGCTAACAAAACCATAGCAGTTAGAAGGAGTAACGATGGGAAGCTGGAGCTGTGGCTCGGCAGGCAGAGGGAGGGACTCATCGGAAAACAGAAAGGACACCCATTGGAGAGGATTCCGCTAATCTGCACAGATGGTGTGCCAATTCGGGGCGTAGAGAGTGGAGTAAAAATTGGTGGAAGAACATGAAAATGCTGCTATAGGGGATTGAAAGAACCATGAAAAAATGATACTTCTGCAATCTGATGAAGAAAAAGAAGCTACAAATTACAAGTCGCTTCTAGTCCAAATCTCCAAGAATTCCTGAATACGAAGAAATACTCAATTCAGCCAACACAAATTTTGTTCGCGGGAAACATAATGATTTATCCAGTTTCTCAGGACCAAAGCAGAGTAAAACATCAAAATTACCAGGTAAAAAAGAAAAAAGATCAACATCAGCCATGAAATTGGCCACGCACGAATCCAACAGAATTATCAACTAACAATGGTTAAACACATGGTATCGGTATTTGGAGAACCAGAAGCGGCAGAGACAGAGAACTGATGGGAGTCGAAGAATGTGAAGCTTTGACCATGCTTGTGACGGAATGGGGCATGAGTAGTGTTCGAACAAGAAAGGAAAGGACGATTGGAGAAGAGAGTCTTGGGATGAGAGAAGGAAGAAAGAGTACAGTTTACAAGTGAGACGAGCTCGAGAGAGGCCATGTAGAGACAAACCCACCATGGCGTGACACTCTGGAAAGAGAATACAATCAGTTGCAGTTGCATTTGCTACAAAGCAATAGGAGTGTCTGAAACCGAGGCTAGAAGAAGGGATGGTGACGTCAGTGAAGAAGAAGAAGAAGAGAGTGAATTAACGCCTTTGGCAATCACTTGTCGTCTATCTTATGGTGGCAACTGGAAATTACTCGAACAGCAGACTATAAAAGTTTCGAGTTTTATTTGTAGATTCGTTATGGAAATGAGAGGACAATATTCGAGATGCCTTAATTGAGCTCTTTTATCCTATTGTGGCTGAGAAACGAAGTCTTTGAGTTTTATGTGGTGTGAGAGTGTTAATGAGAATTGTGGCAAGAACCTATTAAATCGAACTCGAGAAATAAAACATAATGATGGTGAAATATTAAAGAGCTGATGATAAAAGGAACAATTGCATGAAGTTATTGACTCGGAATTAAAAACATTGCAACCCGTTCTTGCATAGTGAAATCAGAATCACCCAACATAATTTAAAGTCATCTTCCGAAATTAGAGGCATTTAAAGATAAAAGAGAGAGAAAAAAAGAGCAAGGACTGACGAATTCAACTCATTTTGTTTAGTCTCAGGTCTCAATATGATGTAATTTCCAAATTGCACCTGTTGTATATCCTGCAATTTTTTTTTTTTAATATTTTCGTTTCATTAAGTTATTCACTAAATTTCATTTACATTTCAATTAGAATCACTGATTTAGATCAAACCATATGTAATTTTTTCGTATCAGTTTTTGAAGTTGCCTTTTGATGAAAATACAATATTCACTAGTCAAATGTATTAAAAATTCATTTCCTTTTATTTATTTATTAATTGTGGTCGACCAGGGATTCTTTAGTAGTTTGGAGTTGGATGAGATTTCTCTAAATTAAAATGTTTGGTTTGAGTTGACCTATGGTCCGGGACGAACCACAAGCAGGCCTAATGCAATTGACCACAAGAATGACCCTTTTTCAATGGGACAACAGCCAAAACAACCGAGATGAAGGAAGAATAGTCCATTGCAATTTTGATTTTCGTCTTGATTTGATTTTTATTATCCCAGTTAATATATTATTCAGATAATTATAAACACACCATATATACAGTCGAAATATTTCATTTTAAACAGATTATTTGGTCTATATATTATGCACATTTCTATGCAATTTGTCTTGTTTATATAAGTACGTAGGCATTTGTTTAGCTTTGTCCCAACATATTGGTGTTTCCTCCATTAAACCTCTCTCTAGACTCGGCCAAGTGCCTCTCTCTGTGCTGTCGCATGCTTTGTTTGTCCAGTTCCTCCGCGTCTCATCCTTCCCGCTAAAACCACCGTCACTCTATGCTCATAACCATGCTCACATTTCACAAAAAAAGGGTAATAAAAGCCAAACCTTGTGGATTTCTGATGGCTGTTGATGCTAGAGCTCTGGCCATCTTGATCCCCTCGCTCTCCATCACTTCGTAGGAAACAGAGAGCTCGTGACTATGCATATGCATATGTGACTCGGGGGTTCTCGGCAAATATCAGATTAGATTTCATTTTCGGGTTTTTTGAGCAGTTTTGATATGGGCTACTAAAACGCAGAGTTCTTCCAGGTGCAAATCATAAAGAGAAACAAACTTTCCCTGATCTAAAGAACTAAATCAAAATGTGAAGACTTTGCCTAGTCTAAAGAAAAACTCAAAATGCAAAGATGTATGTATGCATTCTAAAGCTTGCAAGAAGCACCAAAAGCAGATGGGCGCCACCTCACTTCTTTTGCCCATCATTTTGTGGCCGGAGCGGACATTTTAGATGTCTCTTTCAACTCTGTTGCAAGCAGAATCAATCTGTCATGTACTGGTAAATGCAGCTGCAACCAAGTCATCTTTAAGGCGAAACAATGCTCTCTATGACAGTGACCAAATCGCTTTGTGGCGGCAGTGGAAGATTTGTGTATTGGCCTGTGATTGGATTCCAAGAAACTTGTTCTTGACCATCTATTTCCATTAGAACCTCACCATTTCTCGTGAAACCATTGAAATTTGTCACGAGCCCACGAGCCTCGAAAGAATACATCTTAGTCCAAGACTCGTGGACACCGTACTCCCTCATAACCCAAATAGAGCAAACAGAATCCGGTCCAGGATGCCCAAGTGCCTTCATGAGATTGACAAACACAGCCAGCAAGTCATTCAACACTGCCAGGTACACTGATAACCTGCCATTGTCCATGCGAACAATCTCTTCTGGAAGAGGCATTTCATCAAACACCTCACCTGCCACATTGAACAAGACTATCGATACGTATTTACTCTCAGCCCACGGAACATCAAACTCCAAAGCAGACCAGTGCATATTGCCATTTAAGAAGACGGCCTGTTCGTCGTCACAGATAGCAGGGACCTCACACTCCAGTCTTCTCCAGGAATCTATACCGAGTGAATAAGTCTCGACCCAAGGCTTCATCCCACCAATGCAACGATGATTATTATCTAAAAGATAGAGAATTTTAACAATCTTATAGTCATTCGACCTGGCGTCAAAGCCGAAGCCCAGAACTTCACGGGGAATCCCCAGAACTCCACAGGGAATCCCCACGAGAAAGAACCGACTGTCCAGACCAGATCGAGGAACCACCTTGTGCTTTCTGGCGAATAGATTCCACAAATACATCGTCTGGCCATACCGCCTTGCGGAAATTTCTTTGACGCAGATCAAGCCATTACACGAACCAACAGGACCGTGAATGTTGCAAGGATTGGCGAAGGGCATTCCGATTTCCGACTGAGAAGGCATGGCAAGAGACTCGTTGGAAAACAGAGAGCACAGGTTCCGGAGACCGCCCCAGTGCAGCCACAGGAGATGCCAATTGGAGGCGTGGAGAGCGGAGTGGCTCAAGTGGAGGGCCGCGAAACGAGGGTCGTCGATGGTTGAACGCCATGACCGGCAGACGCACCTGAATCGGAGGAGGGATCTCGCTGGCAACCGCTTCAGGATCTCGACGGCGACGTCCTGAGGGAGCTTCGCTTCGTCGTCGTCGGAGCTCATGGTTTTAGGGGTTGAGAAGAGGAGCGAAGTAGGCCGCGCAGTCCCACCTTTACTTTTCCGCTCGTCACGTGATAACCACGTGACATAGCGCTGTTTTGTCACGTGAGGAGTACCAGATGACATCCTTGTCAAAGGTTTGAGTTTCGTTGCTTTAAAACGAATAAGAAATCCTAACAACCTTGTAGTCGTTAATCCTGTTGTTGCTGCATCCAAATCCTAGAATTATAGGAGCAACATACGTGTCAACAAACGAATAATCCAGAAGTGAACTTAGAACCACTTTGTGCTTTCTAGAGAAAAAAATTCCACAAAAATATTGTGTAGCTATGATTTTCAGTGTTAGCCAAAGCGAGACAGATCAATTCGTTGCGTGAACCTACGACACAATAATTGCCTATCTGGCTAATAAGTGGAACTTAGATTTCTGGTTGAGAAATTGTTGTAAGAGACTTTTGTGGATAGAGAGAGCTCCTTTGATTGCGAGAAAAGTATTCATATGTGAGAAGAACGTACCAAATCATGCCACTCATAGCGAAGTGCTTCAAATACATGGCCATAAAGTCAGGATCTTCGATTGTCCGATGCCACAATTTGGAGATGCATTTGACTCTCATGAGAGGCTTCATCGGCAATCTCTTGAGAATTTTGAGGACTATCTCACGAGGAAGGTTCTTCTGTTGCCTCGTCATTAATAGAGCAACACGAATCTGAGGCAAAAAACTCTGAAATTGAGGCAAATAGTAAGTTTGTGAGGCTTAAATGTCCTGATCTCGAGAAGAAGATTAAACATCATAGTTAAGAAAATCTAAGTCTTATTCTATGTGTTGTCTGTCAAGTGCAATTTTGTAACCCTATACTTCTTATATATTGGCCTTCGGAAGAAAAGAAATCTCAATGTCTTAAGAGAGGGAAAGAAGCGTCATGGAAAAATTTAGTGATGTTAGAATTATAGCGAAGGCGGATCTATTCATCCATCTGTGTCTTATGGCTGTCTAAGGCCAGCTCGAAGGCCACAGAGCGACTTCCGAAGGTCACTTCTGAGTGATCATATTAGTGATTCGCATGGTCTTCAACCGCAAAGGCCAGAGCAACTTTCCTACTTATCTTTCTATAATTTTTGCATTTTAAGCTAGAATCGATCTTTTGAATTAAACCACATGTGATTTGGACCCGTGAAGTTTTAAAGGTTCCTTATGATAACATGACATCTACAAGTTAACTTCATCATTTGTTTATAATTCCATTGTTAGACATTATGTTAACAAATTAAAGTTGAAACAAAAAGAAAAAAAAAAGCCTAATGTCCTTTTATTAAGGTTGATAGTTGCTTTTAGTAGTTTACGGTTGAATCGAAATTTTTCTAAATTAAAATTTCTGGTTTTACTTGAAATGTAAACCAAGAATATTGTCGAGCATGCTTGATACAATCTAGATATGAGGGTAACCTTTTCGTCGGGACAAAAGTCAGGATAACTGAGATTAAGGAATAATAGTCAATTGGATAGTAAATTGTCAATCTAAATAGATAGTGATTTTGATATGCATACAGTCCATATATTTCATTTTCAACAGATTATTTGTTCCATGTATGCATTTATGTGTGCACTTTTTTTTTTTGGTAAGTGTAGGCATTTATTAAGCTTTATTACAGCTTACGCACTTGTCAGGAGAGTACCAATGTATACTTTAGGAGAAATATAGCGGTTGCATTATTATTTTTTGCAATATTCAAATAAATATTGTTAATTCATTTGATAAATTTTCAAAGTCAAGAAGCTATAGCCTAAATTTGCTGTCTCCATATCATCAAACAATCAAACATGTACGCATACAGATAAAAATTTACAGTGGTGGACACAGATATATAACTCATGAGATGAGATGAAAATTCCCACAATACCTAAGTAATGGGGAAGATATAGGAAGTCTATATGGGATTTCATACAATGACTAGTACATATATAGCAAAAAAAATACAACATGTATATTGGTATTTCCCCTATAAACTTTGATTACGCTCCATCCATTAAAGTTGACTTTTTAAATATTAGTTATAAAAAATACACCAAGCACCATGTAGCCAAGGGCACGTTGATCCCCACCAGCTAGGGGTGTCAAAAATACCCAAATTGACCTAACTTTGGGTAATAGCTTAAAAAATGGGACATTGTGGCGGTTCGGGTCAAAAAGAGCTTTTGGATTTTTCGTTTACTCTCAATCAACCTCGCCATCGAAAGAAATTTCTCTTCTCTTCTCGCTTGGTCACTCTTAGATTACACTCGGATCTCCATCCTGGTCGGTCACCTATCATCTCTGCCAGTGAAGATGAATGGCGTGGATGTGGTGAAGCAAATTCAGCATATGGTCAGATTCGTCAGCCAGGAGGCAAAGGAGAAGGCCAAGGAGTTCCTCGTATCTGTTGAAGAGGTACTCTTCTCTTTCCGCTCGATTCAAGTCAATTGAAAACGGGTGTTCGTTTCTTACATCCGCGAGGCGAAAATGAGAACCTATCTGCCGAGTTCGACATTAAGGATCACTGCTTTTGTGTCTCGGACGGCCAAGATGACACCTTCGTGGATCTGAATTTTGAGGAGACCCATCAACTGTTCCAATGTCGAAGAAGAAGCAGAAGACACCTACGACAATGCTCAAGATTGACAAAAGAAGGTGATTCTATAGCTCTCCTGTGTGGTGAAACTAATCAGGAAAATGCTTTTTTTGTTTCCACGATGAGAAGGGAAGCACTAAGGTGTACATCTTAGTGATTTTGATAGGATGCTTGCGTCAACTTTAACGAGACCTCTATCTCCCGTTGATGATTTCGTTGGAGAAATTTTAAAAATTGAAGAAGATAACCCAAAACCTGAACCAACCTGTAACAAGCCCATATTGTTCATTTTCCAGCTGACCCAACTTGAACCATAGACTTCTCTATCGCCAGCCTCTTTGGCAATGTATGTCTTAACAGCATTTCTAAATTCTCAAAATAAGTAAAAAAAAAAAAAGTTCAAAATGTGATTAGCATTGTCTTGTAGAAGCTGAAAATTGCTTATCAAATCAAACATATATATGCACAGCATTCCAAAAGTCTCGTCATTCTTTTTCCACATTATCTAAAATCTGCTTGTAGCGGCAATGCTGTAGTTGTAGATGGATGCTGTCATGTGTTGCATACTTAGCATAGTCTAGAGGAGTGGATGCGATTTGAATTTGATCATGTCAAAAATCTCCTTTCACGAACAAAAAATTCTCTCTCTCCCCTTCTCCCACAGCCACCCAACCCCACACACACTTGTATCTACTCATTCCACTTTGCATCTGAAAATAAAGAGAATCGAGTACTTTGCTTTCGTGTTTTCTTTCTCCCTCGCTTGAAATAGCAGAGCAAGGTCAAGCAGCAAATAAACTTCTCTCTGGACTCTGCAAAGTCCTCTCTCTGTGGCTTATGCATGCTCTGTCTGTCCATTTCCTCCTAGTCTCATCCTCCCTCTTAAGCCACCAGCACTCTGTGCTCATAGCCACGCTTACATTTGACAGAAAAGAAGCATAAGAGACAAAACCCTGTTGATTTCTGATGGTAACTGTGACTATCTCAATCTCTTCTCTCTCCATCACTTCTTAGGAAACAGGAGAGCTCATGACTATGCATATGCATATGCCATTTGTGGGGTTCTTGGTGAAATCAGATTAGATTTCACTTCTGGTTTTGATCAGTTTTGATGTGGGCAACAAAAGTGTTAAGTTTCTGCAAATTGCAAGGAGAACAGGCTTTGCTTAGTCTAAAGAAAAACTCAAGTGAAAATGCGTATGCATTCTATTGTTCGCAAGAAGTACGGAAAGCAAACGGGCACCACCACCTCACTTTACATGTCTCTATCAACTCTTCTACAAACAGAATCAATCCGTCACACAGGTGAATATAGTAGAAATCGAATTATCCCTAAAGTGAATCGAGGCTCTCTATCATAGGGACCAAATTCGATAGTGGAAGATATGTGAGTTGTTGTGTGACTGGATTCCAAGAAACTTGTTCTACACCATTTATTTCTATCAGAAGCTCACCATTCCACGTGAAGGCTTCAAATCCTATTACTAGTTGACTAGCCTCAAAAGTATGGACTGCCTCAAGAGTATGCAGCTTAGTCCAAGACTCGGACACATTGTACTCCGTCATAGCCCAAACAGAACAAATAGAATGCAGGATCCAAAACTTCCTCCACATGAATAGCGCACACAACCAGCAAGCCATTTAATACTGACAAAACAGCGCTAACTTGAAATCCACGTTGCGCAAAAACTCATCCGACCGAGCCATTTCATCAAACACTTCACTGGCGACATTGAACAAGACTATCGATCCATATCCACCAACCTTCTGCAGATCATCGTGCTTCTCCAGGAGGGTGGATATGGATCGATAGTCTTGTTCGATGGTGTTTGATGAAATGGCTCTGTCAGATGAGTTTTTACGCAACGGGATTTGTCTCTAAGAATCTGGGATGATTAACTGGAGGATCAATAATCTCTACAATCTTATAGTCATTAGACCTGACGTCGAAGCCAAACCCTGAGCTACATGAACAACCTCCATGAAACGATATCGACTCCACGGACGGGTGTGAGGAACCGCCTTGTGCTTTCTGGCGAATAAATTCCACACATACGTCCACTCGCCATATCCATATCCGGAAACTTACGAACCAATGAAGCCATAACATTCGGGAGGAGTGGCAAACGGGATTCTGAATCGCGACACGGAAGGCCGAGCAAGAGACTCACCGGAGAACAGAGAGCACAGCCTCCGGATAGGATCGTGCAAAGCTAGACACGCGACATGCCAATTAGAGGCATGGAGAGCGGAGTAGTTCAGGTGGAGGGTGACGAAACGAGGGTCGTCGATGGCGGAGCGCCACGACCAGCAGACGCACCTGAATCGGAGCAGAGATGCCACCGGCAATCGCTTCAGGATCTCGTCGACCACGTCTTGAGGGAGATTCGGGCCGTCGCTGGAGGCGGAGGAACTCATGGTGGTCGGCTGTTGAGGAAGAAGAGCGAGCGACCTGGAAATGAAACGGTTGATGTCGGAGAGATTCTTTCTATTACTGAGAACACATGGAAACTAGAAGGCGGGCTCGGTGCAGTACCCCTTTCCATTTCTCTGTTTGTCACGTGACATATCACGATTTTGTCAGACACGTGTGGAGTTTTTCTAAATGTTAGGCTCTATGAATGTTTTTGTGAAGCGAGTAGATTCCAGACCTATATTTCCTGTTGACCTTCTGAGTCAAATTAAGAACTACACGAGGCTTTTTATTTTATTTTATTTTCTATTTCATTGTATACTAAGAAAAATTTACGTTGGATCAAATATGAAATTATAATTTTTTTGTTTTGATTCAGGATAATATATCAAACATATTCAATTTTAATAAATATTTTCGATTTCAAAAATAGAACCTGCTCCAAACAACCCTTAAAATCATAAAGAGAGAGAGGCAGCAAGAGTGAAGCTTCTCAACCACATACGGTCAACGGGGATGCGAAAATCTAATTCGTGAGGCAAGATAAAAAATTCTGCAATATCTAACCTAAAAGTGAAGATATATAAAATTTATATGAAATCTCAAAATATAGAAAAACATTCATCAAGATATCGTTATTGCCTTCCTCCGGTAAGTTCTCACTACCCTTTGTTCATCAATTAGGTTGATTTGTTTACATATACACTCATAGAAAATACACTAAGCACAAGCTAGCCGGCGCGATAAACACTGTCGGCCCCTTTCAATCCATCGTTGGCAATGTCCCAACAACGTATCTAAATTCTTAAAGTATGTAAAATTAACATTTTAATTTATTCAATATATACTTAAGAGACCTGCATATCTAATTCATTGGGCAGAGGAGACTAATTGTTGAATTCATTTTCAGCCTTCGTACAAATTCGTGGCAAATGCAACTGCTACTTCACTGCTTTCCAATGAATTCGACCTAATGTAACACGTTTCGGTATATACTTTGAGACCCGCATATCTAATTCAATCTAAGAAAACCCTCCACAGAAGCAGCAGCTTGCAATGAAGCAGATTATTTCTTGCCTTCCAGATAAACTATATGCTGGCATTCTGAAGAAACTTGAACAATGCATTCTGTTGTTCTATGCCATTCTCGCTTTTTGCAAGAGCTAGGTGAACTTGGATTGCCAAACACCAGAAGTCCTGTTAACAAAGAAGAGCTCTAGCACCTTGCATCAGACTTTAGAGAAGAACTGCAATATATAATCACTATCCCAAATTTATTTCCAAGAAGGAAGCAGAGAGATTATCTCATCTACAGACCACATTCTCAAACAGCTTGACGTGCAAAATCTTGAGTGAAGCATGAGATGGAGTGAGACTTCCAACCCACAATTCATTTGAGGGAAAAAGAGAGTATATCATGATAATATAGTCTCCAAATTTTCCTTGATGCATTAATGCAGTTATCTGCATGAATCAACAAACAAGCTTACTTGGTATGCATTGCCAGTGCTACCAAAAAGTCTCAAGATAGGAAACAAAACATAGTAGCCTGTACTTGAACCATGTGCAATGCCTAGAGAACAAGATGCATAATTCAAAACTACGAATAGTTTGGTCTTATGGAAGCTAAAAAATACTTATAGTGGCGTCAAATCAAACACATACATGCATAACATTCAAAAAGCTTCGTCATTCGTTTCCCCATCTGCATCGTCTAAAATCTGCTGGTATGGGTAATACCGAAGCTGTAGATGTAGATGCAGTCTTAAGTAGCATACTTTCATCAGCCTAAAAACTAAAGTGAAAATGAAAATGCATTCTAAAGTTTGCAAGAAGTACCAAAAGTAAAAGGTCACTTCCTCTACCCATCATTATGTGGCCAGAGTGTATATGAATAAAATTATATCTTCTCAATTCAGATGTAACTTTGTAGCAACTTAGTAATAATCAATCTTATAAAGCTTACAAATTTTTGTAATTTGAAATATATAGAAATTCTACAATTCTTATTTCCGCTTATCCAAGTGAGGTACTCCATGCTCGCCAGAATATCTCATTGCTCTCTAGCTTGGGATGTCAGCATTGACAATATCAAGAACTACCCTGACGTTATTCTCTCTTCTTACGCGATCTTTGAACAAGAATATGTTGGACCAAATTATAATACAGGTAAATGTAGTGGAAATCAAATCTTCTCTAAAGTGAAACAAGGCTCTCTACCACTGTAACCAAATTGGATTGCATTGCTAGTGGAGCATTTGCGAATTGTCTAGTTTGTGGATTCTAAGAAACTCGTTCATCTTCATCATCTATTACAATCAGAAGCTCGAGATTCATCGTGAAGCCATCAAATCCTCTTACTTGTCCATTCACGTGAAAAGAATACCGCTCAGTCCAAGACTCAACCATGCCATACTCCTTCATAACCCAAATGGAACAAGTGGAAGGATGTCCAACTACTGCCGTGCACACAGCCAGCAAGTCATTCGATACGGACGACTTCACTACTTTGCCGACACTAATAATGTGCGAAAGCTCTTCCAACAAAGCCATTTCATGGAACACCTCACTGACGAGATCGAACATGACTATTGATCTGTATTCAAACTTGGAAACAAACCAGTGCAAATTCCCATTCAAGAATACCGCGGAAGGTCTAGACCTAATGAAAGCAGGAATCTCACACTCCAAACTTCTCCAGAAAGCTGTATTGAGTGAATAAATCTCTACTCGAGGCATCATCGCGTCCCTGAGCGTTTCGCGTTCGGTGATTGATGATGGGTGGTCGGAGTCTGGCGTCCAGCGACCGATGTTTGGAGTATGGCGACCGACGTCTGGAGTCTGGCGACCGACGTCCAGAGTCAGGCGATTGATGTCTAGACTCCGGTGTCCGACGTTCGGAGGTCGGCGAACGGCGACTAATAGTAGGTGGCCAGCACAACGGAGGGTCCGATGTCCGACATTTGGAGGTCGGCAACGGCGAACGGCGACTATCGGTTAGTAGCCACGGAGGGTCCAATGTACCATCCTGACAATCTTATAGTCATTCGACCTAGCATCGAAGCCAAACCCTAGACAAGTTCCTTGGAAAATAAAGTCAACCCCCGGACGGGGTGGTCGAACCGCCTTGTACTTCCTGGTGAATAAATTCCACAAATTTATTGACCTGCCATAGTCATTTATGAAACGGTCCGTACTTCTGGAAACTTCCGCAACGCAGATCAAACCATTACACGAGCCAACGAAGCGGTAACAGCTCAAAGGAGCAGCAGACGGGACTTTTCAATTTCTGATATAGAAAGAGACTCACCGGAGAACGGAAAGTACAGGCTCCGGGGAGGATTGCACCATTCTACACATGCGAGATGCTGATTGGAGACATCAAGAGCAGAGTGGTTCAAGTGGAGGGCCACGAAACGAAGGCTGTCGATGGTGGATCGCCATGACTGGCAGACGCACTTGAATCGGACGAACGATTTCACTGGCAATCGCTTCAGGATATGCTCGACGACGATGTTGTCAGGGAGCTTTGGGAGGTGGTGGTCAGTGTCGGAGGCGGAGGAACTCATGGTGGCCAGAGGTTGAGGAAGAAAACCCTGTCCCAATCCCCACCTAGGAGTATGGAAGAACGAGAGGGAGCACGCGCAGGTCGGAGCCGAACAAGTGGGATGGGGAAGAGGTCGTTCGTTGTTAAAATACAGAGGTCGGGCCCTCGGGACGCGACAAAAGTCTCGGGCGCTTGGATGCCGGCCCGAATCCTGCGGTTGCACAGGCGCACGACAGTTTCCATTCCCTCATTGTCAGCTTGCATGTGGTGCCGGTGACTTCGTCAATGGCGACGACCAGAGAAGGCGGCAAAGTGAGATCAAAGGTGGGTGAAGATGAAAAGGGAAGGTACGTCATTTGGATATATATATATATATATGTGTGTGTGTGTGTGTGTGTGTGTGGAATTCGAGTCGGCGGAAGACGACTTACCTGATTCCGATGCGCAAACATCAAATAGCCCTAGAACGAACATTGAATTGCGAATAAATCACGAACAACACTATCTCACGTTAGTCTGGATGCAATCACAAGGAAAACATCCGATTTATACGACGTAAATGTCGATTGTTCTTGCAAAGATGAAATGGAACGCCTTGATCTTCTTTGATGGAAATGGAGAGAAAATTTGGTATGAATGAATTGCCAACTAACCCAATGGTTGTGTTCGGGAGGCTTTTATACGTCTCCCTTCGTACCTCTCCATTAGTGACTTTCCATCGTAACGTATCAAGACGAAACGGTGCGTTCCGTTCGCACCCCATCATGGACGTACCAGCTAAAGCTAAAGTACTACATCTCCCACTCGGACATGATGGGTTTGATAGCGCTTTATCAAGAATATAAGGTATTCAACATTCATCAACTTTACAAAACAATTCATACTGGCAAATAAGTTGTGTGACCAGTGAGTATACCTGCACTTGGGAGCTCAAATTATGCACCTGTTAGGGATAACATAATGGCTACAATCCCGAATAGAAATAAACAATCGATGTCTCACAGTGCCCCAGACATATTTTGTTACATCAATCCAAGTATACCTATCCCTTAAAGGCTATACTTGACTATTCTCAAAACACCATGTATTTACAATTACACCCGCAACCACATAGGGCGATATAATTGGTCAACCAGTAAATACACGCGATATATGTAAAACAACAATAGTCTTCCTTCGCACTCATGTCTCTCTCAATTTCAGAATAACTACTTTCATAGACATGTCCCATAGGCCATATCTATTCATGACCGTCCGTAACATGCTAAAGTAGCACATTGATCCTTCACTTCGAGAACATAGTCAGAAGTAACATAGGGCACAAAGTTGAGGTAAATTATAAATTATCTCAAAAGCTCACACAATGAGTAAATATGGATAATTTTACTCACCTTTTCTTGTTGATCGTACAATGCACATGTAGTATGAATTACATGCTATAGTGGATTACTCTTTCTATAAGAGCGTATGTCAATCATCAAATATATCCACCATACAGATCTTAGCCTAAACATAGTCACGTGCTTCTCACGTACTCATGTTTAGCCCGAGTGCTATATCAGCTCGCTTTCTATAGAGCGCAATTAAATACTCGCATCCGGCATCTTACAGGCATACATGATTGTGGGACTATCATGTTCGGTCTTGTTATAAACCAATCATAGACCTCATATTGACTCCAATCAAGGCGACATATTTTATGTACCAAATTTGCTCTTTAGTATTTATTTGCACATAACGTCTTATCTCAATGTGCTAACTACAGCACTTGAGGTGATTGCTCGTGTGAGTGGGCCAATCATTACCTACTGACATACTTTTCAATAATATGTGTGTTTGTGCTAGTCTCACAGTGGATTTGTACTTATTGATAAAACATCAAATCACTAATAAACAAACAAGTACAATACATCTGTCCACAAATACATAAACCAATGATCCTCTACAATAACAAATATCACATTCTACACAATCCTAGTGACATCCTATGGGTCAATAATATGTCTTTAGGAATAGCCTTCGTAAATGGATCATCAACCATTCTATTGGTTGAAATGTATTGCAGGATCACTTCTTTTTATGCTATAATATCTCTGAAGAAGTTATTCTTTATGTTAATGTGCTTTTTCCTTCCATGATACTTAGGATTTTTTACATAGGCAATGGCAGCTTGACTATCGCAATAAACTGTCATCGGTCTTGGAATTTCAGTGACATTGGCTAAATTTTCCAAAAAACGTTCTAGCCATAATGCTTCTTGCACTACGGCAGAACATGCAATAAATTCTGCCTCCATCGTAGACAAGGCTGTGCATGTCTGTTTCTTGCTATTCCAAGAAATCGCACCTCCATTGAGTAAGAACACATATCCAGAAGTCGATTTACGCTCATCCAGGTCTCCACCCCGATCGGCATTTGAATAACTCAATAGGCGTAAATCATTCCCTTGGTAACAAAGTCGATAGTCCATGGTGCCCTTCAAGTATCTCAGGATCCTCTTCACTGCTTTCCAGTGTGCTTGACCATGATTTGATTGATATCGGCTCACTAATCCCACGGCATAACATATGTCGGGTCGAATACACATCATAGCATACATCAAACTTCCGACCGTACTAGCATAAGGAACAGTTTCCATCACTTTGATTTCTTCTAGAGTCTTAGGACACAGCTCAATACTTAGGCCTTCACCTTACATGATAGGGGTATCAATGGGATTACAATATTGCATATTGAAATGCTCAAGAATCTTCATAATATAAGACTTTTGTGATAAAGTAAGGAGTTTCTTTGATCGATCTCTTTCGATCTTAACTCCTAATATATATACAGCTTCTCCCATGTCCTTCATCTCAAAATTGGAGGACAACCATTCTTTTATGGTGATAACCAAAACCTCGTCATTTCCAGTCAACAAAATATCATCCACATAAAGTGATAAAATTACAAATTTATCTTTGGATCGCTTGACATATACACAGTGATCTTCTTTGATCATCGTGAAACCAAAAGTTATTATTACTCGATGAAAACGAAGATACCACTGTCTAGATGATTGCTTAAGGCCATATATTGAGCGATGAAGCTTGCAAACTTTATGCTCTTGACCTTTAGCTATGAAACCTATTGGTTGTTTCATATAGATTTCCTCATCTAATTCTCCATTGAGAAATGCTGTCTTTACATCCATTTGATGTAATTCAAGATCCAAATGTGCAACGATGGCTAGAATAAGGTGTATTGAGGTAAACCTTACAACTGGTGAAAAAGTTTCCTCATAGTCTATACCCTCTTGTTGAGTATAACCTTTTGCCACAAGGCGAGCCTTATACTTTTCAATGGATCCATCCACTCTATGCTTAATCTTGAAGACCCATTTGTTTCCAATGGCCTTACGATTGGGTGGTAGATCAACTAAGTCCCAGACATGGTTTGCCCTCATAGACTCCTTCTCATCTTCCAAAGTTTTTCTCCATTCTTCCTTATCAGAGGATGAGAGAGCCTCTTGAACAGTCTGTGACATCCCGATTTTCCGACTCTATTTTCAATAAATTGAGACGGGCATTTCGTTGGCACGCATATAGTTCTTTTCCTTGAGTCGGCCACTCATGTGAAAACTAGCCTATCGGGTGAAGCTGTTAAGAGTTTCTAATGCATCGGACTCGAGAATTTGACCAGGAAGCGACCTTTCGACCGAGCTAATCTACAAGGGTCATTACGGCACAAATAAAAATCGATTAGAGATTAGAGATAGGTCGACTCGACAGAGGCGTGTGATTGAGTGTGGGTGATTCCACCAGATCGCACAATTCTAGTCGATCGGCACTAAACTGACTTTTCTATCGATTGGGTACCCTGTGTTCGTATTTGAAACCTTGACATTACTCCGACAACTGAAAGTCGCCAATGTTTCAAAGATGTACATTGTGGCTTGAGATGATCAACCACAGGTCAAATGCATGAAAATTTCTAAAGGCTATCCGGTAGGTTGGGCCGCGCTAGTATCGTGCCAAAGTGAAATTAACCGTGGAATTGAGATCGAATTCAGAAATTGGAAGTCTGGGTATGTCACAAATCATTTCAAGATCATTGAATCATCTTTGGGAAAATTTTTATGCAAGCCGAGCTTTTCTGCAAAATAATCAAGAAATGGCTAATTTGGCTCGAGAAATTAGTAGGCCGCTTTTGGTCGCGCTTTTGAGATCTAAGTTGATTATATAGACAAGTGAAGATGTGAATTAAAGTGTGGTGACATTGGATTAATTTTATGGACTTCAATTTGATTCAATTGGAAGAGAATCAAGTGAAATTGGAGAATTTGTTGTACAAGAATTGGACCCCATCGGAAAATGGAAGTGGACCCATTGAATATTGTTGTGAGGAGGGATTTGAAGTTAGTGGAGTATGACATCATGGATGATGTCATGGTGGGCCATTTTGTGGGATTAAAGAAAGGCAAAAAGAAAAGAAATTGGCCCCCACTCCTTCTCTCTCCTCCCTCTCTTCTTCCTCTCTCCCGTTGCCTCTCTCCTTCATCTTCATTGTGCGAAGACCAGAAAATTTGCAGAGAAGAAGGAGCTGCAGCCATGGTCGTCCGCTCCCGCTCGCACGCCGCCGTCGCCGCCGTCGCCGTGTGTCCGCCTCGCGCCGCCCGTGCGCCGCTCGCCGGTCCGCTCGCGTCCCCGCTCCGCCCGCGCTCGCCCGCGCTTGGCCGGCATCCCGAGCCGCTGTTCAGCTCGTGCAAGAGCTACCGGAGCCCGTCCCCGCCGCCGTGAACCGCCGTTCGTCGCCGCCAAGCCCCGCCGGTCTCTCCTCCGCCGTTCCTCCGCCGAATCGTCGCCGGAACCACCCCATCTCGGCCCCGATCGGCAACCCAGAAAATGGGTATGCAGCGGCTTCGTGGCCCGTTTTGGCCGTCTTCCCGAGCCCGGATGCTCGGCTCGCTTTGAGGAAAGTCGATCCTCGTGTCGTCCCCGTCGTTTTAGTCCGCTCGGTTCGCTAATCCGGTGAGTTTAACTCACTAAATCTTGATTAGAGGGTTAATGATGCCCTAAGTGTGCTTAGTCTAAGTTAAGTAAGATTAGGTTGGTAGATTAGTTTATTTAAATATGGATTAGATTAAGTTGTTTAATTAAAGTTAAACATGTTTAGTTTAAGGGTTAAGTAGGTTTATTTTTAAAATAAACCTTGATGTGACATAAAGGAATTTACTTTTGATTTATTTAAACATTTCGAAATTATTAAAATATGATTATTTAATTATTTTCGGAATAAATTTAATTATTTATTAAATTCCGAAAATTTTGTCGAGACCCTAAATTCTCAGAATTTCGTGCCGGTCGCTGCTGTATATTCGGATTTTGAAATTGATGGTCGGACATTATAAATTGAATGTGGATTGCGAAAAATATGGATATGATTATTTAATTAATTTTCGGAATAAATTTAATTATTTATTAAAATTTGAAAATTTCGTCGAGACCTTATATTCTCAGAATTTCGTGCCGATCGCTGCTGTGTATTTAGAATTTGAATTTGATGATTGATTGTGGTGAATTGAGTGTTGATTGAGATAAATAAGGATTTTATTCATAAAAATCCAAATGTCGGGTTTTGATACAAAAGTTGGATTTTAATTATTACATTAGATAGTGGGGTTTGAAAAAAGTGAGATATTGACTTTTTGATTCGAAATTAGCGTGTCCCCACACACGTGAGTAATTTATGGAATATTTTTAATATGAAGAAAAATGGCGGGATCACTATTTTAAGTGGAAGCGTTGAGTGAAATGCAAAGTGTCCTGGGGCCGAGTATGATTTGACTTGTGTGATAATTAAGAGGAATCGTCTGGGCTGTTGAGCCGGACTTGCCCCTATATGGGATGCCCACGCGGTGGATGCGGGTCGCAGTAGATTCTGGGCCCATGCTCCTTCGGGAATGCCGTCGACGTACTGACGAAGCCGCGCTCCATGGGGGGAGGCGATGCCTGGCATGAGTGTCAGTAGATAGCCGAACAGCGAGTAGGCTATGCCATTGTGCGGCAGTGAATATCTATTGGAATGCATGTTGGGCGTTATGGATGTGTTGGATTATGGGACGGAATTGTGTGGCATGGAATGGGACGTGTCATAACGATTTAGTCTTATAATCAGAACCCCTGCGGTTGTTGGTTATATGAAAGAGAATGCGTTCCGGTTGTTAAGTTCATATTACTATCTGTGATTGAGTGATTTGAAATTGTGCTAACTTGCGGGGAAGAAACCAGGCGAAGTAAGTCTTACGTGTGATGTGGCTAGGCCACCCGGGGTGTATTTTCTTTCTAATAGGGGTTTAGGGGTTGAACTTGCTGAGACATCGTCTCATCCCGGTTGTGGGATTAAAATTTCAGGTCCCTAGATGGCGGTCGTGGAGGACCCGAAGCCCTAAGTCGGAAAGGTGGAGACGAAGTATCGGTGAACGTGTCCTGCTAGTTGGTTTTAGGATAGTTCCCCATTCGTTGAGCTGGTCTATTTTGTAGACAGGTCTAGAGTTGTATTTAAACCTGTGTGGTTGTAATTGAGTGTTTGGCATTGTGATTCATTGCCTGCTTTTCTATCCCAAGTCAAATGTTGTCAGGGGATTTGTTTCGCTTCCGCATGCGTAATAAAATGAATGGGTCGGCGACGTATCCTGGGATGTCGCATATTTGATCGACCGCAGTGGGATGTGCGCGCGCTCGAGGTTCGGGGCGTGACATCCCCGTTTAAGTGGTATCAGAGCATGGTCTGTGTATGGAGTGATAAGGTGCGATGAGTCATGGGATAGTTAGTAGGAAAGGCTTTTAATATGCTGATGCCTGTGAGTGATAGCTGATTGGTAGCTTGTTTGTGGGGTCACTCGAATTTCAACCTGATGTTGGAATCGGAAAACAGGTGTCTATAAAGAGCCTGTAGGATGAGTGACCAGGAGTGGAGGACTCCTTGGAGAAGGTCGATAGGACCTGTACCTCGGGATAGGATGCTGACAAGAGTCGGTACCCGAGGTAGAGCGCAGGCTTAGACTAGCGCGAGTGTGAGAGTACCGCCGCAAGTCGGTACTTGGAGTGTAGTAGCACCGAATGATCCTAGGTTTGATGGGATCGTTCAGTCGCTAGTGTTCCTTGGAAGCTTGTTGGGTCAGTGAGTTCAAGATCGAGCCGCCGTTGTTGCCGTTGTTTCTACCGCTGCTAGTGTTGTGACCGTTGTTGTTGCCGCGCCTGTTGAGGCCCAATCTAGAGTTGTGATCGAGGATCAAGCCGTCGTATCTGAGTCAAAGTTTAGTTTAAGCAGAAATGGAAATCGATTGGGGAAAATGCCGATGTTAGAAGAAAGGTGCCCCATTTCACCTGACCAGAAGAGTAGAATTGAAAAGTCAATGCTCAACTTGATCGATGTGTGTGGTGTCTGTAAGAAAAGACGGGGATCTGTTCTGTGCTGTAAGAGAGAAATGACTTGTTACAGGTGTCGCCAGTAAAGTCATTTAATCAAAGATTGCCCGTATAGGCAGATGGAATCACAGCTGTCTCTGTCACCATCGTTGATAAGACAGATCAGAAGAAGCATGCTTCGGGACATTTAATGGGGTATTTGGAACAGACCCCAGTGCAAAAAAGGGTGCATGATGTTCCTCGATGAGAGGTAGAGGACTCTCTGATTGCGTGTCGAGTTTATGGAAATGAGGCTTGAGTTAGTCCGATGTCAGAGTAAAAGGGGAGCATGCTTTGAATGTGGCCAGCACGACCGTCAGGTTAGGAACTGTCTGTATAAGTTCAGGAGAGTGTAAGCACCGTTGCTGCAGATGAAACGCCACTAGGATGGCGAAAGGAGTACGAATGGATTGACTATGCATTAATTAAGGGATGAATGTTTTGAGATGTTTTATGCAGAGTAATGCCGCAGAATTTTCAGTGAAGGTTGTAGGGTTTTCGTTGTGGTAATAAGGTAATAGGAATGTGAATTTCTGACTATAGTTGTACCTGATGAGTTTGCTTAAGTATGACTTGGAAGTCATTTATAAAAAGATTTGGCTCAAGGAGCTTTTTGTTGTTTTGAATCGTGATATTGATATAATTCAGTTTGTTCAGTTAGCATGTGAAAGTTTTGAATTACTGAAAGTTGAAGAGGAACTTCAATCCTTGTTATTCGTCACTGAAGATGACTTGGTTCAGGTTGTTGGTTATTGAATCTACATGGCAGCTGTAATGGATGCGTCAGTTGAGGAGTCGGATATGGAGATCATAGCCGTGGTACAGAAGCTTTCTGAGGTATTCTCTGAAGAATTGTCAGGTTTGCAGTCAGAAAGAGAAATTAAGTTCGTGATTGAATTAGCACTCAGAACAGAGCCAGTCCCTAAGGCTCCTTACCGGATGGTGTTACCCGAGTTAAAAGGACTGAAGGTGTAGATGCAACAAGTGTTGGATAGGGGATTCATACTTTCCAGTGCATAACCTTGGGGAGCACCAGTTCTGTACATGAAGGAGAAATGTGGTTGTTGTGGTTGTGTACCGATATTCCTCAAGATCGACTGGAGGTCAGGGTATCATCAATTGAGGGTCAGGAAGAAAGTCCCACCGAAGTTAGCATCTCGTACTCGATATGGCAGTTATGAGTTCGCTGTAATACCGTATGGTTTGATGGACACCATAGCTATTTGTTTGGGTCTAATGAACAGAATGTTTAAGGGTATTTGAATCGATTGTGATCGTGTTCAGTGAAGTTATCCTAGTGTGTTCAAAGAGTACTGGGGAGCACGAGAGACATTTGGGGATGGTACTTCAGACCTTGAGTGCTATTGGATTTTGCAATAAGTTTAGCAAATGCGAGTTTTGGATGACTCGTGTTGTGTTCCTAAGTCATGTGATTTCAAGCGAAGAAATCTCCGTAGACCCCATCCAAGATTAAAGCAGTGAACAGTTAGCCGAGGTTGACTACAGTGACAGAGATTAGAAGTTTTTGGGGATTAACATGATATTACAGAAGTTTTATGGAAGGGTTTTCAGCGTCAGCGTTGCAGTTGATTCGACTACTAAGGAAGTAAGGAAAGTTCGTGTGGTCAGATAAGTGCGAGTGTATCTTTCAAGGGCCTAAAAAGAGGCTGACTACCGCACTTGTGCTTACTATTCCATTTGGTCATAGAAGTGATGAGATATATAGTGATGCGTCATTTAAAGGATTGGGTTGTGTGTTGATTCAGCAGGATAGGGTCGTGGCATATGCGTCCCGTCAGTTGAAATCTTGTGAGTTAAATTATTCGACGCACATCGTAGAACGTGCAGTAGTTATGTTCATTTGGAATTTTGAAGGCATTATTGGTACAGAGGAATATTCCATATCTTCTTTGGCTATTAAAGTCTCAAGTATGTATTCTCTCAAAAGGAGTTGAATATGAGACAGCATCGCTGGATGAAACTCATTAAGGATTATGACTATGATATTTCGTATCACTCTAGAAAGGTGAGCAAAGTCGCAGATGCCCTGAGTCGAGAGTCCTTAGTTGCGCAGTTGGTACTCAAGGATTGGATCTTATTTGAGAAAGTTCGAAATTCGGTTTTCAGATCTAAGGTAAGCCACATTTTGAATCTTATTACTATCATCAGAATTGAACCGAGAGAGCAGATCAGAATCAAATTGCTTCAGTGGACAGATTCAGAAATTCAGAAGATTCTATAAGAGAATGCAGATGAGAGAGTGGTTGATTTTCAGATTTCTGAAGACAGAACGCTAAGGTTCTGAGGATGATTGTGTGTAATTGACGATGCGGAGATTAAAGAAGAGATCTTATGGGAAGCTCATCATAGCAATTTCAGCATTGTCCAGACAGTACGAATAGATCTTGTTTTGAGTGTGTGACATCCTGATTTTCAGACTCTGATTTCGATTGGTTAAATTGGGCATTTCATCGATGCGATTACAGTGTTTTTCTATGAGTTGGCCACTTACGAGATAACTAGACTAGTTGGGTGAGTTATCAAGGACTTTAAGGCAAATAGACTTGAGAATTCAACCAGAAATCGACTTCTCGACCGTGTTCATCTTTAGAGGTCATTACGGCACAGTTAAAAATCGAATTAAGGTCAGAGATAGGTCGGTTCGACTGAGATGAATGACCAATTGTGGGTGGCTCCACTAAATTGGAAAACTCTCATTGACCGATACTAATTTGATTTTACTGTCGTTTTGGTACCCTGTGTCCGTATTTGAATCATCGAGATTTTCATGACAATCGAGAGTCGACAATGTGTCAAGTGGGTTCATCGTGGCTCGAAGAAAATCGACCACGGGTCATTTGTCCTAAAAAGCTCCGAAAACTACCCAGTAGCCTAGGTCACACTAAAAGCATGTCGGAGTGAAATTAACCGCCAATCTAAGTTCGATTTCAGAAATTGGAGATTATGTCTTATCACAAAGTGGGTACACCGAAGTGTGTGTATATCATATAAATCATCTGCATGGAGTGCCGGGGATGAATTGTATTTCAAATCTAGATCAGATGTTCCAAGTTGGCAGAGCTTTCAGATGGTTCTTTCTTATAGCAGAGAGTGCAGAATTTCAACTGTTGAGATGAAGTCAAGGAAAGAAAGATCAGGCCAGGGTAAGTGCAGTAGTCAGTGATTGTAGTTGCCGAGATCAGTGTCGGAGTTATATCAGATCGTGACCAGAGGTTTCCAGTTTCAGTAGATCAGTCAGATAGTCCTTTTTGTTCAGTGCAGAGTAAAGTGTTCAGGATTTCAGTCTGTTGAGATGAGATCAGAGATCAGAAAATCGCAAGTCCAGAGTTGGGTCAGAAATCAGTGGTTCAGTTGCAATTATCATAGACAGTTTAGAGACTGCTCAGAATCGCCAGTTTAGCTTCACAGATTTGTGTTGAAGACCTGGGGAATTTTAAGTGGGCAAGTGTTTAGTATTTTGTATCCGAAGTGGTTGGGCAAGATAGCAGTGATATGGCAGTATTGGTGCAGAAGGAGCAACATGAGAAAGAGAAGATTATACGAGACGACTGTACCCCCACTTTTTTGCTTAAGAATTGGTAAAGGTTTAAATTTCGAGGACGAAATTTTTATAAGAGGGGAAGAGTTGTGACATCCCGATTTTCCGACTCTATTTTCAATAAATTGAGACGGGCATTTCGTTGGCACGCATATAGTTCTTTTCCTTGAGTCGGCCACTCATGTGAAAACTAGCCTATCGGGTGAAGCTGTTAAGAGTTTCTAATGCATCGGACTCGAGAATTTGACCAGGAAGCGACCTTTCGACCGAGCTAATCTGCAAGGGTCATTACGGCACAAATAAAAATCGATTAGAGATTAGAGATAGGTCGACTCGACAGAGGCGTGTGATTGAGTGTGGGTGATTCCACCAGATCGCACAATTCTAGTCGATCGGCACTAAACTGACTTTTCTATCGATTGGGTACCCTGTGTTCGTATTTGAAACCTTGAGATTACCCCGACAACTGAAAGTCGCCAATGTTTCAAAGATGTACATTGTGGCTTGAGATGATCAACCACAGGTCAAATGCATGAAAATTTCTAAAGGCTATCCGGTAGGTTGGGCCGCGCTAGTATCGTGCAAAGTGAAATTAACCGTGGAATTGAGATCGAATTCAGAAATTGGAAGTCTGGGTATGTCACAAATCATTTCAAGATCATTGAATCATCTTTGGGAAAATTTTTATGCAAGCCGAGCTTTTCTGCAAAATAATCAAGAAATGGCTAATTTGGCTCGAGAAATTAGTAGGCCGCTTTTGGTCGCGCTTTTGAGATCTAAGTTGATTATATAGACAAGTGAAGATGTGAATTAAAGTGTGGTGACATTGGATTAATTTTATGGACTTCAATTTGATTCAATTGGAAGAGAATCAAGTGAAATTGGAGAATTTGTTGTACAAGAATTGGACCCCATCGGAAAATGGAAGTGGACCCATTGAATATTGTTGTGAGGAGGGATTTGAAGTTAGTGGAGTATGACATCATGGATGATGTCATGGTGGGCCATTTTGTGGGATTAAAGAAAGGCAAAAAGAAAAGAAATTGGCCCCCCACTCCTTCTCTCTCCTCCCTCTCTTCTTCCTCTCTCCCGTTGCCTCTCTCCTTCATCTTCATTGTGCGAAGACCAGAAAATTTGCAGAGAAGAAGGAGCTGCAGCCATGGTCGTCCGCTCCCGCTCGCACGCCGCCGTCGCCGCCGTCGCCGTGTGTCCGCCTTGCGCCGCCCGTGCGCCGCTCGCCGGTCCGCTCGCGTCCCCGCTCCGCCCGCGCTCGCCCGCGCTTGGCCGGCATCCCGAGCCGCTGTTCAGCTCGTGCAAGAGCTACCGGAGCCCGTCCCCGCCGCCGTGAACCGCCGTTCGTCGCCGCCAAGCCCCGCCCGGTCTCTCCTCCGCCGTTCCTCCGCCGAATCGTCGCCGGAACCACCCCATCTCGGCCCCGATCGGCAACCCAGAAAATGGGTATGCAGCGGCTTCGTGGCCCGTTTTGGCCGTCTTCCCGAGCCCGGATGCTCGGCTCGCTTTGAGGAAAGTCGATCCTCGTGTCGTCCCCGTCGTTTTAGTCCGCTCGGTTCGCTAATCCGGTGAGTTTAACTCACTAAATCTTGATTAGAGGGTTAATGATGCCCTAAGTGTGCTTAGTCTAAGTTAAGTAAGATTAGGTTGGTAGATTAGTTTATTTAAATATGGATTAGATTAAGTTGTTTAATTAAAGTTAAACATGTTTAGTTTAAGGGTTAAGTAGGTTTATTTTTAAAATAAACCTTGATGTGACATAAAGGAATTTACTTTTGATTTATTTAAACATTTCGAAATTATTAAAATATGATTATTTAATTATTTTCGGAATAAATTTAATTATTTATTAAATTCCGAAAATTTTGTCGGGACCCTAAATTCTCGAATTTCGTGCCGGTCGCGGCCGCTGTGTATTCGGATTTTGAAATTGATGGTCGGACATTATAAATTGAATGTGGATTGCGAAAAATATGGATATGATTATTTAATTAATTTTCGGAATAAATTTAATTATTTATTAAAATTTGAAAATTTCGTCGAGACCTTATATTCTCAGAATTTCGTGCGATCGCTGCTGTGTATTTAGAATTTGAATTTGATGATTGATTGTGGTGAATTGAGTGTTGATTGAGATAAATAAGGATTTTATTCATAAAAATCCAAATGTCGGGTTTTGATACAAAAGTTGGATTTTAATTATTACATTAGATAGTGGGGTTTGAAAAAAGTGAGATATTGACTTTTTGATTCGAAATTAGCGTGTCCCCACACACGTGAGTAATTTATGGAATATTTTTAATATGAAGAAAAATGGCCGGGATCACTATTTTAAGTGGAAGCGTTGAGTGAAATGCAAAGTGTCCTGGGGCCGAGTATGATTTGACTGTGTGATAATTAAGAGGAATCGTCCTGGGCTGTTGAGCCGGACTTGCCCCTATATGGGATGCCCACGCGGTGGATGCGGGTCGCAGTAGATTCTGGGCCCATGCTCCTTCGGGAATGCCGTCGACGTACTGACGAAGCCGCGCTCCATGGGGGGAGGCGATGCCTGGCATGAGTGTCAGTAGATAGCCGAACAGCGAGTAGGCTATGCCATTGTGCGGCAGTGAATATCTATTGGAATGCATGTTGGATGTTATGGATGTGTTGGATTATGGGACGGAATTGTGTGGCATGGAATGGGACGTGTCATAACGATTTAGTCTTATAATCAGAACCCCCGCGGTTGTTGGTTATATGAAAGAGAATGCGTTCCGATTGTTAAGTTCATATTACTATCTGTGATTGAGTGATTTGAAATTGTGCTAACTTGCAGGAAGAAACTGAGGCGAAGTAAGTCTTCTGTGTGATGTGGCTAGGCCACCCGGGGTGTATTTTCTTTCTAATAGGGGTTTAGGGGGTTGAACTTGCTGAGACATCGTCTCATCCCGGTTGTGGGATTAAAATTTCAGGTCCCTAGATGGCGGTCGTGGAGGACCCGAAGCCCTAAGTTTGGAAAGGTGGAGACTGAAGTATCGGTGAACGTGTCCTGCTAGTTGGTTTTAGGATAGTTCCCCATTCGTTGAGCTGGTCTATTTTGTAGACAGTCTAGAGTTGTATTTAAACCTGTGTGGTTGTAATTGAGTGTTTGGCATTGTGATTCATTGCCTGCTTTTCTATCCCAAGTCAAATGTTGTCAGGGGATTTGTTTCGCTTCCGCATGCGTAATAAAATGAATGGGTCGGCGACGTATCCTGGGATGTCGCATATTTGATCGACCGCAGTGGGATGTGCGCGCGCTCGAGGTTCGGGGCGTGACACAGTCTTAGGCTTGGCATCGTCCTTTTGAGCAATCATAAATACTTCCCCTTCAATCTCAAAACGACGACGGGGAATACTTTTATGATTACTTTTATGCAATTGAATTTCTCTTGGATTCAATTCATCAGGCGATGCAACACTCCCACTAGGTCTTGTGTGTTGAGGTAAATCTTCATTTCCCTCTATAATATCAGTGGGTTTGTTATCATGATCTTCCATCTCATATAATTGGAAGTCCTTATCAATCTCACATCTATTAGGAAAATTGTTCTCCAAGAATGTGACATCTCGTGACTCTATTTCGGTCACACTTCCATCAACTTGTTCACCTATGAACACTTACCTTTTGGAGTGTTCGGACTATCTTATAAAGATACATTTCTTCCCTCTAGGACCTAATTTTCCATGTTTATGGGAAGAATCATGAACATAAGTTGCACATCCCCATGGACGTAGACTACTCAAGTCTAGTTTTAAGTATGTAGACAGCAGTCAATAACGCATCTCCCTAATAGGAGATAGGTAGATTTGCTTGCGCCATCATAGACCTAACCATTTCCAATAGGGTTCTATTCCTTCTCTCAGCTACCCCATTTTGTTGTGGAGTACCATAAATAGTTAATTGTCGTACAATTCCCTTTTCATCACAAAGAGTCTTGAATTGCTCCGATAGATACTCACGTCCACGATCGGTTCTCAATGCATTTATTAATTTGTTCAACTGATTCTCTACTGTCGCTATATATCGTCTAGAGCAGTCCAATGTTTCTGACTTATGGGAGATTAGAAAGACATAACCGAAACGTGTGAAGTCATCTATGAAAGTAATGAAATATGAGGCTCCATGCCTTGCCCTCACATTCAAAGGACCACAAATGTCAGAATGTATGAGATGCATTGTAAATTCAGCTTTAGTCCATTTACCGAATGGTTTTCTAGTTGTTTTTCCTGCTAGACAATGTTCATATACGGATAGACTAACATTAGTGAATGACCCTAAAAGGCTTTCTCTAGCTAATCTTTGCATTCTTTGTAATCCAATGTGACCTAATCTAGCATGTCAAGTACTTGCATCTATCTCAACGTTATTAGAAGACACAATTAAAGAAAAAAAAACCATTAACATTAACATTGTACTGATCATAGTCAATGTCTAACACCATAAAACCATTCGATACATGACTTGAACCATAATAAACTGTTCCATATAAAATGTCAACACAATCACCATGGAAATTCAATATATAACCTAAGCTAAGAAGAACAACTACATAGACCAAGTTTCGTTGAATATCTGGAGCATAAAAGACATTATGCAGGAATAGATTTCGACCACCACGTAAGATTAATTTACATGTGCCGATACCCTTCACTTCAACTCTTGAGTTATTCTCAACATATATCCATCTTCTTCCAAGTGGTATCCGACGATACTCCACAAATGCTTCTCGGTCTCTAGCTACATGGTCTGTTGCTTCTGAGTCTACAGTCCACATTGGATGAGATTTAGCAAGCATTATAGTACTAGAAACAAAAGCATTACTCAAAGTAATGGAGTAATAGGGTATCTTTTTTGGCGGGAGAAGTACACTAATGGTGCCATAAGTTGTGTACGGCGCTCACTTTGGTGCCAAAAGTTTCCGTCGGATCACTTAAGTGCCAAATCGGAGGAAAAGTGATCACTTTGGTGCCACTGGCGAGAAATTCCAGCCAAAATAAATATGTGGCCTTTATATTTAATAAAAAAAATCGACGTGGCTTAAGATTGTCCACGGTGGATAGCATAAAACAACGCCGTTGTCCTTTCTTCGTAAGAAACGACGTCGTTTCTTGCCATCCATCGTGGATTCACATAAGAAACAACGCCGCCTTGCTCCATAGCAAAAAACGACGTCGTTGCAGAGGGAGTAAAATAGGGTTCGTATACGGTTCTCCTCGACACCGTCCGTAGCTTGCTCACCCACCGTCGTTCACCCACTGCCGTTCGCTCGCCCACCGTCGCTCGCCCGCCGTCGCTTGCCCACCGTTGCTCGGCCATCGCTGTAGTTGCACCATCGTTCACGATCGTTCAGGTTTGTCATGTTCTCTACGTGGATCAATTTTGCGAAAAATTTAGGGTTCCGAATGGCAAGTTAGGGCACGTAGGGCAAATTGAGGGCTCGGCTTAGGGGGAAAGTAGTGGGAAAAGTGGTGAGGATGTCACTTTTATGGGGATGTAATAGAAAAATTGATTCTTCCATCGTTCGTTCGCTCGCTTTCTGTTGTGGGGACCGAATAGAAAAACAGGGTGCTGAGGGGCTTGACTCGGATGGAAACAGTGGTGGGACCGAATATGTTTATTTAATTAATTGGACTGCTTTTGTTGGGGGACCGAATGTGAATGTGATGAAATTGAAAAATGGGTGGTGGGGACCTCACTTTGTTTATTTAATTCGGTTTCTTTTGTTTCTGTAAATGCACCGAATTGGGGAGAATTTAGTCGCATTTGTTCCTTGACAACAAAACGACAAGAACCTGCATGTAAAGTTGCCGATTCTGTCATGTGTTTCCAACAAAACGACAATAACTCTTTTTCTTTTTTTCCATTGGGTGCAGCATCGACATGGACGCAAATCAGGTAGGTGTCATTGTTTGCTATGGTGGACAGTTTGTTATTGGCACTGAAGATTGGGAATATAGTGGTGGAAATGAAGGTACTATTTATGTCAATATTTGGAAGCCATCATATATTGATTTTATGAGGGATTTGGTATATTTTTTACGATGCAAAGTGCAAAAACTACATTACTGTGTTCCTGGGAAAGAATTGAAGGATAGGTTGAGATTTTTTAATGACGATAATGGTATTAAGGATATCATTTACCATTATCTTCACGGTGAAGAAGCTAAGGTATATGTTGAGTATTATAGTGACGATGAGGATGAGGATGAGGATGAGGATGAGGATGGGGATGAGCAGACCACCACTGAAGGAGGAGAAGTGAGGGATTCTGTTCAAGCGAGTAATCGGATTGGGGATGAGTTTAGGTTAGATGGAGGGCAAAATGATAGGGAGATAAGTCATATTGATAGAGATGAACAAAGAGGGAGATGTCCTGAAATCTTGGATGAAGACTTCATTGGATTAGAATGGGAAATTGCTTTATCTAGTGAATCGGAAGATGAATGTTTGGTTGTAATAAATTTCGCAAGTGACGAAGATGATGATGAACTCGCACAGTCAAGACACAAGCAAAGGGAATTTCTGAGAAAAAAACTTGCAGCTTCAGCAAGAAGGCCCGAGTCAGTAAATAGAAGTGAAGATGAAGAAAGCTGTGTCAATGAAGTTGCTGGTTCCAAAAATGAGCTTGATAATGATGATGAAGAACCTGCTCCTCGAAGAAAAAGTAAGTACCCTTGTTATGATCCGACTGTTGATAAACCTGTTTTGTCGGTGGGCATGAGATTTGATGATGCCAAACAGTTCAAGGAAGCTGTTGTAAAGAACTCAATTGGTGAACAGAGGAGCGTTAAATTCATTAGAAACACGAAGGAGTTTGTGAGAGCTAAGTGCTCACAAGCTAATTGTTCGTGGAAACTCTATGCTGCGCTTAGTAAGAATGGGTCATTCTAGATTAGGTCCTTTCAGGAGGAGCATACTTGTCCAATTATCTTTAACAATAAAAGCGTAACAAGTGTGTGGTTATCAAAGCATTTTTTCAATACTATCAAAGCAATGCCCGAGATCAAGAGTCCTCAATTTCAACAGTTAGTGAAGGAGCAAGTGGGGGTTAATGTGTCGAGGAATCAATGTAAGAGAGCAAAGATGAGGGTGATGAAGATATTGATGGGTGGGTATAAGAAAGAATATGCGCAGGTATGGGATTATGCTGGTGAATGTATGTTTCAAAACCCATCTAGTAGGGTATATGTAGAGGTTGTGGAGAGGCCACTCCCTGATCTTGGGCCTAGATTTGATAGATTTTATGTCTGTTTTGATGCATGCAAACGGGGCTTCTTGGCTGGTTGTAGAAGAGTTATAGGATTGGATGGATGCTTTCTAAAGGGTTTATGCTGTGGGGAGAGATGCCAATAATCAAATGTTCCCGATAGCTTGGGCAGTGGTAAAGATAGAGAACAAGGATATTTGGTTTTGGTTCCTAAAAAATTTAATGGTTGACCTTGAGATAACCGATGGGGGAGGATGGGCATTCATGAGCGACCAACAGAAGGTAATTTCATTGTCAATTATAATATACTCCCTTTTAAAAAAATTTCACTTGCATATTTTTCTTGACTTGTATTTATTGGTTTGAATTTTTGTAGGGACTTATTCCTGCATTGGCTGAATTGATGCCACATGCTGAGCATAGAATGTGCGCGAGGCACATATATGCAAACTGGTCAAGGAACTTCAAAGGAGATAGGCTGCAGAAGCAGTTCTGGCAGATAGCAAAGAGTACGAATATGGCTGATTTCATATTAGCCAAACAAGGATTGTTGCAGTTGACAAAGGACGGTTTTGATGCACTCTTCCATACAAAAGCTAAGCATTGGTGTCGAGCCTTCTTCAGCGAAGAGTTCAAATGCGATATCATTGATAACAACCTCAGTGAAGCTTTTAATGGTAGAATTTTAGAGGCCAGGTGCAAACCAATCATCAGCATGCTTGATGATATTCGAGTTATGGTTATGACTAGACTGCATAGGCAAAGAGATGAGGCTACAAAATGGAGTAGAGACTGTGGCCTTAGGATTGTGAAGAGATTGGATGCAAATATTGCTGCTAGTAGGTTCTGCCATCCAGTTTGGAATGGAGATAATGGATATGAGATTATTCAAAATCAGGATAAGTATGTTGTCAACCTGGATAGAAGAAAGTGTTCATGCCGAGCCTGGCAACTGAATGGAATTCCCTGTGTCCATGCCATTTGTGCTATTCAGATAAAGCAAGAAAACCCAGATGATTACCTACATGATTGGTACAAAAAAAGCTCATACCTTGCTTCATACCAATTCATGATGCAGCCTATCCGAAGCAGCAAATTTTGGGAGCCAACAAATCATGAAAGTCCTCTACCTTTACCGCTGAAGAAGCAAATAGGAAGGCCAAAAAAGAGACGAAGAATGCAGCAGGAAGAGGCATCAAGTCAAAGGATGAGTAGGACTGGATCAAAGATGAAATGCTTCTATTGCAGCAAGGAAGGGCACAATAAGAAAGGTTGTGAGCTGAAAAAGCAGCATCAACAGCAAGATGTTGATGCTGATTCAGTGCTAGGGACAGGACCTACTGAAGAAACTCTTGTTGGGCCTATTGAAGGGAGGACAGAAGGCCCTGCTGTAATTCCTACTGAAGGGCAAACAGAAAGCCATGTTGCAAGGTAAGTATCCTCTTGGTCTTAGTAACTTTACAGTTCTTATTCGATAGTACTGTTGGTCATAATCCTAATATAGTACATTGTTGTAAGGCCTACTAAAGGGCCAAAAAAAATGCCCTGTTGTAGGCTCAAGTGCAGGGATAGGGACTGGAATGGGCAGGACAGCAACAATAACAACTGAGTCCACTGTTGAGCAAACAAGAAAAAAATATCCTGTAAGTTGTACATCGCTGTGTTTGGTCTTTTATAGGCTAAAATTTACATTTGTTATGTGTTTCTCAGGTTAGAAGACGAGCAACTGCACAAGTTGCAGAGGTTGCTACAAGGATTATTGCTGCTGAAAATGATGCACCACAACGAACAAGAGGGGCTCTTGGGAAAAGATTAAGGCAATATGGTTATGGGATTTACACAGATGAACGTACTGGAATGACCATTTTGAATGTAAGATTTATAGGCCTCATGCATTTAATTTGTTGTATTTCAATTCATTTGGTTGACAATATCACTATGTTTTTGTAGCCTGGGAGAACTTCGGAGGTACTTCTCTCTCAAGGTGGGTCAACTCAAGAATCAAGGGCGCAGCCAAAGAAGAGTGCTCCAAAGAAGAAGACATCGGGTACAGCTGCGAAACGGCCAACCAAAAAGAACCCAGCACCAGCCATCTCAACCAACGATTGGGAGCAGTAGTGATGATATGGACCAACACATGACACGTGGTAGAACAAAAATAGCCGCCGTCAAAAATAACAACAAGGAAAAGGAGGTGATAGAAAGCCCAACTAAAGAACCTGCACAACCAGTTCGAAAGAGTGCTCGGATTATGAATCAATTCAAAGCTCCAAGAGGAAAATGAGATCAAGGTGTTATCAATATTGACTGATGGGAGGGAGGGTGCTGGACATGGTCTCTTTTTATGTGATGCTGGACATGATTTTTTTCATGTGATGCTGGACATGGTCTTTTTCTTTTTCTTGTTTTCTTCTTTTTTTAGGAGTGTGCTGGATTGATGGTAATTGTTGCCTGCAATGCCATTGTTTCTTTTTTAAGAGAGTGTTGAACTCTCGATGCTTGGGGAGTGAAGTTAGACATGCTTTTCTTTTTCTTTTGTAAACAATCAATCAATGTTAATGGCAAGTACTGGAATGACTATTCATTTTCCCTTGTGTTGGTTTCGGCTAGAATGCTAGCAAGTCAGTTATGCTACTGCTGCTGTATATTTTATTTTTGTTGTTACTGCAATGTTGCTGTTGCTGCATTGTTGCTGTTGCTGCACTATTGCTATCAGCATTGTTGGTTAAAGTTGTGAATTATAATGAATTTGTTGCTGTCAGCATTGCTGCACTGTTACTGTGATGCATTGTTGCTGATTATGTGTTGTTACAAGAACACTTTGGGTGCTGGTACATCTTGTTGCATCTGGGCTGGTGTAAGAAGATGCACCAGTAACTCAACTGGTGCAAGAACAAGGTGCATTTGGAATGTGACGTTTGGCACTAACATGTTCTTTTTTAAAAAACTTGTGCAACATAAGTGATCACTTTGTAATCGTGATTGGCACTTAAATGATCACTTTTATAAAAACTTGGCACTTAAATGATCACTTTCATAAAAACTCGGTACTCAAGTGATCACTATTTACAACTTATGACACTGAAATGGTCAATTGTGAATTTGCCACGATCCTTTAATTTCGGCCATGGTTTGCAGTTGCAGCAAACCAACAAACCAACAAACCAGCAAACCAGCGAACTATTACCAAATAAAAAATGCAGCAAACCATCATAAAATAAAACAATGCAGCAAACCATAATCAAATAAAAAAATGCAGCAAACCATCATAAAATAAAACAATGCAGCAAACCATCATCAAATAAAAAAATGCAGCAAACCATTACCAAACAGAAAAATGCAGCAAACCATTACCAAATAGAAATGCAGCAAACCATTACCAAATAGAAAATGCAGCAAACCATTACCAAATAAAAAATGTAGCAAACCATTATATTTGAAGCAAAAACTAACCAAAACAAACATTGACAATACACAATTAAACAACAAAACTTTTAAGTGCTCACAACTAATGCATTTCAAGTCCAACCTTGCATTTCTACCCATAGATTACAACAACAAAACATTATGCTCCATACAAGCAGCAAACCAAAAAACACATTTTACTTATAAACAATCCAATACAAGTGCATATTCCACGTCTTCGACTATGGTAGACATACAAACTTCTTCTCATTACTCACTTTACATTTGAATAAACTACCAAAGAGAATAAGAACACAATCAACGCTCGATAAAAGTTTCTTTCGATTTTCAGCCTTGAAACCTCCCTCTTCAAATGGTCCACCAAAGATGTTAAACCCTTCATTTGAGCTTGCATTGAGTCGACATCCTCCAACTCGTCTATTAACATAGGTGGAGGTTGATTTCGGCCTTCAAGTAACTCTAATATCACCTCTGTCGCTCGATCAGAGAATTTTCTATCAATCTATTTGAAATATTGGCACTTCGAGCCTTCTCTATATTTGCCACACTCATGGAATCTTCTCCCGGGATTCAACCGAGTCCAAGATGTTCTTTTCGGACTCGGTAACCCACAATAACAGTAATACTCACCATCTAATTCACTTTTCTTATAGGAATGTGAGCCGCTGCTGAAGCTTTTGTCCTCCATTTGCAAGAGCGAGCTGATAACTTTGGGAGAAAATCGAAGTATGTACTCGAAGATCGAATTGGGGATTTAGGGTTTTCAACTTCCGGTTTTAATCGAAATTGGGGATTTAAGGTTTCTTATTTGGGGATAAACGGTAAACGGCATCGTTTTGTTCTTTGTATGCCGATTGTATTCTCCGACGATCCACGTCGGTGTCAAAAATTAATAAAAAACTACCACGTCAGATTTCCGGCCAACCAAATCGGCGATGGCACCAAAGTGATCATTTTTCAAAATTTTTGGCACTTAAGTGATCCGACGGAAACTTTTGGCACCAAAGTGAGCGCCGTACACAACTTATGGCACCATTAGTGTACTTCTCCCCTTTTTTGGCTCAGTGCATTCACGAGCAAAGTGGCCCATCTTGTCACAATTGTGGCACTCCATCTTGGCCTTGTCCTTCTTCCCACCACGTTTCTTGCATCGGAAGGTCTTAACCCTCTTGGGTCCCTAATCAGTCATCTTCCCTTTGTTGTTGAACTGAAGATTCCTTTTGCGCTTGAAGCTCGAAGCCTTGTACGAACTCGATTTAGCAACATAAGCATAGGTAAAGGATCTTGCAGCCTCTAGGCGCTCATCCTCTAATTCCAAATGACACCTAATATCATCAAAAGTGACGATATTCTCATTATGCGTCATATTGATCTTTATATGCTCCAAATTATTAGGAAGAGACCTTATTACAGCCTGAACTTGATGTTCATCAGTAAGAGAGTGACCTGCCGACTTCAGCTCACAGATCATGTTTGACATCTTCCAAAGATGCTGCCTCATCGTTACATTTGGGCACTTTTGGAATGTGTCAAACTTGATGGTGAGTCTCTTCAGCTTAGTGGCAGATGTACCCCCAAACTTATTTTTCAAAACAACTCACATAACTTGAGCTTTGTCATAACTCTCAAACTCACACATGAGATCATCTTGCATACAGCTCAGCAACGTGATGCGAGCAATGCTATTTTTCTTTTTCCAAGCTTAATAAGCTTCCGGATCTCTCTTATGTTGAGCTGAAGTTTCATGCTCAGGTTCATCCATGGTATGGTTGAGGGTTTCCAAAACCTCTTGCTTCTCAAGGATATACTGAACATTTCGGTGCCAAATATCATAATTGTCACCGTTCAGCTTCTCACTCTTATTGAGGTCAGCCACAATGGTCTTGAATGCTAATGCCATAATCAATTGCTATAATACATTGACATAATAAATGCAGAATCAATACTAGCACATTTTACATTGTAACACACATATTTGATTTGCAGCAAAAACAAACTAAATTAATGATAATTCAACAAAAGACACAAAAGTAAAAGTTCACTATGTTCCCAATCAACTTCTATGTACAATTGTTCTATTATCATTAATTAGTTTAATTTGTGCCAATGTTAAGTTCTAGGTGAGAACTATTTCAAATTCTACCAACCTACGAACTCCCACTAGGAAAAAATAATTACATGACCTTATGTAATTTCTACATTTTTCCTTAGCACAAAAACATAACATGATAATAACCAACGTATAAACAACAATCATGCTTCAACTATGCAATTCAACATGTAATGGATTTCCTACCATTGTTCTAATTTTCTAGCAACTAGAAAATTGCAAGTATATTAAAATATATACATCATATTATTGAATCAAGCTCTACACATCATATATAACATCATTTGCACACAAGCTAACTACTATATTTCCCTAATCACAAGAAAATACAAGCTACTAATGAATAAGCTGCATTAAAACCCAAAAAATTATGCGTACATAGGGTTTCCAAAGCATTTTTCATACATTTATAAAATTCAAAAGTATAAAATAATTATACCATTGTGTAGAGAACACTCATACGAACCAAACGCCACCAACCACGCTCTAATTGAAGCTCGCATGCGCCCCCACACGCCGCCTGAGTGCACGGCGCGTGTGGCGCACGCGCCAGCGAGCCAAACGGCTCCTGGCCAGTCCGACTGGTCCAATCGGTGACCGGTCCAACCGGTCCGACCGATGACCGGTCCAATCGGTGACCGGTCCAACCGGTCCGACCGATGACCGGTCCGATCGGTGACCGGTCCGACTGTTGACCGGTCAAGGGTCGGGTCGGGTCATGGGTCAGGTCGGGTCATCGGCTAGGTTGGGTCGTCGGTCGAGTAGGGTCGCCGGCCGGTGATCGGCTGGCCAACTGTTGCCGGCGATGACCTCTTCGATGACGTCATCCCAGCGGTTACCGACCATTGGGTGACGTCATCACGCGCCGGTTCGCCGATCGGCGCGTGCCGGTTCGCTGGCTGGCGCTCGTCCGCATGTGCCGGTTCGCCAACCGGCGCGTGTGGCGGACGCACTGGCTGTGCCAGCGCTTCAGGCGCGTGGCGCCCACGCGTAGCGGCTTCTGGCCTCGCGTGTGGGCGCGTCCAGCGTCGCCTAGCGGGGCTCAACCCACCGTTGGACTCGTATCGACGAGCTCTTTCACCCAATATATTCAAAAATTAATTTTGACCAAAAAATCATTTCGAAAAACGGCCAAAACCTCACGGGTGCACACGACCCCGAACCCGTTTTTCACTCTAGTTCAATTTCGAGTTTTTCATAGGGCAATTCCGACTATCAGAGTTTTTAACAGTGTAGAATACTATCTCTTAATCTCAATATCAAATGGTAAATGTGAAAACTCGATGAAAAACAAGGCAGAAATCACGATCGGGCTCTAATACCAATGTTGGAATTCATGTTGGCGGAAGACAACTTACCTGATTTCGATGCGCAAACAGCAAATAGCCCCGGAATGAACATTGAATTGCGAATAAATCACAAACAACACTACCTCACGTTAATCTGGATGCAATCACAAGGAAAACACCCGATTTCCACGGCGTAAATGCCGATTGTTCTTGCAAAGATGAAATTGAACGCCTTGATCTTCTTTGATGGAAATGGAGAGAAAATTTGGTACGAATGAATTGCCAACTAACCCAACGGTTGTGTTTAGGAGGCTTTTATATGTCTCATTTCGTACCCCTCCATTAGTGACTTTCCATCGTAACGTATCAAGACGAAAGGGTGCGTTCCGTTCGCACCTCATCATAGACGTACCAGCTAAAGCTAAAGTACTACAATATATATATTGTAATATACTTAGAGATAATCGCATAACTCACATTCAACCATACGATCTGTTATAGATATACTCAAAGAGATTCTAACTTGATTTTTTTTTGTTAATATAAGGATGTGCATATATCTATATCCATTGTACAACATCTAAATACTAATTGTCAATCTTATAAAGTTTATAATTTTCTTTTATTTTGAAATATGCAGAAATTACACAATTCTCTTTTCTGCATGTCCTAGTAAGGTACTCTGTACTCGCATGCACCTCTCTCTACTCTTTGGCTTGGCATGTCGGCATTGACAGTGGTCAAGCTGCTCTTGAAGTTAGTCTCTTTCTCTCCCTTCGCGATTTTTGAATAAGAATATGCTGGATCGAATTCTAACGGGGACATGATTCTCCAATAAGAAAATACAATCCTTTGCTAATCAATTAAAATCTTTCCTACTTGACTGACCACAGATGCATCCCTAACATAGTTCTACCAAGTCGAAGAGCATTACGAGCAAGTGATAGCAATCAACGTTAACGAAGCTTAGCTAAGTATCCCAATGCCACATCCTCGAGTTCACTATGTGCGTGCTCTATAATCCACGTTAGAGGATGAAATGGTGGCCTTGATGGGGGACAAAAATCATGTCAATTTGATCATCGTTACTATCATAATGCACCGGTTTGACTTGTCAAAGTTTTACAAGCTAACCAAACCCCTTCTGCGTGAGCCAAGAGGTATATTAGCTATTTGGTCTTATAACGACATGGTTGTTAATCCTGAATTCAACACTAGAAGTAACTTCCTCTGCAAAGCTTCTATGCAGTTTAGGCACTCGGATGCCAAGTACATAATTGATGGGTGCAAAAATCTCCCCTTTCCTTTTGAGAGTGTGGGCTTAGCCCACGAGGGAAAAACCAATGCAACTCGAGATTCCAAACAAGATCCTGTTCGAAGGTTACTTGAAGTACACAAAATCGTCATTAGCATTTGCCTTAGCCGAGGAACAAGGGGTGGATTTGTTTTATGAAGAAATAAATAAAGATGTTCAAAGTTCTTGGGGAGAGCCTACTATGGTCAGCATTGTGGCCTACAAAGCTTTCATGCTGATAGGAACTCGTTCCTCAGTTGTATATTTGGTTTGCAAGACTACATTTCTTCAATGAAAAGTTCGACCTTTCTCCACCAATGATTCCCCGTTTCTCCTCACATAACTTGAACCAATAGTATAAGACAAAAACCTGGGCTGGAATTGGGTCATCCAATACTTTGCATAGCTGTTGAACAGAGCATGAATTACAAGAATCGAGAAAAGTCTCAACAAATGCTTCGAATGAATGGTCAAGATGCCAATTTGAAATTTATATGATCATTCAACAATTTGCGAAAATAAAGTGTATTTTCTTAATTTCCACTTCCAACATTCAAAGTAAAGTTGTTTTAGCTCAGAGCAACAAAAAGTAAACTAAACCAATATTGAAGCTAAAGCTTCCTAAACTACTCAAGACTAATCGTTCCTTTCGAGAAACAACCCGAAAGGCCTAAGAAGTGTGATAGGAGCTAGTTAACATATCGACGCATATCTTTGATGAGAGAAAACACGTTTCAAAAAGTTTACATGCCTCGAATAGGAATGTTCATATTTCCAAAGCACAATCCCTTAACAAGCACTTCAGAAGCACTCATTAACATTTTCCGGATGACATTTTTTCAACCTGATGTTCCCTTTTGTAAGCAAAAGAGCCAAACTCGATGTGAGGCTCCCAGTCACGTATCTGGTTTGATGATGTTGTCATGTTGGGTTTGTTTGTTTCCTGGCAAAAGCTTGTTCTAAGCTGTCTCTTTTCATTGGGAAAAAAAAAAGTGGTATTTTGTTTGGAACTCTCTTTTATTTTAAGGAGCGAGTACAAGCAAATGAAAAACAGAGAAACAAGAAGCAATAGGCTGGCCTAACTCGTTGCAACAATGTTCCTAACATGTCTCCCAAAAGCAAAGGAGATAACCCTGGTGTTGAGATTCAACGATCCAATACCTGATTAAAGCATAGCTCCATCCTTGGATTCCACGTAATTAAGTCAAGATCGAATGTTCCAAGCAGAACCTTGTCATTCCTTGCGGAGCCATGAAGGCTCAGTGGCATACAGCATAGTCCAAGACTCCACCATTCAAACGAATATAACAAGCATGCATAAGTAGAAGGGGATAACTCAGACCACGTCTCTCAAAAGCCATTTTATGTATTATCCCTTTTTGTCAGTAAAAATGGACATTTTTCTTCATAGGAACAAACGAAACTCAAGGGAGGGAAAAGCACGAGAGATGCTGATCTTGGAATGAAGAGTTTACGTGAGCAAGAACAAAGAATAGTATACATATTCACACGATGATCGAGGAAGAAGCTCATTATCTCTAATGCATGCATGGAATGCTGAATCAACAACCATTGATCCTAGAAAAATATGAACACAGAGCAGCAACAGTATGATTTTCACTGACTAAATCATCATATAAAGATGCTCAACTGAATTCCCCATAACCAGAAGAAAAACATAAGATGGTCCCTGCATTGCCGGGATGCTCATGCGCAAACCGGTGCTTATCAAAAGCAATGAAATGCTTCCTAGAGCGGGGGATAAAAAAGTGGAGTATCAACTGTGCACATTACTCGTTTCCAAAATGTAAAATAAAATGCATATTACTTGAAAAGTGCCTGATGGAATGCTTTGAGTCCTCCGTATCATCATCATATTTGTATTCAGCAAATAAACCTCGACTTCTGGTTCACCCAAGCATCTTCCGTTAATATCACCGAAGTATATTATTTGAACAACCTCTTACTCATTACGCCTCTCACTGAACCCAATACCCTAAGACTGTTGGAGAAATCTTCTTGAAATGTTTTAAAGCTGACAAAACATTTCCATCAGTCTAGTCTGAAGGTTTGCAGACTCTGCTGTTTAAAGTCTGAAGACCTCCGGACAGCCAGACTCAAGATTCAAAGTCTATCCTCATTGACAGTTCTAATCCGTTGAAGAAAGGCTATCCAAAACTGAATGTTTTATTAAGGATATGACCTTATCAATTGGAGAAGATCTTTTGGCTGGATATGACATAACGAAATCCTTTTAATTGATCGAGATTGATTCGAAGATTAAGGATCCGTTGATTGGCGAAATATTCGTGGAAGGTTCTACTTATGGAAACCGAGATCCTGATTGTATGGGCGAACATGATTGATGGGCTATCGTCATATTCCTTTAATAGCTCGAATGATCTTCCTAATTGATTCCGTCCAACGGGTAGATTGGAGGAATTCCTTTGGTAAGTGCCAACAGGTATGATGGCGTAAAGGAGTATATAAGGAAGATGTTCTAAGTTGTTCGAGAAGTGCGCGATAGAAGAATTCCAAAGTCTGAAGCTCCTTGTTATTTAGTCAATTCATTTGAGCGAAAACTTATACGCAAAAGAGAGTTTATATTTGTGAGAAACCTTAAGGAAGTGTGGTAGAACATCTACACTGTAGAATCAAGGAAAAGCTATGCTGTAACATCTCTTTTGTTCATAGTGGAATCCAGCCGATAGGCTGTCAGTGTGGAAGAGTGGACATAGGCTTGGGATAAGCCAAACCACTATAAATCTTGTGTTTAATCTTCTCTTCCCTACTCCTTACTTTTCTTTGATCGTAATTCATTTTAGTTAAGCAAAATAGTACTTCCTTTCTATCGGTTGCCTAGTATTGCTTTCGTATCTTGAGAAATTATTTTTACACCTATTCACCCCCTCTAGGTGTTTATACTAGCTACATCAATTGGTATTAGAGTCTGTGTACTCAATTTGTTTGAAGTATTTTACTTCAGAGTTAAACATCTATGGCTAGTATGTTATCTCCAAGGCTGGTAGAAGGGCAAAGCAATACCAGACCATCTTACTTTGATGGAAATGATTACAACATATGGTAAAACAAGATGAAGGCGTTCCTAAGATCAAAGGATCCTCTAGAATGGAATGTTGTAGAAAATGGAATCATCCCTAAAGCTGCACCTGTCTCAGAAAGAGAAAAAAATACTGTGGAGTCTAGTCAAATGACTCAGGAAGAGATAATCAAGAGACAAACTCTTGATGCAAAAGCAATTCATTCTTTATATTGTGCTTTATCACCTACTGAATATAACAGAATATCTTTTTGTATTACAACTAAAGAAGTCTGGGATAGATTACATATTACCTATGAAGGAACTGATCGAGTGAAAGAGACCAGAATCAACATTCTCTTCGGTCAATACGAAGCCTTCAGAATGAAATCGGGAGAATCTATAACTGACATGTTTAGTCGTTTTACAGATATTGTGAATGGTCTTGAAAATCAAGGTCAACCAATTTCTGATCCCATGAAGGTAAACAAGCTACTGCGTGGACTCTCCAAGGATTGGAATCACATAAAGACCTCAATCAGAGAGACCCAAAGAATCATGCCACTATCTGTTGATGAGTTGGTTGAAACTCTTCAGTCTTATGAAGTGGAACGAATAAATGAAGACGAAGACCCTAAAGGTAAGAAATCCATTGCATTAAAATCCAATGATGATTCTGATGTTGCAGATTCTGAAGACGATATGGACGATGAGGAGCTTGCTTTCATGATAAGAAGATTCAGAAAGCTGAACAGAAAAGGAAGAAGATTCAATCCAAGGAAACAAAGTTTTCAAAAGTAACAGACTAAGTCTGTTGAAGATGATGAATCAAATAAAGATGTAGTCTACTTTAAATGTAAGAAAAAGGGACACATCAGACCCAATTGTCCTCTTCTGAGGAAGAAGAAAGGAAAAGCTGAAAAGTTTCGAAAGGCTCTTAAAGCAGAAACCTGGAGTGATACAAAATGTGAAAAGAGTGATGATGATTATGCCAACATATGTCTGATGGCACAATCGGATTCAGATTTAAACTCCGAGACAGACTCAGATTCAGACAATGAATTTGAGATGAGTAACTTCAAAATCCCTATTAAAGTTTTTAAATACATTGATGAGTTGTATTTTAGTCTTAAGACTTCTCTTAAAAGGATTTCCGAACTCAAAAAAGAAAATTCTACCTTAAAACAACAAGAAAATGTTTTGAAAGAAAATGTGAAATGTTTAGATATGAATGTTTCTTCTCTTAGAGAAAGTGAAGATAATCTTTCAAAAGAAAATGCATTCTTGAAAAATGATATCTCAAATATTTTCAAAAGATTTTCGATAGGATCTGAGAAACTAGAAAAAATACTTTCTGTTCAAAGACCTTATTTCAATAAATCTGGTTTGGGAATGACAGCTGAAACCATTCCTTTAATTGATTTTCCTAAAGTGAAGGAAAGAATCAAACAAAGACCCTTCAAGAGATGCTTACAAAAATCATTTTAAAATGACCTTTGTAAAATTAGTAGGTCGCAATGCTCTCAGATGTTCAAAATGCAATAGTGCAGATCATTTTGAAAAAGAATGTCCTATGGTTTGGAAACCTGTCAATAAAGTATGGGCAAAAACCGCATATCATACTAACACGAATGGACCCAAGAAAAGATGGGTACCAAAGAATGTTTGAGTTTCTTTTTTAAATGCAGGTCACTATCAAGAGAAAGGTAAAATGGTATTTGGATAGTGGATGCTCAAGACATATGACAAGAGATTTAAATTGCTTCATAAAACTTGTTCAAGTGGATGGTGGAAAAGTCTTATTTGGAGGAAACAACAAAGGAAAAATTGTGGGATTTGGAACTGTGAAAATTGGAAACCTCACAATAAGCAATGTTTCTTTAGTTGACGGACTCAACTACAATCTGCTCAGTGTCAGTCAGCTACGTGATACCGGTTTCAAAATCTACTTTCAAGAGGGTATATGTTCATGAACCAGTAAAGACTCTACTCAGTCATTTATGGGACGAAGACATAGAAATATCTACCTCTTGGATGTGAAACCAGATGAATCGCAATGTTTAATTTCAATCCAAGACGAAGTAAGCTTATGGCACAGAAAGCTTGGGCACATCAATAGGAAGCAGATAGCCAAAATTTCAACAAAGAAGCTTGTTCGTGGCCTACCCAATTTATCATATCAAAAGTCTGACCTATGTACACCATGCATATTAGGAAAACAGGTAAGAAATTCTTTTAAACCAATAAATCAAGTTTCCATTAACCGTGTACTGCAGCTTCTGCATATGGATCTCTTTGGACCAACCAGAACATAGAGCATTGGAGGTAAGAAATATTGCCCAGTAATCGTGGATGACTATTCATGATTTACTTGGGTGTATTTCCTGGTAAATAAGTCTGAAACTTTCTCTTACTTTGAAAAATTTGCTAAAAATGTTCAAAACGAAAAAGGATATGTTATTTCAAGTATAAAGACAGATCATTAAGGTGAATTTGAAAATCAAGATTTTACAAAGTTTTGTGATGAATCTGATTTTCAGCATTTGTTCTCCTCTCCATATACTCCAGAACAAAATGGAGTTGTGGAAAGAAAGAATAGATCGCTTCAAGAAATGGCTAGAGCTCTTCTAATTGAAAGCAACATTTACTCACGTTTTTGGGCTGAAGCAGTTTTTACAGGATGTTATATTATCAATAGAGTTTTTCTAAGGCCTATTTTAGAAAAAACCCCATATGAATTATTCAATGAAAAGAAGCATATTGTTTCATATTTTCATGTGTTTGGATGCAAATATTTTATACTGAAAAATGCAAATGATCGAGTTGGTAAGTTTAAAGAAAAGACAGATGAATGCATTTTCCTTGGATATTCAACCACAAGCAAAGTGTACAAAGTCTACAACAAAAAGACTCAAACTGTGGAAGAATCAATGAATGTCAAATTCCAGGATTCTATACAAAATGAATCTATTCAGACTCATCTTGAAGATCCTGAACCTGCTCCAGACTTTACAAAATCTAAATCTCAAGAAGCAGCTCAGACTTTTAAGGACCAGCATCAAGTGACTGTTGAAGATTCAAGCGAAGGAAGTGACCATCATTCTGACAAATTAACCAGCAACTGGAAGCATAAGTCTAGTCATCCCAAAGATCTTATCATTGGCGACATTAATGAAGGAATTCGCACAAGATCTAAAAGACGCGAAGAGTCTAGTTCTGTGGCTCTTATTTCTGAAATAGAACTCAAAAGCATAGATGAAACTTTATTTGATGAAAGCTAGATTGAAGCCATGCAAGAAGAGCTTAGGCAATTCAGTATCAATGATGTTTGGGAATTGACTCATAAACCGAAAGGTAAATCAGTCATTGGAACCAAATGGGTCTTCAGAAACAAAATGGACGAGAAAGGAAAGGTCTTTAGAAACAAAGCAAGACTCGTGGCCAAGGGATACACGCAAGAAGAAGGGATAGACTATGACGAGACTTACGCACCAGTAGCAAGGTTAGAAGCAATTCGTTTATTACTTGCATTTGTTTGTCATAAAAATTTCAGGTTATTCCAAATGGATGTCAAAAGTGCCTTTTTAAATGGATACATCTATGAGGAAGTCTATGTGGAACAACCACCTGGGTTTGAAGACCCAAGGAAACTAAACTCAGTATTCAGACTCAAAAAGGCCTTATATGGCTTAAAACAAGCACCTTGAGCTTGGTACGACAGGCTGAGTAAGTTTTTAATTCAAAACAGTTTTGTGAAAGGTAAAGTAGACACTACTCTGTTTATCAAAAGAGAAAGAAAAAGTTTTGTGCAAGTTCAAATATATGTCGATGATATTATATTCGGATCTCCTAATGAAAGTCTGTGCAAGAAATTCTCTAAGACTATGCATGATGAATTTGAAATAAGTATGATGGGTGAGTTAACCTTCTTTCTTGGGCTTCAAATGAAACAACTAAAGGAATGAACTTTTATTCATCAAGAAAAATATGCTAATGATTTCGTCAAAAAGTTTGGTCTGAACAATTGCAAGAAGGCTAAAATACCAATGTCAAGTTCCTTGAAGATAGACAAAGATGAAGAAGGAAAGAAAGTCGACCAGAAGTTATACAGGAGTATCATTGGCTCACTTTTTTTTTTTTATCTTACTACTTCTAGACCTGACATTTTGTTTAGTGTTTGCATTTGTGCCAGATTTGAAGCAGACCCTAAAGAATCTCATTTAAATGCTGCAAAGCGTATTATTAAATACATTGCTTCAACTTCAAGTATCGGCCTATGGTATCCTAAAAGAGAAGACTTTACTCTTCTTGGATACTCAGACGCAGATCTAGCCGATTGCAGAGTTGATAGAAAGAGCACCTTGGTACCTATCAACTACTTGGAGGCAGGACAATGTCTTGGTTTTCAAGGAAGCAGAGTACAGTAGCTCTCTCTACAGCAGAAGCAGAGTATGTAGCTCTCGGTAGTTGTTATTCACAAATTCTGTGGATAAAACAATAGCTAAGAGACTTTGGAATTGAAGATTCATGTACGAAGATTAACTGCGACAACACCAGTGCAATCAATCTTACCAAAAATCAAATTCTTCACTCAAGAGCAAAGCATATAGAGATTCGACATCACTTCATTAGAGATTATGTTCAAAATGGAGAAGTTTCGATTTAGTATGTTGATTCAAAGAACCAACTGGCGGATATATTCACAAAGCCTTTAGAGAAAAATTAATTTGAAATTATTCGCTCCAGTCTCAACATTTTGAGGTATGAGAAAATCAAAGTCTAGAGACTCTTAGATTCAGATAAACAAGACCTTGACTGTAAGTTATTCTCTCTCTTGAATCTCATCTTGAAAATGTACGATCGTCAACTGTGTTTGATTATTGCTATATTTAATTGACATGACTATTGCAACATTTCATTTTCGAAAAGGAAGTTATTTTTTGAAATAACTATTTTCGCGGAAAGGGCAGTTATTTTGAAAATGCATCTTTTTATTTTCCTTTGTGACGGTCCGTATACCCCCTGTTTAACTGATTATGCACTGTTGTTTCTTCTTCGCTTTACTCTCCAAAAACCCTAAAAAGAACCGATCTTCCATTCCTGTTTTCTTCTCTTGCCTAATCTTCGAAAAAGTTGTCATTTTTCTTGGGAAAGTCAAGTAAGGAATCTTTCAAAGAGTGAGAAAGATGTCGTCTTCAAGAAAGTCTTCGAGGATCGCAAGCAGGGGACCACGGTGAATGAGTGAGGGGCCTACTCACTTCGATCTCACCGAGGAAGAAGAGACTCAAAATCAGCAGCAAAGCCCACAACATTCTCAGCAGCGTCATTCTCCACCATCTAGTCCTTAAAATGTTAGTCATCAACAAGAGGAAGAAATCATTGAAGACGTAGATCCTATAAGAGTTGAAGACCCTTTTTTATTTATAAGCTTTATCGTGCTTTAAAAGGGACTCATACTCCATTGAACTACGTCGATGATTTTCTCAAAGGCAAAGGATATGGGAATGAATATACCTTTTTGCGAAAAATGGAAAGTTTGAGAATTGCTCGTAAAGGGGTGGCAGAAGAATCCCTTGGAAATATCCCAAGTGATCCTCGTGATTGGGGATTTAATCCGATAGATGGGAATGATGATGACAAATTGTACAGCCAATTTCAACCGAGGATGGGTATTGCGGCGGAAAATCGAGGAAAAAGGGGAGAGTTGTTTAGATCGAAGGAACGGAATGATCTATACTCAAAATTGCTGAAGTGTGAGGTGATAAACCCTAGGAGTGTGGATTTTGATTTTCTGGATGCTGTGAATGTTAACTTGAGGGAAAAGTTTAGTTTTCTTCAACTTGAGCAATTCTGTTCTAACACCACAGAAGCTTACGCTGAATTAACTGCTTATTTCTATTCGAATCTTAGTTTCCTAGATGCGAATAGATTCTCTTTCAGTGTCAAAGATCAAGATTTTGTAGTGGATATGGATATGCTGGCAGATGTGTTAGGGGCTGAGAGAGGAAGATATCAACCGATCAAAGTTTCTATTACTCGTGCTACATTGGAACTTGTTAAGGACATGAGAACAGAGGAAAAGATTTCCTACCTAAGGATGAGTGCGTTTAACATTCTGCTTCACAAGATTGTGATCAATTGCCTCAGACCGAAATCAACTTCCAAAACTGATGTTTCAAGTTTAGAGGCAAAGCTGATGTATGTCATTCTCACTGGGAAAAAGTTTTCTCTTCCTCACACTGTTATGTTCCACATGTATAGAGCAGTGGTGAAAGACAGAGGTCAACTTCCTTATCCAAGTCTTGTGACGAAGTTATTCAGACATCTGAACATTCAGCCTCCACAAATTCTTTGTGCTCGATTGTGTGATCATATGGTAGTAGGACTGAAAATGGTGACCAAGATGCGTCTGAAGGAGCTAAGCAAGGTGTTGGAGAAATTTAAGGAGAAGACTCTTGTAAAGTCTCATCAGATCTCTTTTGCATAAAAAAGAAAAGGAAAGGAGCCCATGGTTGCTCCATCCAAGAAAAGGAGAGCTCTCATCGTTGAAGATGAAGATGATGAGGAAGATATCACCATCTCTGCAATGGCGTTGAAACATTTGAGCCATTCTGCTCCAGTGAAAGACTTAGAATAGAGGACTCGAGAAAGAGAAGAAAAAGAAAGAGAGGAGAAGGAAGCAGAGGAGAGAGAAGCAGAAGAAAAGGATGCTGAGGAGGCAAGGTATGAAAAAGAACAAGAAGAAAGAGCACTTGGCGAAAAAGAAGCAGAAGAAGAAGAAGAAGAGAGAATGAATCAAGAGGAAGGAGAGCTTGAAAAACACTCTTCTCCACCTGAAGGCATAGAAACAGGGGGAGATAATGAGAAAAGAGAGATGTCAGCTGCTACCAGTGAGGGAGTCAGCCGCTCTCCAGCCGACCTAGAAGATCTTCATGCCTCTCATTTTCCTGAAGAAGAACATGATACTTCATCGCCAAATCTACGTGATTATTCTGATATGCCATCATTTGCAGATCGTGCTGAAGCCAGTACACAGACTGACAGCTCAGCAGATTTTCGCAGAATTATGAATATTCTCTTGGAGATGCGCGGTCAAATTTATGCTCTGGGATGCGAGGCTCAAAGCTTGTAGAATGCAGGTCAAGTTTCTTTAGTTTCATTGAAAGATCAAATCCAAGCCCTCTCTGTTCAGATTCAGGCTAATGCTAAGGGTGAGGAGGTTGCACAACTGAAGGAAGACTTGAAAAGGTTGGAAGGGATCGTTCAATCCATGGGAGATTTCCAGCTTGTCCGCGTTCCCAAACAATCTTGACTTTATTTCATTTTCTTCTCAACCTTTTTAATGCTGACAAAAATGAGGAGAAAGATTTGAATCAAACTTTGAATTTTTAATCGTTTGTATTGTTTGATTTGGATTGATGTTTGACTTTAATTTTGTGTCTGGATGTGAATTTGGATTTGACTGCTATTGACTGTTATTGATATCTTATGGATGGCTTTAATCATATTCAAGACTAACCTATTTTCTGTAGTTGCAGATTCTAGTGTTATTCATTGAGCCATTTATCTTTATAAGATATGTATATTTATTTGAGAAATATTTTGCAGGTCAAAGTTATCCAAATCTGCAGGAAAGTTTTGTCACCATAAAAAAAGGGGGAGATTGTTGGAGAAATCTTCTTGAAATGTTTTGAAGCTGACAAAACGTTTCCATCAGTCTAGTCTGAAGGTTTGCAGACTTTGCTGTTTAAAGTCTGAAGACCTTCTATCCTCATTGACGGTTCTAATCCGTTGAAGAAAGGCTATCCAAAACTGGATGTTTTATTAAGGATATGACCTTATCAACTGGAGAAGATCTCTTGGCTGGATATGACATAACGAAATCCTTTTAATTGATCGAGATTGATTTCGAAGATTAAGGATCCGTTGATTGGCGAAATATTCGTGGAAGGTTCTACTTATGGAAACCGAGATCCTGATTGTATGGGCAAACATGATTGATGGGCTATCGTCATGTTCCTTTAATAGCTCGAATGATCTTCCTAATTGATTTCGTCCAACGGGTAGATTGGAGGAATTCCTGGTAAGTGCCAACGGGTATGATGGCGTAAAGGAGTATATAAGGAAGACGTTCTAAGTTGTTCGAGAAGTGTGCGATAGAAGAATTCCAAAGTCTGAAGCTCCTTGTTATTTAGTCAATTCATTTGAGCGAAAACTTATACGCAAAAGAGAGTTTATATTTGTGAGAAACCTTGAGGAAGTGTGGTAGAACATCTACACTGTGGAATCAAGGAAAAGCTGTGCTGTAACATCTCTTTTGTTCATAGTAGAATCCAGCCGATAGGCTGTCAGTGCGGAAGAGTGGACGTAGGCTTGGGATAAGCTGAACCACTATAAACCTTGTGTTTAATCTTCTCTTCCCTACTCCTTACTTTGCTTTGATCGTAATTCATTTTGGTTAAGCAAAAGAGTACTTCATTTCTATCGGTTGCCTAGTATTGCTTTCGTATCTCGAGAAATTATTTTTACACCTATTCACCCCCCTCTAGGTGTTTATACTAGCTACATCAAAGACCATATGAACATCCTCAATGTTGAGAATCCGACAGAATTTTCACCTAGTTGTAGAGCATTTCAAGCACCTAATCAGGACTTCAAAACTTGTATAAGTGAAGCTCAGTAAGTTTTCTCATGCCATTTGCTGAATGCATATCTCCAAAATCCATGTCGGACAATGAAATGTTGGGCCTAATGGAGGTAAGATGAAATCATGTCGGTCTGGTCACAGCTTCTGCTACAGTGCTTTGGCTTCGATCTACCAATGTTTTACAAGCTTGTTAAAAGCTTTTCACGTTAGCTAGGAGGAATGCTAGTTATTCGGCTTGATAGAAGCGCAATCCAAATTTGACAATTTAAATAAGTGCTTCATCGAAGCATCATTGCGATTTTGGCGAGCAAACACCGAGTACATAATCTATGAATACAGGAAGAGCTCTAATTTGAAACATGTCGTCATCAGCATTTGCAATAGCCAAAGATTAAGGGGTGGATTTGTGGCTTGAGGAAGTTATTAGAGAACTTAAAAAGAGTTGATGATGTATTAATACGGTCAGAGCTATGACACACAAGGCTTTCATGCTTGGAGGGATCAATGGAGAAATCTTCACTCGAATATTTAGCTCACAAAAATTAGTTTCTTGGAGAATACCTTGATTCATCCTTCTTTGATAATTGGCATGAATCAGACCGAGACATCTCATCTTCTTGCCGACAATAGTAAAGCAACAACTAATTTTGTTCCATGGGTAAACAAACTCTCCAACACATTCACTAAATCAAATCTCCCCAATTTCCAAAGGAGTCAGGTAAGGCTCACGCTTGGATCCCACGAAATCAGCTCATGTTGGTATGTTCGCATAAGAAGCTCGCCACTCCTCTTGAAGCCAAGAAATCTTAACACTCCATCAAGTTCTAAGTTATGCAACTTATTCCAAGACTGGGGCACGCCATATTCTTGTCATAACCCACATGAGTTTTCTAATGCTACGATCTTCGGAAGCTTTTGTAAAGCAAGGTGCAGGGTTCGGCCTAGTGCATCAGGGATTTGAGCTCAGGGGAGTGTCGAGATTGCCTATTGGAGGCGATTCGGACGATTGAATAGCGAATGCAGCACGACACTCTATAGTGACATTTTCTTGGGCAAATGTTACGCGATGTATTTGACTATTAGAGTTGAACAACATCTATATCCTCAAGCTCACGATGGTGAGTCATTCTCTTTATAAATTAACTCAATTTACCATATATGATACCAACTCTTTCCTATAAGAGAAGAATAAATCAAACGCGATTGAATCAATCAATCAATTATTGAATTGGGATTTTGGAATGATTTGCAGGTAAAAGCACCGATCAGGGATCAAAACATTTGCCATTATTGTTGGGTTATTAGCTGGAGTGGCTCTCCTCATCATTTGCATTGCCTTCATCATAAAAGTTTTTGAAGGAAATGGTAAAATTTGAAATGCCCATCTTCTAAATCTTTTCAATTTTCTTCATCTTAGCTGATTTTATTAATCATTACATATTATTCAATGGCTTTCTTACCATGTAGGTAAGTAACTTTGCATCTCCTCCAATCACAATCCCAAAAAGCAATCCCCCCCCCCCCCTTTTCCTTTTGCTTATGATGACTGCTTTTCCCTGATATTGCCTTTTGAGTACTGGCTTTACAAGTAAATTCTCCCAAAAAGCAAAAGATGCGGAAGCCTATGAAGGGCTTGGTGACCTTGGGAAAGGATGATGAGTGTATTATGTCACTATACATTTTCGTGAAAGGGGCAAAAAAAAAAAAAAAAAAAGATGGTGGCTTTGCACTCCACTTCACGTAAAGTCGCAGTGTCGCATCTGGTAGTGGAAGGGGAACTGTCCCTTTTGTGCATGGCGTTCTTTTTACCTTTGAATTAGATCCATCCCTTACCAGCTGTTGCTCATTTGTTGTGCATATGAGGGGATAAATTTATGAGTTCTATTGTATGTGTAAGCAATGCAAATGGATTTTTCTTTTTAGAGTTTTACTTTTCCATCACATGAATTGGGTTGGGAATTATTGATTGATGTATAAGTGCGATGTATAAGTGCCACCTATGTACGCCAAAATGGTCACAATCTTGACTACTCTTTGTGGGCTGGATCAAGTCATTCTTAATTTGTAAGTCGAAGTCGTTTATTGGTTGTACACTGGAGATTGATTCTATCTACTTGAGAAATATGCAAATTATGCATTCAATTTTGGGGGCTTTTGCCCCACTCAGTCCTCTGATACAATTTTATGTCAATGTTATGTCCTCAACAGTGCCTCTTGGCTTCGAGACGTAACAACCAACTGTTTCACCATAGAATTATGTATATCATTCGAACAACCTCTTACTCATGACGCCTCTCACTGAACCCAATACCCTAACACCATATGAACATCCTCAATGTCAAGAATCCGACAAAATTTTCACCTAGTTGTAGAGCATTTCAAGCCAAAACTTGTATAAGTGAAGCTCAAGTAAGTTTTCTCATGCTGTTTGCTGAATGTACATCTCCAATATCCACGTCAGACAATGAAATGATGGGCCTAATGGAGGTAACATAAATTCGTGTCGGTCTGGTCACAGCTTCTGCTACAGTGCTTTGGCTTCGATCTACCAATGTTTTGCAAGCTTGTTGAAAGCTTTACACGTCAGCTAGGAGGAATACTAGTTATTCTGGTCGATGGAAGCCCAATCTAAATTTGACAATTTAAAGAAGTGCTTCATCGAAGCATCATTGCGTTTGGGGCACAAACACAGAGTACATAATCTATGGATACAGGGAAGATCTCTGATTTGAAACATGTCGTCGTCAGCATTTGCATTAGCCAAAGATTAAGGGGTGGATTTGTGGTTTGAGGAAGTTATTAGAAAACTTAAAAAAGAGTTGTTGACGATGTATTAATACAGTCAGCACTATGACACACAAGGCTTTCATGCTTGGGGGGATCAATGGAGTAAATCTTCACTCGAGTATTTAGTTCACAAGAATTAGTTTCTTCAACTATAAAAACTTGGCTTGTATCTTCCTATATATAATTCTAATTAGTTCATGACAATTACTAAAGTTGGAAATGGGCATCTGGTTGTATAGACAGCCGCTGAAGAAATCATGAATCATGATGCTTGCCATTAATAGAAGTGAATCAAAGCAAATGTGAGCATCAAGTACTACATTAACATTCAAAGAAGATGCTAAAGTTGTCAGGAGTCTTGACGCGCCTTAGTCCATGTATATAAATAGGACCCGTGGAGAAGCAAAAATCACGACTTGATAAGAGTACCTTGGTTCATCCTTCTTTGATAATTGGCATGAATTAGACCGAGACATCTCATCTTCTTGCCTACAATAGTAAAGTAACAACTAATTTTGTTCCTTTGGTAAACAAACTCTCCAACACAGTCACTAAATCAAATCTCCCCAATTTCCAAAGGAGTCACGTCAGGCTCACTCTCGGATCCCATGAAATCAGCTCCCGTTGGTATGTTTGCACAAGAAGCTCGCCGCGCCTCATGAAGCCGTGAAATCTTGACACTTCATCAAGTTCTGAGGTATGCAACTCAGTCCAAGACTCAGGCACGCCATATTATTGTCATAACCCACATGTAACACATTTGGTAAAATCGACCTATCAAGTCCTACGATTATTTAGCAGCGCCAACGAGCTGTTAAATATTACAAGATAAGCACAGTTATATGTAAGTCCAACGAAAGAGTTCTTTGGCAGCACCATTTTGTTGAAGAACTCACCCTCTACCCCAAATTTGATGATTGATCAATAGCACTAGCGACGAGACAATCTTCACCAGCACCCATTGATATCTAATGCGAGTTTCCATTTAAAGAAACCCTCAGAGAAGTCGCTCCGCTCACACCTGACATTGAATTCACCACATATGTGCACAACATTCAAAAAGCCTCGTCCTTTTTCCGCATCATCTAAAATCTGCTAGTAGCGGCAATGCTGTAGTTGTAGATGCTGTCTTGAGTTGCATGCTTTGCCTAATTTTAGATAACTGAATGCTATTGACCCCTTTCGTCAACAAAACATCTCCCTCCCCCCTCACTTGTATCTATCTGTTCAACTTTGCATCTGAAAATAAAGAGAACCGAGTACGTTGGTTTCGTGTTTTCTTTTTCCCTCTCTCTAAAGAGCACAGCTAGGTCAAGCACCGAATAATTCTCTCTAGACCCTGCAAAGCCCTCTCTCTATGGCTTATGCATGCTTTGTCTGTCCATCTCCTCCTAGTCTCATCCTCCCTCTTGAACCACCATCACTCTGTGCTCATAGCCACGCTTACATTCCACAGAAAAGAAGCATAAGAGACAACCCTGTTGATTTCTGATGGTAACTCTTCCCATCTCAATCTCTTTGCTCTCCATTACTTCTTAGGAAACGGAGAGCTCATGTCTATGCATATGCCATTTGTGGGGGTCACGCTGAAATCAGATTAGATTTCGCTGCTGGTTTTGATCAGGTTTGATGTGGGCAACAAAATGCCAGTTTTTCCTGGTGCAAATTGCAAGGAGAACATGCTTTGCTCCATCTAAAGAAAAACTCAAGTGAACATGCATATGCATTCTAAAGCTTGCAAGAAGTACAAAAGTAAATGGGCACCACCTCACTTTACATGTCTATATCAACACTTTCACAGGTAGAATCAATCTGTAATACAGGTAAATGTGGTGGCAATCGACGTGGCTCTAGAGAAACAAGACTCTCTACCACTGTGACCAAATTGGATTGCGTATCTAGTGGAGGATATGTGAATTGTTGAGTGATTGGATTCCAAGAGACTCGTTCATCATCATCGATTACCATCATAAGCTCACCATTCATCGTGAAGCCATCAAATCCTCTTACTTTTTCATCAACCAAAATAGAATACAGCTTAGTCCAAGATTCAGGCATGCCGTACTCCTTCATAACCCAAATGGAACAAGTAGAACGCTGTCGAGGATACAGACCTACTGCTGAGCTTGTGCACACGGCCAGCAAGTCATTCAATAGTGACAACACCACCACTCTACTGACACAAACTTTGCGCAAAAGCTCTGCTGACAAAGCCATTTTTTTGAACACCTCACTGGTGACATCAAACAAGAGTATTGATCCGTATCCACGGTCCCTCCCCAGATATTTGAGCCGGGAAACAAACCGATCATTGTGATGGGAAACAAACCAGTGCAGATTCTCATTCAAGAAGACCGCGGTTCTGGAGCAACTAAAAGTAGGAACCTCACACTTCAAACTTCTCCAGGAATCTGTACTGAGGGAATAAATCTCGACTCGAGGCTTTGAGACTGGATGCTGTGCATATGGATACGAATCCCCAGCACCATAACGTGAATAAATCCTCACAATCTTATAGTCATTAGATCTGGCGTTGAAGCCAAACCCTACAGCACTGTCCATCCTGGATTGTGGAACAGTCTTGTGCTTTCTGGTGAACAGATTCCACAGATATGTCGACAGGTGATAGCCCAACTCAGTTCTGGAAATTTTTGTGAGGCATATCAAACCATTACACGAACCAACGAAGCGGTAACGGCCGAAAGGAGCAGCAAACGGGACTTCGATTTGTGACATGGAAAGAGAGTCACCGGAGGACAGAGACCACAGGCTTCGGGGAGAATCGCCCAGGGTCAGATGTAGACACGCGAGATACCGATTGGAGGGGTCGAGAGCGGAGTGGTTCAGGTGGAGGGTCACGAAAAGAGGGCTGTCGATGATGGATCGCCATGACCGGCAGACGCACCTGAATCGGAGGAGACATCTCACCGGCAATCGCTTTAGGATCTCCTCGACGACGTCCTCGGGGAGCTTCGGGAGGTGGTCGTTGTCGTCGTCGTCGGAACTCATGGTGGCCAGGGGTTGAGGAGCAATGGAGAGAAGCTGGAATGAACTTTGTTGGAGCGTTCGCGAGACCCCTTTTTATATCTCTCTATGTCACGTGACATCGGTTTTGTCACGTGACTTGACACGGGGAGTTTTCTAATGTTACGGTCTTCGGAAGCTTTTGTGAAGCAAGGTGCGGGGTTCGGCCCAGTGCGTCGGGGATTTGAGCACGGGGGAGTGTCGACATTGCCTATCGGAGGCGATCAAATGGTTGAAGAGCAAATGCAGCACGGCAGTCTACGGCGACATTTTCTTGGGCAAATGTTACGTATTCGACTGGTGGAGTTAGACAACATGTGTATTCTCAAGCTCACGAGAGGATGAGCCATTCTCTTAAAATGATAAATTAACTCAATCTATCATATATGATACAACTTTTCTTTTCTTTTTTTTTTTCTAAAAGAGAAGGATAAATCAATTGCAATTGAATCAGCCAATCAATTCTTGAATTGAGATTTTGGAATGATTTGCAGGTAAAAGCACCGATCATGGATCAAAACATTTGCCATTGGGTTATTAGCTAGAGTGGCTCTCCTCATCATTTTCATTGCCTTCATCAGAAGAGTTTTTGAAGGAAATTGTAAAATTTGAAATGCCCATCTTCTAAATCTTTTTAATTTTCTTCATCTCAGCTGATCTTATATCATTACGTATCATTCAATGGCTTTCTTCTCATGTAGGTAAGTAACTTTCCATCTCCTCCAATCACAATCCCAGAAAACGCTTTGAATTGCTCTTGCTTTTGAGTGACCCCCCTTTTGCTTCTTTCTTTCCTTTTTTCTCCATCATGATGACTGCTTTTCCCTGATATTGCCTTTTGAGTACTGGCTTTACATGTAAATTATCCCAAAAAGCAAAAGATGCGGAAGCCTATGAAGGGCTTGGTGACCTTGGAAAAGATGGGAAAGAATGATGAGTGTATCATGTCACTATACATTTTAATGAAAGGGGCAAAGAAAAGATGGTGTCTTTGCGCTCCACTCCACGTAAAGTCGCAGTGTCGCGTCTGGTAGTGGAGGGGGAACTGTCCCTTTTGTGCATGGTGTTCTGTTTACCTTCGAATTAGATCCATCCCTTATCAGCTGCCGTTGCTCATTTGTTGTGCATGTGAGGGGATAAATTTATGAGTTCTATTGTATGTGTAAGCAATGCAATTGGATTTTTCATTTTAGAGTTTTACTTTTCCATCACATTAATTGGGTTGAGGATTATTGATTGATGTATAAGTGTGACCAATGTATGCCAAAATGGTCACAATCTTGACTACTCCTTGTGGGCTGGATCAAATCATTCTGAATTTGTAAGTCGAAGTTGTTCATTGATTGGATGCATGAGATTGATTCTATCTACTCGAGAGAGATGGAAATTATGCATTCAATTTTGGGGGCTTTTGCCCCACTCGGTCTTCTGATATTTTGAAGTAGTTGAAAATACATAAAAACCCAAATTCTAGATAAACAGAAAATGCAAAACATTCAATATTACCAGACTTGTTGAGCATGAGAAACTAGCTACTCCAATCACTGGAATAAATACGCTTGATTTAGTTGTCCTCACTAGATCAAAATTTCTCACACAAAGGGGGAATAAAAAAGAACTTTAGACCTGCCCCTACATGTAGCTAATGTGATTGATTGGTTATACTATATCCGCGCCTCTTGTGCATATCCAAAATAACCTCCCATAATGAATTTAGGAAACATGGAGACCAACACAAAGAAACGTGGAGACCAACTTTATTTAAGCGACTAATTTCAAGGTCAACCTAAGAACTAGACCAGGCTATTTTCCTTTTTATTTTTAGTTTTATCATATAATATGAAAAATCTACATTGTGTCAAATATTAAACTATAATTTTTTTGATGTTTGCTTCAAGATAATATATCAAACATACTCGATTTCAACAAATTTTTTTGTTTAAAAAATAGAACCTACTCCAAACGATCTTTGAAATCATGGAGGGAGGGAAGGGGGGGGGGTAAGAGTGAAAATACTCAATCATAAAATTTGAGGCTAAACAGATGCAGAAAATTATTGTATGGGTTATTTTACAAAACCACGATTGTCTAATCTATTTATATCTTTATCCATATATGTTATTTGTTAAAAGTCATTTTTCTTTGTATGAATTTCTAAAAGTTCATTTTGATGAAAAGATGATAATGGCGAATTAAACTTTATCATTGGTTTTATGATTATATTGTTTGGGCAATATGTTTAATTAAATAAAGCCGAAACGAAATTAAAATATTTGGTTCGAGTTGAAATGTAGTCCATGTGGAACCACAAGCACGCTTAACACAATTGAGCACGAGGGCAACCCTCTTAAATGAGACGGCAGTTGAAATAACTAAGATGAAGGAAGAAAGTGATAATAAAATTGTCAACCTAAATAAATAAGGGTTTTGATCTTTGTCTTGATTTGTTTTTATTATCCCTATCATTGAATCATTTAGATAATATAAGCAAACTATAATGTAAAGTCCGAATATCTAATTTTCAATGGATCATTTTTCTATGTATGCATTTGTCTTTTTTTTTTTTTTTTTGGTCTTTGTAATTACGTAGGCATTTGTTTAGGTTTATTACAATTTTCACACTCATGCAATAAGCTCTCATTGCCCTCTGTCCATCAATTAGTTTGATCTGCTTACAAATTACTCATAGAAAATACACTAAGCATGAGCCAGCCAAGGGTGCCATAAACACTGTTGGTCCCAATCTATCCGTTGTTGGCAATGTTGCCACAACATATCTGAATTCTTAAATTATGTAAAATTAAGGTATTTATTTATTCAATATATACTTTGAGACTCACATATTTGATTCTTTAGGCAGAGGAAAAAATGCAACTTTTTTCATATGAGTAAGGGTGCGCATGGTAACGTTTTTATTCCGGGAAACTATTTCTTTTCAGAAATAGTTTATATTTATTTATTTCTACTCCGGGAACAATTTCTGACTAAAGTAAGGTGTTTGGTTATTATACAAAATTTCTATTTTTGGAATAGAAAAATAATAGAAATGCGTTTGATAAAAATCTATAAATTTGTGTATTTATTTGTTTTTTCTTTTAACTCACGAACCACTGACCACCACCTGCCACCGCACGACCACTGCATGATCTCTGCACGATCGTTGTACGACTACCACACGGCCATCGCACAACCGCTGATCATTGTTGCCGACTGCCGCCGCATAATTACCACCCACAGCCCATCGGCCGCGGGAGAGGGGCGGTGGCCGGTGAGCTGTAGTAGTGACGGTTGGTGGTTGTGCGGCGTTTGGCGACGGCAGGTTACCAGGGGATGGTGGCAGTTGTCGGTCGGTGGGCTGTGGGTGGTGGCCGGTGGGCTATGGGTGGCGGCAACTATTGGCAGTCACCGGTCAACTGCTGATGGTGGCTGCGGGTAGTAGGAGGTGGTCGATGGTTGGCAAGCGGCTGGTTGGCGGTGGCTGCAACAAGGAAGAAGAACAAAAAAAAAAACTTATTTTAAGAAATTATTCATGGAAACAAGAAACTACTTTTTTTTTTGTCTTATTTTTGTTTCAAATCTATTCCCCAGCCACTTTTCTATTCTAGGGAATAAAAAAATAAGTTGACGTTACCAAACAGATTTCCGTTCTTTTTTTGTTCTGGGGAACCAAAAAAAAATAGAAATCGGAAGAATAGAAATGTTACCATGTAGACGCACCTGAATCGTAGGAGAGATCTTGCCGGCAACTGCTTCAGGATCTCGATGGCGACATTGTGAGGGATCTTCGGGTCGTCATGACTCATCATCGTCGTCGGAGGAACTCATGGTGGTAGGGGTTTGACGAGAAGAGCGAAGTAGAAATGTTGGGAAGGATTTTACTTCGCAGTGTCCTTCACCTCTCTCTATTTTGTCACGTGACATAGCACAATCTTGTCACGTGACTTGACACCCAATTTTTCTAACGAACACTCTCCGTAAGTTTTTTTTTAGAGTGATTAGGCTTCGGACTTACACGGTCGATTTCCCATTTTTGGAATCAGAAATCCTGTTGACCTTGATAGCAAACTGATTAATTCTAGGGTTGACTGATAACTAGACAGAGTTATTTTTTTTAGGTGAGTGTTTTGCTGTGGCTTGTCCACTAAGGGTGCGAATGATAACATTTCTTGACTGGAGAAGAGTTTTTTTTTTCAAAAATAATTATTTCTATTTCTATTTCGAGGAACAATTTCTGAGTAAAAGAACCTATTTGGTAACTGCTCAAAATTTCTACTTTTGAAATAGAAAAATAATAGAAATGTGCAAATATTTTTTTTATTCATTTTTTATTCTTGCTCATGGATCGCCGATCGCCAATTGCTCATCAGCGGTCGTTGGTGGCCGATGAGCTATGCGGCGGCGGTCAGCGACCGGCGGGCGGTGGCTCCAGGAAGTTGAAGGTGGCTGCGGCAAGAGAGAGAAATAAAAGAAAATTAACTTATTTCTAGAAATTGTTCTCGGGAATGAGAATCAACTTTTTTTTGTTTTTCGTTTCTCGCTCCAAATCTATTCTCGGCTAAATTTCTATTCCCGAAAATAAAAAAAATAAATTGGCGTTATCAAACGGATTTCTGTTCTTTTTTTTTTTTTTGTTCTTGAGAAGAAAAGAATAGAAATTGAGAGAAATAGAATTGTTATCATGCAGCTTCCCAACTAGATTCCTTGTTTACCGCCGGGCCCTCACCAACCACTGCCCTCCCCCTAAACTTTTCTCCACCTGGGAGGTGTGGATACCTAGGAGACTTATGGAGCAAGCTTCTGCTCTCAGTTAAACCTTTTAAGGATATTTTGTTTCATTATTATATGCAGAAAATATACATTGTGTCATGTATGAAATTGTAGCTTTTTTTTTTTTGCAGAATAATATGTCAAACATATTCAATTTCAACAAATATATTCTCTTTCAAATAATGAATTTACTCCAAGCAATCCTTGAAGTAGTGGAGAGAGAGAGTTTCTCAATGACAAAACTCTAGACTAAACTATTACGATTTAAACAAGTTGTATGGATCATCTTACAAAATTAGGATTAACTAATCCGTTTACTTTTTATCTCCATAGATTATTCACTAAAAGTAATTTGCTTTAAACTAGAATCAATGCTTCAAATCAAATTGTATATGATTTCTAAGTATGAATTTCTAAAGGTTCCTTTTGTTGAAAGGATGACATTGGCAAGTTAAACTTTTTTTTTTTTTTTTGGTCGAATGGCAAGTTAAACTTTATCATTTATTTATGATTCCATTGTTTGGCATTATGTTGATTAAATAAAGTCGAAACAAAATTAAATGTTCAGTTTGAGTAGAAATGTAGTCCATGTTGCGCCACAAGCACGCCTGACATAATTGAGCAGAAGGATGACCCTTTTCAACAAAATGACAATCAAAATAGCTGAGATGAAGGAAGAACAGTGATAATAAAATTCATTTTAAATAGATTATCTATTCTATGTATTCACGTATGCATGCATTTCTCTCTCTCTCTCTCTCTCTCTCTCTCTCTCTTTTTAAATTTTATTTTATAAGAATGTAGGCATTTGTTTAGGTTTATCACAATTGTCCACCGGGCATCAATGTATATTTCTGGTGGAATTTAGCAATGACTTTATTATTTTCAAGACTATTCCTAATATTGTTAATTCAATTAAAAATTTCTTAAAGCAAACAAGCTATAACCTAGATTTGCAGTCTCCAAATCATTAAACGGTCAAACAAGTATGCACTCAGATAACGATGTGTCGCATTGGATGTGAAAATCTAACCAGTGAGGTGAAATAAAAGTTTCTGTAATACCTAACCTAAAACAGAAGATACAAGAATTTTATATGAAATCTCATAGAATATATTATACAGTAAAACATACATCAAGCATATTGATATTTCATCCAATAAGTTCTCATTGCTTTCTTCCATCAATTAGGTTGATTTGTTCACATATTACTCAGAAAAGTACACCAAGCATGAGCCAGCCAAGGGTGCGATAACCCCAGCCAGCCCCTTTCAATCTGTAATTGGCAAAGTCACAGCACCATATCTAAATTCTTAAAATATATAAAATTGACATAACGATTTATTTGACATGTACTTTGAGACCCACATATCTAATTCATTAGGTAGAGGAGAACTGCAATTCCTTTTTCAGATGAGTAAGTTTATAGATTGCATCATCAACTTCATAAAACAAGAGGGTCATTAGGTGGAATAATCCCACAAGCAGCTTCACAGGGCAAAGACAACAATTACAAGCTGCTCTCAAACAAGCATGAACTACACAAATCTAGAGCGTTACATCAAACAGACGCTAAACTGGACTGATTTCAGGTTTGATCCATCTAAGAATATATCCTACTGAAACTAGACAGACTTCAAATCGATGCTTGAACATCCTCCAAAAGAAGCAGCAGCTTGATCACAAACCCTTCCAGATAAACTATATGCAGGCATGCTGAAGAAACTATAGAACATTACTTTCTGCCACTCTTTGCCTTCCCCATTTGTAGGAGCCAGGTGAATTCAAATTGCCAATCACCATAATTCCCGTTAATAAAGTAGCACTCCAGCACCTTGCACCAGACTTGAGAGGAAAACTGCAATTCAAATTCACTTTCCCGGATGTCTTATCAAAGAGGAAGCAGAGAGATTATCTCATCTACAGTCCACATTCTCAGGGGGTGGAAATAATTGTTGACGTGCCAAATCATTAGTGTACCATAAGATGGAATGAGAGTTCCAACCCACAACTCATTTAGGGGGAACAGAGAACCGTGATGATACACTTTCCAATGTTTCCTTAATGCATTAATGCAGCTGTCTGCATCGACCAATAAATGATCCTATTACATATCTAGTGCTACCAAAAGGTGTTGAGATAGGAAACAAAATGCAGTAGTCTGTAGTGGCACCGTTTGCAATGCACAGAAAGCAAGATGCTTAATTCAGATTCTGTATAGTTTGGTCTTATAGAAGCTAAAAAGGGCTTATGATGGCGTCAAATCAAACACATACATGTATAGCAATCAAAAGGCTTCTCTTTTTTCTTTCCGATTTTTTTCTGCATCATCTCAAATCTGCTAGTAGCTGCAACACTGAAGGTGTATGTGCGGCTTGCACACTTCCACTCATACACGAAATGCGCCAAGTCCAAAGAAAAACTTAAAAGTGAAAATGAACATGCATTCTAAAGCTTGCAAGAAGTACCAAAAGTAAATGGACACCACCTCACTACTTCTCCTCGTCATTTTATGCCAGAGCACTTACGAATATAACCATATCTTCTCAATTCAGATGTAACTTTCATTTTTCAGCAGGCAGAATCAATCTTGACTGATAAATGTAGCAGCAAATGAGTCCTATCTAAAGTGAAAAGAGGCTCTCTACAACAGGGACCAATTCGCAGCTCATTGACAATGGAAGATTTGCAAGTTGTCCAGTGATGGGATTCCAAGAAACTCGTTCTTCGCAATTTATTTCAATAAGAAGCTCACCATTCCACATGAAGCCATCAAATCCTGTTATTACTCCATGAGTCTCAAAAGTATACAGCTTACTCCAAGACTCAGGCATGCCATAGTCTCTCATAACCCAAACAGAAGAATGCCCAGCTCCCTTCCCACCACTAAAAAACACAGCCAGCAGGTCATTCAATACTGCCACAGACAATACTGAATGGAGACTGTCTGTGCTCTCGGTATGAAACATCTCTCCCGGCAGAGCCATTTCATCAAACACCTCACCCGAGACATCGAACAAGGCTATTGATCCGAATTCACCCCCTTTTCGATCGAAAGCATACCAGTGCAAATTCCCATTCAACAAGACCGCTCTGTTGCTGTAGGAGAGAGCCGGGACCTCACATTCCACAGTTCTCCAGGAATCTGTACTGAGCGAGTAAATCTCGACTCGAGGCTTTCTGTCATGACGCTTTCTGTTGCGGAAGCTCCAACGGCGAACACCTGGAAATTGGAGAACCCTCACAACATGATAGTCACTAGACTTAGCGTCAAAGTAAAACCCGAGAACTACACGACCACCCGCCATGGAAAGGAATTGCTGCTCCTCCGGACCATATAGTCGAACCGCCTTGTGCTTCCTGGTGAATAAATTCCACAGATACATCGCCCGCTCGATGCCATCTCCGGAACTCTCTGCGACGCAGATCAAACCATTACACGAACCGACGAAGCGGTAACGGTCGGGAGGAGCGGTGAACGGGAATTCGATTGGCGACCGGGAAGGAGGCAGGGTGAGAGACTCGTTGGGAAACAGAGAGCACGGGCTCTGGACAGCATCATCGCCACGGTCTAGACACACGAGATGCCGACTGGAGGCGTCGAGAGCGGAGTGGCTCCAGTGGAGGGCCACGAAACGTGGGTCGTCGATGGTGGAACGCCACGACCGGCAGACACACCTGAACCGGAGGAGAGATCTCGCCGGCAATCGCTTCAGGATCTCGACGGCGACGTCGTGAGGGAGCTTCGGGCCGTCGTCGTCGGAGCCGGAGGAACTCATGGCGGTTTCAGGGGTTGAGAAGAAGGGCAAAGTAGAAAGCTGGGAAGAAACCCCGTTGACCTTGATGGCAGGCCCACTAATCTCGGGGTCAATCTCAGAACAGGGAGGAGCTAATTTTTTCTTTAATCGCTTTCACTATATTACATGAAAAATCTGAATGGAATTATAGTTTTTTTTTTTAATCTCAGAATAATATGTTAAACACATGCCATTCGAACAAATATTACTCCAGACAATCCAGACAATGACAAAACTTAAGACTAAATCAGTGAAGAACAAATTACAATTCAAACAAGTTGTTTGGATCATCTTACAAAATTACAAATATACATTGTATAGTTTATTTGCTAAAAGTCATTTGCACTTAAACTAGAACCAATGCTTCGAATTAAATAACATATAATTTCTTAGTATGAATTTCTAAAGGTTTTTTTTTATATTGAAAATATGACATTGGTAAATTAAACTTTATCATTTATTCATGATTTCATTGTTTGGGCATTATGTTAAAGTCAAAACAAAATTAAAATGTCCAATTCGGGTTGAAACGTAGCCCTTGTTGAAGCACAAGCACATTTAACATAATTGAGCATGAGGGTGACTCTTTTCAACATGATGACAATCAAAATAGCTAAGATGATGAAAGAATATTGATAATAAAATTGTCAATCTAAATAAATAGGTGTTCGGATTTTTGTGTTGACTTGTTTTTGTTATCCCTATCATTTTATATTTTAGATAAATATAAGCACACCATAGCGTACGATCCGATATCTCATTTTAAATGGATTATATGTTCAATGGATTCACGTATGTATGCATTTGTCTTTTTTATAAGTATATGGGCATTTGTTTACGTTTATTACAATTCTCAAATTCATCCACCGAGTATCAATGTATATTTAAGTGGAATCTAGCAATTACTTTATTAATTTCAGGACTATTCGTACAAATATTGTTAATTCAATCAAAAAATTCTTTAAGCAAAAAAGCTAAAGCTTAAATTTGCACTCTCCAAGTCGCTAAACGATCAGACTCGTATGCACGTAGATAGCAAGGTGCCACGTTGGACGCAGAAATCTAACTCGTGAAGTGAGATAAAAGTTTCTGCAACACCTAACATGAACCAGAAGATATAGCAATTTTATAGAAAATCTCATGGAATATAGTTAGTTAATATATAGTAAAACATACATCAAGCATATCGACATTTCTTCCAATAAGCTCTAACTTTCCTCTATCCATCAATTAGGTTGATTTGCTGACATATTACATACAGAAAATACACCAAGCATGGGCCAGCCAAGGGCGCAATAACCCCGCCAAGCCCTTGCAATCCATTATCAGTAATGTCACAACAACATATCTATATTCTTAAAATACGTATAATTGAAAAAAAAAATTATTTGATATGTACTTTGAGACCCACCTGCCTAATTCATTAGGTAAAGGACAACTGTAATTCTTTTTTCAGATAAGTTGATACATTGTATCATCAACTTCATAAAACAAGAGGGTCATTAGGGGGAATATTCCCACACGCAGCCCAACAGGACAGAGACAACAATTACAAACTGTACTCAAACAAGCATGAACTACACATATCTAACGCGTTGCATCAAACAGACGCTAAACTGGACAGATTTCAAATTTGATCCATCCAAGAATATCCCCTTGAAACTAGATAAAATTCAAATTGATGTTAAACTAAAACATTAATGAATCTAAGAACATCCTCCACGAAAGCAGCAGCTTGGCCATGAAGCTTTCCAGATAAACCATATACTGGCATGCCGAAGAAACTAGCACATTACTTTCTGCTCTTCTTTGCCATTCCCCATTTGCAAGAGCCAGCTGAACTCAGATTGACAATCACCAGAATTCCTATCAATAAAGAAGAGCCCCAGCACCTTGCACCAGACTTGAGAGGAAAACTACAATTTGAATTCACTTTCCTGGATGTCTTATCAAGGAGGAAGCAGAGAGTATCTCATCTACAGACCACATTCTCACAGGGCTGATGAAATAATTGTTAACGTGCCAAATCATTGCTGTACCATAAGATGTAATGAGACTTCCAACCCACGACTCATTTGGGGGAAAGGTGTACCGTGATAATATACTTTCCAATGTTTCCTTAATGCATTAGTGCAACTGTCTACACTGATCAATAAACAAGCCTATTAGGTTTGCATTGTCAGTGCTACCAAAAAGTCTGGAGATAAGAAACAAAACACAGTAGTCTGCAGTTGCACTGTTCGCAATGCACATAGAGTAAGATGTGGAGAAGCTGAAAAATGTTTATGGTGGAACCAAATCAAACACACGGATGCATGGTAAGCAAAAGGCTTCATCTGTCTTTTCTTTTTTCTTTTTTTTCCACATCATCTATAATCTGCTAGTAGCAGTAACGTCGAAGGTGTAGAAGCAGTCTTCAGTTGCACACTTTCACTCATACACAGAACACACTTTGATTAGTCTAAATGAAAACTCAGTGAAAAAGCATATGCATTCTAAAGCTTGCAAGAAGTACCAATAGTAAATGGGCACCAGCTCACTTCTTTTGCTCATTATTTTGTAGCCAGAGCGGATATGAATATGACCATTTCTTCTAAATTCAGAAGCCTTTTTCCACTCTCAGACAGAATCATAGGCTCTTTACCATTGTTCGATAGTGGAAGATTTGCGTAATTTCCCGTAATTGGATTCTAAGAAACACATTTCCCTCACAAGCTCACCATTCCCGGTGAAGCCATCGAATTTTGCTACTAGTCCAGTCTCAAAAGAATACAGCTTAGTCCAAGACTCAGGCAGGCTGTACTCCTTCACAACCCAAACAGAACAAATGGAATGCGGTTCAGGATGCACAACTGCATCGGTCAAATTAATGGAAACAGCTAGCAAGTCATGTAATGACTCCACAGTCACTACTAAATCGCCATTGTTTTCGTCAAAAATCTCTTCCAGCAGAGCCATTTCATCAAACACCTCACTGACGACATCCAACAAGTATATTGATGCATCTCCACTCGCATGCCCCAGATCATCCAACGTGGCAGCAAACCCGTGCAGATATTCATTCAAGGAGAACGAGGGTATGTAGCCAAACAAAGGAGGAACCTCACGATCCAAACTTCTCCACTTGTACTAAGTGAATGAATCTTGACTCAAGAGTTTATCTTGCCAAAGCATCAGAGACAATCATTTGGAAAATAGAGAATCCTCACAATCTTATCATCGTTAGACTAGCATCAAAGCTGAATCCTAGAGTTACATGAATCTTACGTGCTATTTCTTCCCAATTCAGATGCAACTTTCAACTCCTCTGCAAGCAACATGACTCTTTCATACCAATACATGTAGCAGCAATCAAATCATATCTAAAGTGAAACAAGGCTCTCTACAACATTGACCAAAGCACATGGTGTTGATAGTGGAAGAAGTGCGATTCTTCCCGTGATCGGATTCCGAATAATTCGTCCTCGATTGTCTATTTCCATAAGGAGCTCACCATTCCGCGTGAAGCCATCAAATCCTGTTACCAGTCCACTAGCCTCAAAAGTATACAACTTAGTCCAAGAATCAGGCGCACCATAGTCTCTCATAACCCAAACAGAACAAATGGAATGTGATTCAGGATGCCCAGCTGCCTCCCCACGACTAATGAACACAGCCAGCAAGTCACTCAATACTGCCACAGACCCTAGTAAACCACCATTTTCTTGGTGAGAAATCTCTTCCGGCAGAGCCATTTCATCAAACACCTCACCTATGACCTTGAATGAGATTATTGATCCACATCCAGCCTCCTCTCGATTGAAAGCAAGCCAGTGCAGATTCCCATTCAAGAAGACCACGGGCTCATGGTAGCATAAAGCAGGAACCTCGCACTCCAAACTTCTCCAGGAATCTGTATTGAGAGAATAAATCTTGGCTGAACACTTAGTCCGGCCAAAGCGTCGACGATGGTTAGCTGGACAGAAGAGAATCCTCACAATCTTATAGTCATTAGACCCAACATCGAAGCCAAATCCTAAACTTATACAAGCAGCCTTCTCACGAAGAATTGGATTCTCCGGAGCAGGTCGTGGAATGGCCTTGTGCTTTCTGGTGAATAAATTCCAAAGATACATCGTCGGATCACTGCCAATTATGAAACTTCCGGTGACACAGATCAAACCATTACACGAACCGACAAAATCGTAACTGTGGAGAGGGGCAGCAAAGGGCATTTCGATTTGAGACTTGGAAGGCAGAGTGAGGGACGCATTGGGTAACAGGGAGCACATGTCCTGGAGAGGATCGCACACCAGATGCCAATTGCAGGCGTCCAGAGCGGAGTGGCTCAGGTGGAGGGCCACGAAACGAGGGTCGTCGATGGTGGAACGCCATGACCGGGAGACGCACCTGAATCGGAGGAGCGATCTCACCGGCAACCGCTTCAGGATCTGGACGGCGACGTCGTGAGGGAGCTTCGGGTCATCGTCGGAGGAGGAACTCATGATGGGCAGGGGTTTGACAATAAGGCTCCCCTGCTGACAAAGCAGAATATTTTTCTTTTGATATCACTCGCTCTCGTTCGAAAAGCACCAAGTGTCTTCCCCACATAATATAATAGGTAGCGCGGGCATGAAAACTAATTAACATGTATAAGATCAATGGAAAAATGATTATATGATAGTATGTAATGTATCGTGAGAATAATCGTAAAAAAATTAAACTATAAATAATTATAAATTAATGTTGGACCTATTTTTTAAAATAATTTATAAATTATAATAAATTGTTATTCTCATAATATCCTAAAAATTATTATGTTAACAAAGCCTTAAGATTATTAATTATTATCATTTCTCAAACCTTGAAAATTTTCTTTTTTGCTTATACAATTTCATGGGAGACGCAATAAGTAAAGAGCTAAAAGCATATCAATAGACTCTTAAAAACTAATGAGTGACATTGTCGGTAAGGGTGTGACAACATACTTGAACCCAACTGACTCCAACTGAAAATTTTAGTTGGGGTCTCATTCCAGTGAACACGATAAGTTAACAAAAAAAAAAATGAATATCTTGATGATGCGGCTCAATTTGGGTCATGAAAAATAAATTTTAAACACTAAGATGTTGTTTGGTAACTATCTAAGCAGTACTAGATTCTGTTTTTTTGTTTCCAAAAGTAATTTTGGAACAAAATCGCGTTTGATAAAAATTTTTTCCTGAAAACAAATTTCTATTTTTTTTTTTTGTTTCTGAAAGTAGATTTGGAATAGAATCAAGAATAAATAAAAAAAAAGTTGATTCTTATTTCGTGAACAAATCTAAGAATAAAAAAACTCTTCATCTTCCATTTTCTCTTATTCTTCTTTTTTCTTATTCTTCATTGACCGCCACCACCGTCCGCCGCTGTTCGCCATCGTACGATGTTGGCCGCCGCCGCCGTTGGTCGCCGAAGGCTTGCTAGGTCAGGGCGAGGTCTGGCGAGTTTGCCAAAGACAAGCCTAGCCATCGGCGAGGCTTGGCCAGGTGAGCCTCACCCAGCCCCGGTGAGGCCGCCCTAGCCACCGGCAAGGCTGGGTGAGCCTTGCCCAGCCGTCGATGAGGCTCAGCTAACAAGGGCCAGCCTCGTTGAGGGCCGGCGACGCTCCTGTGAGGTCGCTAGCCCTCGTCTTGCCGATTGTTGGTCTGACGACCAGCCAAAAGAAGAAGAAGAATAGGGAGAAAAAGGGAAACAATAAAAGAAAAAAAAAAGGAAAAAAGTAAAAAAAATTATTTAAAAATTAAAAGAAATTGATTTGGAACATAATTAATGAGCATAGTACAAAACATAATTAATTCTAGAATAAAAATTTTTGGACATTACCAAACGGTTTAAAATATTTAGAAATTGCTCTCATGAACATAATAAAAAAGAATCATTTCAGATTAGAATCTGTTCCCAGAAATAGAATCATTGCCAAACGCACCCTAAGCAACTCCAACACCTTTGGCACCACCATTTACCGGACCTCCATGTTCTGCGGCGCCTCCTTCAGATCAACATGAAGAGCTCACCATCAACACTATCAAAGCCGTTGTTCATGGTCATTCGGCTTTCCACGGAAGTCCAAATCTCGACATCTATGGATGTCCATGAAAGCTTTATTAGATGGGCTTAAGGCCCGTCCGCCCAAGTTGGGCCCAAAAAGCTCGGCCCACGGGAATAGGGCCCGTGGAGGGGGAAGGTATAAAAGGGAGGAGAGAGAGAGAAAAGGTATCAGTTGGAAATAATGTACGCTTTTTCTCCTTACGCTCTCTCTCTCTCCCAAAAACGAAGAACAGTAAGCATACGGCGCACTTTTCTTCCCTTCAAGGTTTCATCGGATCGGATTGCTCAGTTTCTCTTCCTCCATCAACGTCGGTGTTTAATCTGTGGCTAAAAGGTACGCTCGAATCCGTGGTGTGCTTTAGGATCGGTGATGCGTGCTGTTTTTCCCGGGCTTCGTCTTCCGCTTTGATTTAGGGGTTCGATTCTGTGTCGAATCCGGTTTTCGGGGATCCGTTATTCCCTACATTGGTATCAGAGCCCTAGTTCACGTTTTTCCCGATCAATTCTTATGTTTTTGATTGATTTTTTGCGAAATCACTTCGGCCGTACGGAACCGGGCGAAAATCCCGACACCCGAGCGCTTTTCGGCCTTTTTTCTGAGTTTTCGTAAGTCGAAATCAAATTTTGAAGGCACTGGGAGAAAGGCGACGTCGAGACGAGTCCGGAGACTGGTCACACGCCGCCGTACGACGCCGTACGTGCCCACATGCGAGGCCAGAAGCCGCTGCGCGTGGGCGCGACGCGCCTGGAAGGGCTGGCTTCGCCAGCGCGTGCGCCACACGCGCCGGTGGTGAACCGGCATGTGCGCGCCGGTCCGCGGACCGACGCGTGCTGACGTCACGTGATGACGTCACCGTGACGTTATCCAACGGTCGGTAACCGTTCGGATGACGTCATCGATGACATCATCGTTGACGACGTTTCGCCGGACGGTCACCGGCCGGCGACTCGACCCGGCCAGCGACCCGACCCGACTCGCGGACGAGGTACGCGCTCGGCATGTGCCGGATGACGTTTGCGTGACGTCATCCCCCGCACGCGCGAGGCACGTGCGGTCGGTCCGCGCGAGCGGTCCGACTGATTCGACCGTCGCGACCGGTCCGACCCGCGCGCCCGTTGACTCGACTCGTTGACCGTTGACCGACCGTTGACCAGTTGACCGTTGACCGACGACCGTTGACTGACCGACCGTTTTCCGTTGACTTTGACTGTTGACCGTTGACCCGAAAAAAAAAAAAAAGGAATTTGTTTCTTTTTTTAAGTCATGCCTATGTGGGTTATAAGTAATCAATTTTTTTTTTTATTCTGCATTTGTTGCATGAATTTTGGAAAATTATGTATTTTCCCTCATATATATTATGGATTATAAGTGATCCATTTTTTAGTTCTGCATTTGTTGCATGAACTATGATGCGTTATGCAAGGATACCTGCAATCCCGAGAACAGACGAGGGAAATGTAATACTTAAAAGGCTGATTTCAGAATTAGCCAATTATTAGTGGCATGATGGTGATTTAGTATCACATGTGATCAAGGTCAATCAGATGATACAGGAAATCATCTGGAATGGTTATCTTATGCCGGATTTTGAGAAGGTGCCGGCTTTGATGAACACTCTTCCACCTGAATGGCAAGCAGTGTTGGATCGGCTATGGGAGGTCAACGTGGTCCTGGGTTATAGGAGGCTGGTGGAAGCTTTTGTAAGAGAGCACTATAGGATTGAGTTGGCCAAAACTTCAACCCTTAGATTGAGCGCCACATGGCGCCAAGTGAATGTGTCTTGGAGGCGACATGAAAGCTCTCCAAAAGTTTTTCCATGGTTGGAAAATGTGCCTTCAAATTTCTCAGATATTATGGCTGATAGATTAGAAGGGACATTCCCTATTTATTTCTTTGATTAATTATATAATGATTACTACCTAATTGTGTTAATTGAAAGCATTATTATTTTTAATTGTATGTCAATTATCTGTTGCTTTCTGTTATTGCTGGTTGCTGTGGGTAATTAGCTGTGGGTAGTAATAGAAGTTTTGTAACTTCATAGAATTGATTTTGCATAAGACAATTATATTAATGATAATTTTAAGTTAGGATTTTTTGGAGGATGATTGGAAACATAGTGACCTTTTGATTCTGAAACCTTACTTGAAATTATTTATTAATATGATGGGTCTATGCAAATAGGGATGCATAAATGATAGGCATTAATTATTCGTGCATGTATGTCTGATGTGTTCAGAACGATGGTTCAGCAACTAAGAATGTAATTGCTGATATGAACGGCAATAATTGTGAAATATTGAATATGAAGATTCAATATGTGCTGAAAAAGCAAGAAGCACTAGAAGCTTTTGACCATGTTATGGAAGATCTTAAGGATGTCATGTGCCATCTTGAGCTAATAGAGGACCGCTTGACGGCATATCAGCGGAAAATAGACATTTGCTATGCTGGTTCTAGCTCAGAAAGGGTTTTGTGCTCTAAATGCAAGCGTATTGATTCGTTCAATATGTGGGAAAGCAAAGGATCAAGTCCTTATTGCAAGAAATCAATAGTTAACCAACACAAGAGAGGAAAACTTCATCAAGAGAATAAAATGTCAAGGGTGAGGTGTTACAATTGTGACAAGAGAGGTCACTATGCTTGCAACTGTTGTGAGCCGAAAAAGGTCAGCACCTCTTGTACATTTGAGAACTTTGCTTATGTGTCAAGTTCTGCATTATAGGCTGAATCCAATCCTTTGTGGAATGTAGATTCAGGAGCGACAGACCATGTAGTAAATGATAGAGAATCCTTCGTGGAATTCCGACGATACCAACTGGAACTAAGTGGATCTATATTGGAAATAACTCCAGAGCTGAAGTTAAAGGGATTGGCACCTGTCAATTGAACATGCATGGTGGACACATCTTGATGTTCAATATGCTCTGGAGATTCGTCGAAATTTAGTGTCTGCCTTAGTGTTGGTTAAGCTTGGTTTTGGTATGAACTTCCATAATAAAGATGTAGATTTGTGTTTAGATACAAACTACTATGGTTGTGGTCACTTACTGAATGGTTTTATTGTACTAAATATTGACTGTGATAATGTCAATATGTTATTCCCTTGTTTCACGTCTTCTACCTTATATAATAATGATGTGAATATGATGGCATGCTAGACTTGGTCATATGGGCCAACAACATATGAATAGACTAGCCAAAGAGGGCTTATTGGGCAATATTGAAAAAGTCGATTTGTCCATAAGTGAGCATTGCCTAGTAGGGAAAATGACAAGGAAACCATTTGGAAAAGGTAAAAGAGCTGAATTTTCTCTGCATTTAATCCATTTGGACGTCTGTGGTTCAATGAATGTGAGAGGAAGGCAATGGGCTGTTTGTTTCATCACTTTTATAGATGATTCTACTTGATACGGATATGTATATTTGATTTCTCATAAATCCGAAGCATAAGTTGTTTCAAAATGTTTATGAATCTGGCAGAAAATCAATTAGACAAGAAAATAAAGGTATTTAGATCCGATTGAGGTTGAGAATATTTATTTGATAAGTTCAGAAAATTATGTGATGAAAAAGGAATAGAAAGATAGTTGTCTATTCCATATACTCCTCAACAAAATGGTGTTGCGGATAGAAGAAACAGAACCCTACTGGAATGGTTAGGTCCATAATGGCGCATGCTAACTTACCTATCACTTTTTGGAGTGATGCGTTGTTAACTGCTGCCAATATACTTAACCGGATGCCTTCCAAATCAGTTATTTCCACTTCATATGAGTTATGGATAGTTAGAAAACTGGACTTAAGTTTTCTTAAGCCATGGGGTTGTGCTGCCTATATTCATGAGTCCTTTCACAAGTTTGGGAAATTGGGTCCCAAAGAAAAATAAGAGTATTTTTATGAGATACTGCGAACACTCAAAAGGGTATGTATTCATAGGTGAGTAGGAAAGTGGGAGTATAAATGAATTTGAATCACAGGATGTCACATTCTTAGTGGATGAATTTCCTAAGAGGGGCGAAATAAGGGAACATAACTCCCTATTTGAAACCTTGGATTAAGATAATGATGTTAATGGAGTTTGTCCAAGTGGGAGTAATATGAGATGTAATGAATTGAATTCAACTCATTCTCAATTGTAACCACCTGATGTGACGACATTATCATTACCTAATCCAAGTGGGAGCATGATGGGGAATGATGTGCTAAGTGTACAATCTCCCATACGGTGAACAAGTCGCCAAAGTATTCCCTGTCGATGTTTTGACATTGAAAGGGAAACTTTTATGGTTGCTCCACAAGATGAGGATGAGCCAAGAAATATTGATGAGGCTCTTAATTGCCCTAATAAGGAAAAATGGATTCATGCAATGAAAGAGGAAATGGAGTCAATGAAATCAAACCAAAGTCTGGGAACTGGTTGATCTTCCAAAAGGGACGCAGAGCTATTGAGGACAAGTGGGTTTTCAAAATAAAGCGAAAGGCTGATGGCTCAATAGAAAGGCATAAGGCTCGCCTTGTGGCGAAGGGGTATAATCAACATGAAGGAATTGATGATGCAAATACATTTTCTCCTGTAGTGAGATTTACCTTGATTCGCATAGTTCTAGCAATAGTGGTTAGTATGGATCTTGAGTTACATCAAATGGATGTAAAGATTGCTTTCCTCAATGGAGAATTAGAGGAAGGAACATATATGGAACTACCTGCTGGTTTCATAGTGAAAGGCCAAGAAGAAAAGGTATGTTGACTTTGGGGGTCGATATATGGCCTTAAGCAGTCATCGAGACAAAGGTATATACATTTTCATAATGCCATAGTGGCATATGATTTTACAATGATTGACGAGAATCATTGTGTATATATCAATGGATCCAATGATCAAATTGTGATCATATCATTATATGTTGATGATATACTGATTGCCGGAAGCAATAAGGAGTTAATTAATACTGTCAAGAGATGGTTGTCTTCCAACTTTGAGTTGAAGGATATGTGATTATAAATCCATAGACACTCCTATTGCAAAAAGGTGAAGGATTGAGCCATAATCTGTGTCTAAGGACTCCACAAGAGAAGGAACAAATGAAACATGTTCATTATGCTAGTGCTGTTGAGAGCTTGATGTATGCTATGATGTGTACAATACCCGACATATGCTTTGCAGTCGGAATGGTGAGCAGATACCAATCCAATCCAGGTCAAGCACATTGGAAAGCCGTTAAGAGAATACTGAGGTATCTAAAGGGGATTGCTGATTATACGTTGAGTTATTAAGGAAAAGGATCTGCGACTCTAAGGCTATTCTAATACTGATTGGAAAGGAGATTTAGATGAAAGAAAATCTATCTTTGGGTTTGTTTTCTTACCAAATAATGGCACCATATATTGGAGCAGTAATAAACAAAAGTGTATAGCCTTGTCCATGATGTAAGTTGAGTTCGTGGCATTATCAGCAGCAGTGTAAGAAAGTGTTTGGCTTAAGAGATTTTTTGGATCATTTAGGTGTTATTGGAAGTGCTGCAGATTCATTGTTGGTTAACTGTGGTAGCCAAGTAGCAAAAAGCGTATACCAAAGATCCAAAATATCATGGCAAGACCAAACCTATAGATACCAAGTATAATCTTGTCAAGGATATGGTTGCACGAAAAGATGTGAACTTAGAGTACATACTACGCATGGACTGGTAGCAGATCCTATGACAAAGCTAATACCTAGGGATGTGTTTTGTGGTCATGTAAAATCTCTAGGATTGCGTAGAGTTTGATGTACTGAATTGTAATTTCCCTGAGATGTTTACATTTATAAAATTTTGTTTTTCATTGATTAATGCCTATGAACCTTGGTATAATCTTTATGCATCTTAATGCTCAGTGCATTATTTTAAGTTGAGAAGTATGTCGGACAGATATAAGATTAGCCCACTCACACGGGTAATCGCCTCTATTTACTGTGTGATAAATAGAGATGAGACTGTTTTTAAGCTTATTATCTAGGTGATAATCGAGAGCGCAAACTTAAAATACGTATGTCGCCTTAACTGAGTGTTAAGATGAGGACATAATACTAAAGATGTCTGAAAGTAAAATACCCCACGCATTTTACTTTATCTGTCTAAGATGCCAGATGTGAGTTCTGATAAATTTTGTGAATAAGTAGATAGGTGAACTCAAGTTAGACATTGGGTATGTCTGAACTATCATCTGTACGGTATTGAAATGTGTAGACATACGCTCCATGGGAAAGGAGTTAATACCGTAATATGTATTTCATACTACGTATGCATGAGACGACCAATAAGAGTGACAAAAAGTTTGATCTCGACTTTTATGACGTGTGAGACTCTTGAGGAAAAGAGTTCCTCAATTTTGAAGTCCCCTCAAGACTCTTACTTATTCTCAAGATTTCTATTTAGTGTTTGCTATCTTAATGTGTTGCCAATGGTCATGAGATGATTCGATCTAATGGGGCATTTCTAGAAAAGCAAACTGGACTGAAATTGAGAGTTTGAAGGAAAGAGGAAGATCGATTTTGAAGAATCACATTATAGTTTTGTATTCACTGGTCGACCAATTATAACTGTCTTTGTGATAATTATAATTGTGAATACAATATATATCATGTTTATAAGAGATCAAGGGAGATATAAATGTGATCGATCGATCTAGGGTACTGCATACTAAATCTACTCGGAGTGTGATGCCCATTATGAGCTGCTATATATTCCTAATAGATGTATAGCAACGAGCTCTCAAAGTATGCTGGTCGCACGGATTATTCACCAGTATGAATGTTGAAGAGAGGTAAAGAGAATCCTGTTCGACCCACCATGTGCGAGTGGGAGATGAAAGCTTTATTAGATGGGCTTAAGGCCCGTCCGCCCAAGTTGGGCCTAAAAAGCTCGGCCCACGGGAATAGGGCCCGTGGAGGGGGAAGGTATAAAAGGGAGGAGAGAGAGAGAGAAAAGGTATCAGTTGGAAATAACGTACGCTTTTTCTCCTTACGCTCTCTCTCTCTCTCCCAAAAACGAAGAACAGTAAGCATACGGCGCACTTTTCTTCCCTTCAAGGCTTCATCGGATCGGATTGCTCAGTTTCTCTTCCTCCATCAACGTTGGTGTTTAATCTGTGGCTAAAAGGTACGCTCGAATCCGTGGTGTGCTTTAGGATAGGTGATGCATGTTGTTTTTCCCGGGCTTCGTCTTCCGCTTTGATTTAGGGGTTCGATTCTGTGTCGAATCCGGTTTTCGGGGATCCGTTATTCCCTAAGTCCGTATGTCCATAGCCATGTCCATGCTCGTACACAGTTGAGCTCTGTTCTTTTCCTTCTCATCTTGATCTCAATGAGGCTGGCGGTCATGGAGCCTCATTGTCTCTATATTGGGAGAAGACACTCTAGATTTTGGCTCCGTTCATTTCATAAAAAATAATTTTCAAGAAAATCTTTTCTAAATATTTCGACGTTTATTTAATGGAAAATGAATTGCTTGGGGAAAATTATTTAAGTCTTTTGAACTAAGGGAAAATATTTTCTACTTTTGAAATGTAAAAAATATTTTCCTCACTTAATCTCTATTATTTGACATCTTTATAAGCTCTCACTTTCTTCTCCCCCTCCTCCTCCTCCTCTTATTATTATTATTTTTTTTTCTGAAATTTTAAAATAAATAAATAAATAAATTTTAAATTGAATTATTTTTATTTTTATTTTTCGTTTCTTTTTTTCCTTTTCTTCTTTCTTGGCAGGTTAGAGGGAAGCAAAGAAAATAAAAAATTAATAATTAATTTTTTTTAAAATAAAAATAATTAAAAATTAATTTTAAAAGTAAATTAAATGAAAAGAAGAGTGTATGGAGGAAAATATTTTCCTTATTAAATAACAAAAAAATATTTTCCAACTCATTTTCAGATTTCACTCGAATATCGGAAAATAATTACATTTTCCTAGAAAATAATTTATTGAAAATAATTACATTTTCCTAGAAAATGATTTATTGAAAAATATCTTTTAAAAAGTCACATTTTTCGCAAAATGAACATAGCCTAAAGTACCTCATTGCCTATGAAGATGGTCTCAATGATGACGTCTCGGAACTCGTACTGCAATCTCAAGATCCGTCCATGGTGATGTGCTTGGCTTATGGAGCACGTTGTACTGAGCTTATGACTCAAGCCAAATTGAACCATCATTTCGGCTCAGGTTCTATACGGGTCGGGTCTCAAGTTAAGTCATATAAAAATAAATATCATCCATGCATGAGTCGGTTTGGGTTTTGGTGAATGCCCTGCAACCTGAACAAAAACATAAGTCGATTTGTGCATTGCCGGGACGTTCATGCACAAACCAGTGGTTATCGAAGGCGATTCAAATGCTTATAGTGCCATGGATCAAACGGAACAGTTCTTTGGCAACCCCATTTCGTCAAAGATCTTATCTGCTACCAAAAAGAAGATTATCGACGATAACACTATCGACGATCTTCATCGACACCAATCAAGATCCATTACAAATTTCTATTGAGAAAGATCCTTGAGCTGTTCTTCAACTTGCACACCGAATTCAACTGTCCGCCACATATTTGTACTAAGGCTATGAACTTAGACTTTAGTGACTAATGGTATCCTCCATATTTATTAGGAAAACAAGTAATCATTAATAAACTTATAGTTATTAATCCCGTGGCTGTATCCAAATCCTAGAACCATGCGAGCAGCATACACTTCAACAAATCAATGATCTGAAGGCAAGCTCAAAATCTCCTCATGCTTTCTAGTGTATATTTTTCATAGAATTATTGTTTAATTGTGAACTTTAGCATTAGCATCAGCATCAGCATTAACAACACAGATCAATCCATTGCACGAACCAGGGCACCACAATTGCTCGGAGGGCTAATGAATGGAACTTCCACTTTTTACTATGAAACGAGGGTAAGAACTTAACTGGATATAGAGAGTTCATTCGATTGCAGGAAAAGTATCAATCTGTGAGAGGACATACCAATTTGTGCCATTGAAAGCGCAACGCTTCAAGTGCATGGCTGCCAAGGTAGGAAATTCGATCGTGCAATGCCACAATTTGGAGATGCATTTGAATCTCGTGTGATATTTCACCGGCAATCTCTTCAAAATTTTCAGGACTATCTCATGAGGGAGATTCTTCTCTAGCCTCATCGTCAATGAAGCAAGCCGAATAGGCAAAAAGCTCTAAAACTCAAGTTGATTTTGATCAAATTATGAGTAATTTTGTGAGATAGTAAGAGGACAAAAGGTTGCTCATCATGCTTAGTCTCTTTGTTGTCTGTCGAGTTCAATTTTTTTTATCTTAACTTCTCATATAGTGGTCTTTAGAGGGAAAGAAATCTCAATATCATAAGATAATTTAGTGATGTTACAATTATAGCAAAAACGGATCGATTTATCCTTCTCTATGTCCCAGCCACCTAAGGCTAGCTCAAAGGCCACACAACGGCCTCCGATGGCCATTTCTGATTAATCACATGGTGATTAACATGGCCTAAAACCGTGAGGACCAGGGAGCGATCTAAATTGGCCCTGAGGCCCCTTGAAAGCCTATATCCTGCTAACCATTTTGCAATTTCATCTATATAAGTTATTCACTACAAATCATTTGCATTTAAACTAAAATCTATGTTTTGAATTGAACCACATGTAATTTTTACGCATGAATTTTTTAAGGTTTCTTTTGATGAAACTTGACATTCACAAGGTAAACGTTATCATTTGTTTATAATTCCAATGTTCAAACGCTAATGTAACGAATTAGTCAAAACAAATTGAAAAGAAACTCGCGTCTTTTTATCGAGACTAACGGTTGATATAGGTAGTTTGCGGTTTGATTGATTTTTTTTTTTTAAATCAAAATGTTTGGTTTGAGTTGAGGTGCAATCCAAGCCGAACCACAAGCATGCCTAATACAATTCAGAATGGGGGATATCATTTGATTTTATTGCCCCCATCATTAGATTATGTCGATAATTATTAGCACACCACGTATCCCTTCAACTAGATATCCTTCAAATCGATGTTTAAGTAAAAAATTGATCAATCTAAGAACGTGCTGCACAGAAGCAGCAACTTGACCATGAAGCAGAATGTTTCTTGCCTTCCACATAGACTATGTGTTGACATTCCGAAGAAACTTCAACGTTACTTTCTGCTGTTCTATGCCATTTCCCATTTTTGCAAGAGCCAGGTGAACTCAAATTGCCAATCACCACAAATCCTGTTAGTAAAGAAGAGCTCCAGCACCTTGCACCAGACTTTAGAAGAGAAATGCAATTTAAAATCACTTTCTTAGATGTCTTTCATTGGAGGAAGCAGAGAGATTATCTCATATACAGACCACGCTCTCAGATGGCTTGACATGCAAAATGATCAGTGTATCATTAGATGAAGGGAGACTTCCGACCCTAGAATTATTTGGAGGAATAAAAGAGCGTATCACGATGATACAATGTCCAATGTTTCCTGTATCGGTTAATGCAGCTGTCTGCATGGATCAATAAATGAGCTTACTAGGGATGCATTACCAGTGCTACCAAAAAATCTTGAGATAGGAAACGAAATATAGCAGTCTGTAGTTTTACTAGTTGCAATGCCCAGAGATTGAGATTCGTGATTCCAGCCGTGAATAGTTAGATCTTATAGAAGCTGAAAAATGCTTATGGTGGCATCGAATTTAACACATACATTCATAGCATTCAAAGAACTACATCATTTTCTTCCGCATCATCTAAAATCTGCTAGTACCGGCAACCCTTGAGTTGTAGATATAGTGTTGAGTTGCATACTTTCACTCTACAAAGAACACACTTCACTAGTTTAAAGAAAAACTCATAGTGCAAATGAAAATGCTTTCTAAAGCTTGCAAGAAGTAGCAAAAGTAAGTGGGAACTAGCTCACTACTTTAGGTGGAATTTAGCAATTACTTTATTATTTTCAAGACTATTCCTACTAATATTGTTTAAGTCAATTAAAAAAATTCCTAAAGCAAACAAGCTATAACCAAATTTTGCAGTCTCCAAATCATTAAACAATCAAACATGTACGCATGTAGATAACAATGTGCCACGTTGGATGTGAAAATCTAACTCGTGAGGTGAGATAAAAGTTTCTACAATACCTAACCTGAAACAGAAGGTACATGAATCTTACATGAAATCTCATAGAATATAGATAGTTATTATATAGTAAAACATACATCAAGCATATTGATATTTCCTCCAATAAGCTCTCATTGCTTTCTTCTGTCACTTAGGTTAATTTGTTTACATACTGCTCAAAAAAATACACCAAGGATGTGCTAGCCAAGGGCACAATAACCCCAACTAGCCCCTTTCATGTGACAGTCTGATTTTTTTTCCACTTATGTTTTTAATTGAATGAGCCGGGCTTTTCATCGACGTACTCATAGTGCTATTCTCTGAGCCAGTCACTCACGAGATAATTAGACGTTTTGGGGAAGTCATTAAGGGATTTTAATGTAACGGGCTTGAGAATTTGACCAGAAATCGACTGCCTGATCGTATTAGTCTGCAAAGGTCATTACAGCACAGTCGAAAATTTATTAGAGACTAGAGATAGGCCGATTCGATTGAGGTGCGTGATTAAGTGTGGGTGATTCCACCTAATTGCAAAATTTTTGTCGATTGGCACTAGACCGATTTTTCTGTCGTTTTGGTACCTTGTGCCCGTAATTGAAATCTCGAGATTTTCACGACAATTGAGAGTCGCCAATGAGTTGAAGATGTATATTGTGGTTCGAAAATAATCGACCATAGGTCATTTATACCAAAAATCCCTAAAAGCTATCTAATAGCTTAGGTCACGCTTAAATCACGTCAAATCAAAATTAACTGTGAAATTTAATCTGATTTTAAAAATTAAGAGTTCTACCATGTCACAATCAATTCTAAAAGGCTGTCCCCTTTTTCGCAAAAATGCTCATGAGAAAAACAATCTGCATCCCTCCAAAGAGCCGTTGAGAATTGAACAGGAGACCCACCAAGAGTGAGATGAGACATGTTTATCTTTGATTCTAGAAAAAGCTTTGGCGAATCATTTGAACTTCCAAGCACGCCTCAATCATCTCGTGAAACTTTCTGAACTTAGAAAGCTCACACCCAGGGATCCCAAGGAAATTATCGAATAGCATCCCTCTTTACCATTTTGAGACTTACTTGTAGCTCAAAATAACATCCTTATCCATAGATTTGGCAAGTTCCTCCGCTTTCTCATCAGTAAACCCCAAGGAAGATAGGATCTTGTGACCTGCTGATTCCTTTTCAGACCAAATCCCAAGAAGCAGATGCGTTGTGGTTATTTCTCCACTTTCGCCTGACTTTAGTTTTGCATCAACAGCCCAATCAAGGGCTCGCTGTGCTTGCTCGGTCAATGGAGGATGCTCAGGGCTGAAAAAGTACAAGTCAGATTTCCCTAGCAAGTTCACCGTTTCCTCTCGAACCTTGAAAAGCGTAATTCCATTAGCCCTCAAAAACTTTGCAGCTAGGCTAGTGATACCATGAATGGACCTAGACTTAGAACCAGGGAAGGAGAGTAAGTTTCCTGCAGGTATGCATCCCACATTAGGCGAACAACTCCCGTTCAAGCCTTTCAGGGACAACCTTTTAGCAGAAAACTACTCAGCCCTTTAGTTCAGAGCCTAGAGACACCCAAAAAATACCAGGATGAAAACGTTTGTAACCTATCCAAGCTGCATTTCTCAAAGGATCATACCAGGCTAGAGAAGAAGAGGAATTTAGAAAGCCATAGAGAGATTTTCACAAAGCACACACTTTACTTCAAGGGACTCTACCCAACACAATACACCCTCATGGCCTTATATAGGCAAAATGAGGTAACAAGGCAACAAACAAGGACCAAGCTCATGGGTCCGGGTACAAACTGAGGCTCCGGAAATTTCCGGGAGGGAATTATTCGCACACTATGAACAAAGTGATGTATGCGTGAACGACTTTCCCTAGCCTAGTGCTACAGTAAAAGTGAACAGTACTTTGCTACAGTGAAATTGTACGGATTCAACGGTCTCGTCCGTCGCGTGCATTGTAGCTACATACTGAGTCGTCATCCGAATTGTCTTCTAGGAGATGTGCCTCGTATTTCTGCTGGAGGGCTTCAAGATCTTGGGGTGAAAGGATTTGATTAAGCCTTCTCGATGAGGATGCTTCATGAGCCCAATGGGATGCTTCTTCTGCTGCCCAATCTGTGTTTTCGTCAGTAGTGTTGTCAGGAAAACTTGGCTGAGGCCAGTTGGAGGGTTGTGCATAGTAGGATGTATCCATGTTCTGGAATGAGGACGAAGGTCCCTGTTCGTAGGGATCCTGGGACAGAGGACCTCCAAAGCGTGCATAGGGGTCTTGAGTAGGCTGGTCGATGTTATCTTCACTTGTCATTTCATGCTCTTGGGACGATGCAGCTTGTCTGTACTGATGAAGTGCTTCCTTAGCCTCTGGTGCTAGGTCATAATGATCCCACGTAGTGGGCACATTATTCCAGACATCTTCGGGAATGGTCTTGTTTTCTTGGCATAGGATTCTCTGGAGTTCTCGATACTCGTTTTCACAGAATCTGACAGATTTTGGATAAGATTTGTGAATCCGAGCTTCTCGACTGTTCAGATGAGGTTTATAGGTTGTGGTTCCTATCTCAAGTGGCCTATCCAAGATAGTACCATTATTTCTGGAAAAATTCCATGGACGTCTGAAAAACAGGATGGTGTGAACCTCAGGATTTGGTGTCATGGTTCTAAGTTCTCTTTCCAGGTCTTGTCGCCAACATGTAGGATGATAGAACCAATTTAGAAAATCTAAAAGATTTCTATCACATTCTTTTTCGATGTTTCTCCCGAGCATGAATATCCTGGTGAGGTTAGCAATGAATCTTCTGGTAGGAATTTCAATGGCTATTAAGTACTTATTGGTTAAGTACCATAACAGCGTCTTGAGCTGATCAGGGAAATCATCTTCCTTCCAGATAAGGGGATGAATGAAGGGATAATTCAAATTTAACCCAAAAGGATAAAGAATCGAACCTCCATTGAATCTGAATAGGTCTGTGTGGGATTGCCACATGAGGCTGTCCAAGTTCTCAGTAAGACTGTCATTCTGGATTTGCTGAATAATTTCTTCAGGATATTTCCAGCTTGGCAAATCTTTGATCTTCTCAATCTTGTACTTGACACCATGATTGAGCATATGGAACGCAGGTCTCTTGATATACATGTTAATTTCAGCTGGTGCCGTAGGTCTTGACAGAAAATCAGCAAGCACATTCTTTTTTCCAGGAATATGCTTGGTTTCAAAAGAGTATTTCGAAAACCATTCAGCCCATCGAAGCAGTTGTGGATTTGGAATCTGTTTTTGTTTGAACTTGGTCATCTGAGGAAAAGATGCCATGTCTAATTCTACCAGGAAATGATGGCCGATGAGATGAAATTCAAACTTCTTGATTCCATTTTTAACTGCCAGGATTTCTTTAAAAGTGGAATGGTAATGCATTTCGAATTGAGAAACTTTCCACTTTTGTAGGCACAGAGATGTTTCTTACCATCAATTTCTTCGAATAGAACGGCTGCCCAGTATTCATCACTGGCGTCGGTTTGAAGAATTCTTTTACCTGTTGATGGTATTTGCAGTGGTGGGAGATTCTGCATAATCTCCTTAAGCTCAGCAACTGCTTTGGTCTGAGTTTTTCCCCAAGGTGGGGAATTCTTCTTTAGCATGGATTGCAAATGACTTAAAAGCTTTGCAATATTGGGGACAAAATCTCTGAGATAGTTGATTATCCCCAAAAATTGCTGAACTTGCTTTGTTGTGAAGTTATCCTCAGGAAACTTCAATAGCTCTTGAGCAATATGTGGCCCTGGATAGTATGTACCCTTGTTTAGGTGCATACCAAGAAATTCAATTTCTGTCTGGGCGATATTCATCTTTCTTTGAGAGAGCATAATGCCATGCTTTCTCACTATTTCTGCGAACTGCTCAAGGAGTTGACAGTGTGACTTTTCATCAGGGCTGTAGAGTAAAATGTCGTCGATATATACAGCTGCACTTGACAATATTGGTTGAAAAATACGACACATGGCCTTTTGGAAAAGGGATGGTGCTACCTTTAATCCAAAAGGAAGAACTTTCCACTGGAAATGCTGGTTCGGGATACGAGAATCTGTCTTAGATCTGTCTTCAGGATGAATACCCAATTGCCAAAATCCGGCTTTGAGGTCGAATTTGGAATAAATGTGGGCTTTGGTTAAACCAGCAAAGAGAGAGTCTCTGGATGGTAAAGGGAATTTATCATCCTGGAGAAAGAGGTTAAGAGGTTGATAATTGATTACCAATCTCATTTTTCCTCTGTTTTGCTCAACGCGTTTATTGACATAAAAAGCTTCACAAGCCCATTGAGAATTTGAAATTTCAATAAGGCCTTGCTGTAATAATTCTGAGCATTCCCTTTGGGCTAGAGCCAAGTGTTCTGGATTCATTCCCATATGACTTGCCTTGGTCGGATTTATGTCCTCGTTCTTTTTGAAGGGAAGGCGGACAAAGAACTCAGGGTTTTCCCATAAAGGATGAGAACATTTCTGGGCAAATTCTGAATGGGATTCTGAACAGGATTCAAGCAACTTTTGCATGATTGGGTCTAGTAAACTCATCTCAATGGAAAAAAGTCTCTGGATGTTAACAAACTCAGAGAATTGGTCTTTGAATCTAAGACCTTTTCCAGGAATGATTCGAAGTTGAGAGATTTGAGTCATGATATCCCACCCAATTATCAAATCTTTATTTGGAAGGCTAGATCCAAAAATCTTTGTGGTTAAAGAACACCGAGGGAAGAACTGACAATGCTTCGGTGTGGTTCGACATTCGTGGAGAAAGTATCTCCCGACGCAATTGAAGTATCTGATGTAAGGGGTCCAGAATTCTTCAGGTAGAACTTTTGTATCTAGAATGGAACAACTAGCTCCTGTGTCAATAAGCGCAATAACATTGATAGGCTTGGCAAACTTCGAAGTGAGGATTTTAACAGGAAAATGAGGACAAGTGAGTTTGACTTGAGAATATGTCGGATTTAGTTCGAAGATGTGGGAGATATGTGAAAAATATCTTCGGATTACTCGAGTCGACTCGCCACCGGAAGTTTGGTAAAAAGGAATGACACAAAGAGTTTGTTCAGTTGGTTCATCATCAACTGAGAATAATGATTCAATATCATCATTTTCAAGGGAAAAACCTGTTTCATTCTCTATGAGATGATTCTGACCTTTTTTCGCCTGGGGACAATTTTTGGCAAAATGTCCCTTTTTGTTGCAGATGTAGCAACGGCTTGACTTCTTATGGCCTGTGCGATCCTTCCTTTTGCGTAGGTATCGCCATTTCTTCTTTTTCCGGAAATGCTTGGAGCCATGTCTGGATTTCTTTATGGAATACTTCTTGTAGTGCTTTTTCTTCCGGGAATACTGGCCACAAGTACCATCACAATCTCGTTTGGAGCATTTGATCTTTAACTTTTGATGAGAACAGGCTGCTTCAAGACGTTTATCATCTGTGATGTATGTTCGGACCATTTGGCGCTTTAAGCATAAATCTTCAAGACAAAGATGGATTTCTTGTTGGATTTCTCCCAAGGGAACGTCTTGTATCCTTCTTTGCTTTCCAAAGAAAGATCTCTCAACCATCTGTGTTAGCTCTGTAGGGATGGAAGTGAGAAAGACATGCTTTAGATTTGGATCTGCGCCGATTTGGTAGAAGAGCTGAAGCATTAGTCGATAATGCTTATCAAGATGCTTCTTCTGAAGAGAGCAGCATCTTCTTTCGAAGAATTCTCTTCTTTTTAGCTCTTTGAGATCTCCGGGGGCTCCCACAAAAGTATGATAGAGGTAAGTAAGGGCATGGCTGAAATTGATAAACTCAAAAAGCAGATCCAACTTCTTGAAGAAGGAAGGTTCAGACCCTTCGATCCACTTGCACCCTCCGTTCGAACTGGGTATGTACCTCCAGCTCCACAAACATCTGTTTTTGCCAATATCCCAGAAGATACTTCCAGAAGAGAATCGGATATACGAGACCGTCTCAAAGCCTTGAAAAAAGAAAAAGGCAAGGAGAAAACACCTGCTGCTAAATCAAGCTCAATTGTTATAAGAGAAAAACCAAACCAGATGATGTTATCAAATCCATTAGAATCCTTTTTGAAGGATCTGGGTAAGCAAGAAAATGATTCTATTACCCAAAAGCCTGAGCCTGATCCTGTTGTTCTAGAAAAACCAATTCTGCTTGCTGAACAAACCTCCTCTACCACATCAGACTCAGCATCCCTTTCCTCTTTCTCATCCTTGTCAGACCATACAGTTGATTCTACCCCTATTGTTCCACCAACTTCACAAATATTCATGGCTGACACTCCTCCAGACTATGACTATGAGATGGAATCAAACTATGCTAATCCAGAATTTGGACAGACAAGCAATTCCGCCGGAAACAATTCTGCTAGGCATGTGTCCATGGCATCAAAACAATTCTTCTCCATTGACGATATTCCTTATCCAAAATGGCCAGAAAGATTAGAAGAGTTTCATACATGGTTGTGTACACAATCCATTACCAACCATGATGTGAATGATGTCCTCTACAATTTTGTTACAAGGTTCACGGGAGCCTTAAATTTTGGTGGCAAGGACTCACGTAACAAGATCGCTTACGTTTCGTTGTCACCCAATTTCAGCCATGCCCTTACTTACCTCTATCATACTTTTGTGGGAGCCCCCGGAGATCTCAAAGAGCTAAAAAGAAGAGAATTCTTCGAAAGAAGATGCTGCTCTCTTCAGAAGAAGCATCTTGATAAGCATTATCGACTAATGCTTCAGCTCTTCTACCAAATCGGCGCAGATCCAAATCTAAAGCATGTCTTTCTCACTTCCATCCCTACAGAGCTAACACAGATGGTTGAGAGATCTTTCTTTGGAAAGCAAAGAAGGATACAAGACATTCCCTTGGGAGAAATCCAACAAGAAATCCATCTTTGTCTTGAAGATTTATGCTTAAAGCGCCAAATGGTCCGAACATACATCACAGATGATAAACGTCTTGAAGCAGCCTGTTCTCATCAAAAGTTAAAGATCAAATGCTCCAAACGAGATTGTGATGGTACTTGTGGCCAGTATTCCCGGAAGAAAAAGCACTACAAGAAGTATTCCATAAAGAAATCCAGACATGGCTCCAAGCATTTCCGGAAAAAGAAGAAATGGCGATACCTACGCAAAAGGAAGGATCGCACAGGCCATAAGAAGTCAAGCCGTTGCTACATCTGCAACAAAAATGGACATTTTGCCAAAAATTGTCCCCAGGCGAAAAAAGGTCAGAATCATCTCATAGAGAATGAAACAGGTTTTTCCCTTGAAAATGATGATATTGAATCATTATTCTCTGTTGATGATGAACCAACTGAACAAACTCTTTGTGTCATTCCTTTTTACCAAACTTCCAGTGAAACTGAGTCTGACTCAGAATCCGAAGATATTTTTCACATATCTCCCACATCTTCAGAACTAAATCCTGACATATTCTCAAGTCAAACTCACTGTCCTCATTTTCCTGTTAAAATCCTCACTTCGAAGTTTGCCAAGCCTATCAATGTTATTGCGCTTATTGACACAGGAGCTAGTTGTTCCATTCTAGATACAAAAGTTCTACCTGAAGAATTCTGGACCCCTTACATCAGATACTTCAATTCTGCTTCAGGAGATACTTTCTCCACGAATGTCAGAACCACACCAGTTACTGTCCAGTTCTTCCCTCAGTGTTCTTTAACCACAAAGATTTTTGGATCTAGCCTTCCAAATAAAGATTTGATAATTGGGTGGGATATCATGACTCAAATCTCTCAACTTCGAATCATTCCTGGAAAAGGTCTTAGATTCAAAGACCAATTCTCTGAGTTTGTTAACATCCAGAGACTTTTTTCCATTGAGATGAGTTTACTAGACCCAATCATGCAAAAGTTGCTTGAATCCTGTTCAGAATCCCATTCAGAATTTGCCCAGAAATGTTCTCATCCTTTATGGGAAAACCCGAGTTCTTTGTCCGCCTTCCCTTCAAAAAGAACGAGGACATAAATCCGACCAAGGCAAGTCATATGGGAATGAATCCAGAACACTTGGCTCTAGCCCAAAGGGAATGCTCAGAATTATTACAGCAAGGCCTTATTGAAATTTCAAATTCTCAATGGGCTTGTGAAGCTTTTTATGTCAATAAACGTGCTGAGCAAAACAGAGGAAAAATGAGATTGGTAATCAATTATCAACCTCTTAACCTCTTTCTCCAGGATGATAAATTCCCTTTACCATCCAGAGACTCTCTCTTTGCTGGTTTAACCAAAGCCCACATTTATTCCAAATTCGACCTCAAAGCCGGATTTTGGCAATTGGGTATTCATCCTGAAGACAGATCTAAGACAGGATTCTGTATCCCGAACCAGCATTTCCAGTGGAAAGTTCTTCCTTTTGGATTAAAGGTAGCACCATCCCTTTTCCAAAAGGCCATGTGTCGTATTTTTCAACCAATATTGTCAAGTGCAGCTGTATATATCGACGACATTTTACTCTACAGCCCTGATGAAAAGTCACACTGTCAACTCCTTGAGCAGTTCGCAGAAATAGTGAGAAAGCATGGCATTATGCTCTCTCAAAGAAAGATGAATATCGCCCAGACAGAAATTGAATTTCTTGGTATGCACCTCAACAAGGGTACATACTATCCAGGGCCACATATTGCTCAAGAGCTATTGAAGTTTCCTGAGGATAACTTCACAACAAAGCAAGTTCAGCAATTTTTGGGGATAATCAACTATCTCAGAGATTTTGTCCCCAATATTGCAAAGCTTTTAAGTCCTTTGCAATCCATGCTAAAGAAGAATTCCCCACCTTGGGGAAAAACTCGACCAAAGCGATTCTTTGAGCTTAAGGAGATTATGCGAATCTCCCACCACCGCAAATACCATCAACAGTAAAAGAATTCTTCAAACCGACGCCAGTGATGAATACTGGGCAGCCGTTCTATTCGAAGAAATTGATGGTAAGAAACATCTCTGTGCCTACAAAAGTGGAAAGTTTTCTCAATCCGAAATGCATTACCATTCCACTTTTAAAGAAATCCTGGCAGTTAAAAATGGAATCAAGAAGTTTGAATTTCATCTCATCGGCCATCATTTCTTGGTAGAATTAGACATGGCATCTTTTCCTCAGATGACCAAGTTCAAACAAAAACAGATTCCAAATCCACAACTGCTTCGATGGGCTGAATGGTTTTCGAAATACTCTTTTGAAACCAAGCATATTCCTAGAAAAAAGAATGTGCTTGCTGATTTTCTGTCAAGACCTAAGGCACCAGCTGAAATTAACATGTATATCAAGATGCTTCTTCTGAAGAGAGCAGCATCTTCTTTCGAAGAATTCTCTTCTTTTTAGCTCTTTGAGATCTCCGGGGGCTCCCACAAAAGTATGATAGAGGTAAGTAAGGGCATGGCTGAAATTGGGTGACAACAGAAACGTAAGCTGATCTTGTTCTGTGAGTCCTTGCCACCAAAATTTAAGGCTCCCTGTGAACCTTGTAACAAAATTGTAGAGGACATCATTCACATCATGGTTGGTAATGGATTGTGTACACAACCATGTATGAAACTCTTCTAATCTTTCTGGCCATTTTGGATAAGGAATATCGTCAATGGAGAAGAATTTTTTTGATGCCATGGACACATGCCTAGCAGAATTGTTTCCGGCGGAATTGCTTGTCTGTCCAAATTCTGGATCAGCATAGTTTGATTCCATCTCATAGTCATAGTCTGGAGGAGTGTCAGCCATGAATATTTGTGAAGTTGGTGGAACAATAGGGGTAGAATCAACTGTATGGTCTGACAAGGATGAGAAAGAGGAAAGGGATCTTTGAGTCGATGTGGTAGAGGAGGTTTGTTCGGCAAGCGAATTGGTTTTTCGGAACAATAGGATCGGCTCGGGCTTTTGGGTAATAGAATCATTTTCTTGCTTACCCGATCCTTCAAAAAGGATTCTAATGGATTTGATAACATCATCTCGGTCTGGTTTTTCTCTTATAACAATTGAGCTTGATTTAGCGGCGGTGTTTTCTCCTTGCCTTTTTCTTTTTTCAAGGCTTTGAGACGGTCTCGTATATCCGATTCTCTTCTGGAAGTATCTTCTGGGATATTGGCAAAAACAGATGTTTGTGGAGCTGGAGGTACATACCCAGTTCGAACGGAGGGTGCAAGTGGATCGAAGGGTCTGAACCTTCCTTCTTCAAGAAGTTGGATCTGCTTTTTGAGTTTATCAATTTCTGGCTTTGGACTTTCAAGGAAGTGGTACCCAAGATGTTGTCCTGATTCCAAGGCATGAAGCCTTTTCTGGAACTCAGAAAGCATCTTCTTGGTACTTTCATCATATCTTCGGAGATCTTGTTGCACATTTCCGATCTTGGAATCAATGGCCTTGAAAGCATTATTCTGCGCTAACAGAGTCTCTGATTGCCAGTTTAGAACAGCTTCAGCAGCAGGAGTTTTCTTCTGTCTTCCATGCTCATCCACATCTGTGGAGGTAGGAATTTTAGGAAGATGGCGGTATCTGCCATGGGAATCAATAAACTCTTCTGTTGCTGGAAATGAGAGTTTAGAACTTTCCTTGACAAGAGGAGGAAAGTCAGTGTCATGGAACATGGCTATAGAAGAAGTGGATGGTGTTTCTGCTGGAATTTCAAGCGGGTAAGAATGTTTCTTAGCCCATTTGAGGATTGGCTTATAGAATGGAGAGAGGGCTTGTTTTTTCTGAGGAGGAGAAGGTGGTGGTGATTTTGGGGAATCTGGTAAAATTTGGGACTTGGTACTGGACTCTGGTGGTGGAGGTGGTGCATAAGAGACCATAAACTGGTATTTATCACACTCACCAAGAGTATCTACGGAGGAATCTCCGTCTAAGTACCTTTGGTATACCTTATCCTTGGGCTTTTTTCGTCGAGGAGGAGATCTTACAAAAGGATTTACTTCGTCTGGAGAATTTATACAGTAGGAACACTGGCAAAAAGGATCCCAAAAACAATGACCATACTTGTCTTTATAGTAATGAACAGGATTTCCATTAC